>OY829913.1:196464158-197142676 GCA_963691935.1 Nephrotoma guestfalica | reverse complement strand
GACGGTAAATGATCATTTATAAACACGTTTCAAAGGATTGTACAGTTTTTGTCGCTAATTTGGCACAACTTTCTTCTATTTTGAAGTGAATTTTGAGCGCAATCTGTCGTTTAGTTTGTTTACAATGCCCTATTTTATCAGTTAATCCCAAAAGTGTTTTGCGATTTTTATAATCAATAAAGTCGAAAAAATTTGTCTCAATTTTTGTATTGCAAATATAATTTCGTGTGCCGCAGAAAATTTTACAGAAGGCTTACTGTGAATTGATTTTAACAAAAACACGTGCATATGAGTGGCACAGTGCATTCATTCAAAAGTGGTCGAAATGTGTTGGAAAAGTTTCCTCGCTTTGGTCGGCCATCAACGTCTGGAACTGAAGTTAACATCACAAAAGTGCAGAAAATGGGGACGAAAAATCATCATTTAGATTTGAGCGAGATACCCGCTGAACTTTCTGTGTTTCACGAATCAATTCGTCCCATTGTACACGATTGTTTGGGCATGAAACGCGTTGCCACTCGACTAGTTCCAAAAGATCCGAATTTTCTTCAAAAAAACTCAATCGCGTATAGGTCGAAGAAGACATGCTAGAACAAGTCAATTCTGATTCCACGGGACGGTCAGACGGTAAATAATGAATATTTTCTGGGCATTAGGCAGCGTTTGTGAGAGCAAATTCGTCCAAAAAGACCAGGTTTGTGGAAAGAAAACTTATGGATTTTTTGCATCACGACAACACACCAACTCACAAGGCAGGCTATCATTATGAATGAATTTCTGGCCAAAAACTCAACAAATATATCGAACAACCACCGTATTCATCTGATATTGCTCCGGCTGACCTTTTTCTCTTTCCAAAACTAAAATTACCACTTCAGGGAAACCGTTTTCAGTCGACTGAAGACATAAAAGAGCATTCGCGGCGAGAACTGAAATCGATGATTGGATTATTCGTTGGGATACATGTATTATTTATGAAGAACTTTGAACGCGATGCAATAAATTAGAATGAATAATAAATGTTTTATGTTTTATTGACAAATTCTCGTTACTTTTTTGACAGAATATCTAGTAAGATGAAATCATGATATTTCTAATATTTGGCTCGACCCATAAGGCAAAATTGTGTTTGTTGCTCATTAAAACTACCAAATGACACTCGCCTGGTAGAGAGGCCTACTAGGCACTGTGAATGATGTTTTATTAGGTGAGGTCTAGTTCCTCGAGAATTTCAGCGGAATTAGCAAACGGTCATTTCTTAATGACATAATTTAATTTACGGCAACTTAAACATGTAGTTTAGAGGTACTGTTCGGTTTTTTACAAGGACCACAGGTGGGCCCCGGGTACTGTTACTATCCTCAATAACATTACGATCCAATTATTGATTCATTAAGTCTCGAATTTCCGATGACACGTTTTGAAATCTTTGTTTGATCGGTTTTGTTTCACAATCATTGATTTCGTGGATTGGATCAACAAAATTTATTAAGGTGGGAAATTCGTTGTTTCTGCAGTGAATCAAAATCCGTGTTTTGTGATTTTAGAAATGTTGAAGTGGTAACTAAAATTGCCCATAATGCATTATTAAAATGTTTAATTTGAGAATTTGAGACATTGCAAATAAAGGAAATAAAGGATTGATTGTCTTTTACATTTGTATGTCGAATAAGGTAAGTCCGGATTGTTTCAAAAATCTGAAACTGTGATCTGTTTTTAGTAAATTTGCGATAATGAACGTTTTTTAAATAAAATTTTCGCCGAACTTTGATATCCAGATTTATGATTCTTGTAAAATAATGCTTAACGTTAGTACATTGGCAGCATGTTAATAGCATTTATTATTTGAATTCCGTTTTGAAGGGTCCTAACTATTTAGAGGGATAACTAAATCGTCGGCTCCCGTCCTGTATCAATTTACAATTTTTGTCTGGTTGTTCGTTCTTTAATCAAAAGATATCTTGAATTATTCACACCAACACTTCCCGTAAAAAGCTGGAGCAAACTTAGGCAAAACCAATTTGGTTTTCAATCCCTCAATGAGCAATCACCCTAAAAAAATTCATGTGAGTTGTAAACAAGGAAATCGAGCTCTGTTAGTCTAAATTCAAATTTGATTCTAAAAATATATTAGGCGAATATGTTGGGGCAACACTCGACTTTCTTGACTTGAATTTTAAAGCCATACATTTATCTTGCCGGTCTTTTGGTAAACACTGCCTTTTATATTCAAACATCCTTATTTCCAATAAATTTTAGATTTAGTGTTTATGTAATATGAAATCTGCCACTTTCGGTTCACAAACTTCAACTAAAATTTAGGAAGGTTCTCCTAATTGCTGGCAAAAACTTAAGTGTGCAGTTTTATTTTGAATAGTCCGTCTGAAAAGATACCGAATTTTGCTGAAATAAATTTTTTTTTATAAAAACTCGTCATTTCCGGTAAAATTAAAAAAAAAAACTTTAATCGTTTTTTCGTAAATTAGCGTTTTTAAATATTTGTAAAAAACGTAAAGGCTCAATAGGCGTTTCCTCTTCCAACAATCCAATTTCAGTCCATCATCACTTGGACCTCTCAATTTATCGAAAAAGCTGATGTATGGTGTTCCATGCCAGTCAATCATTCTGTCTCTGGCTGTACAAAGGCTACATATTTGTTGAGAAATATTTTTTCTGCACAAAATTTTTTTTTCCGCTTAAATTTTGTGAAAACTGAGCTGGACCGATACTATTGGAAACAATTTATTTACACTATTTTAGTTCATAGAATTTTTTTCTGTAAATAAAATTATTTTCTAAATATTTGAACAATATTAAAAGGAACCGGTGGAAGTTGCTGCTTCCTGTAGACCGACTTCGGCCAAAAACCATTCGGAACTCAAAATTTATGAAAAACGGTTAAGTATAAAATTTCACCCTAATCAAGTAATCAGTCTGGTCTGTTCAGAGGTCGAATTTTTGATGAAATACAGTTTTTGTCAAAAATCTTCATTTCCGCATCAATTTTGGACAACTGTTCTGAACAGATAATATTGCAAAATTTATTAAAAATCGGTTAGTTCATAATTATTTTCTTGTAAATGACACACTTTTCAATTTAATAGCAGAAACAAAAAAACTCACTCCCAAATATCACTGTGCGAATTCTATTCTGCATAAATTGGGGAAATTTATGCAAAACAGAATTTTTTGGAAAACAATTCTTGACAAATATTGTTATAAATTTAATTTTGAATCGTTTATGATTAACTTTTCAAAATATTTGCAATCAAATCAAAAGCTCCTTAGGAAGCTGTCATTTTCGGTAGATCAATATCGTCTAAACATCTCACGAAACTCCAAATTTATATCCAGAAAGTTCTGTACTGACGCCAAATTCTGATTTAAAATTAATTTTTTTGTTTCAAATAATCATTTTCGATTAAATTTTGGAACACCGAAGTGGGCTGATATTGTTGCAAATTTAAATTAGAATCATTTAGTTCAAAATCGTTTTTCTCAATTGTTGAACCGACTTTAAAAGCTTAGTTAAGTATAAAGTTTCCTTCCAATAAATTGCTCCGTCTGGGCTATTAGAGGCCACAAACTTTCAGTCTGCACAGATCACACCCAGGTATTTAAAAAAAACAATTTTTCACTTAGCGAAGGACAAATCTGCAAAAACAAAATTAAATTCAAATTCTAGTAGTGTCAGGCTCGTTCTTACCGTAATTATGTAATTCTATTTCAACTAAACTGAACTGAAACCTGTGTTGTTTAACATTTGTTTTTTATTTGTCTTGTTTTCACGTGATTTTAATTGATCAAGTGTTTTTTCTGTAATACGTCATCTAATCACACCTCCGGACGTGTTGATTCCAATTTTATAAAAAAAGTTATTCCAAAAATAACAATGTGAACGGACAACTTATGTTGCTTTCCGAATTAATAAAATCAGGTTTAATGAAAACTGTAATTGAATTCTAAATTTGGAGAAGTTAAATTTGTTCCCCTACCTACATCGTAACAAAGATTGCATTGGCAATAAAAAGTATTTCGCAAAAAATTAGTTTAGTTTATTGACAATTTCGATTTGATTATAAATGAAGCGGTCAACAAAAATACTGAATCAATTTTTTATGGAATTAATAACAACCTCACCAACAACCAACACAACCATCAACTTATAACTGTCAAAATTAACACAATGCGCTCATCAATGAATATCTTGCATCGAATACTGAATTAATTATGAGGCTATCCAACGAATATATTACTCGTATATCAGCATGTACTCCTGCAGACGCCAGCTCGAGTAAAACCATTGACGAATCGCTAATCGTGCGGCTGAGAAGGAATTGAGAACTACCAGTGATGATTGCTATAATCAAACGAATTCCCTCTTAATTCACAAACCAGCTGTAATTACAGATCGCTCTAATATTCTGAATCGTCATCAGAAACTTTTTCCTGCCACAGCTCTTAATCATTAGAATAACAGCCCAACTGCTAATATTGAGATATTAAATAATTCCCGCCAACTCCAGCAACTCTTAACAAAGCAGCGGCAGCTGCTAAAAAAAATTATATTTGTATCCAGGTTCGGTAACAACACAACTAATGCCGATGTTATATCACAAGTGAATTTTATTATAACGCCTCATTGGACAAGTTGCGTTATTTTAACTAACGATTCCTGAAGCTATGTTTGACCAATTAGTTTCTCAAGAAATATGGCCCAAAACAACTTATCTTTAAGTATTTATCAATTTCCGAAATATGACATGACCAAAAAACGTTTATCTCTCTTCTACCAGAACGCAAGTGGACTAAAAATAAACTTCCATTTGATATTTTTGCACTCAACGAGACTTACGAACGAGTTTTTTACCTCGGATTTCAACGTCTTTTAGAAAGATGGTTTTTATTGAACAAACACAAATTTAACCAACAGCGGTTCAAAATTAAAATTAATAAAAAGAAAGTTTTATTTTATGTAGCTATATTCGTCCACTAAGTCAGATCGTAATCTATCAGCTTCTTACTAATGCTGTTGATTTCGCCTTTGGCCTAAAGAATTCTCAAGATGACAACTTTGTAGTGGGTGATTTCAATCTCCCCGGCCTAAAATGGGATTATTCAGATGATAACACTCATTATGTTGCTTCGAATGCACTAACCGCCAATGAAACTATATTCGCTGAAAATATGTTAAACTCTGGTTTATTTCAGATCAGCAACGTTAAGAACAGTCTGAACAGGCAGATCGATTTGATGTTTTCCTCTGTTATCAATATCAGCGTTGCTTCTGAAATCAGTTAATACCGTATGCTCGCCAAAAAAGCATTGCCATCACCTACTTGGTATAATAGTGAATTACGAACGTTACGCAACCTTATAGAAGCAAACGCGTCTCTAAAAACTAAATGAACCTCTGATTACCGTAACCATTTAAATAGTTATAGTGATTTCACTAGTTTGCCTGACGAACTTTATGGGAATTATTTCAGACTCATGCTGTCCAATCTAATCCTTAGAATTTCTGGCGATTCTGGTTGATCCTGAGAATTTCTGACAATTTATTATTTTGAAGAAAAACCGAAGACGGATACCCTTCCACTTTGAAGTATAAAGATAATTCCTTTAAAAATCTTAGAGTCATAACAAATAAATTTGCTAACTTTTCAGTCTGGTTTTTACAAGAAGCGACTTTGATTCCGATGAAGATTACTTCAAATGCATGATTAACTGCGTTTAAGCACCCTTGACTTCCATTCAAATTGATTATGAATCCGTGGTACTATCGATTTCCAAACTAAAGATGATTTTTCATCTGATCCTGACGATCTACCTTCCATCGTGACTTAAAAAACGGCCGCAACATTCTTGTTCAGCCGCTCCGTTGCATCTGAAGGCGCTTTTCCAAATGCCGCTATTGCTTGTAACTTTTCCATCCTTTTGGAAAACTTTCTTGATCGTTCCGAACTTTAAGAACGACGGCTTCTCTTATTGTAAACCGTTGTTTTCTGACAATCAGCATGGTTTTCCCAAAGCACTGTCCACGTCCAGAAAGCTTATTGTATTCACTTCACAAATATTAAATATAATGGAGACAGAGTATCAGGTTGATGTTATCTTCACCGATTTTAGTAAGTTTCACAGAATTTCTCATGAAGTTAGTTTGTTTAAGGTTAAGGCTCTCTCTTAGTCGGTCACTCATAAACTCATTTCTCAGCAACCTCTGAAGTGGCCCTATGCAGCCGATTTTTTTCATTCTGTCTTATCAAGTTTAATGTGTAATTAAAAATTCATCCATATACGCCGATGGCATGAAGATTTACAAACGGATTTCAAATACCATCGATAAGAGCCTATTATAGTCTGACCTCAGAAACTTCTCTACATGCTGTGCAAACAATCACTTACTCTCGAAAACGTGCACAATTTATTTCTCGTGACTATACTAGGGCCAGTTTTTTTCGTGTTTTGAATGTCATTTGTGCCAGCGAATTGAACTTCAGACATCACATCAATCGTATTATCAATCAAGCAAACTCTGCGTCCGGTTTCATCAAGCGTTGGCCGAAAGAATTCGACGACCCTTATGTTACGAGTACTTTCGTTCGTCCCATGCTCGGGTATGCTAGCCAGGTGTGGCCGCCTTATCATTAGGTTTATATAAAGAGGATTGAAGCAGTTCAGCGTAGAATTATTCGCTTTGCTTTATGCGGGCTGATGTGGGTGAACTTGTTCAACCTTCTTCCATACCAAGGTCGTCTCAAAGTAATCGACTTGAAACCACTTAGTAGGCGCCGAGATGTTGCAGACGTGGTTTTTTTCATCAATTACTAACCGGAGGTATCGATTCTCTTGTTCTAGTAGAAACAATTAATCTAAATGTAAATTAGCGGATTACGAAACGCTTGAAAATAGACGATTTCTCTTAGGCGCGGCTATTATTGGTAAAATTTTGCTTGGTCACATTGATTCAGCTTACATTTTGGAAAACATATCAATTCATGTGCCTTGCAGTACATTTCGAAACCATGATTTTTTAATACTAGAACATTATTCCACAAACTACTTCAAAAATTACTTTAAGAATTAGTTTTTAAATTTTTATATGTTAAATCAAAATTTGATTTATATTTTTATGTTTTAAAGTTCTTTATTTTAATTTTTAATATTTTTGATATAAATTAAATTCTGAAATCATACATTTAAATGACAGAATACATTTCTCTATCATTCCTTATTTTTTTTTTAGCTAGTTTAATTTTATTTAAATCTGTTTGTACTAAGCATACCCGACATTCGCTTTCTTTCCGTGCATGGCGGGTATCGTTTTGCTAAAAAAAAAAATTTGTTTGATAGTCGGCCCTAAAGATATTTACCGTTGTCAAATCTCGGGAGTTTATATTTAGATTAATCTTAGCTAGAAAAAATCGTTCGATAGAGATCAACGATCAGTAATATAGTAGAAAACCAAGTCTGGAACAACGCGGCACTCACTGAGTGATTGTAAGTTAATTAATTTAATACGATCTATGTATGGAGGCAGGTTAAACATATCCTCCAATCCTCTTTATGTGAGCCTCTTGATATGATGATCACACTTGGCTAGCATACTAGAGTATGGGTCAAACGAAAGTTGAATTTAAACATTTGTAGTAATGATCACCAACTTTTTCCGACTAATCTAACGATTGCAGAATTGTTTGAATTCGCTGTCACAAGCGATATATGATTTCGAAAGGTTATTTTTTGCGGAATAATTATTGAGGTGGTAATGGGTTTGTAAATCGATTTGTTAGCCGGATCTACAATTGTAGGGCAATTTTTTTACTTTAGCTCAACATGACCGCAAAACCTTATTCAAACCGGATGATATATGCCGTGTTTCTAAATCATGGTGTCTTTAATGCTAAGATCAAATTCTTTTAAAACTGAAATTTAATTTAGTAATTGACATTCAATTACTAAATATCATAAATAAATATATAAAACCTTAAAACCTATATAATAAATTAATTTTAATAATCTCGTCCGCCATATAAAACTATTCAATTTGGGAACAATAAAATAAAAAATTCTTTAATTTTTCTATTTCCAATTCAACTTTATATCATAAAGAAACGTATAATTTAATTTTTAATATCAGTAAAAATAAATAAATTAAAACCGGGCACTAATTATATAAAACTAATATTTAATTTGCTTGTTTCAAATAAAGTTTTAAATTATATATCTTTTAATTATAAATATTTTGAGTTCACCAGAAATAAATTGGAAGTCCACGCACCAACCGAGTACTTTTGATCAAAGGTGTAGATCAGTATTTTCTTGTATATTATTATAAAAAAATTTGTTTTTATCTGATCTGAAGGTATCACACCTGTGTATAGTAAATTGCTAATTTTATAGTTTGTGTGTATATATTTAATAGTAAGGTCTTGTATATAGATAATTTTGAAGCATGACCAATTTCAAAATTTAAAAAATGGACATAATTTAGACAAAATTACATATCGGTTACATAAATTATGATGCGACCAAGACGTTTGGTCCAAGAGGTTCCCATCAATCAAATTAGTTAATCAAATTGTTTAAAACTATTCTCATAATTTTTATGTAAATAATATTAGGTAAACAATTTTTGTTAAATTTAGGAAGTCATGCCTTTAATTACAAATTTATTCACATAGGAATGGGGTAGCTGAATTTTTCGTCTCAAATTAATGTTAATCTATATACATAGTTTATCCATAATAAATCACTTAAGTGCTAGTAATGAATTAGGCTTTAGATCAATAACGACCAATCGCGTTATATATTAAACGATCAAAGCTGTAGATAGTAATGATATATTGACTATAAGGCCGGCCATTCCAATTTATCAATATTGTTTATCAATCACGCACGTACATCAATAACGATCAAATTATTAAAAGCTTTCAAAATTTTTAGTTTGAATAAACTGTTAAATTCACGGTCAATAACTACTGATACAAAGTAGCAAATAGAGCAATCAATATAGATTTAATGTGTAATAGTTGACTGAGAAACGATTATCAAATTATATTCGTTTGTGGTATTATGTAACACACACGCCTTGCGTTATAGTAAAATTGGATTCAATAAAATTTTTTCCAATATTCTAACTACTAGTACTATAAATAATAGTTTTTTGCTCCATGTTTTATATACAATAATCATTAAAAATTAATTAACATTTATAGTTATTATGATTGGTAAGTGTGTTTAATATCTATAGACGAGTATAGTTTTATCCAAATAGCATGTTGATGAAGTTATTAGAGACACACAAATTATACGGGTTTTGATTAATGTTTATCGTTTAATTTACATAAATTAAAAATGAAAATTACAACAAATGTTTTAGTGTAAAATGGTTACAATGTACAATACCAGTATAAACGTAAAAGTTTTACTTTGCATTTAATGGAATTATGATGGGAATTATCCTCTTCAAGTTAAATTGATAAATTCGAGAACTTTTAATTAATATTGAATATATACGGAAGCCATAAAGCCTAATTGATTTGTTCGAATAATCTGTGAAGTTGTAAAATATTATATTTACGTGGGTATACCGTACAAAGGGTTTTAATCCCGCTAGTCAACGGATACAAAAAGTTCAATGGGCGGCATATTAGAAAACAATAATGGTACTATTCCATTTAGATATCAAAAAAATCAATTTAGTATTTTATTTTAAATTCTAAAACATAAGCGACTGCAGCAATATAATGATTTACTTCCTACATGTAATTATAATAATCTTATTTTATTTGTGTAAATATTATAAATAAAATGAGTGACACATTATTTGAAAAAAATCATTATCTTTGATACATTTTACTAAATGAATATTAATATTCACTTCGTGTGTGTAATAATTTTTTTATTCGAATGCTTTGTTGTAAATATTTGATACGTTTAAATTTAAACGAAAAACGAATGAATTTTGAGTTTTAATTTAAAGATTTGGTAATGGCTGTAGATATGAAAGATTCACTTCCTGCATGTAATATTTATTATTTAGTACTATTCCTGTAAATATTGTAATAAAAGCTTTAATGAAGCATTATTTAAATGCTTTTCATATTTGGTTATTTTGTTTACTAAATTTTTAGTACATTAATATTTACGTCGTTTATTAGTAATTTGTTGGTTAAAGTCCACAACTATATACAATAGTTTGCAATAAACAGCATATTAAACAACACTTTTGATCCATTTAAATTTATATATCAAATAAATGTTCATACATGTAATAGTTGAAATTATAAAACATAAAAAAAATTATCTAATAGATATTAGAATTATTAAAGAAAATATTACAGCAAAACTTACTATTATTCACATAATTATTATTCATTTTGTTCATAACTTGTATTTAAATATATTTTTCTTGAAATTTAATTACACTTGAGGATCACATTTGTGCTATATTAGACCGAACGTTGTCATTATTAGAATTTTCATTATTATTATTATTAATTGCGGTGTATACAAGATCCGCGTATGCTCTGAAAACCCACGCCAACCACCCTGAGCATAAGCCAGCTATATATCATCGCTCAGAAGCCAATGCGAAGATATTCTGATAACCGAGGCTTATCTGTCCGTTATTCTATGTAATTTTTATTTATGATTATGTTATTTTTAATTTTTAAATGTCTTAAACATTTTAAAATGGTTTGAGAGCCGAAATATTATGTAATCATAAAATTTTTATTAATGAATAATAAATTCAGTTAATGTTAGAAAAGTGAAATGGATTGAAATATTATACGTTAAAGTTTTCAAGGATATTGTTATTTTGTTTACGGAATGTTTGTTGAATGAACGTTTATATTCATGTCGTGCGTGTAATAATTCATTATAAAGAAAACGAATAACTTTTAAGATTTGACGCAATATGAATCATGTGAATGGATGTTTTATTTCAATTAAAAGTTTAAGACATATATGGTTTAAGCAATGTCATAATTCACTTGCTGTATTTATAAGTTGATATCAAATTTTATTTGTGTAAAAGTTTTAATCATTGCTGTAGGTATTGAAAGATTTACTTCCTGCATGCAATAATTGTATTTTAGTAATGTTATTTTAAACATTGCAATAAAATGAAACATTATTTAAATGATTTATGTATTTGATTGTTTTGTTCATTTAATTTTGGTAAATGAACATTAATATTCACTTCGTGTTTGATCCTCCGTGTTTGTCGTACACTTTGGATCCAGTTAAATTTAGATGCTAAACAAAAACATTTCGAATTTTAATTTCATGATTTAATCATAGCTGTAGATATTGAAAGATTTACTTCCTGCATGTAATAATTATAATTTAGTAATATTCTTGTAAACATTGCAATGAAGTGAACCATTATTCAAATTCATTAGGTATTTGATTGTTTTGTTTATTTAATTTTGATAAATGAACATTAATATTCACTTCTAGCCTATAATAATTTGTTTGTTTAAAATAATTGTAGTAAACATTTGATCCAGTTAAATTAAATGCAAAACAAAACTATTTCGAATTTTAATTTAAAGTTTTAATCATAGCTGTAGATATTAAAAGATTTACTTCCTGCATGTAATAACTGTATTTTAGAAATATTCTTGTAAACATTGCAATGAAATAAAACATTATTGAAATGCTTTAGTGCATGTAATATTTTTTTCATAAATTTTTGCTGTACACATTTGATCCAGTTAAATTTAAATGCTAAACGAAAGCATTTCGAATTTTAATTTAAAGTTTTAATCATGGCTGTAGATATTGAATAATTTACTTCCTGCATGTAATAATTGTAATTTAGTAATATTCTTGTAAACTTTGGACTGAAAAAAACATTATTGAAATGCTTTATGTATTTGATTGTTTTGTTCATTTAATTTTTCTAAATGAACAATAATATTCACTTCGTGCATGTAATATTTTTTTCATAAATTTTTGCTGTACACATTTTATCCAGTTAAATTTAAATGCTAAATGAAAGAATTTTGAATTTTAGTTCAAAGTTTTATTCAGCGCTGTAAATATTGAATATTTCACTTCCAACATGTAATAATTGTAGTTTAGTAATATTCTTGTAAACATTGCAATAAAATGAAACATTATTGAAATGCTTTATGTATTTAATTGTTTTATTTATTTAATTTTGATAAATTAACATTAATATTCACTTCTAGCTTGTAATAATTTGTTGGTTTAAAATATTTGCAGTAAACATTTGATCCAACTAAATTAAATGCAAAACAAAAACATATCGAATATTAAATTAAAGTTTTAATCATAGCTGTAGATACTAAAAGATTTACTTCCTGCATGTAATAATTGTAATTTAGTAATATTCTTATAAACATTGCAGTGAAATGAAACATTATTGAAATTTATGTATTTGGTTGTTTTATTTATTTAAATTCCTAAATGAACATTAATATTCACTTCGTGCATGTAATAATTTTTTATAAAGGCTTTGCTATACACATTTGATCCAGTTAAATTAAATGCAAAACAAAAACATATCGAATATTAAGATTTACTTCCTCCATGTAATAACTGTATTTTAGTAATATTCTTGTAAACATTGCAATGAAATAAAACATTATTGAAATGCTTTATGTATTTGATTGTTTTGTTTATTTAATTTTGATAAATGAACATTAATATTCACTTCTAGCTTGTAATAACTTTATGTTTAAAAGCTTTGCTGTACACATTTAAT
The DNA here is from genome assembly GCA_963691935.1 of Nephrotoma guestfalica. Classification (NCBI taxonomy): domain Eukaryota; kingdom Metazoa; phylum Arthropoda; class Insecta; order Diptera; family Tipulidae; genus Nephrotoma; species Nephrotoma guestfalica. The sequence goes on along the minus strand of OY829913.1, from coordinate 197,129,934 downwards.
ACAGTTAAATTGAAATGCTAAACGAAAGCATTTCGAATTTTAATTTAAAGTTTTATTCATAGCTGTAGATATTGAAATATTTACTTCCTGCATGTAATAATTGTAATTTAGTAATATTCTTGTAAACATTGCACTGAATTAAAACATTATTGAAATGCTTTATGTATTTGATTGTTTTGTTCATTTAATTTTTCTAAATGAACAATAATATTCACTCCGTGCATCTAATATTTTTTTCATAAATTTTTGCTGTACACATTTGATCCAGTTAAATTTAAATGCTAAATGAAAGAATTTTGAATTTTAGTTCAAAGTTTTATTCAGCGCTGTAAATATTGAATATTTCACTTCCTACATGTAATAATTGTAATTTAGTAATATTCTTGTAAACATTGCAATAAAATGAAACATTATTGAAATGCTTTATGTATTTGATTGTTTTATTTATTTAATTTTGATAAATTAACATTAATATTCACTTCTAGCTTGTAATAATTTGTTGGTTTAAAATATTTGCAGTAAACATTTGATCCAACTAAATTAAATGCAAAACAAAAACATATCGAATATTAAATTAAAGTTTTAATCATAGCTGTAGATACTAAAAGATTTACTTCCTGCATGTAATAATTGTAATTTAGTAATATTCTTATAAACATTGCAGTGAAATGAAACATTATTGAAATTTATGTATTTGGTTGTTTTATTTATTTAAATTCCTAAATGAACATTAATATTCACTTCGTGCATGTAATAATTTTTTATAAAGGCTTTGCTATACACATTTGATCCAGTTAAATTTAAATACTAAATTAAAGCATTGTGAATTTTAATTTAAAGTTTTAATCATGGTTGTAATAATATTGAATGATTCACTTCCTGCATGTAATAGTTGTAATTTAGTAATATTCTTGTAAACATTGTAATGAAATGAAACATTATTGAAATGCTTTATGTATTTAATTGTTTTGTTTATTTGCTGTACACATTTGATCCAGTTAAATTTATATGCTAAATGAAAGCATTTTGAATTTTAGTTCAGAGTTTTAATCATAGCTGTAGATATTAAACGATTTACTTTCTGCAAGTTATATTTGTAATTTAGTAATATTCTGCTTTTTCTATGTATTTGACTGTTTTGTTTATTTAATTTTGATAAATGAACATTAATATTCACCTCTATCTCCTTCACAACATTTCGAATTTTAATTTTAATATTGAATAATTCACTTCCTGCATGTAATAATTGTAATTTAGTAATATTCTTGTAAACATTGCAATAATATGAAATAATCTTTACATTTTTTATGTATTTGGTTGTTTTCTTTATTGAATTTTGCTAAATGGACGTTATTGTTCACTTCGTGCATGTAATAATTTGTTTGTTTAAAAAATTTGCTGTACACATTTTATCCAGTTAAATTTAAATGCAAGACAAAGCATTTTGAATTTTTAGTTAAAGTTTTAATCATGGCTGCAGATATTGAAAGATTTACTTCCTACATGTAATAATTGTAATTTAGTAATATTCTTGTAAACATTGCAATAAAATGAAACATTATTAAAATTCTTTATGTATTTGGTTGTTTTATTTATTTAATTTTGCTAAATTAACTTTAATATTCACTTCTAGCATGTAATAAATTGTTTGTTTAAGAAAATTTGCTGTACTCATTTAAACCATTTAAATTTAAATGCAAAATGAAAAGACTTTGAATTTTAATTTTTAGTTTTAATCATGGCTGTAGGTATTGAAAGATTTACTTCCTGCATGTAATAATTGTAATTTAGTAATATTCTGGTAAACATTACGATAAAATAAAACATTATTTAAATGTTTTACGTATTTGGTTGTTTTCTTTATTGAATTTTGCTTAATTATCACTAATATTCACTTCTTGCATGTAATAATTTGTTTGTTTAAAAAATTTTCTGTACACATTAAAAACCATTTAAATTTAAAGGCAAGACGAAAGCATTTTGAAGTCTAATTTCTAGTTTTAATCATGGCTGTAAATATTGAAAGATTTACTTCCAGCATGTAATAATTGTAATTTAGTAATATTCTTCTCTATTCAATTTTACTAAATGAATGTTAATATTCACTTCTGGCATGTAATAATTTGTTGGTTTAGGAAAATTGCTGTACACATCTAAACCATTTAAATTTAAACACAAGACGAGAGCATATCGAATTTTAATTTTAAGTTTTCATCATGGCTGTGGATATTAAATGATTTACTTCCTGCATGTAATTATTGTAATTTAGTAATATTCTTGTAAACATTGCAATAAAATGAAACATTATTGAAATGCTTTATATAATTGGTTGTTTTTTATATTGAATTTTGCTTAATGAACATGAATATTCACTTCGTGCATGTAATAATTTGTTTGTATAAAAGCTTTGACGTACACATTTGATTCAGTTAAATTTAGATGCAAAACGTACTCGTTAGCATTTTGAATTTTAATTTAATGTTTTAATCATGGCTGTAAATATTTAATGATTCACTTCCTTCATGTAATAATTGTAATTTAGTGAAGTTCTTGTAAACATTGCAATACAATGAAACATTATTGAAATGCTTCATGAATTTAGCTGTTTACTTTTATTAATTATGCTAAATGAACATTAATATTCACTGCGTGCGTGTCATAATTCATTTGTATTAAAAATTTGCTGTACACATTCAAACTATTTAAATTTAAATTCAAAACGAGAGCATTTTGAATTTTAATTTAAAATTTTAACCATGGCTTTAGATATTGATAGATTTACTTCCTGCATGTAATAATTCAAATTTTGCAATATTCTTGTAAACATTGCAATGAAATGAAACATTTAAATGCTTTATGTATTTGATTGTTTTGTTTATTTGATTTTGTTAAATTAACATTAATATTCACTTCGTGCATGTAATAATTTATTTATATAAACAATTTGCTGTACACACTTAAACCATTTAAATTTAAATGAAAAACGAAAGCATTTCGCACTTAAATTTTTAATTTAAAAATTGCTGTTGATTTTGAAATTTTTACTTCCTGCATGTAATAATTGTAATTTAGGAATTTTCTTGTAAACTTTGCAATAAAATGAAACATTAATTAAATGTATTATTTGGTATTTGGTTGTTTCCTCTATTTAATTTTGCTAACTATACATTAATATTCACTTCTAGCAAGTAATAATTTGTTTGTTTAAAAAATTTGCTGTACACATTTAAACCATTTAAACTTAAATGCAAAACGAAACGATTTTGAATTTTAATTTAAAGTTTTAATCATAGCTGTAAATATAGAAAATTTACTTCCTGCATGTAATAATTGTAATTTAGTAATAATCTTCAAGACATTGCAGTGAAATGAAACATTATTGAAAATTTTGCTAAATGAACATTAATATGCACTTCCAGCTTGTAACATTTTGTTTGTTTAAATGAATTGCTGTACACATTTGATCCAGTTAAATTAAATGCAAAACAAAAACATTTCGAATTTTAATTTAAAGTTTTAATCATAGCTGTAGATATTAAAAATTTACTTCCTGCATGTAATAATTGTAATTTAGCAACATACTTATAAACATTGCAAACAATGAAACATGATTAATATGCTTTGCGTATTTGGTTGTTTTGTTCATTTAATTTTGCTAAGGAACATTAATATTCACTTCGTGCATGTAATAATTTTTTAATAAAAGCATTGCTATACAAATTTAATCCAAATAAATTAAATGCAAATCAAGAACATTTAGAATTTTAATTTAAAGTTTTAATCATAGTTGTAGATATTGAAAAATTTACTTTAAACATTATTGAAATGCTTTATGTATTTGATTGTTTTGTTTATTTAATTTTGAGAAATTAACATTATATTCACTTCGTGCATGAAATAATTTTTTTATAAAAGCTTTGCTCTACTCATTTGATCCAGTTAAATTTAAATTGCAAATGAGAGCATTTTGAATTTTAATTTAAAGTTTTAATCATAGCGATAGATATTGAAATATTTACTTCCTGCATGTAATAATTGTAATTTAGTAATATTCTTGTAAACATTGCACTGAAATGAAACATTATTGACATGCTTTATGTATTTGATTGTTTTGTTTATTTAATTTTGGTAAATGAACATTAATATTCACTTCTAGCTTGTAATAATTTTATGTTTAAAAGCTTTGCTGTACACATTTGATAAAGTTAAATTTAAATGCTAAACTAAAGCATTTCGAATTTTAATTTAAAGTTTTAATCATAGCTGTAGATATTGAAATATTTACTTCCTGCATGTAATTATTGTAATTTAGTAAAATACTTGTAAACATTGCAAACAATGAAACATTATTGAAATGCTTTGTGTATTTGGTTGTTTTGTTCATTTAATTTTTCTAAATGAACACTAATATTCACTTCGTGCATGTAATATTTTTTTCATAAATTTTTGCTGTACACATTTGATCCAGTTAAATTTAAATGCTAAATGAAAGCATTTTGAATTTTAATTTAAAGTTTTAATCATTGCTGTAAATATTGAATAATTCACTTCCTGCATGTAATAATTGTAATTTAGTAATATTCTTGTAAACATTGCAATGAAATAAAACATTATTTATGTATATTTGATTGTTTTATTTATTTAATTTTGATAAATAAACATTAATATTCACCTCTAGCTTGTAATAATTTGTTTGTTTAAAAGAATTGCTGTTAACATTTGATCCAGTTCAATTAAATGCAAGACAAAAACATTTCGGATTTTAATTTAAAGTTTTAATCATAGCGATAGATATTAAAAGATTCACTTCCTGCATGTAATAATTGTAATTTAGTAATATTCTTGTAAACATTGCAATAAAATGAAACATTATTGAAATGCGTTATGTATTTGGTTGTTTTATTTAATTAATTTTGCTAAATGAACATTATTATTCACTTCTAGCATTACGAAAGCATTTCGAATTTTATTTCGCATATAGTTATCTCAATCTAATTGTACTTTTGTGACAGCAATACATACTTGGAGAAGTATTACTCTTTATAAATTAGGTTATCCTGTTTACGTATTTTACTAAATGAATATAAATAATTACTTTGTACATATAATTAATTGGATATTTAGAGGCAGTTTTCTCATTTGATTTTACATGATGCCATTTCGTTGTTGGAAGAATGCCCTTTATTATAAGTATTCCATTTGTTACAAATATATTGAATCGGCTAAATACCACTCTAACCCAACTTAGAGTAATAGTTTAGTCAGACCAAACATAATTTTTGAGAATGCTTTATAAGTTGTGCGAGTAGAAAGGTTGCATTAAGTTCTAGGCTGAGATGGGTAATCATATTTTTATAGGACAGTGACTCCATGTGTTCGGCATTAGTAAATGTATTGCAACATGGCCTATGTTGTCGGTGGTTCATCAATAAACCACCGCAGCTTACGCTTTAAAACTGTTTTCGTTTTTAACATTTACTATGTTGTCAGCTTTTAATGGTATAAAGGTTTGGGACCCTTAATTCATTAAGGCCCTTAAAGTAACGAGGTGTCCATTACCAGTCCCTTATTTGTTAACTAGAAGTGTTAGAGTTGGGACCATGCTTGAACACGTAGCATTATTGCAATGAAGAACTATATGGTGATGTCCATTGCAAAAAATACTTATGTATATCGGTCCGCTCGGAACCATTTGTAAGCTGAGCAAGATAAAGGACTCAAAGGTCCCAGACATTTTCTAACCTTGCTCTATCTAATGTTGACATTTTCCGCAATTGCTTGCGTTTTTATGCGGCGTGACGTTTCCTACACCCCTACTCAATATTATGTGCTGACGTAGCGGCATGTATTTGTTTTAGGAGTGGCATGGTTAGTACCACGACTGGAACCTGAATAAGCTTGGAATTTTTATTGAGTTAGGTAATATTGTTTATCATAAAGCCTAACATTTTTTTTGATAAGACTTAACGTTATAAATGACTCGAAAGGGAAGCCATAAGTAGTCGCTCGATGTTGTGTAATATTTGTTTGGCAGTGTCGTGCAAATTTCGTAATGCCTCGGCAGATGCATCTTGTATTGTCAGTGGCAGGATTGTTGCTCGAATTTTATCGTATGGTCGAAAGACCAACGAAAAATCCAGTCTCTGCTCTGATTTTGTTTCATACTGATTATTTAAATTAGCACTATTGTGGTTATGGGAATTACTTTCAGTTCTGCTTAAAAAAAAAAAGATTGAAACCAGCGAATATTGTGGACAAACTTTCGGCTTCGACCGTCATGTCCAAATGTGCTTTAAATCACAAAGTGCTCGCCATACTTAATTCGATCACTCGTTAATTGAAATAAATATTATTACCATGTTTTACTAAGCTTGTTTTCGTATTTGCTTGTCTATCCGCGGTATTTTTCCATCGTATTTACAGAACAGTTTAGTGCTAGATGACACTCCAGCCACATCAACTATTTAACGGCATTTTGAATAAATTATTTTTACATTGTTTATGTAATTTACACAGGTTCGTCGCTTTGTTATTTTATGTGTAGGGATAGATCTTCTGTTTTTTGTAAAAAAATGTTTTATCATTTTTGAAATATTTTAGCGCCGGTTGCCTGACCATATACGATCATATCTAATGTTGAACGAGTTCATACGTACTTCTTAACACTTTCACTACTCAACGTCACTTATATGTGACACGCTAGTTTAAGGATAAACTCACGTCACAAAATGCTACAACTTTGAATTGCTACAACTTTAGAGTGCCTTAGAGAGAAGTAAAACGATTTATTTTTCGTTTAGTGTGTCAGTCGATGAAGATTTTTGCTTGGTGTAGATGTATTTTGCTTGTGTTTTTATTGTAGTTTTAATTTGTAATTCAATATTCTAATGTGTTGTATTCTGTATAATTAGATAAATAGAAAAATTAGTATTTTCCAAGTTCGAAATAATTAAAAATTATTGGCTTGGTAAGAACCGAAAAAATTCCGTAATTTTTTGACAACAATATTCGGCATAATGGATGAACGGTGTAAGCGCAAAGCTTCTATCAAGCAAACTGTTGACTCCACATCAGATTTAATCAGCAGCGAAAATGATTTCGAAGACTCTGAAAGTAGCGTTGGTATATGTGATACCGAAAGTAATTCACAATAATGCATACTATGCTTGTCCAAGACGTTCCATCCTCTGGCCATTGCCTCTACTATAGTTTCAAATAAATTATAAAGTCTTACTTAGAACAACCTTTCGCTCAACAACGGCCTTCCAATGCAAGTCAGCCAATAATGGGACATTCCCCAGACGTGGTGAAGAGTTGCACGGCGAGAAGATTAAGCTTTGTCTTTAAATTTAGGAGCAGAAGAATGGAAGAAATATTTAAGAAATATAAACATAACTTTCTTGATTTTATTTGAATAAATCTAACTAATTTAGATCACTTATAAGTAGTATGTTTATTGCAACAACCCAAAAAGTTATGTAACACATACGTGTAACATATACCGTACCAGCTATCATATTCGTGACGTAACAACATTCGAAGACATGTCACACATATGTGTCGCATACATTGTAAACTTTAACACTCATGTCGCATATACAAAACGTAATGACATTCTAGGACGCATGTCGCATATATGTGACGCAACGAGGTTGGGGGTTGTTAACATGGGGATTTTGTCTAAAAAAACACTAGCATTTTTCAGGTAAATGCGATCATTTCAAATGCATTATTGGAATTGCAGGATTTAATAAATATCTCTTATTTTGTACATTTGTGCTACAATCTGAAAAATCAGTTAAAGTAATGACCTGTTTCTATAAAAATTGTATCTAGGTTTGAAATTTAAACGCCCGATTACGACTATTTTAAACAGCAGCTGTATTATCTCCTTGTAAACTAATCAATACACAATGACCAACGTTTTAGAAAACCTATTTACAAAAGATGTCACCGCAAACGGTATTATTGTTCAACCCAATATGAAATACTCACACAAAGCAAATCGTTCTACATTTTCCCCATTAAAATGGTAATCAAAGTCAAAGTGCGTACCTAATTTGATACATAATATACAGTGGGCTTAATACATAAATACATTTCGATTGACTATAAGATTATAATAGGTCGGCTGATTACTATTTAAGCCCTCCAATATTCCCATCTCGACAGTCGATTAAATTCATTATCATCCACATCGTATTTATGGTAGAAGTTCAACATAATCAAGTTGATCATGCATGATGGTGATTGGTTAATTTTCTTCTTTTCATTTCGGATCTTTTTTTTTATATTGGAAGTAGAAAGATACCAGATGTTACTCTTAATTTGTTAAATAAAAAAATTTTGTATTAATTTATTTCGGATATGATCTTATTTTATTCATGGAGGTCTTTATAATTTGTTCGTTTACATCTCTTTTCAAAGTGTTTTTCTTTTCGCTGCTGCTGACGATGATTATAAAATAAGAAACACAACGGAGCACCACGAAATATTGAAAGAGTGAAATTTATGTGATTAATTGTCTTGATCGAATTCGTTGAAAATATTTTCATTATTAAAACGAAACAAAAAATTATATCGAGGGATTAAATTAAGAGGCCCAAGTAAATTATGTTGTACGCGACTATTTACGTTGAATATTATAACTGGAACAAAATTAATTTTATTATATTTATCCGAGCACATATTTAGAGTGGACCTAACCCAAATCGAAAATATATTAAAGGTTTTGAAATGTTAAACCATATTTGTTGACATGTTGGTATGAACGATAAATTTAGTTTATTAAATTGAATTGAAAACAAGTTTAGTAGATTATGTGCTATCATCGCAGGCGAACGAATTTATAACTCAACTATAAATTTATATTATTTGTTGTGTGGTTCATAAAAAGGCAAAATATATGTTTCTAACAATATAAAACGATAACCACATTTAGAAGTTCTCAAATTAATTTTTGTCATTTAAAATGTGTGAACAATCACTTTTTCATTTTATACGTTTTGTGGATGTCTATAAAGACATCATATAGTCATCACCAACCATAATAATATTAACAATGAAATAGGGGCCCTTCTGCTTTATATATATGGTTATATATAATACAATCACTTAGGTTTATATCCATCATATACAAAATGTACATAATACAATTGCAATTAAGATGACATTCAACAATATTCTTCTATGATGAATTGATTCATTTCACTAAATTTTGTGTGCTCCTTCAGGCACCATTGTATTGTGTATATCAAGTTTTCAAGAAGTCACGGCAAATTTATTTTTGGAGGTAAATTTTATTTACTTTTTAAAATTATTTTATGTCTTTTGTTGTTAATGTTATTATTGTTGTTGTCAAATGAACTACTTTATAATTCATTTCTTATGATTATGATGTTATTATTATTACCTGTGTAATAAAATAATGAAGGTATGAACATAAGAAAAATAATAAAAGAAAATTAAATTAAAAGATTTTGTTAGATTATTTCCGTAAATAAATTGCATATGGTTGGTTGGTTGGTTATTCATCATAAGTGTCAGGTAAGAAGGCAACCAAGATGTCAACTTAACGTCAGTTGATAGTACATCACATTTTACTTTCAATACGTAGTAAAAAAAAGTATGGCAATCATTAAGAATAACCGCTATATCGCTGAAGTCAGAAAAGTGCATGTATCGTGTCGCACAGACTAAATATTATTGGTTATCTACAGTCAAGCAGTGTTGGGCGCGTAACTACGCGATGCAGATTACACGAGTAATATTTATACTAAGTTTATTCTCCCACTAGGCCAAAATAATACAATTTAGACAAATATGCTATGAAAATATGTTTCCCAATTCTCTTTTCCCAGGGAAAGCCAGAATAGTGCCACTGGTTTAGGGTTTACACAAACTATTGGTATGCTAATATTACGTAACGCTATAATTCCGTTCGCTTCCTTAAACTTCCTTTATTCTTAAGTTAAATTTTTAGGTTAAATTCATTTTTTTCCGCTTCTACGTTAGCGCTCTTCTTGCGTTTGCCAAAGCGAGCAAGCCCAAAAAACTTAAACACGAAAAATCCTTTCAAAAAACGCTATGGATTTTTTGTTTGCAAATTGTTTTTTGACTTTGTTTATCTCGTAAATGCGACAGAATTTGATGATCGTCTTTAATTTGATGACCGTCGTATGAAATATATAGAGAACAGTTTGTGTGTATGCATAACTTAATGCTACATCGACTGGTTCGTCTTGTGGTTGATTATAAAATGCAAGTCCACTTAGTTGTACCATAGCTTCGGTCGGTAGCTGGCTATCATCATCGCCGTGTACAATAGGAGCTATAAATAATGTTGGTTAGCACGTTAGATAAGGTGCAGTCGAAGTATATGGTTGTTGTTGAACGACCGGTGTTTTATTTACTAATATTTCACCTTGACCAAGGGGGCAACTCTAATTTCCTGTAAAACTTACAAAAAAGTTCCAACAAAATGATTGGCTCGTTTTGAATTTGGTCCTGGAACTTCTTATAGAGAGCATTCTTCTTGCTAAGCCGTAAACCACACATTAATCTTCCGAACATAGTACCCCCCTCCCCCCCCCCCCCCTTGTACGAATAAGTAGAAAATCTGACTGAAAACTTTGATGTGGATAAATAGGTGATCGATACAACTTATTTACTTTCATAAGAGCTGGGATGAACAAACTCAACTTCACCATATTTAAACTCTGGAGGACCTGCATTTTTTCCTGGTTTTCATTTATAATTTTGAAGTTTCGAACACATTCCTACTTGGTTCATTAAAGGGGGATCACAAAACTCAACCAAAATTATTTCACCATCCCGACCAGTCAGGATAGCTTTATAAAGGATACGTCTCTACCAACAGACGGAATTATTTCCAAGTTTCGTGGCTTTTTCTACTTCAGAATGTGTTGTAGCAGCGGTAATACAGGATGAGATTAAATTTAATATTCCATGCGAATATTTTTTATTGGTGGACAATGGAATGCTCTCAATTTCATGGGTGTTGGAATAAACGGGACTCGTTTTTCAACTATCGGAGTTAAATGTTAAATTTAATTTTCTCTTCCCACTTTGAGCCTCATGGTGGTTTCTTATGGTTTCAGGATGTAGTAAAAATTATTCGATTTATTAAACGGATCACTTTTTGGATTTTTTGGTGGTGGAAATAAACTAACTTACTGATATGTTGATGACATTTACTCGACTGTTTGACATTTACGAAGAAACCGTGTAAAATGATACAATCTGATAATATATGACACGAATTACACTGTAAAAATTATTATCGTGCTGATATGTAGCAAACTAAACCAGCCAGTAATCGTTTTTTAGAGTCTGTTTAAGACAAACACAGATGACAGTGTAGATACATAAATGAATTTCTTCTTGTGATTGTAGATAACTAAAAGTCTAAAAGAGTTATGATTGACCGTCTAAATGAACTGTTTGATTGATATTTATGATGCGTATAACCATTTTATGTAAATAACACAAATTTTTATGTAATTTACGTTATTTACATATAAATGTAGATAACGCTTTTTACATGTAAAATGCCGAAAACTGCAGCCAAGACAAAATGACTGGTACAAATTCGGACATCCCACCGATTTTTGCAAAACATCCTAAATTCATTTTGCAACAATATCAGCTCACATCAATTTTTTAAACGCTAAGCTAAAGTGACGATCTCTGACAAAAACCTGTGTTTATAAAACGTTCAGCACCTAGTCCAAGTTTTACGTAGTTTTGAATAAAAAAGAAACTTCATACTTTATCGTTTATCATAAATTGGTAGATCCCAGTGATATTGGGCCAAATGGTTCCACCAGAAGTGACAGATGCCATAGGAGCAATTTCAGTTAGGCAAATTTGAGGCGATGATACAAGAGGAATTTTACTTTTAGTCCTGGACGCTAGATGTTACGACGAGGTATTGGTGCCTCAAAACCAATAACATCAGCATCTGAATTCCAGGCTAGGGGCCACTGAAGCAAGCGTTCACCATTCAAAAAGTAAAGGGATCTAATTGCTTTGGCCAACACTTAACTACCAGATTTGTGAGAAAAATTGTTTTGTGTAATCGAAAACCATTTTTCCTGTTTAAATTGCAGAAAACCAACAAGTTCAACTCTTGTTTTAACTTCATTGCAAATTATGGAAAATGCATAGTATAAAATTTTATTCCTAAAAGTCAATCAGCCTTGTCTGTAGAGATGCCGAACTTTGATGAAATAAAAGTTATTTTTTATCAAAACTCGTAATTTCCGGTAAAATTTAAAATACGATCTGAACAAGTTTTTAGTTAAATTTAGTTTACAAACCTTTTATTTTAAATCGTTCTTGCGGTAAATGCGAAATAATTTTCCAAATATTTGCAAAAACCATATAAGTCTTGTTAAAGCGACCACTACCGATGAACAAATATTGGTTAATAGTTAATGGGATCTCCCAATTTATTGGAAATGCTTAAGTACGGAATTTTATCTCGATCAATCAATTCGTATGAACCGTATGTAGCAGTGCCCAAATTTTTACTGAAAATCTGTTTTTTAATTAAAAAAATCGTCATTTCCGCTTAAATTTTTGAAAACAGATCTGTACCGTTTTGTTGCGTTTTTTAGTAAACGATATTCTGTTTAAAATGCATGCAAAAAACGAAAAAGCTTTCGAATAACGAAAAAGCTCTTCTGGGATCAGCCGCTTCCCGTAGACCGATTTCGCTGAAAAAACAATGAATTCTTCCAGTTTGTGGTTTGGTGTCCAACCAAATACTGTCAACCCAAAGGACGAGAGTTTAGCCATTCTCAGAGTTCATAACTTTTGAAGCGATTATTATTCTTAGTACGAATCGATGTTGTCGTATCAAGTATTTCTCCAATAGTGTTTGGGAATTTTATTTAAGAATGGCGGCGATAATCATCATTGGAAGTACTAGTATTAAGAAAGGCGTTAATCATCATCATCAAGATAGGGAAATTGATGACGTAGAATGTTTGCGAATACAAGTACTTGAAAATTATTTACAACTGCAAAGCGTACACATCGCCAGATGCGATGAAAATAATAATCTCGAACAGCGATAGGCAAGTAGGGGACAGTTCTAATTACTGTAATATATATGCATGTTACAATTGTAATTACTGTTACACATCTGCATAGACTACACAACCAGTACAATTGTTGGAGAAATACAATGGCTACATGGTCGATGATAGTCTGCACAGAATGTGTCAAGAAGCACATATTCAAGGCTTGGATTTCACAGAATAAATATGCAATGAAGCGCTAAATGCACTAACCTTTGTTAAAGATTTTTGTTTTGCAATTGGCACAGTTGAGAATGATAGCACCGAATAGGTCCATCACTGCAACATTCGAGAGAGAACTGCGCAGATGGTAACCATACAACAAGAATAAAAGATGGCATTTGATTCCATCCATAAGCCGTGGCCAACCAATTTGCTGGATTGTACTTTTGGATGCTCCAGGTAGAACTAGTAAATCGTTCTTAATTTCCTAAATCCTGGCTCTTAATTTCCTTAATTGCGGTCATATTGAGCACTTGCTATATTGCCATATTGCGCCATATTGATAGAAGGAGGTAGAACAGTGCATCCAGTTTTTAAACTGTCACTAAAGATGAAATCCACAGAAAACCCAGCATGTAACATTTCTCAAACATCAGGAATGAGAAAGATTTTCCGGACGTGCAAAATCATTGTCGCAATCATGATATGAGTATACAATGGCTCACAAGAAGTCATTGGAAGCATTAGACTATTCATGGAGAGACTTGCGAAATAATGAGGTTACATTTGATGCAGCATTCGTGTTATTATTCGGTGCGCCAGGCGCCAAAAAGTGAGCCATATTGTTAGAAAAAGGTAGAACAGTGCATGCCGCTCTTAAACTGTCACTAAAGATAAAATCCACAGGAAACATAGCATGTAACATTTCTCAAACATCAGGAATGGGAAAGATTTTCCGGACGTGCAAAATCATTGTATGATATGAGTATACAATGGCTCACAAGAAGTCATTGGAAGCATTAGACTATACATGGAAAGACCTGCGAAATAATGAGGTTCCATTTGATGCAGCATTGGTGTTATTATCCGGTGCTCCAGGCTCCAAAAACTTGAAATATTCAAATTTTTTGAGCACAGTAAAAAAATGCATTTAACAACGAGTTTGGGTGTTCAACTTCAAAACAATTCTACAGCTGCCATATTTTCAAGACCATTACTCGAAGTCGGTAACGGCACTGTACCTACAAAACCCAAACCAGGAAACATCACAGTCCCATAATATTTCTGCCACATCGTAAATTCAAAAAAAGTATTAGTGGGCAAAGTATTCCAAGTAGAAGAGCCACTTTAGCGACTACCAATGTCGACGTACACGATACGAATAACGTCATTCTAAATAGAATCGCAAATGAAACAGTGAGATACAAATCTATTGACTTCGTAATGGACCAAAATTATGTAGTGAATTTTCCCAAGGAATTTATTAATTCACTCGATGTTCCCACCCCGATGTTCGTCACAATCTGAATTTTAAAATTGGAGTGCCAATTTTGTTACTCCGAAACATCAATCAGCACAAGTTATGCAATGGACCTCATAAAGATGAAGGCGACGTATGGCGTTCAAGTTCAAACAACTACAATTTCCAATATGTTTTGCGTTCGCTACGAGAGTCGGTAAACCATCTGAGCTTTATGTTTAAAAAGAAATTTGTAATAAATAACATTATTGGTATTAAATTGAATGATGTGTTTTCTCGGTGAATTGGCGAGCTACATGATGCACTTTTATTTTAATGCGTTTAAAACAAATTAGGGAGGCTTGCTCACTCTTATTTAAATTTTAAACTTTTAAAATACTAACTTAATAGCTTTTAATAAATTGGCCAAATGTTGGCACAATTGAAAAGAAACACATTTTTGATGATACAGCACAAATTCAGCTCATTTTATTAAAATAATTACTATTAATACTCCACAAAGCACAAATTACATCAAGCATAATACCTTGATGTCATTTGACTCTTCTGCTTTCATTTGATCTTGTGTGTATTTGGCAGAGGTACAGCGAATGGATTACAATACGTTTGGTATAACTGAATATTACCTTAATAGAAAAAATAAATAACTTGTGCTGGCCTAGTCAATCGAATTTCCATTGTGATAATCGAAATACTTGACTGAGAAATTTACAGAAATTGGTACCACTTCGATGACATGATTTACACTACTGCAAACGATTTAGAATTTTATGCATTGGTCACTGCCAGAAATGAACCAGTAGGGGTCACTATCGGACTTTTGCATTTGTAGCTGAATTTTGATTAAAACAAATGGAAATGTATTATGATACAAAAATTACTGCTAATTTAACCGTATACAAACAAATTGTTTTTACAAGTGTGGGGTCTCCCAAATTATGGAAATGCTTAAGTCCGTATAGGCTGTACAGGGATTCATTTTTTGCTTAAAATCAGTCTTTAGTCAAAATTCAACATTTCCGCACAAATTGTGGAAAACTGATATGGGCTAAAATTGTTGTATAATTTTCAAAATATTTACAATAAGCGGAATGGCTCAGATTGCGAGGCTGCCATTTCCGGTGGATCTATTCTCTCCAAAGAATCCGTTGAAAATCTTGATTTTTCTCGGCTACTAAAACTTGACGATAAATCTTTTCAATATCGGCCATAAGTGTTATTTTTATCATACCGAAAGTGACGATTGTTACCCACACAGTGGGTTGAGATAGTTGATAGATTTTCCACTGGTTGTTCTAAAAAATCCGTTAATAGTAGCAACTTCTGATTTGATCACCGGTTGTTATGTTTGATATCTCTTTTTTTTATTATCCCTGCAATCTGTTCTGAGTCCAAGGCTCTCCCAACTCTTTCGCGGTTTGCCTTTACCGTCCTTACTTTTACGCCAGTGTCGGCCAATTCGAGAACGTACGGTTATAGCTCCGATTTTATCACCATCTCAGTTCCATGCCAGCCTATACTGGCGTGGAAGATGGCTCGGTCCATGAGTTTTGCACTCCGACAGGGGGTCATAGATGTGTTCCATTTCATTCCAGATCGTAATTTGTTAATGAAAATTCCCTTTGCATCCTGCCCCTATCGGGATTCGAACCAGATACCTCCCGATCCAAACGCCAAATATTTAACTACTGTGCCATTTGATATATCCTTTACACGACCAACTTGATGTACTAAGCATCTCGGTTTAATTTTTGCTCCAAATAAAAAAATCTCTTTCTGGCATTCCCTAATGAATTCCGCAAAGACAAAGGAATTTTAAAGGGTAGCTTTACTATGAATTTGCTATTGGCGTGTCTCTGATCATTTTCACAGCCGCTCTCTTCTATGAAATTTCTTCCATTTTTCAAAATTATTTAAAGATTTCGTCTACAATTATGCCAACCAATATCGACCGTACTCGCTATCTTTTCTGGTAGTTTCTCCCGAAAAGATCCAAATCCCCCAAACATTTAATTTTGATCAATTAAATTGTCTTCTAAAATATCAACACGACCTTCTTGTTTTCACATTAAAAAATCGGTCGGCACCAATTATTAGGTATACTGCCCCGGGTATATGGAAATATGAATCTCCCAATTTTATGGTTTTGGTTTACTTTACATTTTTGAGATTTACATTGCACGATGGAATATCTGTCTTACCTCTGTTCATTTTTGTAAAATGAGAACGTCAATTTGTATATTTTTTTAAAGAATATAGTGATGTCTCGCTCGGCATATACCACATCTAAATTGTGAACGGCACAATACATAAATCAAAGATTATTCTTGCCAGTGCATGCTGACATGGAGCTATACAATGTAAGTCCACGTGTGCACGTCCTCGATTTGACAGGCGACTTATTACGACTGAATTCATTTACGCTGCTGACGTCACCTGATGTAAATTCCAATTTGTTTTTTATTGTTGTTTTTTGTACGGAATCCCCGATGACGTATTGATGGTGATTTCTTGTTTTTTTAAATGTAGGTCAATACAACAAAAGAATTTGGATTGCGTAACTGTTCAGTTTGGTTTTATCTTCTATGTTTACATAAATGAGTGGATCATTATCACCATCAAACTCTCTCATATACCATCGCATATTTTTATGCGTTGCATTTCGGACTAATTAAGTTACCAATAACCATTTGTTTGTTTTGTATGTCTGTAGTATATAGGTTTATACAGGTGTATTTAGCAATACATAATCTCAACCATACATTGATATCATGTTATACATAAATAATGAACAATGTGTAGGGCAATGTGTATATACAAGTACATAAGGTTCTATATATTTTCTAGTTTTATTCATTGTCAGTGAGGCTTTCGTCAGTGTGACACAAAGAGAAGAAAAATGATTAAACTTTTTTTTTATTTTGTGAATAAACGATCCGGTAACACAAGGCTCAGGTGATCCAATTTTGGCATCACACTATTTTGTATATATAAACGGTAAGTGATGAGATTGCTAAATTTTCAAGTGTATTCGTATATGTGTTAAATTTGTGTTTTTCAATTATACCCCGTAGCCAACAAGGGAATATAGCTATCGAAGAGCGATTACACTTACGCAAAAGCGAGCCCGAATTTATTATATTGTTAACGGGAAGTTGGGCATCTTGCTATTGGGTAATTTAGATAACCGTGTTATGTCAGTGACTAGGCTTGGTTGAGCCACAATTTACATTCAAGTTGAAATCGGTACAAAAAAATCCTAACCGCATCAGAAATACGTTGTGTACAACCAGTGAAAGTATTTTCATCAGGTGTTGAGTTTTTTAGTGAAGAAACAACGTGTGACTAGAATTAATATGTGCAAACAAAAAACTAAAATCTTAATCTAAACATTTAGTCGGTTGTGGATTGTAGAAGTGGTTTAAAAAAATAAAATATTATTGATATCGGATAATTAAATTCTAAAGTATTTATTCTTGTATATCATAGTTTCTTAGTGATAAAGAAAACAATTATTATTTAGGGTGTTTGTGAATAGTGTCCGAGGACACTCTCCGCCTCGGAGGAAAATTCGGTGAGTTTTTTTTGTATTGAATATAAATTTTTTTTAATTATTTGCTCCAACACGTTACTTTGCCAGGCGCATGAAATTTTCTAAACCATTCCTAGAAAACAAAAACTAAAAATTAGGAATAGTTAAGTAAAAATTTAGATAGAAATTCGCGGTGATGCGCGCAAGATGTCTTTAGCATGATCTGATTCCGCCTCCGCTAGGACATGGTTCACAATGAAATATGAAATATTGAAGTGACTGAATGTAATTTGAATACGCGAATTCGGGGTATATTATGAAAAAATGCGATTTCACCATTTGACGCAATTTCACAATTTAAAATTACGAAACACCTTATTTTTGAGAAAACATAACAAATGCGATTGCTCTATGTCGGATATCGATTTGCAATGTGCAGTTAAAATGAAATATGGGCAACACATTTAATTGTATTGTGTAAGATAAATAAAACAGCTCATTGATGAACTCGAATTCTAAGGTACTTTAGGAAAGCAAAATTATGAATGCAAAGCGATTCAATTGATGTACAATTGAATTCTTGGGGCTTTGATCAAATCTTACCCCCAAATCCCCAACAGATTTTCTTGAAACTTTTCGCTTGGCTTAAACCGACCAATATCTGTCTACATGTATTGGCTTATTGATGACTTCGAATTCTAAGGTACTTTAAGAAAGAAAAATTATGAATGCAAAGCGATTCAATTGATCTACAAATCAATTCTTGGGGTTTGATCAAATCTTACTTCCAAATCAACAAGAGATTTTCTTAAAACTTTTTGCATGGCTTAAACTGACCAATATCTTTCTATAAATATTCGCTTATTATTGAATTCGAATTCTAAGGTACTTTAGGGAAGCAAAATTATGAATGGAAAGCGATTCAATCGATCTACAATTTAATTCTTGGGGCTTTGATCAAATCTTACCCCCAAATCGCCAACAGATTTTCTTAAAACTTTTTGCATGGCTTAAACCGACCAATATCTTTCTACAAATATTCGCTTATTAATGGCTTCGAATTCTAAGGTACTTTAGGAAAGCAAAATTATGAATGCAAAGCGATTCAATTGATCTACCAATCAATTCTTGGGGTTTGATCAAATCTTACCCCCAAATCCACAAGGGATTTTATTGAAACCTTTAGCATGGCTTAAACCGACCAATATCTATCTACAGATATTGTCTTATTGATGACTTCCAATTCTAAGGTACTTTAGGAAAGCAAAATTATGAATGCAAAGCGATTCAATTGATGTACAATTGAATTCTTGGGGCTTTGATCAAATCTTACCCCCAAATCCCCAACAGATTTTCTTGAAACTTTTCGCTTGGCTTAAACCGACCAATATCTGTCTACATGTATTGGCTTATTGATGACTTCGAATTCTAAGGTACTTTAAGAAAGAAAAATTATGAATGCAAAGCGATTCAATTGATCTACAAATCAATTCTTGGGGTTTGATCAAATCTTACTTCCAAATCAACAAGAGATTTTCTTAAAACTTTTTGCATGGCTTAAACTGACCAATATCTTTCTATAAATATTCGCTTATTATTGAATTCGAATTCTAAGGTACTTTAGGGAAGCAAAATTATGAATGGAAAGCGATTCAATCGATCTACAATTTAATTCTTGGGGCTTTGATCAAATCTTACCCCCAAATCGCCAACAGATTTTCTTAAAACTTTTTGCATGGCTTAAACTGACCAATATCTTTCTATAAATATTCGCTTATTATTGAATTCGAATTCTAAGGTACTTTAGGAAAGCAAAATTATGAATGCAAAGCGATTCAATTGATCTATAAATCAATTCTTGGGGTTTTGATCAAATCTTACCTCCAATTCAACAAATGATTTTCTTGGATCTTTTTGCATGGCTTAAACCGACCAATATCAAGCTGCAGGTATTGACCTATTGATGACTTCGAATTCTAAGGTACTTTTGGAAAGTAATATTATGAGTACGTATCGATTGTTACGTTATAGTTTGAAATTTATAATATGGAATAATTTCGTTTATTGAGATGATGATGAGCGGAGTGTGAAATGAGATGTGTATGGTTCAAAAGTTTTATGATCACTTGTAAGTTTTTGTACATCTTTGAGGCTACTCCGAATAGGACACGTAGTGTCGCCGAGGATCAAATCTTAACGAAATGCGTAATGTAAGGACATGAAATGCGAATTGCGAAAGAGTTGGGAGTGCTTCGACCCCAGACCAGATTGCAACGGTTAAATAATAAGAAAATAGCATATTCTAGCAAGAAGTGTCTTCTTTCTTTTGTCGTTTTCACCAAAATTCAAATAACTTACTGCTTCATACCACAATACATTACTTTAGAATTCGAGTGTATAGCTGTTTCATGTGCAATTTGTCTCGAAGGTTTGCAACTTTCTAAGATGTCATTCTGATTATTTAAAAAATCGAAGAAATTATTTATGGTGTTCAGTCATGTTTAGTTAATTGATCCAATTTGTTCACCATAATATGTATTAACCGCGAATCACGTGATTCGGTTTGGTCACTTCTATCCCTCGTAATACCTCGCCACAAATATCGCACAAATAATACAGCGGTTTGGCAGAAGTTTGGTTGATTGTAGGTTGATTCATTAATTGTTTCAATAGTCGAATGTTTCGTTTTGTCGTATCGTTTATTTATTATATCCCAAGCTTGAAATGACATGAAATGTTGAAAGGACAGGAAAATGTTGGACATTCATTGAGATTTAAGGTTTCTACTTCATTCAAAAAGAATCACTGGTTGACCACAAGATCATTTAAGCTGCAAGCAAGATTTCCAGGGTGTACATCCTTATTCAATATCAGCCCGACCTGCATTAGTTTTCCTCTGGTTGCAAAATACTTGGTCTCGATGATGTCTTGTAAATCTGTATTCTCATGTAAATCCCTAAAAAATAAAATTAATTTGTAGTCCTCCAATTCTTTAGTTAAACGTTTAACTTGTGCCTTGATTCGCTCTAGACAACTGATTAATTTTTCGTCGAAGTGATCGCGTGTCTACCATTTTGAATTGAATATAAATTAGCACTAATGAAACAGTTTTCTCTTTAATTTTTAAGAATTCTGGATTTTCAATATGATTTGAAATCGTATCAATAAACACCGAAAGTTTTTTTCCTTTTTGGTTGTTAGCATGATAACTTAAAAATTGGCCGGTTACGTGGAATTCGCTTACAAGTTTAATATAGTAAATAATTTACAGTGATTGGTTGAAGAATAGCAAAGAAATATTTTCTACTTGTGGCCAATGATACATTATTTCATTAGATTACTACTTAGCTGAATTCGTTACAAATTTTGAATCAAGTATTTTTAAAGGTAAAAAGAATAATTATTTCAATAATTTATGAATTTCAAAACAGCTTTAGCACCGATAGTTGAAACGAAGCCGTAAAATGTTAAAGTTCCTGTGAATTTCCCTTGAGCCCGCCACATGCTAAGAGAGCAACGCTTTCATGTTATTATTAAAACAGCAAATGTTCAAGCCAAATGATGAATACTCAAAGCTTTGAACAAATTGTATCCATCAGAATGGCGACGTTCATCAGTTTTTAGGGCTTGTAATGATTTATTAATCAAATATAAGGAGAGAATTAACATGCATCTTAATATGTGGGATGCTTACAGCATTGTAAATTTTTACTACAACGGAACTGTACAGAATTTATGGAAGTACTCAAAGAAATAAAATTCAAACGAGTTCAACCGAGTTCAAAAATTCAAATTTCTACTAGCAACCTCGAGTTTTTTCATAACTAGTTGTTGGAATTTTGATAAACCAGTTTTAATCCGCAGTTTGTGTGAATGAAATTTTCGTACAAATTTGGCATCGTAAAATCTTAAAAGAAAAATTTCACTTCGGATTTCGCTAAGTGCTACGCAGCTAAGCGTAGTACTTAATTTCACGTAAAATATTCATACGATTTTACCAAAGTGAAATTCGAAATGAAAAAATCCACTTCTGTTTTCATTTTGTAGTTCTAAGTTCACCTGCAAAAAAGCCAAATGTGTTCAATACACCAAAGATGGAGCGCATAAACTCTCCAAATTATTTTAATGTGAAAATGCATCTATTTCAAATTTTAAATGCATCTATTTATGTATGTCTACAAATGTATACGTTAAAAATAAAAATTCTCCAAATACAATTTTATTGCAATTAACGCGAAAAGAATTTTGGAGACCGCGGTAAAAATTGGTTTTGAACTGAGTTAGGCTTTCTCCGTGAAAATTTACTTTTTTAACCAATCATTGTGTCAAAAACTTTCCAATTATTTTTCATCTGCAATAATGCTCAAAACATTATGTCACGATGAAATTTCGACGTTTTATTTATTTTATTGCGATTTGAAATTTTAACGAATCATCAGGTCAGAATGAAATACTACATTAAATTGTCAGAATATAAATATTACATTGGAATGTTAAATGAGCTTTTAATTTCACTATAAAACAAAACACAAAATTTCACTTATGTTTTGAACATTATTTCGCGATTAAAAATAATTGGAGACTTTTTGGCGCCATCTATTGATTGATAAAAATAGCATATATTACAAATTTTTAAAAAACGCAATATTATTTTTTCGTATTTTTTTTAAATACGCAATTCGAGTGAAATGTAATTTTAACGTGGTCTCTAATCTTTTTGAAATTCTCTCGTGAAATATCCTTGAAAAGTTGTGAAAAATACTTTGTACAGAAACTGACAAACTGATTTGACATTTTATCCCTTTTTTTATAATGTAATGTTTAAATGTTTGCAAACTTAGGTTTTTATACAGCACGAGTCTTCGTCATATTTTATATGTTTCTAAGTTTAAACTAAAATTGGATCAAGTTTTCCATATAAAATTTGAACGGATTCGGATCAATATTTTGATAAAATATAACATTTCCATTGACTGATGGAGAATAAAGGTATGTTTGTTACCGAGATTTTGTAACTCTGGTCTTCAAGGTTGTCTCCAGGAAGATGTAGTACTACTCCTCTGTAGACGTCAGATGACGATTAGATTTACTGAGGTCCTTACGAACCGTGTCACTCTACTTTATGTGGTGAAATGATGAAGGATCGGAAATTTTACTACGAGTGTTCTGTCTACTAGAACCATGTCCTTGGAACAGTTTCTAAGATTGGCTGTGGTTAACTGGAGACCTTATCTAATGGTCAAAGTTTGGAGTGCCACAACTACTACGTTGGACCTTGATTTTTTTGGAATTTCTCTTTTAATGTTAAACTGTCAATTAGTTAGCTGCCTCGCTTATTAACAGATAATTAATAAGAGTCTGATAGGAGCGTGCTAATGAAAACCCGATGAGAAAAGAGACTAGAAGTTAGAAAAGAAAACAGTACGTGACTGATCGTATACTAATGCTTATCAAAGCATGATGCAATAAAATAAAGTTTTAGGTTAGGAAGCAAGAAAGTGCCCTTTCCCAGTTTATAGAATATGAAAGTTATAACCTATGGATCAGATAGGAGATATTATTGACCCTTAGTTTTGGGAAGACCCAATCGACAAAGAAAACAAAAACTGGTCGAAAAACTTGCAAAATTTAGTGTGACTAATAGATAAAGTAGCATAAGTTCTCATTTATGCGGTTTAAGTTAAACTATTTCAAATAAGTCTGGAGCTCAATCACAACTCCGAACTACAGAGGTCCCAGAAAGCAACCCTGCTCTAACAAATTCGCTTAACAGAAAATTCAATGAAATATTCAAATATCTAATTATATAAGGTGACACGTGCATCTCACAGTAGAATCCGGAAATTTGCTGGAATAATACTCGTTTCCTTAGAAAACCACAAACAATCAAACTGTCTTTTCATTAAAACGGAGGTCAGAGAAATCGCTTCGATAAGTGTGAAGTAGCAGCTCTTTGACGACTAAGTGGGATTCTTTCTTATACATATTTTAGTATCACCACTTTCGAAAAAAACACTTGGAATGTGTCATATTATGGGCCTAAGTAGAACTGATAGAGTTCGCCTCAATGAGGTACATTTGGATTCAAGTGAACAACTTTATACAACCTGTTTTCATCAACTGGCTTTCTTGAACTCGAAACGGAAGATTAGGATGATTTTGAATGAAATTACGGATCGCACTTAAGGCAAACCACATTCTACCTACAATATCCTAAAAAACGAGCAGGCAGATTATTTTGCTTTTTAACCGAGCTTAGGAGTATTCCAAACCTCAACCAAATTTATCCATCAGCAGATAATCAGTAAAATTTATAAAAATCACAGGAAAAATATAGAAAGTTGTGTGAGCCTAAGGTTCTGATTTTTAATTGAAACCGAGTTAGTATAGGATTTCCAAGGGTATTGTATACCCTGCTATCGGTATGCAGTGCGCACAGTGTTAAATTGATTTTTAAATCGCACACGGGTCTATTTTTTTAATTGAACCCAAGCAAGCAAGCTTACTCCGGGTATTGTACACCGATCAAAGGTTATACTGTGTTAAATGATCCGGCAAACATAGAGTAAAAAATTATTTTTATTTTGCACACTCTTCGTTTAGTGACATTTTTTTCACAGTGCACAAATAAAACCACAATGTGCAGAGTAAAATTACTCAGGTTAATTAAAAAAGACGGATTATATTTTGACAGCGTACTGCCTGCTCGGGTTGCATTAAAAAAGATTTAAAGAGGACAGGTGAGACAGAATTAGTGAGAGTAATAATCATTTCAGAGTAACAATTGAAAGACCGGGTATGCTAATGTATGTTAGGTATGTTTACAAAAAATAATAGAGGAAGTAGAGTTAAATTATTATTGCGGAACAAAAAATCACACAAATTTTATAGTTTTGATCTATAATTTCCTTGGTCCCGTTTAGACATGCTGTCATGAAACTAACCTCTCGTAGCTGTGCTGGTTCCTTACGTATCATATATATAAAATATTCAATCCAGCTACGAGAAATTAATTTCAAGAAAGTGCGTCTTTAGCTGGCCCATTGGCATTGAAAAAATCGATAAAGTAGTGTACTATGTTACCAGAATTACGTGAGTGCCCAAATGCAGTTAACTTGAAATCCATGAGATGCATCTGTTGTAATAAGTACTTATAACAATGGATTTTAAAATAATTGATCTACAATGTTTTGATCAAATATTAAGCCCAAATCCCCTAGAGATTTTCTTGAAACCTTTTGCATGGCTTAAACCTACCAATATCTATCTAGAAATATTTTCTTCTTGATGTCGAATTCTAAAGTAATTTAGAAAAGCAAAATTATGAGTACATAACGATTGAATTGAACTGCGAGTAATTTCAATTCTTCGGTTACGTTATAGTTTGAAATATGGAATAATTTCGTTTATTGAGAAGATGATGAGCCGAGTGTGAAATGATATGTGAATGGTTAAAAAGTTTTATGATCACATGTAAGTTTTTGTTGGAACATTTTTGAGGCTACTCCGAATAGGACACGTGGTGTCGCCGAGGATCAAATCTTAACGAACTGCGTAAGGTAAGGACATGAAATGCGAACTGCGAAAGAGTTGGGAGTGCTTCGACCCCAGAACAGATTGCAACGGTTAAATAATAAAAAATTGCTTATTCTAAGCCACGAAGTGTCTTCTTTCTTTTGTCGTTTTCACCACTTTTCAAACAACTTACTGCTTCATACCACAATGCACTACTTTAAAATTTGTAGCTGTAGCTAGTGTGTAGCTGTTTGATGTGCAATTTGTCTCGAAGGTTTGCAACTTTCTAAGGTGTCATTCTGATTATTAAAAAATCGAAGAAATTATTTATGGTGTTTTTACATTTTGGTTGTTAGCATGATAACTTAAAAATTGGCGATCCAAACCGAATTACGTGAAATTCGCTTACAAGTTTAATATAGTAAATAAAAAAATCTTGCGCATCGTTGCGCATCTTTAACAATGGCCTTTGTAAAAATGAAAAATTGTCTGTTACAGATTTATGCGTATTGCAAATGGATGTCTCTTATGAGATTGTTACATAGCGAAACTGTTCTGTTTAGTAGTTAGGTTTGTTAGGCTTAGGAGCAGGAAACCATTTAACAAAACATTTAAAATGTTTTCACACGAACCTTATAAATACAAGAAGTAACACAACAAACAAAAATCAAAACAATATTTTTGAAAATCTCCGAAAATTAAACACTTCCGATCAGCTCGTTAAAACGAGCCATGATAATCAAATAACCAAATCAATTGTTCAATGATTTAGACTGGAAGTACAAATACATTTGCCATTTCATCCTCATTATAGTGAGCAGCCTTAACAAAGAAAGGTAGTTCAACTCAACCAAAACGCACTTTTCTCCTCACTGCTTCAACCAAAAGCAGCACCACATCCATTCAAAAGTCGAAAACAAAACTGATCAATACACCACAGCAGAAACAAAAGCCACAATGATGTACTCCACTCCCTAGGGACCACAGTAGATGGCTTACCAGACATTCTATTAAAAAAAATTTAATAGCTTTCATACAAAATTGCTTTATGAAATCGAATCTAGCGAGAAACCATCCGCCGGTATATTCTATGTAAGAAAAATTTTATTTACTATAAATCACTTGAGGAAAACATGTTGCCTATAATAAAAAATGTCACCGAAAAAACATCGCATGCAACACAAGAACAAACAGCGATTACTGCTTCCATCCAGCAACCACCTTTGGCTCCCAGTCACGGGTGCAGACGAGCAACTCCCAACTTATAAAGAAATATCATCGCTAGAGCAAAATCAAAATTTGGACATACTAGATTCGGAGCAGTTTACTTCCCGAATATGTAGAAAAAATAATTAATTATTAATTATTATTTTAATTCCCGAATATGTAGAAAACGTCCTCGTCCAGCGGCCTCAAAAGACACGATCAAGAAAGCATCGATTAGTTAAATCGGAATTTCGAAACTTTATTAAAAAATTTTGGGATAAGAAAGGGTGCTACTGGATAAAGCAAACAGTTTGTTTCCTGAAAAAAAAAATCACTCAGAATCAACCCAAAAAATTCGTTACAACGAAACTCCTACAACCCGAAGTAATGCTTTCCGGATTAGTCAAAACGAGATTCCATTCCGCATCATTAGTACTCCATAATACCAATGTTTACCAGTACAAATACTAATCCAGTAAAGGTCAGCGCAAACAACGTTAAACTGGTTACGACTCCACGGTTTAAACCGGACTAAAACTAAAAAATGACAAAACTTAACTCACAGTCTCACAAATCGAGTAGGCAAACAAAATGAAGCTATATTTGGGTGGCCATAAATAAATCCAAGGAAATGATGAAAACTCTTTACTTGATGATATTTTGCGTTAAAAGAAAAGTCATCTAATACTTTAAACGACAACATCAGGGGCAACTATCCCTCCTGTCGTTTATCAGGCATTTTCGGACTCTGCTGCTTCTAAATTAAGACAGAGATAAGTGGAAAACTCTATTTGACCTTCTCACCGGACACTGCAATCTAAACGATTTTTCGTAAATCCTCTTTCTTAACAAAATATCGGCAAACATGGAAAAAGTCCTTTGCGCGATTTCCATCGAATGTAGATATTATTGGTGTCTACGTCTAAAATGCGAATTTTTAATTCAACCCGAGCAAGCAGGCTTACCCCAGGTATTACACCCTGAGCAAAACTTGTACAGGGTAAAATAATCCGGTGTACATAAAGTAATAAACTGTATTTTACTTTGCATACTTCGCGTACACTCACATTCATTCCAGAGCAAAACTGGTACACCGAGCATGCGCGGTGAAAATGCAGTTCACAACTAAAAACGTTGAATTAAGAAATAGACCAAAACGGCGGACGAGAATTGTCAAAACCATTGTTGACAGTTTTGATCCCCAGTTTTCAAGCAATTTATAGCGGTTTGTGAGTCACATTTTGTAATTCAAATGTTAGCTACTTTATCAGTTACCTAAGCGGGTCAATGGATGCTTTCTGGGCATCCAAACAGTTGGGAGTAAACATGCTGAGTAAAATCAAAGCCAACGTTATGAAAATGTTTAGTACTATGCAATTATGAAATCAAATTGGCAATGATTTCACTAATCATGATGCCAACCGTTAGCAGTCCCGAACGCGTCCAATGTTCTAATTCAACCAGAATTAAAGTTTTTTTTACAAGCTGTGTATAATTCCACTAACGCACACTACGTTTTTACCCGAGAAACTGTGCTCGCACCGCGTGTACACGGCACCTCAAACTCCACTCCGGAACGCATGTTAGTGTACGAAGAGTTAAGTTTATTATCAAAGTTCACCATTTCCGCTTAAAATTTGACTAATCAAATTTACCAGTTTTGTATCAAATTTTATTTTGAATACACCCATTTGTTCTAAATCGAATAGTAAATGCAATACTTTTTAAAATATGTAGCAAAAATGAAAATTATTCAATTAAAACTGCGACTTCCAGTGGGTCAATTTTCACCAAATTTCAGTGGTATGCGGTAGTACCTCCCAATTTATGAAAAATCCATCTTGCGAATAGTAAATCTGTAAAAATTTCGGGGAACAAAATTTTCATGAAAACTATATGTACGAGTACGTCTTTAATTTACTACGTAAAGCAAGGAAAGTTAATAAAATGCTGTAATCTGAATGAACTTCAAATTGAGTTAAAAAGTAATAGCTCCATTCCAGTGCATCAAATAAAGGAACAACTATTTTTCTACAATATATTCCAGTACACATTCAGGAATAGTTCTAGAATCCCATTTGCATTCAAGATACCGAATATGAACTAAATTAGTTAACAAGTCCCGCTTCATCCTAGTTAAGCGTATTACAGATTTTCATCCAAAAACCATTTACGAATTCCATTTTGTCCCAACATCTTTACAAAGTTTTACTAAAGTTGTTTAGTTTGTCGGCCATATTCCCGACCTGACGTTTAACTTTACCCAGACATCATTTTAGAAACCCACTTTGATCCAAACCGATTCGATTAGCACCCATTCGATCCACGCGTTTGAAGTTAGACCTAACTTAATCCTAACCAACACAAACAAACGAAAATTTGTATGGATTGGTTAAAAAGCAAAACAACAATGCCATTTAGGCGAAATATATATTTAATTTATGAACTAATTCCAATTGCAATTTATAATAAATAATTAGGTTCAACATTTATTAGGATGGGATATAAGAATTTAATATTTTCTTAAGAAATTAAATATTTGAATACTTCGAAACCTAATATTTTTATCAAAAAATTAATTATGTTTTTCTGATAGGTCTAGATCGCGCAAGCATTATTATTGTTATTCTTGATAAACATATTAGGTCTCAAGATATTCAATTTCTTTAGCAAATTCTAACTTCTCTGGATAGTAAAGCACAGCAACAAATTAATTTGATCGCGCAAAAATTATTAGCTTTTCGAATGGCTTAGAATAACGCGTGTGAAGTTTGTGCTAAACTGATCCTAAAGTTAGTTCTATACTGGTTAGGTCTAACTTCACGTGCATTTCGATCCCCGTTGGTCATATTTCCATTCCCTAGGTAAATCATTTCAAAAACCCGTTGGGATCCCACAGTAAATGGCTTAGTTCCAAATCAACCAGATAGATATATTTCGGCACTTTGATTTAAAAACTATTTGATAAATCATTTTCGATCTTACATAAAAAATTTCATACGCAATTTTACAGCCGTTTACGTGTGAATGGATCCCTTCAGAACTACATTAGAAGAAAAGTTAACATGTAACTTGCACATTATTCAAACCACAAATAAAGCTTATTTTACCTATTAACGAATGATTAGTAAAACGTGAATTATACACTGGTTACTGTTGTAATAACCAAACCTTTACAAGACCAATGATTTCCATGGAACTTAATATGGTGGCCAAAACCAACACAAACTAAAACTCGCTAAATTTAAGCTTTAAACAAAACTCGGAAAACTACATGTATCATTGCAGCGGATGTTTCTGGGTCTCTCACCAGGTGTTGATGGTTCGAGAACCATTATATTAAAAGCGACCAACCAATACGACAACCTACGAAATACCAGTGTTGAGCGGACGAGTAGCTCAACCATTAAACTTATTGATAAAAACAAATGATTGCATTTCAAATTTTCTATAAAAATACCCAAAATGTAAGTTGGAAGAACTAACATACTCAGTGGCGTATCATCTGTAACGACAAACTTGGCTGTTCAATTTATCAAAATTGACTTTAAACTGTTCCTACAACCTTAATGAACTGGATAAGGAAAACCACAGACTTGGGGTCTCCGGGCCACTTAGTAGTAGAGGAAACCGAGGCAACATACTTCGAGAAGTGGTTCGCAAAAGTATTATTACCTTTGAAAATATTTTCTCGGACGAGGCAGGCCAAAAATGTTTTATGTTATAATATCGAAGACCTAGACGAATCGGCAAAGATGGGCCACCCATTAGTAAAGGCATTGATCAAGTACATAACTTCCAATCTCAACATTAATTTATGGTCGGCACGTAAATGATATAAAATTAGTCGATCACTTTACAGTATGTGCCCCGGACATACAGAAATTAATAAAATATGGATATTAATAAAATTAAAATCACATTGAGTCAAATTAATTCATCTTCAAGAGGAAGCCCTTAAATTATAATTTTGTACCCAAAACATTTAATTAAATTTCAATTTACAAAATATTTCGTTTTTCATAAGTACATGCGCATCGAGTACAGAAATAATTTTTAAATTAATGCAAGAATACTTAAAATTCAATTACGTTAAATTAAATTTTTTTTTAATATTTGTTGTTGTTGCATTTCGAGATGAAAAATAAAGAAAATTTTAAATGTTTATCTCATCCATCATTATTATTATTAATATTACGTTTTATTGTGTACATTCGGTATAAAGATGCTTAAACACTTTCTTTTCTGCTCTCTTCTGGTTATTATGGTCAAGAAGAAAACCAAACGCAACAACAACGAGACTTAAATTATTTAAATAAATCATCCATAAATAAGATACTGACATATTTCAATGTAATTGCTTTTTATAGATTTTGGTGTGTGTTGTTGCGCCTTTGTATATCGAGAAGTATGTTCACTTCATCATTTTGTCGTTTTAAACATTCCTTTACAATACTGTTGGTGCTGTGCGCTCTGAAGATAAAAGAAACACATAAAAGAAGCATAAAAATCGAGAAAAGATGTATCTATTTGAGTCGTCTTGAGAGATGATGGAAAAATAATAACAATATAATGTGACGACTTTTGACTACCGGACTAACAAATTTGTATTAAATAACTTCTTTGGTGGTAATTTTGATGTATATTTTGGTGTTGGTATTTTATGTGTACGAGCGCATGTTTTGTGCTAAGGAATGGTATAAGAAAAAAGATTTGTACAAAATACTATTAGCTTAATTTATAATAGATTACTTAGGTAGATAAAATCTTAAGTCAGAGATTTTTTTATATGGAGATGAATAGAAATTTTGCTATTATGGTTTGGTTTTATTGTTACTGTAAATAATATAAAGGGTTGTTTATACTACACTAATAAATAAAAGCGCCAGTGTGATATGAGTTCGTAGCAAAAAAGGCGAATGTTGCGACAGTTAAAACTTGCACAAAAATAAAAACAATTAGTAGTATCATTATATGCATTAAATAAAATATAAATGCAATTACACTCGATTAAATTATAAAATGTTTTGATTTTAACTTGCTGTAATAAATAATAAATAAAAGTTAATTTATTACAAATAGTTTTTTACTGTGTTTCTCACACGAAGATGATCATAAATTTTGTAATTAGAATTTCGTTGTTTCTTATATTTTATCTATTTTCTTTTACCGCACAACGAATTAAATTGTAAAAATATTATTTTAAGATGTAACGTAAAAAATAAAAAAGTCATTTAACTTCCAAGAAACTATGGTAAAAATAAAAGTTGTTTGAAAACTATAAAAATACATAAATCTGTTCCTTTTCGAAATAATGGTTGCGGTATAACTTGACGGAATAGAGATGCTTCCAGATTTTCCCGTCGTATTTTTCCCATAAATAAGGTGAATTATTAATAAATAAAAGTTTCGTCCCAGGGCAGTACTCCTCTCCTTTTGACTTTTAGTTTGATAGTTTGACTATAATCTTTGGTGGTTGTTGGTGGTTGAGAAAGTAGTTAAATGTTGTTAAATAGAGTCTAATAGTCTCTCTAAATCTAGAGGGGTGTGCAACGAGTGGGATGCGTGATTATAGGTATATGAGAATATAACTTTATACCATTTATTTCAGAGCAATGTTGAAAGAGAAATATTACTTGAGGTTTTTGGATGTGTAGATCATTGAAAATCTTGTTTGTCAATTTGATTGTGGTTAGATTAGTTGTACTGTATTAGGAATGTTGATCGCGTTGTTTCAAAGACTTCTTCGGCGAAATTAGGTTTTTGTTTCCGGCACTTTAAAATTTCTAAGATGTTTAAATTTTGCCCTCTGAATGTAAATAAACATTTATAACTTTGAGAACAATTTTACTCAAGAATTGCTCAAGATATTAAATAGCATCAAACTACCGAAAGTGGATATACCAACATTCACCGGAGATTATGAAACCTGCAACTTGTTCAACGATTTATTCAAAATGATTTATTTAAAGTCACACTTCCAGCAAGGCGCGGCTCAACTCATCAGCTGTTTCTCAAACGTAGAAGAAAATTATGAAATAGGATGGGATTTGTTACAGGCCAGGTACAACAATTTTTGACTATACTTGCGAACAAATATTGCAAGTAACTTTTATCTGCCCCAACGATTCAAGCGGCTTCTGCAGGGGCAATTCTGAACATGCATGACCATTCAGAAGAAACGCTGCACAACATCGAACACTTAAGATTAAGTTTCACATATGAATCATTCACAGGGTTCATTCTATCCATAAAACTAAATCCAGAATCCATTCGGCTACACAAACCAACTTTAACCCACCCGAAGGAGCTACCATCAGTAACATAATATTTCAAGTTCTTGGAAAGGAGATTCCAGCCCGTAGAAGAAATGGACAGCGGTAAATCAACATCATAGAAAACACAAGGTAATTCATCGGCTGTCTCCCCTCTAAAGCGGGTCAACGCTGCTACGGTTAATCATGTGTGTTGGGTTAAAGCATGCTCCAAACGTCATGTGCTCGACCAATTCGGCCAATTCGAAAAAATGACGGCATTGGAGAGAGCTAGCTTGGTCTCTCACACGTAGGAGAAAATTATAAAATAGGCTCTTTGCGGACAAATATTGCTACTCACTTTTATGGGCACTAATGATCCAAGCGGCTCCTGCAGGAGCAATTCGTAACATGCATTAAAATGCAGAAGAAGCGCTGCATAACATCGAACACTTAAGATTAAGTTCTACATATGAATCATTCATAGCGTTCATTCTATCCATAAAACTAGATTCAGAATCCATTCGGCTATACGAATCAACTTTAACCAACCCGAAAGAGCTACCATCAACAACATAATATTTCAAGTTCTTTGAAAGGAGATTCTAGTTTTCCTTCTAAGGAATGGTCAGCGCTAAATTAACATCATGAAAAACACAAGGTAATTCACCGGCTTTCTACCTTTTAAAGCAGGTCAACGCTGGTACTGTTAATCCTGTTTGTTGGGTTAAAGCATGCTCCAAACTTCACATGCTCGACCAATGCCTATTCAAAAAAATGACGGCATTGGAGAGAGCTAGCTTAGTGGACTCCTCGAACCTCTGTGTAAGATGCCTCGAGCAACACAGTGACTCATACAAGGCTAACGTAAGCCTCATCTGTAAGGCACATCATCGCACGTTCCTGCATTGCAACAATGCGGTGCTTCTTTTGCCAAACAATTTTTGTTCAGTCACATTAAGGATTGTGATAGACCTGGCATTTCAAGCTACATAAATCACCTCTAAGGCGGCTAAAATGTTTAATCTCAAAAGAAAAAGGTGAATGTCAACATTTCGGATATCGGAGGAAACCAAGGAAACCTCACTCAAAGGCTTCCCGAAATCAGCATGAACACAAATAACTGGAAACACAATCTACAACTCGGCGAGCCACTTTACAATCAATCACAATCAATTGATATAGTGTGAGGCGCCGACTATTATCCGTTTATGGCCATCAATGGTGTTATAAAAGGCGAGCAACGACAACCAATAACTTAAAATACTGCGCTCGAATGGATTATCATCGGGACTATCGGGCGCCCCAGGTCTATCAAAAATCAGAACATAACAACCGCATGTTAAAAATCAAGGCGAAAGAAATCGTACAGAGGAAGAAGTACGAATAGAAAAACACTTCCAGCCAAATTAAGAACATAAAGCTGATGGTAAATATACAATAAAGCTACCTTTTAAATCAGATATTTTTAACTTAGACGAATCTAAGAAGGTGGCCAGACTAATATAACTGGAAAGAAAATTTGTGATGGATTCACCGTTTAAACAAATGTATCACCAGTTTATTCAGGAATACATCATCCCACGTCGATGGCGCTCTGACTGTTGATCGTCAATTCTCGAGCACTAATTCCTTGATTTTATTAACGTGTTGATTATCAGTTGATGTTGATGGCCGTCCTAGACGTGGTTCGTCGCCAACACTTTCTCGACCCTCTTTGAACAATTTGTACCAAGCACCACAAAATTGATTCCGCACACAAAACTTAATGGAACTTCTTTGTCGAATAATTTAACTCATTGTAAAAATCGCCGAATGCACTTTTTGTACTTCAGAAAGACAAGCGTATACTAAACACGAATGATTATTTTGATGTGACATTCGGCACAAATGTCACTGACGTGCGAAATTTAAATATAAAGGTCTTACTACTTTTTGCCCACAGTAGTATGTTCACTTATTTCGTCTCGATTAATTTCTTCAATATTATTCACACTCGTGTTGTAATTTTTAATTACTACACGTAAAAGTTCTTCATGTTCTTCGCGTAGTGTTTTCAAATCTTTTTGGAATCACAATCGATCACACACGGAGCACGTATAACCAAACATATTGTTTAAAAATATTTTGCGAAATTCTTCATGGGCAACTTTATTTCGACGAAATTATGAGTACGGAATGTTAGGCTTTACATCCGCTGCAGAGTCGCCTGAAAAGCAATTCATAATATGCGATGAGTTATTGAGAGCGTTTGCAATTAATTAGAAAAAGTAAATTTTGCAAATCAAACACTTGATTGAACAAACACTTTTAATGAAGTGATTTTTCTCCCGATGTTCGCGACACATTTCGGAATTAGTTTTCGGCATATCTACAATTATTAAAATTTTAGAACGATAAAGAAATATAACACACCACGGCCACGCTATGAAAATAAATGAAAATGGGTCGTAAAATAGTATAATTTTCCCAAAGCTTTGTAACACGCAGGCGCACCCACGCTAACTACGCTTATGAGAGAATACAACACGAAGAGAAAAATAATAATAGCAACAACAAAATTTTTTTTTTTTTAATCTGTAATTTTTCGTTTTATTTCATCGATTTTAAAATCACCCCGGTACTCGGTTTCACTTCAATAATAATCACAAGATTCATCTCAGTTTGCTAATTACAGCTAATCTTAACTTATCACGGTCAATCACAATTGATTCTGTTTTTATTTACAAGTGAAACTGTCTAAAACAGTTTCTGTCCTTATTCAGGCAAAGTGCAGTTAAACACGTTTCACGTCCTTAGGTAGGTATATCCTTTACAATCGAAGATGTTTATCTTGCCAAACAGGCCAATGGCTCACACAGTCAGTTCTAATTTCCTTGTGAGGAATAGGACAATTTGTTGCCTTTTTCTTTATTGTTCGAGCCTCTTACTTACATCTGATGGTCGTCCACATGTTGTTCTTCTCATATTTACAAAGTATATCGCCTAGTTGCAGGCGACAATTTGCTAAATTCAAGATTTCTTTCGGATCAGCGTTGTGCTTTGATTCAACGAAAGTTGAATAAAAATGATTGCCAAAATTTGATTCTGGGTAATGAGTCAATAACTTACTCGGATACAGTTAGGAACTTAGGACTCATTATGAATTCTTTGGAAATTGACCGATTTTGCAGATTCTAGATTACGACATAAATTACTCGTGGTTTATATTTTACCACATTTCTTGTACTGTGATGCTGTATTATTCGGTATGTATGAGTGCTGTATGGATAAACTAAAATCATTGTTTAATGCGTGCGTAAGCTATGTCTTCCCACTTCGAAAATTTGACCAAATGTCTATGGTTAGTCAGCTACTACTGGGTTGTGATACTAAAAATTATTCTGATTTTCGAACTTGCGTCTATATTCATAAACTATTGCCTATTAAGAAACCTTCTTATTTGTATAATAAAATAAATTTTTCTAATTCTCATCTAATTAGCTTATAAATAGGCCACGAATTGATAACGGACAGATCTAACAAATGAAAGAATATTCTCATATTCCACTTTTTTGATCTTAGTAGTACGTTATATCTACCTTTGTAACAATCGAGTAGATCTATCCCTCCCATGTATCTGTTATATTATTTTATAACGTTTGGACATTCAATTCCAATTCTTGATTTCGTTATTTTGTCATACCTCTCGATTTGTCATACTGTATTGGATTGCGACCACCAAAATTGGAAATCAAAGTCACCAAATGGTCCTTTCACGCTGTGGACAGCTTCCAGTTGGGAATCCAATTCCTTCGAATTATACCCAAGTATAGAAGGCCTGATTTGGATAGTTCTACTAACAATGGCACTGACGAGTGGTAATTGTCAAAGTACACCCTATAGTTTAGACGTCTTGTTACATATCTGAGCATTTGCAATGCTACATTGGCACACTTCAAAATCTTTTCCAGACGTCAATCGTTTACTGGGATTATTCTCTTGCCGTGTATATATTTCAAAATTGTACGAAAAGCCGAAAATTACAGAGCGCACAAAAAGTTTAACGCTCTTACATTTAGTCGAACACAGCTGTTCATCATCTGATAGGCATGATTCCAAAGACTTCTAAAATTATTCTACGGTTACGGATTAATGGTCGAATTTTATAGAGTCTGTCAAAATCCGGATTATTCGATGAAAGCATTTTGTCATTGTCATTGAAATGCAAAGTTGGGTAACGACATTGTTTCCTGAATTAATTGATTACCTGCTTACTTGGAAACCAGTAGCGGCGATAATTCGGAATTTGTATTACTGACATTAATATACAAATTCCTTAAAATGTTCTTAGTTCCAGCTCAGTTATGCATCTCGCATTATTTATATCCTTTTGACATATATACGAATTTGATTTGCTGATTTTCAAATTTAATAAATCATCGTCGAAAAAAAAATTGAAGCAAGAATACGGTGTACAAGGTTCAGAAAATACTTCAGGTAGAGTGATTCGTCACCTCGAAAAATTTTATCTTCTGGATCTTTAATAAAATCTCGGCATCGGCAACACCTACAACCAATCAAATACAACTTCAAAAAAATAAACTGTACGGGGCTACAAAGTTACCTAGAATCCATCAACTAGCAAACAACTCTCAATTCGAATGATATAAACGAAAATGTTGATAAATTTAATGACATTATGCAGCAAGGCTTCGAACTTTATGTACCTATGTGCTGTAAACCCCAAAATCCCCACCCTCAGTGGTTCGATGATAGACTAGTTAACTTAAAATATCGGAAATCAACAGCGTACGCCAAAATGTTGTAAAGCGGGTTAGAAGCGAATTTGAAATTTATTTCAAATAAAAGCCCAGGTCGTATCTCGATCAAGTTCAAGGATAAATCAAGATAAATCCAAAACAATTTTGGAAACACTTTAGGAATAAACGAGAAATTGAAGGATACCCTGTTAGTATGACATATAACAATTACAGCTCCTCAGACTCCAAAGATATAGCTGAATGTTCGCGAAGTTTTTCCAATCAGTCAATAAACCAAGCGATTTTTGTGGATTGTACGAACAACCCAGCAACAACAACGTATCAATTACTCCTCCTGTTATTAAAGGATTTTGGAGACGGTTGTGGTCTTGACAATATACCCTCTTCTATTCTGAAGGAGTACGCTGATATTTTAGCAATTCCATTATGTTACCCATTCAACTACTCCTTGGCACTGGGGTGTGTCTCGAAAAATCGAAAATTTCAAAAATTACATCAATTGTTTAAATCGGGCAAACGAGATTACGTTACATGCTACAGAGGAATATCAACTACATCATCAATTTCAAAATTGTTTGACTTACTATTATGCAACAGTTGCAAATCCACAATTGCACGTCATATATCAATAAACCAGCATGGGTTTATGCCTAGCCGATCCAAATCAACTAAACTGGTTGAATTCACCAAGCATTTGATTCCATCTGCCATCAAAAAGCACTCCGGAGTTTATATTCGCTTGGGTTTGCACTCGATTACATAAATTGGTTCAAGTCTTATCTATCAAACCGGCGATAATTTGCAATAATGGGAAATGAGAAATCAAACGTTATTAAAGTTACATCTGGTGTTCCCCAAGGATTTCACATCGAGCCGTGGATATTTACTGTTGTCATAGATCAAATAACCGAGATAGTCAAAAACTCAAACGTGCTCATATTTGGTGATGACGTGAAAATTTTTCGAACTGTTAGTGGAATGCATGATACGAAGAAACGTCAAGAAGACATCGATAGATTAAGTGAGTGGTCTTATCGAAACTCGCTTTACTTATGAGATCAGAGATCTTGGTGTCACATTTGTCGAAAATGCTAGTTTCAATGGGCATATTGAAAATTGTGGTGCGAGAGCTAATGCCATGTTTGGATTTGTTAAAAGGTGGACAGGTGAATTTAAAGATATTCAAACCTTATGTTCACTCTATTTCGCTTACGTTCGATCTCAACTGGAATACGCTGTATCGGTCTGGAATCCATACAATGCTGTACACATTAAAAGAATTGAAAGCATTCAAAAGAACTTTCTGATTTTCTTGTTAAAGAAAAGTGACTGGAATTACGACCACAATTTACTATTCCATGAAAGTGCACGAATTACAAAATATGCACGCTTAGAAATAAACAACTTCTCTTAGGTGCGGATTGGTAACGGTTTGCTTGGTCACATCGATACAGCTTACTTTTTGCAAACATATCAATTCATGTGCCTTGCAGAACATTTCGAAACCATGAGTTTTTAGCACTAGAACACCATTCCACAAACTATGGAGAAAATAACCCCATTAATAGGTTGTCTAAATCTTTCAACACCAGCGACGACCTATTTGACTTTAATTTCTC
This sequence comes from Nephrotoma guestfalica, assembly GCA_963691935.1. Classification (NCBI taxonomy): domain Eukaryota; kingdom Metazoa; phylum Arthropoda; class Insecta; order Diptera; family Tipulidae; genus Nephrotoma; species Nephrotoma guestfalica. The sequence goes on along the minus strand of OY829913.1, from coordinate 197,090,516 downwards.
AAAGGACAACTTCAAAAATATCCTGAAAAATTACTTGTTAAAACTCGCAATAATGCAGTTCCATGGTCTGCATTTATTTAATAAAATTAATAATTTTTTTGTTCCAATCTTCATATCTTATGCTCATTTTATCACTCTCCCCCAATTTTCCACTGGCATTTGTCCCGTCTTAGCATGCAATTTGTAAATTCGTTGAACATGCGCTTTGCCAACGTTTAATACCTTTAGGAAAAATGTGTGCCAAACTGTTTTGAGGCTACCATTAGATTTAGTAATTCCATACGAAATGGATACAGATTTACCGCTCCCACTTCTTGGTGAACGATCCGTTCGTGTTGGAGGCTGCATCACACAATACTTTAAAATAAAAAAATCTTGAGTTAATTTGGTTGTATTGCTACAAAACAAGAGAGATGATGTATAAGATAGCGGAAATTTCTCAGCGGAAAATAAGAGATTTAACTATTTGCCACAGGTGACAGCACAATCACAAAAGAGAAATTATTTTGTTATATAATTACCAGCGGAAATTTTTAGTTCATTTTGTATCTCTTTTTTCAATAAAAAAATTGATTGACTAGAATTTTCACTATAAATTTTTGATTTTCTGCGGCCATATAAGTTGTTTTCAGTTTTTGGCAGAAAATCAAAAAATTATTGTGAAAATTCTAATCAATCATTTTTCCCCAAATTTTCCTGGTTGTCTTATTATGACCTCAGCTATTAGAAAAACAATCGAAAGTATTGGTTACTAGTGGAAGTTTTTGAGATATCGGCCAAAAACTGAAAATAACTTATATGGCCGCAGAAAATCAAAAATGTATAGTGAAAATTCTGATCAACCAATTTTCCCAAAATTTACCTGTTAGTCTTATTATGATTTAAGCTATTAGAAAAACAATCGAAAGTATTGGTTACTAGTGGACGTTTTTGAGATATTGGCCAAAAACTGAAATTAACATATATGGCCGCAGAAAATCAAAAATTTATAGTGAAAATTCTAATCCATCAATTTTCCCAACATTTTCCTGGTAGTCTTATTATAACCTAATCTATTAGAAAAACAATCGAAAGTATTGGTTACTAGCGGAAGTTTTTGAGATATTGACCAAAAACTAAAAACAACTTATATGGCCGCAGAAAATCAAAAAACTATAGTGAAAATTCTAATCAATCAGTTTTCCCCAAATTTTCCTCGTAATCTCAGTATGACCTAAGCTATTAGAAAAACAATCGAAAGTGTTGGTTACTAGTGAAGGTTTTTGAGATATTGGCCAAAAACTGAAAAAAACTAATAAAAAAATTTAAATTTTCAAAAGTATTGGTTATGAAATGGCCTAGTTTAGTCCAGCATGAACAGATCCTTGAATTTTGTCCTAAGTTTTGGACCCCTGATCAATACTTGTATCCAAATTTCATCGTCATTCTTTAAGAACGGCGGAAAGACGGAATATTGTTATATTTCAAGATTTCATTTACCGAGTTCCTTTACTTCGGAGACCGATCAATTTGTCATTTTAAGGATTACTTTTAATATTTTATTCCGCTGGGATATTTTATTTAGTGAAAATGCAGATAATTATATAACAAAATAAATTCTCTTTTGTGATTGTGCTGCCACTTGCGGCGAACAGCGAACTCTCTTATTTTCCGCTGAGAAATTTCCGCTATCTTATACAGCATAAGGTGAAGCGCATCGTCGCATTTAAATACACTGCCTTTGTGGTTGCATTTAACCATTCGAGGAAGCTTTGTATCAGAATATTTGAAACGAACACAGCAATGGTTAAGCCTTGAAAAATTATAGGCCAGAATGAAATTCACCACTTTTCCCCTCACAATTTCACGATTCCACTTATGTTTGTTGATTGCTGATTTCCTAGCTTTAATTGGGTTTATAAGGCACAAAGGTGGAACAAATTCAAAAATTTTAAATTAAAAAGGATAAAGAAATAGAAAACGAAGTAAAATTACAAGGGAACGTACTGTTTTAATACTTTGCAGTATAATTTTTCATGCATTGCCTATATGCAATATGAAGAGACGAAGGGATAATTTAGTTTTGCACAAAAAAAAATCTGCGTACATCAACTATACAATTAGGTAAATTTACATCTTAATGCTGTGCCTATATTCACAATGGAATAGAACTTACAGCGGAAAAAAAATACAACAATCCAAAGAAGAACGTGTACTGCTTTATACCTTGTGTGGTCCCCAAAATATAAATAATTTTACAGATTTATCTTGAATGTTATATTGTTCCTTCCCTCCTAAAGATTGCAAAAGTGTTCCAAAAGCAAAATAAATTTATTATGTATACACTGTTGTGTATAAAAGCGGGATCCTCTGCAAAATTTTTGCAATAAATTAAATTTCAATCAAATTAATTTTTTAGTTTAAAGGATTTACGAATTTAATTTTTTTGGAGATATTTAGCCTGTGGGCTTGATACACATTTTTCTATTCATGTCTCGAGTGTTATATAAGTGGAAAATTAAACAAGATGTTGCGCGCTCTCGTTTGACTTTAAGTATACACAAAATGGTATATTTATGTGACAAAGAATAATAAATAATAAGATTATATTATAATGGAGACCGATCTCTTTTGTTGTTATCTTATATAGAAAAAGCCAGATAAAGAAAAAGGTAGTTATTAATTAGTCGATTTATACCTAAAAATACACAATTTTGAATTATTTTGTTTCACTGAATTTACATAAATTAATCTTATTCGGTAATTTTTCTTTTAATTAGACTGCATTCACGTTGAGACTGGCCGAGAATTTATATAATCTGATATATATTTCAGATTTTTTGTTTGTAGACATCAAACGGTCAAATATTATTAATTAATTTTAACTATAATTTAAAACACCGAAGGATGTTGTTGTGCGCGACTTGGGCTACCTGAATTTGTAACTTTGATCAAGTTCGTGCTGTTAAAGACGCAAAATTTAGCTGAATTATTCCCGCTGATTCATTCATGTCGGCCTATACAGGCTGAGCAGGCCGTATTTTTGTGAGCCAAATGGATTTAATTGCTCATCGAGACTGAGTTGTAGTAGAAAATTATTAGCACTTGATCAAGAAATTTAACAAACCGTATTTACCTGTTTAAAACTAAAATGAAAATTAAAATTTTGTGATTTTAAAAGATTTGAAGAAAGGATAGAATGCGAAATGTTTACATCTTGCGAGTTACGAGATTTTGTGAAATCGTTAAAACAATTACAATTTCCAAAACTAAATGTTACGGGCTGGAAGTTTACTTCGAGAGTATCATTGGTTTAAAAATTTACTATGAGTTAATATATTTTGTGTATTAATAGTTTTCGTCGTTGGAAAAATGAGATATGGGGGTTTGAGCTTGAAACAGACATGATGTCGGGTGTTCCTAAGGATCGCAAACCGAAGCTATTCGGCTGGTGCTAGCCGTCATTGACAAAAGCCTGGAAGATGGGAACATCAAGCCAAAGAAGTGAAAAGTGGTGTATAATGCACTAAACTCCATATTTTTGAGGGTCCTGAGAGAAAATCCGGGATCCCCCCCGTACTGGAGAGATACGGGATGGAACCAGGGGCGCATTAAATTAACTGCGTGCTCGGGCCAGAGATCGGTCGATCTCTATCAAAGGACAGTGACCGAAGTAGACGAGGCGTCGCATGGCGCGAGTCAGCTTTTCTGATTCAAGGTGTTTGAGGCTCTTAAGCATTCAATTTTGCAATTAAAATCTTAATGTTGGATGACTTTGAATATCCCACATTCTGCATTCTGCAAAAGTTATTATTGGCCAGAGTTACTCGTACCATAATCTGCTTCGTTTTCAGAAAATTTCACCTGTCTCTATGTGATTTCGGGCAAAATGGTTCTTATTGTATAGATATTCGGTTGGCTACAAATGTTTTAAATTTCCGTGGATCACCATGAATCCAAGCAATGATGATGGTCGAGTCCGACCAACAGTAAATTTAAATGTCCACTACGTAAATGAAGGATGGATAGTTTTATTTTAATTGCACCTATTTAATTTGCACCTCCCAATTTGCACTTGTGTTTTTGACATTATTAAATGTGTGGCAATGTGGCCTCTTTCATCAGAGCTTCAGGATTAAATTGTTGCGTTATAAGCTGACTCCAAAACATCAAAAATCCCAACCCAACCCCACCCCAATTCCATAATAGATTTCCTTGTGGAGCCAATCCAACGCGGAATTATCATATGTGTCATTGTTAACATTTCTTTTATTGAAAAGAATTTTTTCGTCCAATAAAATGCCCAAAGTCCAAACTAATTGCATCAATAATTTAGCGGTAATGATTATTAGTGACAATAATCCGATGGTGCGAACAGTTTGGATGAGTCCGACAATAATGTTCGCTTGGTTTGTAGCCCATTTGAAAAACATAGATTTGACACATCAAATTCAAATACACCATCAGGGGAGGGGGATGATATACTATACCCAAGGTTTTGACGCATTCATTCAACTTAATTGACAAGTTGCCCGTTCGATGGAATTTGCTCGGATACATTCTAGGATTTTCCAGGAGTTGGATGACCTTTTGCGAAGATTTACTGATTTGCTACAGCTTCTTCTTAAGTGTCGGCTCCCGTTATCATATCATCTACACCATCGTGGGTAGTTGTCATGTTTTTATTGTAATAGTTGTATCATACCTGTTACTGCTAGAAAACTGGCCACCTAAGTACCATAGGTTACAATATTCAACCTGTAAACTGCGATAGGTTTTCTAGGGACATCACTCTACACAATTATTTAGAAATCCCGATCATCTTTATGTATACATACTCGTCTGCAGCAGTTTTTTAATGTCGGCGATTTCGAGAAACAGGACCTTACTGGCATCGTTGAAATATCGGAAGGATATTAGATAGGCCTAAGAAAAGTGAAAGCACGATTGGTTCCAAAATCACTCAATTTTTTGGAAAAACAGCGTCGCGTTGACGCCTGTGAAACAATGCTTTCCGACTACCAGGATGTCATGAAACGTATTATAACTGGCGATGAGTCTTGGATCTATGCTTACGACCCGGAAACAGACGATCAATCGGATATCGTGAAAAAGGTGAGCCGAAGCCGAAAAAACCAATAATCAAGGTGATGTTGACAGTTTTCTTCGATTATCGAGGTGTGGTGCACTCCGAATTCCTCCCGACCGGCCAAACTATCAACGAGGAATACTATTTGAGTGTTATGCGTTAAAAGAGGCCGAAATTATGGGTAGACAACTCTTGGTTTTTGTACCACGATAATGCACCTTTTCATACTGCATTGATTTTACGTGATTTTTTCGCCAAAAATTCCACCCATATCGTTCCGCAACCACCGTATTCGCCTGATTTAGCTTCGTGTGACTTCTGGCTGTTCAGCAAACTCAAACGACCGCTCCGGGGAAATTGTTTTGAGTCAATTGAAGAGCTTAAACGTGAATCGCTACGCATTGGAGGCTATTCTGGAAATTGACTTTAGCAACTGTTTCGAGGATTGGAAAAAACGTTGGCACAAGTGTATTGAGGCCGGGGGGATTACTTTGAGGGAGACGAAATAGATTTGGAGAAATAAATAAAGAATTTTAAAATTATGAACCAAGTCTTACAATTTTTTGTCCACAGTATTATACCGATTGAGAATAGTCTAACAGCACAACAACATACTCCGATGTGAATGATGACGATTATAAAAAGTATAATTTTTGATGGACATGCTGAAGAACTTTCATTCTCGTCGATTTATTTGGGCCATTTCCGAACGTTCAGAGAGGGAATAAATGCGACACCATTCACAATAGCAACTAGCGAATTGCGGAGATCCGGCGTGCAATTACTCCGTATCATTTATTGTACGTTGCTATGAAAGTTATGAGGTTAAGGGTAGGCGACTCACTCACTATTGCATTCAGGCAAGTTGAAAAAAATACAAATATTACGTGGCAGCAAATTGAATCGGTCGAGTATATTAATAATTGCATTGAAAGTAATTTGGCTGTCTCGATCGATACCAACTTCTCTTTGGCATTGGAGCGAACGAAAAAAAGATATTTTCGCAATGACTCGATACTTGGGAAAATTTAAAATGTTTCTTACTCTTGTGCCGCCTATGTTGTTGAATACGTTATTAAAACTAATAGAGGTATTAGCAACTTACAGCGGCAAATTCTTCAAATAATGGATGAGCACCCAGAGTTCGATATAGTTTATATAACAAGAAAAATGAGTGTGAATATGTTCAATACTGTTGAATTGACGAGTCAAAAAGTTCAGTCTCTTTATTTTATATCTCTCAAAAGAATTGGATGAATGGAATACCGATGAGAATTCAACAAATGTTTAGAAGGAAAACTAGTTTGACAAATACGAGCAGCGGCCAGAAGAAATGGAAGGATTATCACTTGCACAATTCGTTGCTAATTATCCAAAAAAATCACAAGGAATGCATTTTAGCCGAAAGCAACCACGCATCATTCGTTATAGAAATTATGATATAGCCTCAGATTTCAATGAGTATAAAAGGGAAATGGTGACTTTACACATCCAATTTCGAAATGAAAAAATCGACATTCTTGAAGAGATGAAGTTTATTAGAATTTACAACGAAAACGAAAATGATATTTTGGAACGTCGTAAGGAGTTCAAACCAAAAACTATGTCTTGAAGATGGACAAGCGGATGATGATGATGAGAGCCATGATGTAGCCACCAGATCTCCAGAAGCGAATCCATTCCAAGCATTATATGAGAATCCAAATTCGAACGTAAATAGTGATTTACGCTTAGTAACATTAAATAAACTTGGTGCCATTGCTAAACGGAAAAAAATCTGATGCCTAATAAACAATTTTGTAACCTGATGAAAATGGCAAACCGCAAAAGCAAAGGAACTTTTTATGCTTGTCGTTTACAATTTTCAGTTACATAATCCCTTGCCGTTGCAATTATTTTCTACGGGCCCTGCCGGATGCGGTAAAACGTTTGTGATCAGACTATTGATGGAAATTTATAATCGGAATTTTGCAATGCTTATATCACTTGCGCTTCAACTGGTAAAGATGCTGTAGCTACTGATGGGACAACGATACGCACTACACTAAAAATTAGTCTTTCAAAGTTGCTTCCTTTGTCAATTGAAGTGGCACAGCAATATTGATCACTGTTTAAATACGTTCGCGTTTTGATTATCGATAGTCAAATAGATTCGGGATTAAAGCAAATCACCGGTAACTTTCAAGACAATTTTGGAGGATTAGATTTAATTTTGATTGGCGATCAACGTCAACTACCGCCGGTTCGCACTACTCCGATTTTCAAACAAATCAAGCGACAAATAACAGGTTCAACACAATGCCGAGGCTTGAAATTCCTTGTACTCATCGAAGTGATGCGACAAGCCAACCGAACTTTTTCAACAATATTAACAAAAATTGGTGATAACCAGCTGTTACATGAGAATGAGTTGGAATTAATTAAATCACGATTTTACTCCGAAGAATAGGCTGATAGAATTTGTCCACACGATATACGATTGTTCTTCGATAATCATTCAGTTACTAAATACAATAATTAAGTTTTAAATTCTGCAGTGGAAAAAGTTATTTTACAAGCAACGAATGTGTATATTGGTTGTCAGAGTGTTGAAAAGCACACTTTCATTCTTCAAAAATTACACAAACTGTCAACAATTGATACAGGAGGTTTGCCTTATGAAATTACATTGGTTGTAAATAAACCGTGCATCATAACAACGAAAATCGACGTATCAGATGGATCAGCGAATGGTGCGAGAGGAAAATTGATTTATTTTGAACATAACGACAAAGGAGAGTTAGGTCGTGGCTGGAATTCCCTGGCTCTCCCAAAACTGGTGAAAAAGTCCGAAGAAAGGCAGCGCCATCAATACAAAGGCACAATCTACTCGCAGTGCCAATCGATCGGAGAATATCCTCTATACCATTAGTGCCAAGAGATAAAACATTTTATCATGGTCGAAGAGCAACAGTATCCACACTGAAATTGCAAGCTGAATCTCAAAGGCCGAACCTGAATAGACTTGAGACTATTGAGAAATTATTATTTGATTTCATAAAAACGAGGAAAGGATTTTCATTATTTACCTTCAACTGCCAAAGTTTGCATGCTCATGTAGAAGATCTTCAATTAGACAAAATATCATCGTCGTCGAATTTTCTGATTTTTTCGGAGACGTAGGTGGATAATGACAACATTGTAGAGATTCCAAATATAAGGAACCCGTGTTGTCACCTTACAAATTGACATCAAAACACTTCGCCTGGAATCCTTGTCGGTTCAGGTTTCTAAAGTGAAAGAAATATGTGCTTGCGAAAGCAGATTAGACCATGACACATTTGTAATTATTGCGGCGATTTACATTTCTCCCAACCAATCGATGATAAATATTATTCAATTTGTCCACGAGAATTTGATAAAAGTATACGCAAAAAGTATCGCGGATTTTGAAAAAAAAAAAATATGATAAAATTCCAATGATTTTGAGTGGGGATTTCAATGTGAATTTTGTATTAGATACGGCGCTCCCTTTGATTCAATTCCTCAATACAGAATTAAATTTAAAAATGTGCAAAAGTCATACTGAATCGACCACGCGATCAAAAACTTTTATCGACGCAGTCTTTCAACGATAAGTTTATAGAATTCAAACTAAAGCATTCCTGTCCTATTTTAGTTACCATAAACCACTCGTGTCATTCGTCGAACTAGAAAACATAACAATAACCCCTCTAATTATCCCACTAGATTCCGGAAATTTTCACTTCTACTGCGTGTAAACTGCACACAATTTTTTTTAACTTTATTTTATTTTTTATTTATGTAAATAATTTTAAGCATAAATTTTACATTTCTTTAAATAAATGATGTAATTAAATCAAATTACTACAATGTTTTTATTATCTGGTTTATAATCAAAAGTTCAAAAAGATAAAGTTTAATTATTTCCTATTGCAGATATGCAAGTAGTGAAAATATTGAATTTCCCGGGAAATGAAGTATCGTACAAAGAAAGCAATTTCTCAGGCGAAAATAATTTTCTTATCACTAAAAATATTGTAAGAGATGAAGGGTTATAATAATTTACAAAAGGGTTTGAAATAAATACTTTACAAATTATTGTCGCCCAATAAATAATAACATAAATGAGTAAGTTGTGTTAAACTTAATACGGATCTAGTGTAATATGTATACATAAAAAGTGTAGCTTACAGTCACCGGATAACAAAAACCGTGTAATATTGGTGTTATGCCCTAATGTTAATTTACAAATAGAACGCGGTAACCAATCAATTCCCTTCTAAACACTTATAAGAAATGCAGTAATTAATCCATTAAAATTCATTGATCAAATCACCGAGTTTCTATACCAAAAATCGATTGTGTCAACACAATTGAACAATTCAAGTAAAAATGCTAATTAAAAAAAAATCCGTTTATTCCGCTATTCATTAGCACCCGATTCCAACCCAATCAAATCTTATTTCCACTCCAAGTCGTTCACTGAACTCACAGCAACACAAATATATTTCAATTCTAGTATAACACACATATTTTGATTTTCCAACCTTAATTGTAAAATTAATTTTTAATTATATAATTTCGGTGTGCACGGTTCTAATTTCTAAATGAACAATTGACGATTTGAAACCAATGAATCGATTAACTTCGATAATAGAAAGAACGGCAGTGTCTAAATTAATTCGAATTATAAAACAATTGTACAAACATAATTGTTACACAATTGTCGTATTTTAATTATTTAAATTTTTTTTTATGTTTGACAACAACAAATATATGACAAAATATTTAAGTCTTTTGTTACTGTTTGTTGTCATATTGTGTTAGAAGGTTTTCCACATCAACAGTTTATATACCTTTCATTTCAATCATCCGACCATTCAACCATTTCGATTTAAAAATAATAATAATAGAGAATTTTTTAACACTTTTTAAAGATGGTGATTTTTTTATTGTTAATAAACATTTTGTTTATTGTTTAATGCGATTGTTGCGTGTTAAGTTTTGGTATACATAAATGGATTGAAAGTCTCATTATGATTTGAAATGCGAGTGTAGAGTAAATCGAAATTTTAGTTTTACTTACGCACATAACATACCTGAATTTTGTTTGTATACCAAAGTGAAGCCGCCGTTGTGCCGTATTGTGTATACCACGTAGATAATTAATATTCTACACGTGTAGAGAATGTATGTAGACAATTAACATTTTAACGTCTGTAGTGATTAAATTCTAATTTTATTAAAACGAGCTTTTATATTTATTAACTTTTAATATTTTATGAAACACAAAAAGCCACTACTCGTCCTTTCATGTTCGGTGGTTTACATTAATTTTTTTTTCGATTTAGGGTTGAACAGCTAAAATAATATATAAAAATAAAATGCTTTAACTAATTTCACATGTATGTGAAGTTAGCCCGAAAAGTAGCCCGAAAAAAATGTGTCCTTGCTAAAAGTTTAATATTTTCGGGCCAGCCCGAAAAATTTATAAACACTGCATTATCTTAAATTCTCATCCCGAAATAATTTTTACATCAGTATATTAAGCTTTTTGAGTTTGCAAAAAAATTAAATACTACATACATTGTAATAAAACTTAATAAATAAATATTTTGTTTATTTACCATACAAATATATATTATTACCAAAAAATATATTAAAATAATAATAATTAAAAACGAAATCAAAAATTACGTTACATAGGATTACGTGGTTGCCCTCACAAAAATGTTCAAAAACTACTGCAAGTGCTGCTACAAAATATGATTAACATCACCAATCTACAATAAATATATACCTTCATTATCATATCAGTGGGATAGAAGGTTCATATTAACCCGAGTCCGCACATACAAATCACAGCATAAAAATTGAAATTTTTAGTGTTACATTTTATTCTGTAGCAGATTCCACAGGGATATACGACCACTTCGGCCAATGTCTCGAGTTAGTGTTGGTCACCAGAAATCTGAAGCATATACCCACATTACCATATCAGTGGGATAGAAGGTTCATATTAACCCGTGTCCGCACGTACAAATTGAAATTTTTAGTGTTACATTTTATTCTGTAGCAGATTCCACAGAGATACCCGACCACTTCGGCCAATGCATCAAGCTAGTGTTGGTCACCAGAAATCTAATGCATATACCCACATTGCCATATCAGTGGGATAGAAGGTTCATATTAACCCAAGTCCGCAAATACAAATCACAGCATAAAAATTGAAATATTTAGTGTTACATTTTATTCTGTAGCAGATTCCACAGGGATATCCGACCACTTCGGCCAATGCCTGGAGTTAGTGTTGGTCACCAGAAAACTAAAGCATATACACACATTACCATACCAGTGGGATAGAAGGTTCATATTAACCCGAGTCCGCACATACAAATCACAGCATAAAAATTGAAATTTTTAGTGTTACATTTTATTCCGTAGCAGATTCCACAGAGATATCCGACCACTTCAGCCAATGCCTGGAGTTAGTGTTGGTCACCAGAAATCTAATGCATATACACACATTACCATACCAGTGGGATAGAAGGTTCATATTAACCCGAGTCCGCACATACAAATCACAGCATAAAATTTGAAATTTTTAGTGTTACATTTTATTCCGTAGCAGATTCCACAGAGATATCCGACCACTTCAGCCAATGCCTGGAGTTAGTGTTGATCACCAGAAATCTAATGCATATACCCACATTACCATACCAGTGGGATAGAAGGTTCATATTAACCCGAGTCCGCACATACAAATCACAGCATAAAAATTGAAATTTTTAGTGTTACATTTTATTCTGTAGCAGATTCCACAGGGATATCCGACCACTTCAAGTAATGCCTGGAGTTAGTGTTGGTCACCAGAAATCTAAAGCATATACCCACATTACCATATCAGTGGGATAGAAGGTTCATATTAACCCGAGTCCGCACATACAAATCACAGCATAAAAATTGAAATTTTTAGTGTTACATTTTATTCTGTAGCAGATTCCAGAAGGATATCCGACCACTTCGGCTAATGCCTCGAGTTAGTGTTGGTCACCAGAAATCTAAAGCATATACCCACATTACCATATCAGTGGGATAGAAGGTTCATATTAACCCGAATCCCACTGTTGTCCCACTTCTATCCCACTGATATGGTAATGTGGGTATATGCTTTAGATTTCTGGTGACCAACACTAACACCAGGCATTGGCCGAAGTGGTCGGATATCCCTGTGGAATCTGCTACAGAATAAAATGTAACACTAAAAATTTCAATTTTTATGCTGTGATTTGTATGTTCGGACTCGGGTTAATATGAACCTTCTATCCCACTGATATGGTAATGTGGGTATATGCTTTAGATTTCTGGTGACCAACACTAACTCGAGGCATTGGCCAAAGTGGTCGGATATACCTGTGGAATCTGCTACAGAATAAAATGTAACACTAAAAATTTCAATTTTTATGCTGTGATTTGTATGTGCGGACTCGGGTTAATATGAACCTTCTATCCCACTGATATGATAATGAAGGTATATATTTATTGTAGATTGGTTATGTTAATCATATTTTGTAGCAGCACTTGCAGTAGTTTTTGAACATTTTTGTGAGGGCAACCACGTAATCCTATGTAACGTAATTTTTGATTTCGTTTTTAATTATTATTATTTTAATATATTTTTGGTAATAATATATATTTGTATGGTAAATAAACAAAATATTTATTTATTAAGTTTTATTACAATGTATGTAGTATTTAATTTTTTTGCAAATTCAAAAAGCTTAATATACTGATGTAAAAATTATTTCGGGATGAGAATTTAAGATAATGCAGTGTTTATAAATTTTTCGGGCTGGCCCGAAAATATTAAACTTTTAGCAAGGACACATTTTTTTCGGGCTACTTTTCGGGCTAACTTCACATACATTAATTTCACCATAATTCATACAACTTCATATTGAATGGCGCATAGACTCCTCTAAAAGGTGTCACAACACACATTGATATCGTCAATTCGGCAGGACTTTCTTTACGATGTACGGACCTTTAAACCGGGTGTTATGTTAGCCAACACCCCAATAAACTAACTTGTGTTGCGGATTCACTTCACACCAAACAAAAAACGAAATTGGTTTTTTGATTAAATTTAATTTATCAGAATCGGGGTGTAATTATTAAGAACGTGACGACGTTTTTTGAAGTTATACAATGTACTAAATTAAAATAATGTAATAGATCACAACAACTGACAAGTGTCATGTAAACATAAACGATTACATGTGCATACATTGTTTTACGTTACGTTATGATGATGTTGGTGAAACATAGTAAATAAATAATACTGTGGGCAAAAAATAGTAAGACTTGGTTCATAATTTTAAAATTCTTTATTTATTTCTCCAAATATATTTCGTCCCCCTCATAGTAATCCCCCCCCCCCCCCCCCCGCCTCAATACACTTGTGCCAACGTTTTTTCCAATCCTCGAAACAGTTGTTAAAGTCAATTTTCGGAATAGCCTCCAATGCGCATAGCGATTCATGTGTAATGTCTTTAATTGACTCAAAACGGTTTCCTCGGAGCGGTCGTTTGAGTTTGCTGAACAGCCAGAAGTCACACGGAGCTAAATCAGGCGAATGCGGTGGTTGCCGAACGATATGGGTGGAATTTTTGGCGAGAAAATCACGTAAAACCAATGAGAAGGTGCATTATCGTGGTGCAAAAACCAAGAGTTGTCGACCCATAATTCCGGCCTCTTTTTACGAATAGCTTCGCGCAAACGACGCATAACACTCAAATAGTATTCCTTGTAGACAGTTTGGCCGGTCGGAAGGAATTCGGAGTGCAACACACCTCGATAATCGAAGAATACTGTCAACATCACCTTGATTTTCTACTTGCTTTGACGTGGTTTTTTCGACTTCGGCTCACCTTTGGCACGATATTCGGCCGATTGATCGTCTGTTTCCGGTTCGTAAGCATAGATCCAAGACTCATCTCCAATTATAATACGTTTCATGACATCCTGGTAGTCTGAAAGCATTGTTTCACAGACGTCAACGCGACGCTGTTTTTCCAAAAAATTGAGTGATTTTGGAACCAATCGTGCTTTCACTTTTCTTAGGCCCAAATGATCTTTCAAAATGGTTTTCAGTGATCCTACCGATATTTCAACGATGCCAGTAAGGTCTCTGACTGTGAATCGTCGATTCTCGAGCACCAATTCCTTGATTTTATTAACGTGTTGATCATTAGTTGATGTTGATGGCCGTCCTAGACCTGGTTCGTCGACCCTCTTTGAACAATTTGTACCAATCAATAACACTTGGTCGCGATGTACAATTATCACCGAAGGCCTTTTGCAACATTCTGAACGTTTCGGAACCTCAAAATTGATTCTGCACACAAAATTTGATGGAACTTCTTTGTTGAATAATTTCACTCATTGTAAAAATCGCCGAATGCACTTTTTGTACTTCAGAAAGACAAGCGTATACTAAACACTAATGATTATTTTGATGTGACATTTTTCACAGATGTCACTGACAGTCATACCAATATAGAAAAAAAATATTTCGACGAATGGTTTTCCGCGTGAAATTTAAATTAAAAAGTCTTACTACTTTTTGCCCACAGTTGTATATCGATTAGTGGACACGAAATTAATTTGTGAGAATAAGTTGTGTTTTTTTACTATTGGATGCTATTTAATGATACGGAACATATTCCCCTCCAAAAATACATTTTATTATGTTTAACAATTCATATATCAATCGTTAATTGGTAACCGAAACTATATATTTCGTTATTGGCCGTTTATATGCCGTTTTTGTTTGAATTGTTGCTACTCTTACTAATCCACCTGGATCAATATGTAATTCCTTTAGCCGACCGAGAGACCATGTACAAGGTGGTGTTTTCTGGTCATTCAACAATAATACATCGTCGACTTGTAAATTTCGACTCTTCTGTTTCCATTTAACCCGTTACTGCAACGTATTCACACGTAGGTAGTTAAATACTTACTCCAGAAATGTTGAACTAATTTTTTGGAATAGTTCCCATCGATTCAAACGAGACATACTAATCTCTTCTAAATTTGCGTGTTGTAAGGCTGTAATCGGACCCAATGTTAGGAAGTGGGCTGGTGTCAAAGCATGAATGTTACAGACATCTTCATTTTTGAAGAACGGCCTTGATTTCAAAATGCCTTCTATTTGTGCTGTGCCAGTGTGCATTTGTTCATAGGTAAGGTGAGTGTTGCCAATGATCTTAAATAAATGTTCATTACCCGATTTTACTGCTCGTTCCCAGATTCCACCAAAATGTGGTGAAACGGGTGGGATGAGACGCCAATCAATTCGTTTTCTTGTAGCATGTTCTTGTACTTTACACTGACATTCCGTAGATGCTAACAAATTATAGTGTTCGTGCAACTTTCGTTTGCCTCCTAGGAAGTTTGAACCATCATCTGTATAAGTCTAGATAGGTGTTCCCCTCCGTGCGCTAAACCTGTCCAAAACAGCAATAAATGCTTCAGTTGTTAACTCGGATGCAACTTCAATATGCATAGCCTTTGTTGAGAAATACACAAATATCACTAAAAGACCCTTCATCATCTTGCACCTCTCCCATTTTTTGTTGTCAAAAGTATCGTCCTGCGTAATCAATACCAGCTATTGAAAATGGTCTACTTGAGGTCGTTCGTGATTGTGGTAAACTGCCCATTTGTTGACTCGACCTTAATGTTGAGTGCCGAAAGCACGTAACACAATTACGCCATAGTTTCTGGCACATTTGATAACGCGGTTAATAATGAAGGCCCTGGATGAAAATATTTCTTATGTAAATCTTGCAAGATCATAACAGTAATTTGATGGGTATTTGGTAATATTATTTGGTGCATCATATCATAAGAACATCGCGATTTTTCCAAGCGTCTACCAACTCTGACAACATTGTTTGAAGCTAAACGAACGGTGCTAAGATATCAATCTTGAATTCGATGGTAACCGTTCATCCCTATTTAACAATCCGATGTCAACATGAAACTCAATCTTCTGGACGTACTTGACAATTTCCATTTCAGCACCCTCAAGCTACGATATCGTGATCGAACCCAACAATCGCTCACGTTTTCTAACATTATTTAAAAATCTGAATATAACAGCCACTGATCGTACAAATCCAGACCAACTCGATATTCTTGTTATTAACAGAGCTACTGGGTGTGTTTGCTCCTGCCGGGGAGCAGGAGGGGGTGTAGGCTCCTCTACGTTCTATATGTGAAATGCATGAACTTTCTTCACACGACTTTCTTGATCAGTTTGAAGCATAGTGGGATAATTTATTGACCATAATTCTTCTGATAAAGATAGCCAGGAAGGACCCTTAAACCATAGATTAGTATTCACTAATTTATCTGCCATTAATCCCCTAGTAGCTAGGTCAGATGGATTTTATTTCCCCTTTACGTGCCGCCAAATAATATCTGGAAGAAGTTGATGAACTGCCGCTACCCGATTCGCTACATATGTTTTCCATTTCTTTGGATGATTTGCAAACCAAGATAATACCACCATGGAGTCGGTCCATGCCCATATGGATACATGTTTCCACTCATAAGACATTTGCATCTACTTTAACAACCTTGCTAACAGATGAGCTTCGTTAAGTTCAATTCTTGGCTTACCGGATTATTGGTGCAACCTTACTCTTTGAACTAATCAAGTTTACGAAAAATTCCCCATTTGTTCTTGCTCTGAAGTATACAGCTGCGGCATATGCTAATTCACTAGAATCACAAAATCCATGTATCAGGCACTCAGTTATTGTGTTGCCCCTACAAAACGAGGAATGTTCACTTCATTTAAAAAGTTTAATTCTTTATACAAGTTTCTCCATTCCTTTTGCAGATCTACTGAGAGAGGTTCATCCCAGGTTACCTTCTTGAGCCACAATTTAGCATAAGTAATTTCATTTTAACCGTAAACGGACTCATTAATACCAAAGGATCAACAATTTTAGAAGCGATATACAGAATATTACGTTTCGTGCATGACTCATAAGGTACTTTGAGTAGCTGGATCATTCACGTCGTTTAAGGTATTTATATTTATATATTTGATCGCCACTTCCTTAAATGAAATCCGTCTTCAGCACCTGTCAACAAATCATCACCATAAAAATTTCTCTTAAATATATTCGGATACTTCATGATGATTAACTTTACATTCTTCTGCTATTTCAAACAACACTCGAATCACCAGGAGCGGTGCAGAGGATGTTCCGTATGTTACGGTTTGTAATTCGTAATGACTTATTGGATCATTCGGTGATGTGCGCCATAAGGTTCTCTGGAATGATCTACGTTTGGGATAGATCCATATTTGCCGGTACATTTTCTCAATGTCCTTGCTAATAACTACTTTAAACCATCGAAACCGTAATAAAATTGCCCACAAAGTATCTTGCAACGTAGGCTCACCATCAGGTTATTGCCAACTGATACTCCAGTAGCAGTAGCAGTTGACCCATTAAAATCCACCCTTAATTTAGTGGCTGGAATCTTTCGCATATGATTCAAGTGTACATATTCTTCAATAAATTCCTTAGACATTTGATAGAACCTCGGTTGTCTCTTAAATTTCCTTTCCAGTGCATGAATCGTTGCCACGCAATATTGTAGGATTGACCCAGTGGTTGTTGTGTGAGCTTCCACGATAATTGCACGACGTAGCGACCTTCTGGTGTTTTAGGATGCGTGGCTCGAAAATTTCCCACACAGGCTTGTTTTTCTGGTGTCCACGGTATATCTAGCTAATACTTCTTCCTGCTCCCAGAATTTTTTCAATGATTCTTGCCAAATATCGTAACTTGGGCAACTAAATTTCTATTTAATTGAACTCGGTTATTTCGTAAAATATGAAAGAAGTAATCAGCACCCAATAGGATATCTATTTCCTTAGCTTCACGACAGGTCAGATCTGCTAATTGTGAGTTTGGAACTTTATCGACAAATCCGCCTTGAATATCATCAATTTTCATTAAGGTTGTAATTTTAGGCAACACAAACACATTGACATTTAAAAACTGAGATTCATTGAACCGAGAGTATATTACGAATTGGGCTTTCCCTATGGTGGACCCAATCAATGTTGCTACACCTTCTACCCGAACACGACCAGCATTCCGAATAATACCTAAGCGGTTTACGCACGGTTGTGATATGAACGAGGTTTGCGATCCTGAGTCTAATAGCATTCGACATGACCTTAATTGACCAAATTGATCCTTTACATTGATGATCACTGTTGAAAGTATGGTAGCACTAACACCTCATACATTTGAAATAGTCGACTTGGTATTTGAAGGTTTAGTACTGCTGTTGTGTTCTTGTACCTTCAAACTTGTAGTGGCCACATCGGATGTGTTAGATGAGACCACGTTTGAATTAGTGGGCGAACCACCATGAAGTAGTCTATGATGCCCGACAGACATTGGCTGGCTTTATGCCGAGCTGATACACAATTGAAGCACACACGACGTTTTGCTGCTTCATCTCTTCGTTGATTTGGATCCAAATTATTAAATTTATCACACGAATGAATTCGATGATCACCATTACAATACACACACTGGATTGGACCAGGAGTCAATACATTGACCTGATGCGTTTTGGAAGTAGTTAATTCAGTTGCGTATCTCTCAGAGTCACTAACTTCCAAAGCATCACACCGTTCACTTAAGAATTTGAGAAGTTCATCAAATGAAGGGTATTCTTTATTCACAGTCTTTTGAGCCCAGGCCTCCTTTGTATGTGAATTCACCTTGTACAATAACAAATGAATTAACCATGGGTCGCGCCGCATTGCCTCCCCACCCAACGCGTGTATACCTCGGTTTACATCGTCAGAAACGTTACATAAATGTCTTAATTTTTTTTATCGAAATTTCATGTATGGTTGGTAGTTCTAAAAATGACTTGATCATTGTGTTTAATATACATATATTTGCGCTTATATAGAAAAACTAAGATTTAAACAAGAAAAGGATATAAAGTATCATAATCAGAAAAGGAAACCGATAAAACATTAATTACCAGGAAATACAAAATACGTTAAGAAAACAAAAGACTAGGGTCAAAACTGACTGTTCGCTATGTTCCAGGAAAGTCAAGAAGAACAAAACCTCTATTGTAATCCCGAATCCTGGAGCACTGTCCTCTAAAATAACATACGAAATTAGAGACATATGGTTTCACCAGTTTCGCGTCTTTATTCCAGTTACATTTATTCAGATTATTCTGATCGAAAAGTATTTCCGCTGTGAAAAAAATAAAATAAAAACACTTGAACTATTTTTGAGAATGAATTTGCACGTCCTACTTAGAATGAATTTAATTGTGAAGTGGCTCTGACAGTTCGCATACATAGCCGAGCCAAAAGTTCTGTGTATGTGTATGAGCGACTTGAACAAAAAAATCAAGCAAGAGCGAAGTACTAAATTCAATAACATAATCTGCTCAACAAACGCAAACATCCAGATACTAGACCATAAATTCGTTATTAGAATATATCCATACCGGACAAGGTAAATTGCAAACAGGAAGTTTCAAAATAATCACTGCAATATACGAAATACTTTCAATAATTGATACGGGCGCTAGTAGGCAACACCTTTACATATCCCACGAGTTGGACAAGTTAAAATCTGATTAAAAATTTAAAACCAAGGAAAACAAAAAGGTTACGCAATTTCTTAGGCAGTGCGTGGAAGAGGATTGCTGGAAATTCTGACTATGACGATTTTGTAACAATTAGGCAAAAAACGAACACCATTTTAGTAAACAACAATAAGCAAGTTGTAATGCAAGGCGGGCATCATAAATTCATAAATATTTTCAAACAAAAAACTAACAGCCGTCAAAAGTACTTTAAAGGAAGAATATTTACCTTTCCCCACAATTGTGAAAACGCGTTAAATTTTGCAGAAATTAAAATAATAACTAATTATAGAACGATCTTGTATATCGTTAGCATCTGTAACGGAATCTTATCATATTCCGTTATCAACCCATTTCCCAAAATATTTCCTCTATGCAAAGTGGTTCCACCATGACCTTGAAGAGATCATCTTCACAAAAATTCTTTAATTAGTTAGTCATGCGGGAATCACCTAGTTCTTTGTGTTTGTTGTTGCAATACAACGAACATAAAAAAAAAATATATTTCATATCTACGTATGTATCCAATTGCAACTGACGTCACTCAATGTATCTATAATGTAGTTATTATAAATACAAATGAGTAAACGTAAATATTTATGTTGTTGTTGGATTGCGTAGTCATGTGTTTTGTGTTGTGCGCGCAAAGGGTAAACGTTCTACATGGAGGTAATCGAACTACCTATATGTAGAAATTGAGGAATTGCACTTTCCGCGACACATGCAATATAAATTCCCCAAGTGCAAATTAGCACACTTTTTAAATGGGCGGTGTTTATAGCAATATTTTGTTAATATTGCGAAAATGAAATTAATTAACTGAGAGAGTAGTACATTAATTGTACAAAAATTTCCCCCTCCTTTCTCAATCAGTTAATTAATACAATATAAATACCGGACCAAAATTTTGAAAGGGGGTCAGTAAGTTTAAAGTCTCAACGTGGAGACATTGTTTTTAAGTGTGAGTTAGACAGTGTTCAGACCAACGCGTGGTCATAGTTTTTGTTCGTTTGAGTGTAGTTTGTTTGTTGTTTTAGTAAATTTTTTTTTGTGTTTTTGAACTTTTGTGAAGAGTTTTGAGTAGAGTAATTTAAAAAAATAAAATAAAAAAAAACAGTTTTATTTGAAATTTTGGTGTTGTTTTTGTGAATATCCCGAGTGTGCTCAGTGTGGAAGCAAGCAGGCGGCCAGGAGACCTATAACTTTTTTTTCGGTAAGTATTTCTAGGTAAGTGTTACTGTTAAGTGTCACTACTAAGTTAAAAAAAAAAAAAATTAGTAATAGATCGTTCCTCTAACGGTCTTTTTAAGACAGGAACTGATACGGCCTAGGCTGTCCCTTTCCTTTCTGTTAGAGCCGATCTGTTACACAACGCATTAACATCAACAAAGTGGCTGAATTATTATCAGTAAGGAAGCCTAAGTAGGAGATGACTCACTAGGAGTCATGAAATATACACATGCACAGTCAACTCATCAGCGGGATGGGCTGACATAATTTCTTTTGTTTCTTCCCCCACTCCAGGGTAGGAAACACCAGATCGCGGTTAACTAGGCTACTATCTGGGCATCCTCATCCCCACGCCGTTCCCTCTACACCGACTGAGCTGCGGGAACAAATGCCGCGAGGGATGCCATAC
This sequence comes from Nephrotoma guestfalica, assembly GCA_963691935.1. Taxonomy (NCBI): domain Eukaryota; kingdom Metazoa; phylum Arthropoda; class Insecta; order Diptera; family Tipulidae; genus Nephrotoma; species Nephrotoma guestfalica. The sequence goes on along the minus strand of OY829913.1, from coordinate 197,069,082 downwards.
AGATGGTGGCAAATTCTATGAAACTGGGTTTGCCCTACCGCATGTAGAGGCCAACCCATTTCAAGTGGCGCCCAAACGGGGCCTAAAAATTGGCCCAAATTATTGGTATACATTGCCAAAAGATTCTAGATTCATTTATGGATCCCAAATTTAATTGAGGATTTCCCTCACATTTGTTTTGATTTAAATTATATCGGCATTAATATACTGTCGTACATTTCTTAAATATTTTAATACAACCAGTGCAAATGGTCGTATAGTACAAGTTTCAATTAATGACTAATGTAAATTCCTTTTTGGTACGAGTATGGCTGCGGTACTGCCTTATTGGTGGTCCTGACCAGATGCAATGTTGGGTCATACACGTACTGATTAGAATTAATAATTTTTGAGCTGCAATACTGGATCTCCAAATGATTGGTTTATCTGTGGCAAGTCCCAACCCGCACTCCGGGGGATAAAACGACATTTGTGGTAGTATTTGGAATTCAAGAATACATCTGTGACAATGTAAAACTGGTACTGGTACTGGTATCTAATTTCTCTATAAGTTGTACGGTTTTCGGTACCGTGTACAACCAACAATTTTACATTTCTGAATAGGCAAGGGTGAATGATGTGATCCCTGGAGTAATGGGCATATCCCTTTCTTGGCCGGTAGAATACCGGGGGTATAAAGGGCTGCTCATTCCCAGATTAATTTGAAACGTCATTCCATATCCCGATTCGAATTGTAAGGTTGCCCTTCCATTTACCTCGGTTTTGTTATCCAGTTTGTAGTAAGCAATTACTTCAAGTAAGGATAAATTTGTTTAATTCGAATAAAATATGGATTTCCAGTAATACAATGTATATTTAGGTATTTGCGTTTATTTTTACTTCAGCATTTTAAATTTAATTTTCATCCTTAGGGATGGGGTTCGCCAGTTCACCAAATTTAGTTTTAACTACGTCCAGGGTATGGCTCACCTAGCTGTTCATACCTAGGTTCTATTAGTGGACGAATATAAGACTCCAGGATTGGACATAAGCTAAGTGAAGTCATACTACATTGTGGAAATCCTTAGTGATAACCGGCGTGTTATTACTCCCAATTGATAAACAAATGGCAACTGTCGTTCGAGGACCTTAATTGAAAGGACTCGCTAACGTCAGTTGACTGGCGTGATGAAGTGGTTGTCGATCGCACGGTTGAGCTCCTCTAACGGTTAGAGTATGACTGCCAATTGTGGTAAGATCGGCAAAAACAGAGTCATGATCTTTTGGGTACAATATTGAACTTTTGTTTACTGATTCACAATAGCAGTGAGGATCGCTCAATAGGAGTTAAGACGCCCATTGCAATAAATTGGGATGAGTAAAATCAGTTCATCAAAATTTCAAGTTCAACTTTCCTTCCCTTTCCTTGTTTTGACCCAGGAAGTGCGGGATATTCTGTCTTCTCATCACGTGAGATCGGGAGGACTGTGCATGTGTATATTTTGTTTGTTTTAAATTTAATTTTAGGTAGTTAAGTTTTTTCTTGTTTTGTTTTTGTCAGCTAGGCATAATTTTTTTTTAGTTTTTTTTCAACCTAGACAAGTTAAATAACGACGAACTTTTAAAGTTCTAGCGATGACTCTACATCAAAATTGGAAGCGCCGCCGCATAAAACCCAAATGCGTACTTCATCCACTTTCCCATTAGACCATCTATGTATAGTTGGGCATGTACATAGGTGATGTAACGGTAAGGTGAAGGTTGGTATACCCCGCGCGATATTATGTATACCCGCGTCATTAGTTAATAAGAATATTAAGTTTAGTGTTTAGTTTAAAGAAAGGATGAGGTTGGCTCAACCCTATCCAGATAAGTTAGCAAAGTGGGATTGAGGTAGCGCCATCTGCTGTTAAGTTTAATATAGTTAAGTTTAAAATTCATAAAAAAAGATTCAACTAATTATTTGATAATCTTAAACTTTACAATAAGGCATTTATATCAATTGTTAAGAATAGCAGGAACCAGCACAGCAGACCAGGAGAAAGTGTACATCAAAATTACCAACAGCAGAACCATCAAAACGCACTAATATCACACTACTCAAAAACATCACGAATGTATCACAGCAACAAAAGCAACCAAACCGTTTCATTACATCTGCTGCAGTACAAACTTTAAATCAACCTCCAAGGATGACGATTTCCAAATCACGTGCAACTAGGCATATCTGTCTAAGAAATTTCTTCAACTGCATGACCACCGATGATCGCAATCATAAATCACCTTTGTACAGCTGCACATGGAGATGCAATATACACTGACGGATGTCGAGCCAAACACATATAAGTCTTTTTGTCGTGGGAACCGTCGTTAAAGCAAACAGGAGGTCCATTGGGGTGTAACTTCTAAAATAATTACGAAATAGACCAAATAAAATTGTCAAAAGCACTAGAGGGTGACAGCTTTAAAAATATCACAAATCAGTTCCTGTGAAAAACTATTAATTCATATTTGTTGTTCGACTAGACATCAATTTTACACCAAAATACGGTCCTGCCTAATTGTTAGAATAAAAAAACACAGCATAGATGAAGCCGATTATGCGATGTAAATGGGTTAGTTTAACGAAAAGTCGTTATATGTCAAGCACAACAAAAATCCTTTGCAGTATTGACCAAGTCTCTAGTCCACGAGCAATGCAGGCAACCGGAGTGATCAAATTCAGATTAGGTAGACCTGATGTCCCAGGAGATAACCAGATCGGGATTTGAGCAGCCAAGAGAGCCCAACTAGTTAAGCGCCGCAGAAGCAACAGAACCATCAACATCTCTGTTATTACGCTTAAAATCATACAACTGTGCTAACAGCACTGCGCTGCGCCAAGTTAAGAATTGGTTCAAGATAAACATTAAATAGTCGGATGTCAAGAGTATGGGTGATATTTCGTGCGTATTGGACAAAAGGTAACCATCAAGAGATCCTCACTGGTAATGACATCAACGCCAGCTGCAGTGAATTATGTCCACCATAACTGCTATTCTTTAGAAGTTATTGTTTCAATTTCAATTTTCTTTAAAACAAAAATTTTTTATTTTTTTTCAAAATTAAATAATTAAGAAATATATGTACATATATATATATAATAATAGCCCATAGTATTTAGATTTAGCGATTAAGGAAGTAGTTAGGTTGCCCGGCTTTGAGACTATCTCAGGGTGTGGGGCGTCCGCCACGTTGAGCTATTTCAAGCTGATCCAAATCATTTTCCTCGCCTAAATAGAGCATGAGATCTCTTTTCATCTCAGGGTTTGGGTTTTCCCCACGCTGTAACGGAATCTTATCATATTCCGTTATCAACCCATTTCCCAAAATATTTCCTCTATGCAAAGTGGTTCCACCATGACCTTGAAGAGATCATCTTCACAAAAATTCTTTAATTAGTTAGTCATGCGGGAATCACCTAGTTCTTTGTGTTTGTTGTTGCAATACAACGAACATAAAAAAAAAATATATTTCATATCTACGTATGTATCCAATTGCAACTGACGTCACTCAATGTATCTATAATGTAGTTATTATAAATACAAATGAGTAAACGTAAATATTTATGTTGTTGTTGGATTGCGTAGTCATGTGTTTTGTGTTGTGCGCGCAAAGGGTAAACGTTCTACATGGAGGTAATCGAACTACCTATATGTAGAAATTGAGGAATTGCACTTTCCGCGACACATGCAATATAAATTCCCCAAGTGCAAATTAGCACACTTTTTAAATGGGCGGTGTTTATAGCAATATTTTGTTAATATTGCGAAAATGAAATTAATTAACTGAGAGAGTAGTACATTAATTGTACAAAAATTTCCCCCTCCTTTCTCAATCAGTTAATTAATACAATATAAATACCGGACCAAAATTTTGAAAGGGGGTCAGTAAGTTTAAAGTCTCAACGTGGAGACATTGTTTTTAAGTGTGAGTTAGACAGTGTTCAGACCAACGCGTGGTCATAGTTTTTGTTCGTTTGAGTGTAGTTTGTTTGTTGTTTTAGTAAATTTTTTTTTGTGTTTTTGAACTTTTGTGAAGAGTTTTGAGTAGAGTAATTTAAAAAAATAAAATAAAAAAAAACAGTTTTATTTGAAATTTTGGTGTTGTTTTTGTGAATATCCCGAGTGTGCTCAGTGTGGAAGCAAGCAGGCGGCCAGGAGACCTATAACTTTTTTTTCGGTAAGTATTTCTAGGTAAGTGTTACTGTTAAGTGTCACTACTAAGTTAAAAAAAAAAAAAATTAGTAATAGATCGTTCCTCTAACGGTCTTTTTAAGACAGGAACTGATACGGCCTAGGCTGTCCCTTTCCTTTCTGTTAGAGCCGATCTGTTACACAACGCATTAACATCAACAAAGTGGCTGAATTATTATCAGTAAGGAAGCCTAAGTAGGAGATGACTCACTAGGAGTCATGAAATATACACATGCATAGTCAACTCATCAGCGGGATGGGCTGACATAATTTCTTTTGTTTCTTCCCCCACTCCAGGGTAGGAAACACCAGATCGCGGTTAACTAGGCTACTATCTGGGCATCCTCATCCCCACGCCGTTCCCTCTACACCGACTGAGCTGCGGGAACAAATGCCGCGAGGGATGCCATACAGATGGTGGCAAATTCTATGAAACTGGGTTTGCCCTACCGCATGTAGAGGCCAACCCATTTCACATCTTAACCACAGATCATAAGATCTACCAGAAAATTATAAAAACATTTTATTCCAATCTAGCACCGTTCTCGAGATAAAGCCCAGGCATTTTTTAAAATCTCCCTGACAATTTTTTGGAGTTGAAAGATCTTTCACGATACATAACTTTTCCGAGATGGCATCAGTACTTCAACACAAATTTATTATAAATATATTTGAGTCGAAATAGCAAAAAAATAGTCGTGAAATATTTTTTCTGGGATGACATTGAAAAATATCACGATATTTGTAGTTTAGTGTTGCAATCGCATCTTTACAGGATCGTTGTCGTCTAAAGTAAAATTGTTGTTCTTCCTTTTTATCTCTGCTACCAAAATGTAAGGGTATTGTTAAAGCAAGCTTAATGCTTGGATGAATGCTGTGACGAAGCTTGTGTACATATGTACATTATAAAGGGTTTTCCAATAGGAATGATATGATTTTTAAGTGACGTTTCGGCCATTTGTAATATGTCATGATCTGTCATTTTTTATTTCATTGGATTCAGTAATGTTTACAATTTCATCATGGTGAGATATACGCAAGAACATCGTTTACAAACTATTCAGTTTTATTATCAAAATAATCGTTCTCCAATTGCAACTTTTCGTGCGCTTTTACCATTTTATAGTCATAATAATCGTCCAAGTGTGCTCGCTATTCGTCGAATTGTTGAAAATTTTGAGCGTACATTTTCTTTACATAATGTTGAAGTGCCAATAAGACAAAGAATCGCTCGAAGTAATGCAAATAATGTTGCCGTTCAGGCAAGTGTTGCTAAAGACCGCAATTTGTCGATTCCAAGACGTTCTCAAGAATTGGGACTGTCCCAAACCACAACCTGGCAGATTTTGAGAATTGGTTTGAGTTTGCATCCGTACAAAATTGTTATCACTCAAAAACTAAAGCCATTGGACCACCGCAAACGTCGTGAATTTGCTGATTTTGCCTTGGAACAACTTGAAAACGATAACGATTTTTTTAAAAAATTCATCTTCTCCAATGAGGCCCACTTTTATCTGAGTGGTGCGGTAAATAAACAAAACTGACGATTCTGGTGCGAAGAAAATCCACAAATTATTCATGAAAAACCATTACAATCACCTAAATTGACAGTTTGGTGTGGTTTTTGGTCTGGTGGAGTCATCGGTCCGTACTTTTTCCGAAATGAAGCTGATAACACCGTTACTGTCAATGGAGATCGGTATAGATCGATGATAACCAACTTTTTATGGCCGAAATTGGAAGAAGTTGACTTGACAACATTTGGTTCCAACAAGACGGGGCTACGTGCCACACAGCAAGTGCAACAAATTTGTTTAAAGAAATCATATCACTCTTATTGGAAAACCCTATAGCATGTAGTTGTTTAATTACATTATGTAAAATGGAAAATATACTTACACTTCAAATGATTTTCTAATTATATTTTAATTAAATTAACCATTGAAACTGAATTAGATGTATCTGTCTTTAATTCATATACAAGCAACTTCCACAAATCGTTTTCTTACCTGCACGTTCTAATATCGCTTGACTTTTACGCGGTGTGACTATATTGTATCACTCTAATTAATAGTTTTAATTGCAATAAATGTCACCATACTTTGTATGGTGCAATTGGTTAAGGTTTAAACTATAGAACTATCCTTAAGATTTGAAGTAAACAAAATGTTGTTACTAGAAAAAGTTATTATTCGCTGTAACGTACCGAAAATGTTTCTAATCCCGGAAATACAATTTAGTACACTGGAATATTAAAACTAATTTGTACATCCTATTGAATTGCATAATTAGACGCGTTTCAATTGAATTAAATTAAGATTTCTAGAAGAGTAAACAAAATCAGACATTCACTTACCATTCACTAATGTACCGATTACCGTATAGGTACGTTAATACGAGTAAACCAAACAGTACATGACAACGCATGATTCATAAATTTCGTCAATCTAAACCTTAACTAAATTGCGTATTTTAGAAGTAAAAAATATATTTTTATTATAAATAATTTATGGTCAATTTCTTATTAAAATATTTTTGTTTGGTTTAGGAAATGAATGAATATTAAATTTTTTGTTGTAATTTAATATACGGTTCACTTTTAAATTTATATTGTTTCAAATAAATGGTTTAATTTGAATGTACATAACCTAATTTAGTAGAGTACTCACGTTGTATATTGTTAGAATTTTAGCTTCTGTAATTTTGGTAAGCGATGCATATCACTGCATAGTCTTCATTAATCCACCTATAATTATTATAAAATGAATTCCATCTGCATAAAATTTTAATTGAAGTCGGACACTTCCAATTTCATATTTTTAAAGTGTAGTAAGTAGAAACAATTATTAAAATTGGATATCTTAATGTAATTAATTCCTTCTTTCTCCCCCAATTCGTACTAAAAAAATTTTTTTTTAATTCATTCATTCGTCAATTCTTATACCTAGGTATAACCTTAAACTAAGAATTATTCAAATTTGTATCAGTTTACTTAACCAATTTTTCATGTTAATCAATTAGCGTAGTTAACCGAAACCAGTGCTTGTACTTTTCAGCCGTTATAATTCAAAAATTATAACGTTACCGTCCCTAGTCACGAGGAGACATGTACACTCCGTTTTACCGGTCTACTAATGTACACTGTTCCATTCTTTTAAGACGTTGATCAGTTCAGCACAATATGGCTGAAACTTCGGGAGTAAATCGTTGCGTAGAAATATAGGCAGTGATAATTCTTGTATATGTTCATATTACCAAACCAATTGTGTTTTAGTGACATAACCGTCACCTCGTTACATTCGAAAAGTAGGTGCTTAACGTCTTCCAATTCCGATCCGCATAGACATTGACACTGGTTTGTTATCTTAAATCTCTGCAGGTGTGCTTTAAACTAACCATGTCCAGAGATAACTTGGTACATCGAGCTCATCAGTGGCAATTTCATTTTTAGTCTTTCTTTTATATCTGGAATGGTATGCCTTCCTTTGGCTAATTCATTCCACCTTCGTTGCCAAAGGTCAATCGCCATCGCTTCAATATCATTTTTATTATTATATTGATCCTGCCTACTATCAGCAGCATGTACAAATTCGCCTGTATTATTTTGACCACGTCTTCTTAGGGAGTACAAGTTCGCTCGTTTTTTGATTAGAATATTAACCGGGAGTAAGCCGGCCAGAACCATTACAGCATCTGTAGAAACCGTTCGGTAAGCTTTTGTTTCTCCTAGCAGGACGTTCCTCTGAACACTTTCTAGTGATCTGATATGGTGACAGTTTAAACTATCATAGCAACCAGCCGCCGCATACGCGAAAAGCGCCTCCGCCACACCTTTGTATATTAACTTCAGTGTTTTGTGATTAAGTTCCCACCCCTCTCTTGACACTCTTGCCAAAAAGTAGAATAGCTTCTTAGCGTTTTCACAGACTCTAAGAACGTGGGATGCTACGCCCATTCGTTCATCAAGATCAACACCTAGATATCTAACGCACTTGACCATTTTCATATTTCTACCGTTTAGTGATATTGTTGGTGGTCGACTAGAGTCAAATTTGTCCTTTAGTTGCGATTTTACCCTGGCACTGAAGTTCGAGTCTCGAGTTGCCGTGCACCAGAATGACTTTGTCATCCACGAATGCAATTTCCTCAAAGTCGTTGATCATGCTTGTGTTAAACATAATATTCCAGACTCCTTCCTTTTGTAATTTGCTTTGAAACAGAACCATACATGTCACTGATTACTGCGTATCGGTTGCTGAAGTAGCTCCTAAAAACATTCAACGAATTTCTAGGGAGATTATAGACCGATAAACTTGCAATGACCCTAGACCACGTAAGATTATAAAATGCTCCTGCAATGTCCAAGAATATACTCATAACATATTTAGAACTTTGGGTTTTGACAGTGTTGGTTAGGCGGACTATCGCATCCTCAGTAGACATGCTATGTCGAAATCCGAATTGCTTGTCCGAGAACAGTCCGCTCTGTTCAACTCGCGGGGTAATGCGAGTGGCAAGCAACCTTTCTAGGAGTTTCCCCATAACTGGTAGTAACATTAAGGGTCCTTAAGATTTCGAAGAAAGTGGAACTTTATCGCCAGGTTTCCTGATTATAATCAAATTACCCGTTTTCCATACCTTGGGGAACTAATCTAATTTTAGGTAGCTGTTTAATACTTTTACTATGCTAGACCCTATGATGGGCCATGCCAGCTGGATTATTTCAGCGTTAAAGTTGTCCGGGGGACTTGTTACGCTTGAAGTAAGTTAAGGCACTGGTGACCTCCTCCCACGTAAATGAGGGGTCTTCCGAATCGTTCCAACTACTGTTGGTAGAGATTTCTGCTTGAGGCTCAGTTTCGTCTGGCGTTTCGTCCGGAAGAAGTAATTTAAGTAATTCCAAATGTGTGTCATGCCACGTATCAGTGACGACTTTATTTGCCTTCCTGATGGTGTTCAAAACTTCTGGAGGTCTTGCTTTGCCAGCGGCAAATTTGTATACAAGTCCCACGGGTTTTTATTACCATGTTCCGTAACGTACCGTTGGAAACTATTTTGTTTTGCAATAAATACTTCATGGAAATATTTATTTATTTCTACTCTAAAGCGAGACAATTTTAAGTCTTTTGCTATTTGATTCCTTTCCGCCTGGTATACTCTGCTAAGCTTGTGCATAGAACATCTAAGTTTCCTTACCACAGGCTAATTGTGTTGAGATCAGCTCCACACGAGCATCAATTTCATCTATCGAATCTATTTCGAGAAGTTCTTCTACACTATCCCAAGAGCCAACCAAGTGTCTAGCAAATAGACCTCAGTCGGCTATCTTGATGGCAAATCTCTGAGTTTTGCTACTTGCAAGCGGACTGCTCTGTGGCGAGTTTGATAAATTAAACGTAGTGACTCTATGGTCACTAGATGTCCAACTTTGTCTTACACACCACCCAACTATCAAGCCCAGCAAGGCTCTATTGACCATGGTTAGGTCGATGTTGGAGTTCCCATTGGACGAGAACGTCGTTGGGTGCCCCTGCAAGTTCATTATGAAAAGGTCACTCCTAGACACGAAGTCCTCTATTTTTCTTCCGTTTTCGTCGGTTAAACGGTCATGACACATTTTACTTCTTGTAGAGTGAACCAGCTTCCGATGATATTTCAACGCTGCGGCATGTGCAGCGGCTATCGCAGAACTGACTCAGCTTCATTATGCTAGCATTGTTAATACTAATTGCAGTTTTGAGATTCTCAGAGCTACCTGCTACTACTCTGGCTGTAGATGGCATCATGTCACTGATTTGACCATTGACCGAGTGTGGTTCTTGCATACATAGTGTATCTATGTCGTGGGTGGAGGTGCGTTCACATATCTCTTATCCGACTATTCTCGCGCCCTGCATGTTGAGATTGGCGATACGTAAGTTGCTGTTACAATGTCTTTGATTATGACTAATCATCATGTTTATTTCTTAATTTTAGGCGTTGCAGCACTTTTATATGCGTTACCTGAAACGTGACCTACTTGGTGGTCATAAGGTTTTTGCAATTCCTTGCAGCTTGCACAACTGGCTGGTTTGACCATAATGTGCACAGCCCAATTCGTACTGTCGTATTATAACATTTTGGTACCCTAAGCACCTATTAATAGATGTTTTTTAGGGACTCGTCCGGTGCAAGCGTAATTCAAAACGCAAAGCTATTGATTTTCAGGTTGACCGAAAACCTTTTGAGACCAATTCTGGTTTCAAAAATTTGCACTAGTATGTTTTGGACAGGATGTTCTTCAAAGTCTTTAGTCGCCAACAACTTGCATCACAGGAAGTCTGCTTATTTTGAACCTACAAAAATTGCTATAAATATCTTTTTATTCAGGAACCATACCTTGTGCATGGTGTGGTTTCTGGTTTGAACACTAGTATACTAGTTATTATAATAACAAAATTTTCATCAATAATAAGTTAGCGAAACCCAAGGCGTGCATTGTTAGGCCAGGTAATCACCGTTCCACTCTGATAATGAGTGCAGCACTGCAAATCTCATGGTGTTTTTTCTCCGTATGGTTACTTGGAGGTGATTTTCACTTACGTGTATCTGGCAAATGATTTCCCTGAACCTCCTCCGTCCGAAGGTCTTATAGTACTTATGTTTTCGAGTTTAAATAAGAAAACTCTCGTAATAATTTGATGTGAACCAGCTTTTGGTAATTCAGTGTGCCGCGAATTTATTGACCTTCGGTTGTGTTCCACGTCCATAATCCATTTAATTCTAAATTGGAAAGCAAGAAATGAAATTCTAATTTTTGATTACAGGTGTGTCTATGGTAATCTTAATTTTACCGCTACGTATAGGTTACTCCAGTAAAGTATCAAATTTACTTCACTCGCCTAGTGTAATTCGAGTGTGGTTAGAAAAACTAGTCTTCTGGCTGAATGAGATAATTTCCTGGATGCGTAGAAAGATAATATAAAGAGTCTAAGATTTCCTGGTTGCAACATCTTTGGTTCCGATACTGTCGTTATACTGAAGAAGCTAGTACTTCTGCTCCTATAGTTGATTGATATCCTTCGCAAAGGCTAATCACACACGAGGTTTAGCATTGGAGACTGTTCTCCTTTGCACCGTTTAAAGTGAGTGATCCTGATTGGATTTTAACCTGGATGAATCACAGCATGGCTATCCTATAATGAAAGCTTGCTTACGGAGAAGCAGTCTGTTAGATTTTATACCTAAATCTGGCAAGTCTGGTTACACTAACTCTAATACTTCTTGCAATTTAAGTCAGTCCTCGAACTTCCTGATTTCGTTAGATAAAATCGTATAGAAAGAGTTAATAAGGGTCACTTCGTTTCTATTTCTCCCCTCAGTAGCATGCAGCATGCGCTTACAAAGTTCGAATTTCCTGTGAAATGGCGCTACATGAACATGATTCTAGTATTGAAAGGTATGAGTATCTGGGTGTTACGGGAGCGTTTGATAAGACCTATTTGGCCACAATTATAAATTCGTGTAACAGATTTGGAATTGACAACATCAGCACTAACTTGATTGATCAGTTACTGAAATATCACGTTGCCGTGGTTGAGTTGGATGGATTCTCTGAGTGTCATATCTGACTTGATGTAACAAGCCCTATATACTGTGAAGTCTAGAAACGTTAATAAGTAATTTTACGTTAGTCCATCCAAAATTGATATGGTCATGTTAATTCTTAAGTTAAGCATATTATAATGTTGGAATTTTCATCTTGAACAAAACTACAAAAAAAAAAGATTGCTATATATTGGCAATGTCGCAGAGCTTTTGACATTTCCTTGGGATTTTCTTCTAAAATGTTGTGCTTCATCTAAAAGTTACTAGTCCTTCCTACCCATGATAAATTACGAATTTATTGAGTGGTGGCTAGTAGTTAATTTAAGTGTTCGATTGTGTGTAGGGCTATTACTGGTGCTTTACCGTTTTCTATCCTATTCTATTTCTATTACCATGGAAACCATTATTTTCTGTTAATAGTTTCGGAGCTTTATTTTGAACACAGCTTCCTCTGCTGCTTATCGCGTGAAATGCAACGGAGCTTGGAATGTATTAGGGACACTCAAAGGGCACAGGCCAATCTGCTCAATATTTGCCTTTAGAGAGTCAGGAAGTCTGGGTAATCATTATTCAGCCTTTTAAGCTGAGTTGCCAGCTCCGACTCATTGTGCTTACGAAGCGTTAAGTTGTGAAGTTAAAAACCTCAACATCGTCTTATTCACGGACTGCAAGGCAGTGCCTAACTCTTTGAGTAACTTCTTGCTTGGTTCTAAGCTCATCAGAGAGTGTAAATATCTCATAAATTTTCTTTGTAGTTATAATAAAGCTAAAGATATGAGGGTTCCAGCCCGTCCAGACATTAAAGATTTTCTGGAAAAATCTGGTTCATGCTCTGTTTTTAGCGACGAAACCTGTCATTTCTTTATCATTTAGTAGTGGTATTGTCTCAATCAAACAGTTTGTATTGCGTCTATTAAGGCAGCAATGGCTGAATACAACTAGCTGTCGCAGAGAAAAATCATGTTTTGCTGGGGCAAATTCTCTCTTAGCCAAATACGCGTATACCCTAAAGTAGGATAAACTATTTATTTACGTTAAAATTCTGACTAGGCCTGCTCGTTTCAACTGGTGGCAGGTTTCAACTTCAGTGTGTGATGACAACTTATAGACTAACGATGATAGTATTCATTATGTTTGTAGCTATCATGCTTTAATATGATCTGGTTCCATGTTTTTTAATTCCGCCCCAATTGATGTAAGTCAAGTTCAGTTTACAAAGGGTGCACGTGCGAACCTTGATGAATTTCTATGGCTTGTAACATGGGACACTTGTGACATCGAGTGATGAACTCCGGCTGCGTACTATTCTTTAAAAAAAACACCAAGTACCGCTTTTACTTCGAAATAAATGTAACAGAACAACGTTGGTTCACCCTTTAATATAAAGAGTATCATAGTAACACAATTGGGTCTATGTCTATACTATTCATGAAATTTAATAATAATTAGGCCACCGGATTTTTGCGGGGAGGTATGTACAGAAACAAGAATACAACATCTACGTAAACGTAGTGAGATTTGCTTACAAATATCCGAATATGAGAAAAAGACAATCGATTTAATTCGAAATGACCCACAGTTTTCCGGCAGTAAAAAAAATTAAGGGGTGAATATGGTGGCCAAAACCCGATTTTTCTTTACCGCGTACATATATGTATATGGTAGGTATATAGGTGTCGAATACATCACACCCGATTTCTAAAGCGAAAGATTAAACTCAACGAACTTTTGGCAAAACCGTCTTGTATAATCAAAAACATTTATTATTGCTTAAATTTCAGCAATTCTTATCGTGGAAATGCTAAACTTTCAACATCATTGCAAACATTGAAATAACTCTTATTGAAGCTGCTACTTTCGGTACACAGATTTATAAGCAACTATGCGAGAATCTCTCAACTAATGGAAATGTTCAGGTATGCAATTTTATTCCGAATAGTTTCCTCCTGGGATTGACTGTAAAGATGCTGAATTTTGGTGAAATATTTTCGTTTTTTATCAAAATTGCTTAGATCCGGTAAAATTAAAAAATTAATCTGAATTGATCTTAATTGGCAATCTTTTAGTTTTTGATCTCGTTTTCGCAAATGCTAAATGCTTTTCAAAATGTTTGTAAAATCGAAAAAAAATCATTTGGAGACTGGCACTTCCGGCCAAAATCACTGGGATGTCCCAAATTATGAAAAAAGCTTAATTATGCAGTTATTTCCCAATCGATCTCCGCTGTACATGGACCGAATTTTAGGTGCAAATCAGTTTTTGTCGTAATTTCCGCTTTAATTTTGCAAAAGTGATCTGAACCGGTTTTCTTGACAAAATAAATTTACAATCTCCTAGTTTACATTCATTTTTCTCATAAAGATATACATTTCTAAATATTTGCGGTCAACCCAAAAGTTCCTATCGGAGCTTTCGCGAACCAATTTCGGTCAAGCAACACCGAGACTCTCCAATTTATGGAAAATGATTTTGTATCAAGTTTCATTTCGTTCAATAAATCCGTCTAGGCTGTACGAGGACCAAATTTGTAGCCGACAATTTTGCAAAATTAATTTAGACTCATTAAGTTCTTAATCGTTTTTCTTGTAAATGATACTTTTCAAAATATTTGCACTTTGGGTAGAACTACTCGTGGTTCAGCCAAAATTCATTTGGATCTCCCAATTAATACGAAAAACTTAAGCAGGAAATTTCTTCTCGATCAATCAATCCATCTAGACTGGAGAGAAGCTATAGAGACATTTGCACGGAAGCACATACATACACACGAGATTTTTTCAAAATCTAACTTTTATGTCTGCGGCGAAAGAAAGTAAAATAAAAAATGTAACTTACTCGTCCTAAGGAAAATTTGATGTAGCCATTCTTATCCATCCATACACGCAATAATAGAGTTTTGTAAAAATTAAGCAGAAAATAGAAAAATAGAATCGCATTGCTTAGGATGACCATAAATTCGAAGATTTTCAAGTTAGATTATGTCGTGGTTGCTAAAATTTATTGCACCATACACGAATGAGATAAAACCCGATACACATAGATATTAATTCTATTAATTGAAAATAGCTAGAGATTCGTCTGATCATTTAGAATAAGAGTACCCAATTCTGCTTAGGAACGTATCATAAGATTCTACATTACCCTCACCTTCGCAGCCACGATAGTAATGATGCTGAATAGACACCAAGCATGGCAAAGTGTTCACAAATAAGATAGTATATGGTAACACCCAAAACTGTTCTGATATTACGTCTCCGCAGTAGTATGACACTTCGGAATAATTAAATTCATTATTGGACAAGAAGCTCGGAGAATTTTAACAAAGAGCTATTATCCATCTGTTATCTTATCGAATGTTACTCTTAAAGCTGATGATATGAAACTGATTGTATATTGAAGAGCGAGCTCATAATGCTTTAAATTTCTTGTATTATTGAAATAATGTATCCGGGCATATACAGGGTTTGCCATAAGTCACTGAACAATGTATTTTTGATACTGTTTTGAATGAAAATGAATAGTTTTGATTACAAAAGATAAAACTATCATGAAGTTTTAAAAAAAAAAAATTAATAATATCTGTTAGATGCCTGGCATCAGCCACTTCGTAAGCTGGTGCCCTTTGCTGTACCTGGTCTATAACTGAAGCCAAAACTGGTGGATCAATCGCTATAATTTCATTTAGTATGCTGTCTGGTAGTTGTTGCAGTCCTTGCGATTTATTTGTGTATCCACGATCTTTCAAAAATCCCTACAAAAAGAAATCTAATGGTGTTAAGTCGGGTGATCGTGATGGCCAATTAACATCTCAAAATCGTGAAACGATACGCTTACCAAAAACCATTCGCAGCAAATGCATTGCCTCGTAGTATAGGACGTAGTTTCGTCTTGTTGAAACCACATTTCTTGAGTAAGTTCAGGAAACAAGACATATTCTAACGTATCCCTGTAATGCTTACCATTTACAGTCAATGCATTGCCATCTTCGTTTTGGAATAAGTTCGGGCCGTAGATCTTGTCTGCTGATATTCTACACCAAACTGTGACTCTAAATGAATGTAATGGACGATGTTGAATCACTCTTGAGTTTTCAGTGAACCAGATTCTATAATTTTGCTTATTAACATAACCGCTTAAATGGAAATGCGCTTCATCGGTCGTTATATTTGTTTTCATAAAATTAGGATCATCCGTTAATAATTCGGTCATTAATTCTGGACATTTGAGGCTGAGTGGCACGTTTACGAGTCGATGTTTCAGGGTTCTCATTTAAGCTCTCCCGAACTCGTTCGTTATTATCTTGGCTTCGTGCTTCAAGTGGCCTTCCACTCCGAGATAAGTCACTAACAGATCCCGATGACTGAAAACGAGTGACTAGATTGCTTACTTGATTTCATGATGGTGCATTTCTGGTGTTAAACAAATTTCGAAATTTTCTTTGGGTTTGAATTGTTGAATTTTGACTAGTAATATAAAACTCAACACTTTTTGCTTGGTGCTCAATCGTATACATGGCTACTGAATCTCCCAAACGTTGTTTCTAATACTGAAAAATAAAAAGAGAAAAAAAATATAAAATAAAAAAATCATATCAAAAATACAATGATCAGTGACGCATGCCCCACCCTGTACATCAATATACATAGAAACTCTTTTTAAACCCTACAGAATTCACATCACACATTCAAAATCACACTTTTCCCAATTAAACTTTTACTCGAGTAAAATATAGTTTATATGCGTTTTACTACGTTGGATTTCCAGACCAGTTTACTGCCAGAAATGAGTTCCGAAAGAATTTAAGTTTATCTGTGAAGATTTTATAAAAATTGACGCTTGAGCTTTGCTGTTAATGCATTTAGAAACAAGGCTCCCGAAAGCAACGTCGTTTATATGTATAACCCACACATTACGGGTCACTAATGACCAATGATAGAGAGTGGAAAAAACGTTCCACCCTGCAATGTTCCTCTGTTCTCAAATTTACAGAGTGGGGCCATTCAAGCTAGAGATACTGACCTTAATTTTCAACATACATATGATTATTAGTACATGCTCACTAATATAGTTCGTTCACAACAAAGCATTAGCATATCCGAGTCATCGAAGAAAAGCCCTGAAGCTGTGACTTCAAAAGCTTTCTGAACATCAAGATGTCATGATTTATTCGGTCCTTTTATACAAATATTTATAAAGCTTAAGTTTCCTCGCGTTTTTTATTTAATTTGAGTGATCCGCGGAATCGACCTTTGGTGCTTGTAAAACATTTCCGGAGAGTTCGTGCAATATTCTATTAAGGGCAAATGTCAACAGCCTACCCCGATTAAAATCAGAAGAGAGCTTATATAGTAGCTACAAATTACCACTCGCTTTCTATAACTATGGCATATCATGAAGATTATTTTGCCGCTTACATAATGGTCCACCACCATTCTCGATTCAATGCTTTTGCCCTCCAGTTTCAACATCCTATTACACGTAGGTTTTATTCGGAGTCATCGCGCCAGAGGAGTGGGATCTTCCTCTATGACACACACCGGCTGGTTGTTATTGGAACACTTTATTTACCGTACGTTGTTTTGGGAACCTTGTAACTTGGCCCAGTCATCTAGAAAATAGATTTGATGAACCTTTATCTTGTGGTTCATACGAATGCAATATTTGTTTTGTACAAATTTAATACGATCAGGAATAAAACGAATGACCTTCCTATCAAAAGTACATAACATTATTCGTCTTTAAAGGTCGGGGCCAGCTCTTGCTTCCGAAAGCCAGAACAGATCTTATGCGTGATTTATAATGTTGGAGCTTACACGAATGAGATAGATGTTTAGATCACAATAACCTCAATTAGGCGTAGTAAACCCGGTTTCCTTCAACGATGTGACTAATAACTCGAGGTATTTAAAATTTTCAAACACTGTCAAAATTATGGTCTCCAATTCGGAGATTTGATAACGCTAGGTCTTGAAAATTGTTTTTGATATCGCTATCAAAGCGATTTTGAAATCGCCACCAATCACCAAGACGAGAGAACATAAGCCACATTTGTTTTCAGCTCTCCGTTCCCGTGTTTGATGACCTTCATGAAAAGGATTATTTTGTAAGATTCCTGGCATTAACAGGGTGCATATTTTTTAATCGATGTGTCTTGCTGATTAAGGAGGTAATCTAGCCACATTTTTACCGAATGGTAAATTTTCGCCTTCATCACAGTTACTTTTCTTTAATAAAAAAAATCAGAACCTTCTTTTGAATGCGTTCCATTATTTTTATGTGCACATTTAAGTATGGATTCCAGACCATAACAGCGTATTTCATGTGAAATCTAACGTAAGCGGAATAAAGTGAACATAAGGTATAAATATCATGAAATTCACCTGTTCATCGTTTGACAAACCCAAACATGGCATTCGCCTTCGCAATACAATTTTCATTATACTGAAATTCGCCTACTTCACGTTTTCGACTACTGTAAAACCTAAATTCCTATAATCTCATTGATTCTATGCAATACTTCGCTGTTTTAATCACACCACTCACTTAATCTATACGATCTATGAAAACAATAAAAATCTAGGGCCCGATGTGGGGAACACCAGACCTAACTTTAATATCGTTTGATTTATCATTTCCCATTATTACAAATTGTCCGGTTTGACAGATACGCATAAACTTTGGAGTGCTTTATAATGGCAAGTAGCGTGCACGGTACATCAACTTGATGATGTTTTTCTATCTCGTTAATAATTTTACTGGTGAGTTCAACCAGATTAGTAGATGTCGATCGGCTGTGGCATGTGATGCCATCCCGTTTACGACTTACAAATTCGTGTAATTTTTGAAATTTTTAATTTTCCGGGAAACTCGAGAAACGGTGCTTAAGGAGTACTCCTTCAGAATAGAAGAGGATATATTGTCAAAATCACAACCGTCCCCAAACCCCTTTATTGCCGATAAAAATTTAACCTCGAAGTAACAGGATCAGTTATTGATATGGTGTTATTGCTGGGCGAACATGTCCGCTATATCTGTGGCGTAGGAATTGCTGGAATTTTTATAGTTCACACAGGCATGGTGTCCTTCAATTTCGCGTTTATTCCTCAAGAATTTCCAAAACGTTTTTGGATTTACTTAGTTTTTTAGAAGTATTGTTGATGCAGATGATGCCTAGCGAGTTCCAAAATATGAGCTTTCAGACGTTGGGGGCTATCTTCGCCTACTTTGGAACAGTTTCATCGAGGATTTGTCTCAGATTAACTAATTGATTGGACTGTAAAATCAAATACTAATCCTTCAGCCTGTTTACACATTACAATAGGAAAGCTATATTTTTGGGGGGACGGAACGATCCGGTTCCAGACACCTAGCGATCGTAAGGCACAAGGCTTAATAGGTTTAATGGATAACGATGGTATTGGTCTTCATCAATTGCTTCTCTAAATCAGCAGTCTGGGAAAAAATACTATTATTTCACAAGCCTCTGTAGATTTCCTAATTCTAAATTAATATTTTCCGGCTTCCTAAATAATATAATCATTTATTAATTTAATCCTCTGCAACTCCACAACTTACAATAGAATTTCTAGAAACCGTATAGTTATTTGAATTATATTAAAAATTACTCTGAAATCTATTAGTATTTAACCCTTGAATTGGGCAACCCACGAAAGAGCAAAAAAAAAAATCTTTCAAAAAGTTGCAAAATATAAGTGAGGCATCCCAGAGGCAATGATTCCTGGAAAACTATTAATGTTATTATATGCAGGATTAACTACCGGATTGGATATTTCAAATAAGTTTAGTTTATTTCGCAAAAAAGGCCTTACTAATTTCAATGGAACTTACCATTCCATTGAAATGGGATGGTAAAGAATTGGATTGGCACTCTAACATAATGCGCAAATGAACTAGGCCATCTCTCAACAAATAATGATCGAATTCGGTGTACGTAGCTCAATTTGGACGAATTTTTGGGATTGGGCCATAATGAATGGAACCAGGCCGTTTCCCAACCAACTATTGTCAAATCATGTATACAGAACCGGGTGGGGATTTTAAAATGGATTTTAGAGAAGTTCTGAAATTTGATTTTAATTAAATAAATTATAAAGCAATTAAATGCATATGATATATTTACAATAAATACATGAAATTAAATTACATTAGGTGAATTCACATGAGGACTCATTTTAAACCGGTTTCTGGTCTCAAAATACCATTCGCGTTCACACACAAATCTCATGAATCCGGACTCATCGATAATCGAATCATTTTTAATGTACTCGCATAATTCACCCAATATAATTTATCATAATCAACTTACACAAAAATTGCTGATAAATGGAGATACCAACTACGAGGAATAGTTATACTGATTTAAAACTGTCTTGTAAAATCAGTCCCGTAGTATTTTATGTTCGGATTCCGGAGAATTTATTTAAGTACTTATTAAAGCCTTCTTTCCATATTTTAAGAAACACAAGCGTACTATTTTCGTCAAATTTATATTTTTATGTGAACCAATACCTAACTGATTTTTGAAATATCCGTATTCGATTAACTCATTAATAGTTAATGTTAGCTCACCCATCGCTTCCTCGGAAACCAAAAAGACCAATAGATGTAGAAGCGTTTTTATTTCATGTTACAGCCCATTGTACTTGCCAAAGGTATGTGAAACATTTGCGAAACTGTCAATGGGCAACGAGACACGAACGTGTGATATTTGAGGACGACAACGCTCCATGCCATCGCACTTCCATCGTTCAGGACACCATCAAAATGCTAAGACGGGATCTGCTACCACACCCACCTATCCACCAAACCTGGCCTCTTGCATAATCACTTGTTTCGGTCGATGGCAAATCGCTTTGCAGGGCTACACTTGGCCGGTTTCGAAGAAGTGCAAAATTGGTTGGATGGATGGTTTCGGTCCAAAGACGCATCGCTTTATCGTCGTGGTATTCATATATTGTCAGAGAGATAGAAAAATGTGTAGATAGCGAAAGACAATATTTTGAATAAACTTTCTATTTTTCATATTTAAAAAAAAAACCGGAAATTTAGTTGTGCACCTAACCTAGTATGTATATTCTTCTCTTTTATCAAACTAAGTAAGTAACACTGTATTTACAACTCAATACACTTACTGTATCGTGTGATGGTTCTAATACGAGAGTAAACATAAGTTTTTTTTAAATGAAATTCACTTTATTTTTCAACAGTCTATTTTTAGCTCGATACACTTATTCCAGCATTTACCCAATTTCATTAAACTTTGATTAAAATATAATTTATCACACTTCTCAAAATAAGCGTTCGTTTCAGCATCATTCATCATCGCTCATTTGATCCAAATCTCTTTCCACCGAGCCACTTCTTCACGCTTAGAAATAGGAGGAAGTCACAAGGAGAATCAGGTGAATATGGAACAATTCGACTCCCAATTCAACCAATTGTTCCTGTGTTTTCCATGATGAATGTGACGGTGCATTGTCATGAAGAAAGATCACTTTCCCTTCTACATCAAATTTGGTCGTTTTTCCTTAATTTTTTCATTCAAAAATGTTTAATGATGATGCATAATATTCACCTGTGATGGTTTTATTCCTTTCAAGAGAGGATCCATGTTGCATCAACCGTTATGAATCAACTCAAAAATTCAGTTGGATTACATTGAATTATTTCAAAACATGCATGCAAACAGTTTTGCATTTGCAATTCCTCTAGTATGATGTTATGTACACGTTCATATGAGATGTTTACAATGTCACCAATCTCATGTAACTTTATAGAACGGTCATAAAAATTTGACAGCTTTCGTTTAAATGAGCATACAAACGACAAACAAACGAAGTTTGTTCACCTAGTGATGCAGCATGGCATAGATAATGTTGTTCTAAACATTGATCAATCCATCAATAATTTTTGGTCATCACACGATTTCAACAACAATCGAAATTAGCGGAAGAAAATGGTAATACACCACTCGTACCTGTGTGGTTTTGGAAAAATTTTAATTAAACATATTATCTGGATTTAAATGAAATTTGATCCATCATAGTTGGTAATTTTGGGTTTAATAAAGATTAAATGCCTATCTGGCTACAAAATCGATGTGGTAGTTTGTCAGAATGACTAATGGCTAGGGCCACCGTTTCAACTACGTTCGCCAGAACATGTCTTAAGACCACTGGACTAAATTGAATTAAACACTTTTAATTTGTTTATTGTATCTTGTTTAAACATAAGTTTACAATTTATTGAAAAAACACTTGTTTAAGTACAAGAAATAACATATCAACCCATTTCATGGGTAATAATGTGTTATATGTTAAAAATATTTCTGAAAAGTACAATCTATGTATGTCTGTCCCTGAGACTTGTTGATGTCATTGCAAATGCCAATTTAATTGGAAATTATCTGCGTCGTAAAATAAACGGTAAGTCTTTGTTGATCGGGGCCAGCTCAATTCTGGGAATGAATACAGTTTCCTTTTCTGCACTTCCAGTTAAAACGTCGGCAATTATTAAATTTGGCTCCAGCTGTCGAACTATTAATCGAGTTCCATTACAAAAACCTCGCTTTGTATTAAGATTTCTTAATAGAATTATGATATTTCCAACTATTAAGTTCAATTTATGAAGCGGCATCCCAAATGGCGTTAAATCATTTAAGAATTCTGTCGGGTAGTTCTGAATGTCTTCATCATTGACTGATGTCTTCGATTGATGATGCATCAATCGAGTCAATGCTATAATATGTGATGGGGCTTTCCGCAAAACGTGTCAACTCTTCTTCGTTGATCAAAGCCACATCTGCATTTTTTGGACATAAAATTGCCATTTTTAAAAGGCTTTCGGCATCAACTGACGACAGCGTTTCACCAAAGATTGTTGTTATTATAGAGCATTTGCAAATAAGGTTGCTCGGAATTTCAATTAGGTCATCGGAAAGACCATAATTGTTGGTTAAAGTTCCATCGCCTAATTTAAGTAACCATAATTACTGTGTTGTGGGTCCACTGAACGTACGTTACTCTGAAGCCTGAGAACATTAAACTTTTCCCAAAGACCATGAAATTTTAAGCTAGCTTCAACAATTGCAGGCTGACTACCATGTTCAGTTACAGGTAAAGTTTGTCTAAAATCTCCACCTGGTTTTTCATTATTTCTTTACAAAGCTTATTGACAGCTTTCATAGCAACACCAGGTGTCATTGTAGCTTCATCTCATAAAATTAATTTTGCCTTTCTAATTAATTCTGCGTCAATAGATGTTATTCGCATAGAGGACGTTGAGGTTTTACGATTGGCACAGGTAATTTAAACTGGGAGTGATATGTTCTGCCTCCGTCAAGAAGATTGGCAGCCATTCCTGTAGAAGCAACGGCAAGCACAATGTTTGATTCTCCCCGAATCGTGTTAAGCAGTATTTTGTACAGATGCGTTTTACCGGAACCTCCTCTACTATCTATGAAAAATAATCGGTGTGGAAGTTCATTATGATACAGCTGTCATTATAGTTTGGAAAGTTATTTTTTGTTCTTAATTTAATGTGCATTGCATAGCATTTCCGATTTCTTTCTGGATATTGTATCGGCTCTCCTAAATTATTAGAGAGAGTTAGTAATCCAAAGTCAGTACAGTGTTTGCCATATAATTTTTGAGTTCTCTGAAAATCTCTTAAAGCAAACATCTCACAAATTGTGCATTCATCAGTATGATCAGTATGGTGGTGAACGTAATCATCACATAGTTCCTTCCTAAACTTTGTAAACAAATCTAAAGCATTTGATGGGGATGCAAAAACACAAATACTGTAAACCCTTGATTTAACGGACCCCGATTTAGCGGACGTTCGATTTAACGGGCCTCGATTTAACGGACAACTTTTTTTCCATTTTTCGGTTACCGATTATGATGGAATTAGGTATGTTGGATTGAAATGGGATTCTTAAATGATTTTGCGAAGAAATTTTGGAATGTGGCTACATGGGACGGAACTCAGCCATTTCTTAACCGATTATAATCGGATTGGGTATGTTGGATGGAATTGGAGTTCTAAAATGATTTTGGGAAGAAATTCTGAAATATGGCCACCTGAGACGGAATTCAGCCATTTCTTAACCGGTTGTAATGGGATTGGGTATACTGGATGAAAATGAGATTTTAAAATTTTTTTTGGAAGACGTTCTGGAATATGACAAACTAGGACAGAAATTGGACATTGTGGGTGAAATGAGATTACTAAATAATTTTTGGAAAAGTTTCTGAAATATGGCCATATTGATTAAGTTCTATCTCAAATGTATAAATTTTCGCTTGGTTCGATAAGTTCTGAAGATTTCATGGTCTTAGAAGGCATCATATTCCATGTTCACATGAACAGTTTTCGAGGTCGTTGTTGATAAGAATACTATAAATTTATCCGAGCCCTTTGTGTATGGTTCATAACGTAATTTTATGTGAGAGTATCAAGATGGCCTGCCGCTCAACCTACCAATTCCATGAGTGGTGGGTGTTCGCACATCATTTCAGAATCCTATTTCCATCCAAAATACCAAATCCGATCATAATCGGTTAAGAAACGCCTGACTTCCGTCTCAGATTAAATTCGATCGATTAAATTAAAAAACATTCGGATTTAACGGACACCCCAAATTAGTCCGTTAAATCGAGGTTTTACTGTACATGCATATAGATCTCGCAACTGACGTGGCTTGCTTGTTGAAATAGCGTCTGACAATTTATTTTCCCATGTAGTGTCATTAGATAAACCACGTTTTTGAGCCGCTTCTTTAAATGTTCCACTTGTGTAGCCATTGAATGCCCTCAAGTCTTCAAAAGATAAGATTTAAGGAACGTGAAGAAGAAGTAAGCGTAGACAAAATCTTTCAATATCAGTCGTATTAACCGAAAACATTCTGCCAATGGTCATATTTGCACATCTTTGTCGGGGTTTCTATGCACGTTTCCATTTTTGTTGGTTTGATTTAGTTTAAAAAATCCTGTAAGCATTGTGTTTTTGTTGGCAGCTCGATTAAAACTTGCTTCGATGGTTTGTTCGGTAAATAAGATAGTTTGATCAACTGGAAGGTGGATTGGAAGTCTCACAATGACGTGTGAATCTGCCTCAGGCGCACTTACGTACCTCGAGTCCATGTACGTTCTAATATCATCATGATCCAAAGTACCTTGTTGAACGAAGATTATATTGGCACAATCGTGTCCTTTGTAGACATACTTAAATAAATACTTCACACTTTGAATTGATGAACAACACTCGACATTAATATGACAGTTAAACTTTAGGCTTAAACGTGGATTGTACGAAACAATCCATGAATTTTCCACTGTCCTACCATTTATAAATGCACTGTCACAAGCATTTCGCTTGTATTTTGGATATCCGTTACAGTTAACTATCGATTCATCTAGAAAACTTTTAGGGACATTTTTGGGGTTTTTGGGGTTTTGCTCTCCTCAGGGACCATGCATCATGTGTTTTGTAATGATAGCATGTAACTTTGGATAAACGTCAAGATCTGGAATTTCCGCAGAAATGAATTTATCAATGGTTTCTGAATCTTGTGGTTTATCTTCGTTTCCGACAATCAAGAGAATATGGGCATGAGGTAGTCCTAATTTTTGAAACTCAATGATATGCACCTTCGCAACTGAAACTCCGTAAACATGCTTTCTCGAAATGTCATCGAGCAGTTCTTGGAGCTTTAATTTTAACACCCTTGCCACTAAATCGGGACGAAATTCCGGAGACTGACCTTTCAACAAATTGTTACTTATTTCACTCCATTTCGTTTTACATGTCATTTTAATGAAATAGGCCGGCTTGGACATTTACGAGCAATCGCCATAGCATCTTGATAGTTTTGGATGGCCCAATTTTCGGGCTTCCTTGGAATGATGATGGAAGGGTTATGGCTGTTCCAGGCACTAAGCCTTGATTAATAGCTTCACTTCGCAAATAATACATAAGGCCACTGTATTTTTCCGCTCTGAGTTTTTTTTTTTTGATTTTCCCGAACATAATTGAGGCGATTTGCTTCTGTTTTAATATACGCATCAACAAAATATTGTTGTGTTATTTTTCCGCCACATAAAAAGGGATTAAATTCATCCCGAAAAGAAAGTCGATAACCACAATACTGCATTTGAGTAACTCGAGTTCGTGGATTTCCAGATTGTCGGTTTTTTATATTTGAAAGTGTTGACGGTTGAAAAGAGGCAAACCAAAATTCCAACTTTGATCCCCAAGTGGGAAAAACAATGATATATCCATTGTTCAGAGGTTCTAAATTTTGATCAAGTACACTGATTCTTTCAGTTTTACGTGGGTTTGCATCATTAAAATTATTTTGTGTTACTGCAGACTGCAGACTTAGTTTCCAAGCCGTGTCATTTCTCGATTTGGCGATCAACATTAGCCTCTAAGATCGTGCGATCCAACACCGATGGACTTTTTTCTTTGGGGCTTTGTGAAGGAAAAGGTGTATGCGAGTCAGCCTGAAACAGTTGAACATCTTAAAGAGGAAATACGGCGCGTTATTGGAGAAATACAGTCACATTTATGCGAAAAACTTTCACCATTTTTGTAATGTGTTTTTACAATAATTAAACGTTGTTGGTTTGAATACTTCTCCATATTCTTAAACCGCGTGGCCTGTACGTGACAACTGTCAACAAAAAATCACCGTACAAGTCGTATTAACAAAACGGCGGAAAATTTAGATCCGGCGCTCTTGCTGAGACACCCTATATATTAAGATAATAAGAAAAATATAAAAACAGAGAAACTTGAGTTTGCCTGACACATACGTTCCCTAAACTGCCACTGGAACCAAAACCTGGAAGGGTTTCGGTGTCTTGAAAAACAAAATATTATCCACAGCACCTCAATACGTATAAAACTCAATTTTGTAATTAGACGGATTCAGGCCTCTTAGAGGATTGTAGATAATGCGATGACATTCGAATGTCAATTTAATATTATCGGTAACTATAATTAACTTCTGACCTTCACTCCTCATTCCCAAAATTCAAATTTTAAAACAGATCAAAAATGTCAAGGCTCCGATGGAAATTATCTGCAGGAATTCGAAGTCACCTAATGTAAATAAAGAGTGACAACTGATTTACAAATCATTAGTAATTTATCTATCATAATTTATATTCTTGTTTGGAGGGTTGTAGCCCTTTGGCTAGTCCCATTTACTATTTTATTATATTTTTAGTTGATCCTGATTGGATCTTGTAGATTATGCGGTTTCTTCCTTCGCAGCCATCTTACTGGGTTTGAATCATCCAACATACGACGTATCTCAGCATTTTGGTGTAGACTAATACGTTGCATGTGTTTTCTCGCGTGTTTGCTTATTTCTTCACTGGCAAAATCCATCTTCAGATCTCTATGGAGGTTGCAATTTCTTATGTACCACGGTGCATTAACTATTCCACGAAGGACTTTGCTTTGGAATGACTGAATGATATTACATTGAATTTCTTTCCACAGCCCCAGAGCTAAATACCGTAAACCCACACAGGTTTTAGGATTTGCCGGCTTAGTAGCAATTTATTATGCTCTGAGTTAGCTCAGAATTTCTTCCTAAGAGCCAATACATCTTTCTGTATTTGATGTTTAACTCTTCTTTTTTCTTTTTCACATGCTCTTTCCATTTTAGTTTTGCGTTTAGAGTCATGCCTAGATATTTTGCCGTATTTGCATAGGGAATTTGCTGGGAGTTCAGTTCAACTGATATCTAGTTGACCTTCTTGTTGGTTAAGTTTACGTGAACAGATTTTGTTTCATTAAGTTTTATTCGCCATCTCTTGGTCCAGGTACTGACAATATTAGTAGCTCCTTGCAATTTGCTTGTAGATTCTTCTATGCAATTAGCAACTGCTAAGATGGCTGTATCATTCGCAAACGTCGCTATGTTAGTCTCCTCTATTGTTGGCAGGTCTGAAGTGTATAGAACATATATATAAAGTTGGTCTCAGAACGCTACGTTGTGGTACACCTGCTGATATTTTCTTTATTTCGAGTATTCGCCATCTATTTAACTTCAAAGTGTCGGTTAGATATGTGTTTTAGAATTCCATAAAACTGATTTGGTAAGTCTCTTTGTAATTTATATTCCAAACCTTTATGCCACACTCTGTCAAACGTCTGTGCTACATCCAAAAAGACGCTTCAACATACTTTCTTTTTTTTTCAAGTACGTCTTCAATTATGTTTGTAATTCGATGTACTTGTTCTATTGTTGAATGGTGTTCTCTAAAGCCAAATTGATGTGGAGGGAGAAGATTTCTTTCTGCTGTTATTGGTTTGAGTCTCTTAGGAACAGTTTCTCGAATAATTTTAAAATTATTGGGAGTAAGGAAATCGGCCTATACGAATTTTTGTCATTTAGTGGTTTGTTGGGTTTAGGCATCATAATTACTTCTGCTACTTTCCACTGATTTCGAACGTGATTAAGTCTGGACACTGCGTTAACTATTTGGAGTTGTTTACGTAGACCTTTTTCAGCAAGAGCGTTTACTATTTGTGCTGTAATTAAGTCATATCCTGGAGATTTCTTTGTAGTTAGGTTGAGATTGATTTGTTTTTTCAATTATTGTAATGTGACAGGAGATATATTGCAGTTATCCATTTTATATATTGGTGGTATGTTTTCCTCTGCAATTTGTCTAGGTAGAGGCTGGAACGTGTTCTCGAGGTGGGTTCAAACAACGAAGCTTTTTGCTTGCACTTATATCCCATGTGCCATTTTCATTTTTTACTGGTGGAATTTGTAGTTTAGGTCGTTTTAAACTTTTTGTCGCTTTCCAAAAGGAGTACTCGGAATCTTTTTCCCCAGTAAGACCACTCAAGTATTTATTAATGGATTCGTTTTTGATTTCTTTAATTAGCAATTTAGTTTATAGACTTCTTTGCCAGGTCTTTCTTGCTTTTCGTTTTGCTGCAACCAATTCCCTAATTTGCAGAGGATATAGATAGCATTTCGGCGCACTTACTTTGAACTTGAGGGGGTACTACTCAACGCCGCTTCTTGTATACTGTTGTTGAGTTGTTCTAGTTCTTCTTCTAGCTTTATCGGGTTTTTAATTGGCACCTGAAGATCAATATTATCCTCAACAAGTTTCTGGAATTTCTCCTAGCAGGTTTTTTGTTCGTTAGCGAAGGTGGACTAGTTTGTTTCACAATCGTTGCACTGATTATCATAATAACAGGCGTGTGATCTGACATAATCCCCTCGCTGCTTTCTAGGTATATGTAGTATTCGTCTATACCTTTGGTGATAAAGAAGTCAGTGATATCGGGTATTTTGTTTATATCCGTAGGCCAATAAGTTGGTTGATCTCCAGAATGAAAATCGCAATTGCATAGTCTTTTTGCTGCAAACAGCTCTCTTCCTTTTTTAGAGGTTACTCTTGATCCCCAGTAGGTGCTTTTTGCATTAAAATCACCTCTGATTATGAAACTTCATCCAAGTGATTTAAATAACGTGCAATAGTCTTGTTTAATTAACTTATGCCTTGGGGGGTAATATATTGACGATACACTATATCCTTTGTTGTTATTTATAAATACTTTTAAAGTAACTTCTTGCATAAATTCCTCTTCAATTTTAAGTTCTATAAAGTGTTTGCTGTTTTCTTTTATAACCACCCACGATCCTCCTCTTGCCCTTCCTGCTGTATGAATGGCGTGGTAACAATTGTATCCATTTATTTTAAGATATGAAGTTGAAGTAAAATGGGTTTCCGATACTAGGCATATATCTATTTTTTCAGTATTTAGGAAAATTTCTAATTCTGGAATATGTTGCATTAGCCCATTTGCATTCCAGGTTACTATTCTTAATGTTTTATTTGTTGTTGTTTGCACCATTTTAATAGAGCATGGATTTCATTTCATTTAGAGAATCTTGCTTATCTAACCTGTTGCTTAGAGCTTGAAGGCATTTCTCTTGTTTAGCCAGACGAATGTTAAGAGCTACCATGCTTCTTATTGTCTTTTGGAGCACAGCTGTACCTTCAGTCTCAGAAATAACTGTTTTTGTCATGACTACTTGCGAGTACAGTTTTGGTTTTGGTTCTCCCGTTTTACTAGCATGAGGTTTAGGTTCCTCTTTACTGGAAGTTTGATAATTTTTACCACTATTAGTGGACTTTGTTTTCGCGTTTTATTTCTTATTCTTTGTAGCTCCTTAGCTATTTTACATCCCCGGTAGTCTGCGGGATGTGACTTATTGCAATCCACACATTTTGCAGCAATATTTTTACTAACCGGGCATAACTGGGCATGATGCTTTCCGGCACATTTCACGCATCTAATCTCTCTTTGGCAATATTTCTGCGTATGATTAAAACCTTGTCATTTTTTGCACTGCGGTATTACTTTAACTCTCATGTTAAGTATTACCTTGATATTATGCACATCTTCTACTTTTTTTTTGTTATTAAAAGTCAGCATAAATAGTGTAAGCCTTCTTTTGTTAATTTGAACTCCTTGTTCAGTTTCGATTTTTTCTTTCTTAATGATGTTCTATTTGATAACCCTTTTGCTTGAGTTCCTCAATAATTTCCTCTTTTGCATAGGTTTGGTGAAGACTTCTAGCCATAACTTTAATTGAACGATCATTCTTATCCTCATATGTAAACCACTGATGCCCCTCGGAATTAAGCTTAGTAGCCAAAGCTTTTTAGGTTTCAGAGTCTACAACATTAATTTTCCAGACGAAATTGTTTAGAGATACGAGTTTGTAATCGGCTATCGTAATCGATTTCATAATCGATTGTATAGTGGAGAAATTTGATGGTTGTTGTTTTAGAGCTAGTTATTTCTTGATGATTAACTGGTTTCTAGAAACCTCTTTTGAAGTTGATGATAAAGTCACTGCCATTTCTGATGAGTGTTGCGCTTTCCTTTTCTTACTTGGTCTTTTATTCCGATTCAACAGCCTAAGTTCTGCACGTGTTTCAACTGCTTTTTTGAGTTCTTCATTCTCTTTCTTTAAAATTGTAAATTCTTGTTTCAATTTAGTAGTAAATTCTTTTATTTCTCTTAGTTGTTCACGGAGTTCGGCATTATCCTTCTCGAACTGAAATATATTTCCAGTTGAAGATCTTGGTGATCTTGATAATTTGGAACTTCGTCCAACTAGGTTGAAAAATGATTGGACACCCCAGAATCTGTTGGGCCGGCTCCGAAGAGTGTGGATTTGGTAGTATATCTGCTGTTGTACTCATTGTTTGTTTTAGCCAATTTATACCACTGGCATTTGGTCTCCGGCTGCAATAATTTGCAGAGGTGAAGGAATTGTTTCAATCCACTGTAATGCCTAGGTTGTTGAAACATTCTCAATCTGAAGGAACTTGCATGTAATATTGGCTAAATAATGAATAATTCGTAGAGTGGAAGGTGATGATGTTGGGAGATCCATTGCGTTGATTTAGAATGAAGAACAGCATAAATTGGGTTTTAACACTTTGTGCCTTTCACCAAAGTAGAAAACTGAAATCCGAAAAGAAATTCGAAGATTGGAACACAGTAGCATATTTGCTGTCCGTTAATAACACAAACAATTATTTTGAAATTGCAAAATTTGAACCAAAAATGTATTTTTAGGTAGCTGTACTATATGTCAAATAGATTTGCGACAATTTTCAATAATACATGAAAATAAAATTTAAATATGATGTAAATTCAAACTTCCTCCTTTCAATAAATTTTATGTCTCATAAAAAACCTATAAACAGTACATGTGTCTAGATTTAAATATTTACAACTTTACAAGCCTACAACAAAATACATAAAAAATATTTTATATAACTTTAAATGATAATTTTCATAATTTTATTTAAATTTTATTATTTTAAAATCTATAAAAAAATCCGTGTTAAATTGCAAATTTTTGGTTATGTTTACGAGCGAATGCAAAGTGTTTACAAGAGCAAACCAACAGAAACAAGCAAATGTTGCAAGTCATCGCGCGCAAAGAACTACAAAATGTATTTAAGAAGAAAACGTAAAATATTTCAAAGTTATCCTCCTTATGGTGTTGTTGCTGGTATTGTCTTATACACAATATACAGAATATGTCTTTTTACCTTAAAGACCGCACAAAATGCAGGTGATGTTATTTTTATATATTTTATTCTGTTTTAAATGACCAATTTGTTATTGAATGAGGTGAGGATCTCATTATTTCAATGGAATGAAAGTATAAAATACAAAGGGAGGCGCGCACCACTTCAATATACACAAATACACAGATTATGCTTTGTATTTTGGTATTGTGTGTAGGCAGAGTCCGAAGTTAATGATTTTTGATGGATACAATTTTTGACACTTGTTGTGAAATCGAATGATAAATATTAAGTGTCTGTAGGTATACAAAACAAAAAATTATCAGTCATGAATTCATGATAAAGTAATCAAACTACACAAGTTGAGCGCGCGCAATTATACATTTATAAATAATTCCGAATTGTATACACGGTGTTTAAGTATACAGCACGGGCACTAACGATATAATGTATCCGAACACTATGATTAATGATGTGAATAAGACGTTTTCCGTACATTTGTGTTTTGTAATATCATCAATGACACACAGACTAAGCTTTATAAAAGTTTACGGTTTATACCCACAAGACATCATGGATGTAGAGATCGAAAATTTTATTTAAATTAGCCGAGGTTTTGATTACTTATTTAATATTTTAAATGCAATTCATTCTTTCAAAACAGCGCTTACGTATTATAAATAGAGAAATGCCTTAATCATTATTAAACGCGATGTGAAACTGTACGTAGTTATCATCGTTCATAGAGTCATTCACGAGAATTATACGTAGGTTCGAATATGAAATTTATAATAATTGTCTTGCCGTAAACCAATATGCATGTGCATACCGCACACGTTTAAAATATATGTATGTATGTATGTATTGTTGTGTAAGTGTTATGTTCCAGGGTTTCTTCATACATGTTCGTATGTACCATAAAACAGCGAGCGATTTCAAAGCCCTTGTAAATTTACAAAAATAAAGACATTTTAAGATTTAAACTGTGTACCTTCTCCATGGTTGGTTGGAAGGTATATAGACAACGATATAAAATAATTGTGTACCAACAAAAAATAATATAATCATAAAAATAAAATTTAACAAAACTAAATAAATAAACTAAACCACTCTATAATTAAGCCATAAAAAAATGAAAATCACTTTGTGATTGCCCACTAGCGCAACCACATTAAGTTCAACTAATTTTAATTTTTGAAACACGCGAGCTTCTGGAAAAATTTTTTTTTTTTTAAACGAATCGAAATAATTTAGAAAATTAAATATGAAAATATTGGAAAAATATTTTGTATTTTATGCATATTAAAAAAAAAAGTTTTGTTTGGTTTAAAAAAAATTACCTATAATAACCACCCCAATTGGTATTTATGTCGTCAGTTAGACAACAAAAAAATATTAAATTGCTTTAAAACTATATTTTTATTGGCTGATGGTGGACATTTTTGTTAATTGCCTTAGTGGATGGAGCACTATTAATTTAAACTCTAAACGTTCAAGTATTTTGTGTTTGGCTGACGAAGCTGTATGTAGGAATAACTCTTCTAGCAGTTCCACAATTGCAAGTACCCCTGCCAAACTGTCAAAATTAGTGTTAATAACACAGAGTTGATTTTAAAGTTTCTTGCAACATGATGACGTAGTTCATTGGTTTCAAATATATTAATTTGTTTTTTTTATATTACGACTGAGTCTTGTACCCATTTAGTAATTTACATTGCATAATAAAGTATTTGATTAGTCGGCGTCGCGATAATTCCGGTGGTTTGGTTCTTTGCAGTCTTCTTGTTGGTGTGGTAGTCAGCATACAGCATGTCCAGATTTTCATGCTGGTGCAGACGTTGTAGGTGTTTTGTTGCATGCAAGCTCGATCTTTAGATCTCAATGGAGGTTGTCGTTTTGAATGTACAACAGCATTATGTTATGGATCGCTAGTTCAGATTGTCTCCCTAAGAGCCATTGCATGTTTCTAAATTTTATGTTTAGTTATTCTCTCTTCATTTTTATGTGTTCCTTCCATCTAAGTTTAGCATCTAAGTCATGCCGAGGTATTTATCAGTGTTTGCATGCGGTACTACTATCGAATTTATCTTTATATGATAAACTTTTAGATTTTTAAAGTTCACTTGGATTTTCACTTTTTCTTTGTCCAATTACAAAACAGGTTAGTAGGCTTCTGTAATTTACAAGTGGAGTCATTGATGTTCTTTGCTGTTGCAAATATTGCCGTGTCGTCGGTAAAAGTCGCCATAGTTGCTTGTGTAATTGGTATATCTCTAGATTATAGGAGCTAAAGGATTGAAATATAGTTGAGCATATTTGTTTGCTTTCTAGTGATTTCTCGATTACATCAGTAATTCGAAGTACTTGTTCTATCGTAGAATGTTTTTCCCTAAATCCAAACTGATGTGGGGGAATAAGATTCCTTTCTTCGATAATTGGTTGTTGTCTTTTAAGAAGAACCTTTTCAAATAGTTTCGATAATGTCGGTAGCAGAGAAATTGGTCTGTACGAAGCTTTCTCATTCGGAGGTTTGGTCGGCTTAAGTATCATAATTACTTCTGTTACTTTCCGTTGGCTTGGTACATACCTTAGTCGAAATGCTGCATTAATTATATGCACTAGTCTCCTCAACGCTTTATCCGGTAACACTTTTATTATATGACCCGTTATAAGATCATATCCTGGAGCCTTATACGCATTCAGATTATTCTTGATTTCCTATTTTAGTTCTTTCAATGTTACAGGTGTAATTTTCATTTCATCCTGTTTATTTATCGGGATGATATTTCCCTCTTCCGTTTGTTTGGAGTAAGGTTGGAATGTCTCTTCAAGGTGACTTGCAAACAAATCTGCATTCTGTTTAGCATTTCGAGTCCAATTTGCTTTATTTTTAATTGGAGGAATCTGAAGTTTGGGTCTTTTAAGATTCTTAGTTACTTTCCATAACGAATAATCAGTACCTTTATTAATGTCTTTTATTAGGTATTTTAATTTGTTGCACAAATGGTAATGTCCACTTATTTTCCGGGTTTCGATGTTTTTGCCATTTCTTCAGTGCTTTTCTTTTCTTTTAAGAAGTTCTCTCACTTCCTCTAGATAGCTAGCATTGCGGTTCATTTCCTTACTATTATTAGGAGTACTTTGGATATTATGGATCAGCTTATCTAGTTCGTCTTCTATTTGGGCTGGTCCCTGTATTGGGTTCTGCAGACTAATTCTTTCTGTTAAATGTGTTTGGAAGAGATCCAAATTGGTTTTGGAGCTCGTTAATTTCGGGTTGCTCTCTTTCATAGTCATTGTTTGGCTAAGTATCATAATAACTGGTGAATGATTTGACGATAGACTTTCACTGTTCTCTACATGGATATAATTATCTGAAATCCCTCTTGAAATAAAGAAGTGTATAAGATCTGGAGTCTTACTGATTATCCGTAGGCCAATAGGTTGGTGTACCGCATGAGTGAAACTCGCATTTTAGTTGTTTGCCTGCTGCGAACAGTTCTTTTCCTTTAGCAGTTTTTAACCGTGATCCTCAATAGATATTTTTTGCATTATAGTCTCCTCCAATTAAATGTTTTGAGAAAATTAGTATAATCCACTTGTTTGAGATTGTATCTTGCAGGGCATTACATTGCTGAGATACTACAAGTTTTAATATTGTTTAATTGTATTTTGATTGTTGCGACTGCATGGAGAGCTTTTCGACTTTAGCTTTTCTAGCTTTTTTCGTTCTTCGTTATGTTTTATATAATCTTTTATGAGGATAGCTGATCCACCTCTAGCTTTATTCTCTTTTATTTTACAGAATGAAGTTTTGGTGAAATGGGTTTCTGATATGAGACATAAATCTAGATTATGCCAGTTTAAAAATATAGTTCTTGAATGTGATGCAATAGCCCATTTGCATTCCAGGTTACCATTCGTATTGTTTTATTCATTTCTTCTGTTTATAATTCGATTTTATCTAATTTATATTTTGATACACTCGCCCAAGGTTTTCTTCTACTCTTTTATTGAAACTAGTTTGTGATTTCATTTCTTTTAGTGTGTTCTGCAGACTCATTTCCTGCGAGATGAGTCTTTTGTTGTGGTTCTCTAGATTTCCCAGTAGGTCCTGTGAAACGAGATACACTTTTAACTGTTCCTGCTCTGTTTGCTGAACTATTTGTGCATACGCAACATTTTCATTTACTCGCCCTCTTTGTATGTTGAGATTAGGAGGTGACGATTTAGGCTTCGTGGTTTTTTATTTGATAAAAAATTGAGTGTTAAGGCGACTTTGGTAAAATGGTCTTGTACAATAAAACTGTTGTTGGTTTAAAATTTAGTGTTTAAATTTATTTAAATTTTTTAATTCTTTCGCGTTTTATGTAATTTTTTTTTCCTTTATTAATTACAACTGATACTGTGCTCATCTAGCAATTTATCTTTCAAATTTATTCAAATTTTACATTTCTTAAACAATTCTGATTTGTTGGGGTGAGACCCCTTTGAAGTCTTCTATCAACGACAGGGTTATCTATAATATGGTGAAAATAGGGTTTTCGCTGTTCCTGGACCCTTATTTCGTGTTTGGCGTCATGCTTTTTTATTTCGTCTTTGATGTATTCTCTCTGTAAGTCCCTGTGAAGGTCTTCATTTCTTGTGTACCACGGAGCAGTTACGATGCTATGGAGAACCTTGTTTTGAAAGGTCTGTATCATTTTGGCGTTTGTTTGCTTAGTACATCCCCATGTGCTATATTTGCCGATATAGCAGTAGCTTGATGTTAATTGTAAACTCAGAGCCTCTACCTATGAGCAAATACATTTTTCTGAACTTAATATTAAGTTATTCTGTTTTCTTTTTGACATGCTTACTCCACTTGTGATTGGCATCGAGTGTCATGCCAAGATATTTAGCTTTGTTTGTATATGGCACCGGTCATGACATAATTTCTATCGGTAGATGGGAAGACTTTTGATAGTCTCATTAAGCTTGATTCTCCAGCGCTCAGTCCAGTTGCAAACCGCATTGGTAATCTTCTGGAGTTTGCTCGTTACATCACCGACATTACTTCCAATCGCCATGAATGCTGTGTCATCTGCAAAGATGGCTATGGTTCCTCCATTTGTTGTTCGAATATTTCTTGTATTTAATAAATACAGGATTCGTCCTGAAACACTCCCCTGTGGGACATCGGCATAGATTTTCTTTAGTTCGGAGTATTCATCCTCATATTTCACACGAAAATGTCTATTTGATAAATAGGATCTTTTAGTATGGCACAGAATTGCCTTGGCAGATCTCTGTGCAGCTTGAATTCCAGTCCACTGTGCCAGACTTTATCGAATGCTTGGGCGACGTCCAGAAATAGGCTGGAGCATACTTTTTTACTTTCTTACGTTCTTTTAATAATGTTGGTGATTTTACTTACCTCTTCAATTGTGGAGTGCTTTTCACTGAATCCCAATTGATGTGGAGGACTTAGTTGTCAGTCCTCAATTATTGGTTTAAGTCTTTTTAGTAATAATTTTTCAAGGAGTTTTGACATAAAAGGTTGCAATGATCTTGGCCTGTATAATTTTTTATCGTTAGGTGGTTTATCGGGTTTTGCTATCATGATTATTTCTGCTACTTTCCATTGCCACGGAACATATTTTAACCAAAAGCTTGCATTGATTCATTGTCTGTGTAATAGCTTACGAAATCTTTTACCTTAAAGTAGAGCCTTGATTATTTGGCAAGTAATCAGGTCATATCCCAAGGCTTTTTAATTTTGCATTTTACTTTTTCTTTTAATGCTTTGAGAGTTACTGGGCTTATATCAAAATCATCTAGCTTGATCTAGATTGACATTATAGTTTTATTGGCCGTTTAGGCATTCTCTTTAGGACCGCTTGCTCAGGTCCCATCCTTCTTTTTAAGTAGAGGCACTTTCATTTTAGGTTTTTTGAGTCCCTTCGTCGGCTTCTACAGTAAATACCAGAATTGTTTCATCGGTTAGGCTAACTAGATATCTGTTGATTGATGCATTTTTAACTTCTTTAAGAAGAGATTTGAGACGCTAACTAAATTGTTAAGAATTGTTTTGTTCTCCGGTGTTCATCGTTTTTGCCTTACCAACTCTCTAACTTCCATTGGGTAGGGTATGTTAAGCTTCTTCTTATTTTGTATAATGGGGGTACTTGCCAAAGCAGCATAGTGAATTGTTTCATTGAGTTGTTCTAATTCAACTTCCAACTGGTGGGGATTTCTTATCGGCACCTGCAGATTGATTTTTTCCTCCAATACCTCACGAAAGAGATCCCAGTTTGTTTTTGAATTTGTTAATCTTGATGTACTTTCCCTTTCAATTACCATTTCACGGAATGTCATGATAACCGGGGAATGACCCGATACTAGATAATTACTGTCTTGAATTTGAATGTAGTTCTGGGATATACCTCTTGCTACATAAAAGTCTATTAGGTCAGGTATCTTAGTTCCGTCACTGGGCCAGTATGTTGGGGTACCACCAAAGTAAAATTCACATTTTGATGTCTACCCTGCTTGAAGCAATTCTTTACCTTTTGACGTCGCAAGTCTAGAGTCACCCCAATAGGTGTTTTTCACATTGAAGTCACCTCCAATAATAAAATTGCGTCCAAGCGATTTAAATAGTTTAAGGTAGTCCTCCCTTTTCAAGTTATTCCGGGGAGGACAATATATTTCAGAGACAGTAAGCTGTCTTTGTTTAACTTATATCCTTACAGTAGTGACTTGCATTGTTGTTTCTTCGATATTTGATTCTAAATGGTATTTTAAATTTTCTTTTACTAAATATGCCGAACCACCTCTTGCTCTTTCCGCTGGATGAATGGTGTGATATAAGTTATAACCCAGTATTTTAACAGACGAAGATTTAACTAGATGGCTTTCAAATATTAAGAAATATGTTGCATAATGCCATTCGCGTTCCGCAGATTGCTATTTTGAAAGTTGTGTTCTTACTTAAAATTTTTTGTTGGATTGCGTTGAGGGAGTTGCATTTTCTTCAGTTGATCAAGTATCATGTTGTTCAGATTACTTTGTTCATCTAGCCGCTTTGTTATAGCTGCAATGCTCATAATGTTTTCCATAATTTCGTTATTTTCAGTGCCTATGTATTTGGTGGATCCAAAACCTTCCACTACCTGGGCAAATGAACTTCTTTGTCCTGTGTTGCTTGGTTGTGGGTTTTGATCCATCTGATTTGATATTTGAATTCTTCGATTTTTGTGTCTCTAAACTTTTGTAGGTGTTTAGCAACTTCACAGCAATGATAGTTAGCCGGATGTTGGCTCTTACAATTTGTGCACATGGCTGGCACATCAATATCTGTTGTACATGCTTGGATAATATGATTACCTGAGCATTTTACACATCTTGGATCCCGGCTGCAATATCTTTGGGTGTGAAGCATAAAGGGAGGGAGTCCCCTTTTATTGGTAATTTCGATTCATTCCTGGATTTCTGTTTTCTCTTTTTTAACAATATTCACAGCATCTAGTATTTTAAGACGTTTATTTTGTAAGTCTTCCATTATTTCTTTGCTTGAGCAAGTGTGATGCAAACCTCTTGTCATGATTTTTATAGGTCGGGCCTGTTTGTTCTCGTACGTGAACCACTGATACTTTTCAGCATTTAATTACATAGATAAGGTTCTATAAGTATCTGAGTCAAGAGTATTAATTTTCCAAACGTCATTGTTTAACGCTGATACCTTATAGTCTTTGTCAGTAACCGATTTCATCAGTGACTGGTTATGGAACTGAGTACCTGGCTGATTGGGTTTGGGTAGAACATATTTTGAATCTGGACTAGATTGTCGTTTTATTTTCTTACTCTTCCTGGACTGTTTTTTGTTTTTTAGGATCCAGTCTGTTTCTCTTTGTAATTCATCTTCATCAGTGGAATAGATGAGTTTGCCTGGTTCAATGCTTCCTATGTCGCAATCTTTTTTGAATCCCGATTTTTAGGCTTTTATTTTCTCACTTTAGATACTCGATTACTTTTCTAGGTCAATTCTTATCGGCACCACTTATTTTGTGTAATGTTTGTCCAGTACATCTAGTTACAACGTTAGACAAGCATCAGTTTGGTCAGCTACCGAGGTATTTCTATTTCTCTTTATTAATGATCTTTGTAAATTTGATCTTCTCTGGAACAGGTTTGATGTTCCCTGATAATGCAATTTTTGTAAATGCTAAACATTACAACTTCATTGCAAAAACTGAAGAAGCATTGGAGCTGTTTCTTCCGGTAAACAGCTTTCCACCAAATTTTGCAAGAATCGCTCAATTAATGGGAAAAGTGTAAGTATGAAGTTTTGTTCTTAATAGTCAATCCGCTGAACTGTAAAATATTTGAATTATGGCAATATATAATTTGTCTATCAAAACTCGTCATTTCCGGTATAATATAAAAATAAGCTAAACTAATATTTTCTGAAATTTTTGTTAATTTTTTTTGTTTTTAAGTGTTTTTTCGTTAATTTTAAAATATTTGTAAAGAACGGCAAAGCCCATATGAAAGCTGCCACTTCCAGTGGACCGCTAAAAACCACTGGGATTTATGGAAAGGGCTTAAGTAGGAAGCTCCATCACGATCAATTAATCCGTATGAGCGGATTAGTGGTCGAATTTTTGCTGAACAACAGATTTCAAAAATTGTCATTTCCGTTTAAAGTCAGTAGGCTTTAAATCGCAAGATCTTGGTGGCCAATTCACGTCTGTTCTTCCAGGAATTGTTCGATTATTAAACTTCTCTTTAAAAATATCGATTGATTTCGTTATTGTGTGGCATGTTGCACCGTCCTGTTGAAACCACATATTCTGCACATCAATATCTATTGACCCCACAAACAGTTTCTAATCATCACTTAGATGACATAACCAATTTAAAAATGAGCTTCACCGTTGAAGATAATTTGCTTGAAAAAATTCTAATTTTCCGTGCTCCCACGGAAAAAATTATTACTACGAAAAGGAGATGGTCTTGAGAAGTTATTATTTGTATATTGCATTAAAATTTAAAAAGTATAAATTTATGTAAAGGGTTTTTCAATTTGGGCGGGTTGATGTTGACAGCCTGTGGCGGCCATGTTGATTTGATAGCGTCTGTCTAATCTGGTGTAAACTATAAACAAAATGACAAGTTACACGATTGAGCCAAATGATATAACTATATTTTTAAAATGAGTGTTCGTTAGTACAAACGATGCGCGCGTTGCGTGCCCATTTACGGCAGACCCGATAGTCTTTCAAATTCAACTCTCCGCCACATGTCAAATGAATGCCAGATCGGCCGAGAACATTGCCGGGCTCCGCGATAGTGCAAATGAGAACCCGA
The DNA here is from genome assembly GCA_963691935.1 of Nephrotoma guestfalica. Lineage (NCBI taxonomy): Eukaryota > Metazoa > Arthropoda > Insecta > Diptera > Tipulidae > Nephrotoma > Nephrotoma guestfalica. The sequence goes on along the minus strand of OY829913.1, from coordinate 197,027,813 downwards.
AGCAGTCAATTCTTCGCCGTACATAAAACCTTTCACAGACTTCAACTTGGCGAATTTTGCGTCGGAACTTGGGCCTACACCCGAACAAGATCAACTAGCCTGCAGGAGCTTAAAGTTAATGACCATAGACAACACCGGCTGGTGACGTCATTGGTTCGTTCTTTTTGGTTAGGCCATCACCATCAACCGCGATCGCTACAGAACGATGCTAACCGATTTCTTTTGACTCAAACTGATCGTGCGATTTGACCTCACTAGACCTTTTCTGGTGTGATTTCCTCAAGTCGTATGATGACCTTAAAGCCAATATAACCAGTACCATCGCTCAAATTTTGCCGGATCTACGCGGCAGATTCATTGAAAATTGGACCACTCGGATCCGTGCCACCGTGAGAAACCGCGACGGACATTTGAACGATGTTATATTCCGTAAATAATGGCATAAATGGGTCTTTCAAATAAAAACACTATTTCGTCAATACCTGTGTGGTATCCATGCCATTTCAATAACAGCTTGTTCCATTCCATTACAATATCAACCCGCCCAAATTGAAAAACTCTTTAGGATTAATATTAAAATCTGAATACATTAAATTGATTAAAATCTAAGTACAAAAAAAAGGTTTTTATCAACCAAAAATCGCCATGTTGGTTTAAATTGTGATCGTTGTGACTTCTCGAGAGAGAGAACATCATTGAGTGTAATCCGAAAATTCTTAAAGATTTGAAATAATTTATCTCTCTCCCTACGGATCGCACACAGATGATCGCAGTGGTTCTGAACTAAAACTTGATGTAAGAAGCAAATCTTAACAATCCACATGCTCGGAAATCTCTGAGTTTTTTTGTTATTCGACAGACAACATTCTTGAGTGAAATATGAAAATTCTTTAACATTTGAACTTATTTATCTCGGCCCCTACGGATCGCACACAGATGATCGAAGTGGTTTCCAAGCATGTGGGTAAATAAGATTTATTTCTTACATCAAGTATTAGTTCAGAACCACTTCGAACATCTTTGTGCGATCCGTAGGGCTGAGTTAAATAATTCCAAATGTTAAAGAATTTTCGGATTACATCAATGATGTTCTCTGTCAAATAAAAAAGAACTCAGAGATTTCCGAGCATGTGGATGGATAAGATTTGCTTTTTACATCAAATGCTGCTTCAGAATCACTTCGATCATCTATGTGCGATCCGTACGGGCCGAGTTAAATAAGTTCAAATGTTAATTTTCATATTTCACTCAATGATGTTCACTGTCGAATAACAAAAATCTCAGAGATTTCCGAGCATGTGGATAGATAAGATTTGCTTCTTACATCAAGTTTTAGTTCAGAACCACTTCGATCATGTCTGTGGGTTCCGCAGGGGCCGATATAAATTATTTCAAATTTTTAAGAATTTTCGGATTCCACTCAATGATGTTCTCACTCCAATAACAAAAATCTCCGACATTTCCGAACATGTGGATACATAAGATTTGTTTCTTACATCGAGTATTAGTTTACAACCACTTCGATCGTGTCTGTGCGATCTGCAGGGGCCGATTTAAATAATTCCAAATGTTAAAGAATTTTCGGATTTCACTCAATGATGTTCTCTTTCGAATAACAAAAAACTTAGAGACTTCCGAACCACTTCGATCATCTATGTGCGATCCGTACGGGTCGAGTTAAATAAGTTGAAATGTTAAAGAATTTTCATATTTCACTCAATGATGAAAAAACTCATAGCTTTCCGATCATGTGGAGAGATAAGATTTGCTTCTTACATCAAGAAGTAATTCAAAACCACTTCGATAATCTGTGTGCGATCCGTAGTTTCGGATTATATTTCACTCAATGATGTTCTCTGTCGAATAACAATAATCTTAGAGGTTTCCGAGCGTGTAAGTTAATAAGATTTGTTTCTTACATCAAGCATTAGTTCAGAACCACTTCGATCATCTCTGTGGGATCCGTACGGGCCGAGTTAAATAATTTCAAATGTTTAAGAATTTTCGAATTACACTCAATGATGTTCTCTCTCGAATAACTCAAATCTCAGAAATTTCCGAGCATGTTGATAAACGAGATATTTTTCTTACGTCAAGTTCTACTTCAGAACCACTACGATCACCTCTATGCGATTCGTAGTGTCTTTTATTGTAAAAATTTCACTCAAAACTTTTCACAAAAATTAAATATTTTTTATTTATTCTGCAGAAATGTTTGTGTTTCTTAAAAAAAGTCAAATATTATTTTGAAAATACAATTTCTAAGTGTTTTTTTAATTCTAGATGCTTAAGGGGCACAGTGTAAGTAACAAACATTTTGTTATTTTGGCAAAAACTTCACTCTGATAAGAAACCCCACATTATCTCCAAAACTACGTTATGGATAAATTTAAGTATTAGACGCACAAAATTACCTTATCAATTACTACTCGAAAAACTAAAAAAGTGGTCGGCTTTCCAAAATCTAATTTTATGTTGCAGACTCATCCAGAAACCATAAGATTTAAGTACGAGCTACAAAAATGTTAATTTTTAGTAGAAATTCACGAATAAAATGTTTCAATTTTAAATAAGTGCTAATATCTATAAAGCACGTGCTGCGGTTTTGTATTACTCTGCTCTAGCACGCCAAATTAAACATTCAAACAGCATTGTTTTAAATAACATATAACACGCACAGTTATAAGGTTAATGTAAGATATCGCATATATTTAAAATGTACTTACTAAGTCATTATGCAAAATGGTAACATAAACTAGAATACAATTATATTCTCGTAAACGACTCCTCTATTTCAGTAATGTAGGCATATACAAGCTTTAGCATGTTAAGCATATTTCATGCATACGTTACAGATGTAACGCATGCATGAAATATGCTTAACATGCGTTAATTAATATTTAATTACTTCCAACACCGTTACTTTCACGTTTCAATGTAATAATTATTCCGCACAGAAAACCATACACCATTCCATTACCAATTACACTTCATACTTAACTTAATTACGTTTCATACATACGATACATAGCAACATTTTCTATATAAACACGTATGAATATAATTAAATGGCAAACATAAAAAATTTGAGATTTCCCATCAGCAGATCAATTGATTTAATAAACATACCACAATCAAAAATGAGTATTTTATGAAGTGTAGATTTTTTTTATTGAAGTACAAAAGCCAATCCAAGTCAATCAGTAAATATATTAAGTAATTTGTAATGCTTGTCAAATTGACGAAAAAAAAATTTATATAATTCATGAGTGTTAATAGCATGACGAATATTTTGATATTTAACGAAGGACTATGTACAAAAACATATTCATCACCACCATCATTGTTTGTAAATAATATCTGCAGTGGCAATTTATGCGTACACCGATACCGAATATACACATACAATTAATTTTGGTATAATAGAGCCGTACGATTTAACTTATCGTTATACGAAATTAAATGTCTATTGTCATAAATCTATAAATTACCCCTCATGAGTCTATATCGTGTATTTACGATACGAGTTTTATGATAAAATAAAACTACTTTCACCCTATAGCACAGAACATGTGTAAATACAAAGCTAATTTTACAAATCACTCCCTGTGTACGATTATATTATTTACTGCGGTAATTCTCCTGATTCAAAACTAATTTTTGTGATTAAGATTATTAATAAAATTGGACCATAACTAATCACTATAGGTAGTTTAATTAATGATCAGCAATATACTACATCGCTGAATTTGTTCATTAAAATCGAACCCTTTTGATACAATTGTATATATACAAACTATATCAAACACTTAATAGAAAAGTGATCGATCACGGTCAGCTGATTTACCGTGATAAAATTTTCAAAGTAAAACAGGATGAGCCGACGATTATAACGAATTTGGAATGCATTTAAACAGGGTGAGGAATTTAAATTAACCTAAATAGAAAAGTGGCCCCCTAGGAAAATAATTAAACCAATAATTACTAGAACAATTTATCAATTCAATTATTTCACTAAATTTTTATAAATAATAGAACAAATATACAATATTTAATTAAAAATTTCAAAAACTTTGACTAATTACACGCCAATGTCTCAGTACAGCAGTTATTCCCTCGACAAAGGCTATTCCACATTGTATGCATTTCTGCTACGATTTATTTTCACTGGGAGCAGAACTGGAATGATTTACAAATAAATTTAAATATACTGGGATAGTCCAAACCCATAGCATTTAGCCCGGTCTAGCATCCCAGAAAAATAAAAAAATCGGCATTCAACACCGGAGATGATACACACCAAAAAACATTTAGGCGAAACTATTTTTAGGACGTAAAATAATTAAAAACATATGTTATAAATTATTAATCAATAATTAAATAACAAAGAAATTTTAAATTTTAATTTAAAATTAATAATATAAAGTAAATTCAATGTACGTGATAAAATTAAATTTCAAATAAAAATATGGTTTAAAGAGTTTTTGCGAGTTCATCGGAATACTACTAATACTGGCGAAGTGATCATCGATCTCACTATATTTTTATGTTAGATCTATTAAATGCCCGTATCCACGACGATATTCAGAATTTTGTCATAGTTGTGGAATGGCCAAACATGGCCCAGAAGCATATAACTACCGCTGTTTGAGTTTTTTCGACTTCAGCGGAATACCAATCGAGATTTTGCGAGGTGATCATCGATCTCACTATGTTTTTATGTTAGATCTATGAAATGCCCGTATCCACGACGAGTTTCAGAATTTTGTGATAGTTGTGGAATGGCCAAACATGGCCCAGAAGCATATAACTACCGCTGTTTGAGTTTTTTCGACTTCAGCGGAATACCAATCGAGATTTTGCGAGGTAATCATCGATCTCACTATATTTTTATGTTAGAGCTATGAAATGCCCGTATCCACGACGATTTTCAGAATTTTGTGATAGTTGTGGAATGGCCAAACATGGGCCAGAAGCATATAACTACCACTGTTTGAGTTTTTTCGACTTCATCGGAATACCAGTCGAGATTTTGCGAGCTGATCATCGATCTCACTATGTTTTTATGTTAGATCTATCAAATGCCCATATTCAGGACAATTATCCAAATTTTGTCATAGTTGTGGAATGGCTAAACATGGCCTAGAAGCATATAACTACCGCTGTTTGAGTTCTTTCGGCTTCAACGGAATACCAGCCTAGAGTTTGCGAGGTGATCATCGATCTCACTATATTTTTATATTAGATCTATCAAATGCTCGCATCCACCGTAATTTTCAGAATTTTTTCGTAGTTGTGGGATGGCCAAAAATGGCCCAGAAGCATATAACTACCGCTGTTTTAGTTTTTTCGACTTCAACGGAATACCAGTCGAGATTTTGCGAGGTGATCATCAATCTCACTGTGTTTTTATGTTAGACCTATCAAATGTCCATATCCACGACGATTTTCAGAATTTTGTCATTGATGTGGATTGGCCAAACATGGCCCAGAAGAATATAACTACCACTGTTTGATTTTTTTCGACTTCTTCGGAATACCAGTCGAGATTTTGCGAGCTGATCATCGATCTCAATATGTTTTTATGTTAGATCTATGATAAATGCCCATATTCCGGACAATTTTCCGAATTTTGTCATAGTTGTGGAATGGCTAAACATGGCACAGAAACATATAACTACCGCTGTTTGAGTTCTTTCATCTTCAACGGAATACTAGTCGAGATTTTGCGAGGTGATCATCGAACTCACTATGTTTTTATGTTAGATCTATCAAATGTCCATATCCACGACGATTTTCAGAATTTTCGCATAGTTGTGTAATGGCCAAACATAGTTCAGAAGCATATAATTACTGCGGTCCGAGTTTTTTTCGATTTCAACGGAATACCAATCGAGATTTTGCGAGGTGATCATCGATCTCACAGTTGTGGAATGGCCAAACATGGCCCAGAAGCATATTACTACTGCTGTAATAGTTTTTTTGAATTCAACAGAATACCAGTAGTGATTTTGATTTTCCGAGGCAATCGTATGCTGTTTTTTATATTTGCCTTGATATCGTTCGTTGATGTTGGATTTTGTAAGAGAAATTTAAAGACTTTAACATTGTGAAAATTGTAATCGTTTGCTCCGAGATTTGCTATAGGGATGCTACTTGGGATTGATGATAATTTTGGTTTCTTGCTGTTGAGTTCGAAACAATCTTGGGGCAACCAGTTGAACCGTAAACACTTTTATATAGCGAGCCGTTGTTTACAAAATAGATATCCGCTTCAAGTGCCGCTAACCTGAAGAATAGACGCTGATGTGGTATTGATGTTATGGTGCCAGTACTCTCCGTGGATAGATTGATTCAATTATATCGCTTGATTAATTTAGAGTTGCCCAGGGAGAACGGCGAGAAGGTATGATTCTTGGTTTTTACCACCAAAATGTGGGCTTAGTTGGTTACATTAGTTTATTAGCTCTGGATTTTGATGATCCTTTTCTGAATATTAAGCCGCTCTGCCACGTCAAGGCTGTAATCTTAGATGGTTTTTGTTGTTTTGGCTGTTTTTTTTTTTGTTTTTTTTATATTTTTAAATCCATTTTATTTAAATTTTGCGTTTTTATTCACTTTTTTATTCACAAAACCTGCACAAATGATCGATTGGTGAGATAATTCGTGCTTCGTTGCATAACTCGTGAATTTGTCTTAAGCACTGTAAACATTCAATAACATTTTGCTCGTTTCCAATTATTTCAAAACAATGAAGTTTAACGGAATCGGAATTGTTCGGAATTATTTTTTTTAGGTGTACCCGATATTCAGAAATAGCTTTAGCATATTCTACGTACTTTTCCGACTGAATGTTTGATCGGCCTTTATTATTTGATATTTTATCGATCGCATTTAAAATTAATGGTCCACAGTTATAACCATCTCTTTGGGCGGGAAGGGTGTTTGCAGCTTCTGACTTGAAAAGTTCTACCGGTTGATTCCAGGTAGATTGTAAATCATCAATAAACCTCTGAGTCTTTTTTATTAATGAAATCAATTTTCGTTCCGGTGCCAATGGATCATAAGAAATAATACTTTTTTTCTCAAATTATCGCAATGAGGAATATAACTGCGACGTCTATTATGGTAAATTGATGTTTCTGAATGTTTTCGTTGCATTGGGGCTCCTAAAGGTTTATTGACAGTTAAAACTTGATAAGTTTGGTACGGGTCGAGGCAAATATCATTAGTGTTTTTAATTAAAATACTATCAGCCACATAAACTAAATCTGTCGTCAAAAAGTTTTTTCCGTTTAAGGACGAATAACAAATATCTGTTAAATTTGTTTCCCAAATACCTGTAAAAGAAAAATTGTTTGACCGCGTTTTTCGCTGTCTGGAAATCAAATGGGTGGCTAACTCAATTGAATTATAAATTAACTCTGTTTTTTCCGCAAAAGAGTCAATGAGTCTTCCTAATTTTTGGTGGAGCTCCTTTATTAAATTATGTTAATAATGTTGAACCAATTTTCGATATTTGCGTTGGAGCCTCTATGTTCTTCATCAAAATATTTAAGAAATGTCGTACTCCATAAAGGAAGATATGCGAAATATCTTCTAGTACAAAATTTAACAAAATCTTTACAGTAGTAATCATTAAGTAGGTCGTCAGGGTTTTCCGTTATTGAGTTGTCATTCAAAATTGATTTTACAATATCATTATATCTGTTATAATAATACGAGTCAATTATTGTAGAAAACAAATAATCATTTTGTTCGGCAGAAAACTCACTTACAGGTTCACTATTGCTTTGAAATGGTTCATCCGGAAACGAGCCAATATTTTCGTTTTTATAATCTTTAAAAAGTTTATGTACGCTAAATTAAAATTTGAGTTTTTGTACTTACAACAACAAATTATGCATATGTGGTGCTGGTTAGATACGAATACTCCGGGTGTTAGTGTTTAAAACTGGTTTATAATAATAAAATTTAAATTAAATATTTATTGGCTGTTAGGGAAAGAATTCCGGATCCAATAGCACTTATCAGCAAATAATTCAAATTCTAACAATATATTGACTCCAGGAATTAAGCATTCTGGAAGCGGTTTTGATGGCTATACTTAACTAAAGTATTTCACAATAATAATTAATTTCAGATGCGGTTCAAAGGGAAGCTGACACAATTTGAAAGAGTCTGCAACCGGGCCAGGTCTGTCACATCTACTGTTGGTTGTGCATTCAAATCAAATCAAAATTTATTAATCCTATTTAATTAATGATGAATTTACATTTCAGCTTTAGAGGCAGATGAATAATAGAATTTTTAATGTAGGTTTATTTTAGGTGCTATTTCCAAGAAGCAATTGTTGATGTTCATTAAAACTTTTATCCCTTGTATTGTCTTGTATTGTACGATCAAGGTTCTTGTAACCGGGTCGCTCTGCCAAAAAAAAAAAAAAACCTTTCGTATCCTTACCATTGCCTACCTTATCGGCTATTTCTAGGTGTCTGCAACCGGGCTGATTCAGTCCCATCCAATTAACCTGTCTAATCCCTCGGTTTTGTTATATGTAAAAGGAGTGTACGGTGGGCCCGGCGTCTCCCTGGAGATCTTGTCTAAGAACTTGGTCGCGCATTCAAAATCAATCAATCAATCACAACAACAAATTATGCATACAATTTTAAAAATACTGTCAACACTATCTATTGATTTGGAATCTACTATTAGGAAAAATTTAAGATTTTACATTTAATCTGTCGGATTATAATGGCTGCAAAATGAGGACAACAAATAAAAATACCGGTCCATTAGTTTTTGACCCAGTACTATTTGATATGATGTATTTATATATTGTATAATATTCAAAATGAAAATTAGGATAATCGTATTTATAAGTACCCAGGACCAGTCTGTTACGAAATACTTTGGTAGGGAGATTTTGGGTTTTAGTTTTTGAATTTCACAAACTTTTTTGTTGTTTTTTTGTTGGTGTGAAATTTGCTCAGCAATATGAATTATTAAATTATTAATTTTCACTACACATGCATAGTACAAAATTCTATTAAAATTATGATGACTGCAACATTTTGGGTTGCGCACTAAACCACCTATGCTGCTTCTCCTAAAATACGTAAAATCTTACGCCGCATTAAAATGAAATAGAGGGCATCGGCAGCTAAATAAATATATTGGTTCAGCTTATCATTTGCTTGACGGCGAGATGCGTCTACAAGATCACAATTTGCAACAATGTCGTTGATTTGTAACTTTCCTGACCGTACTTTACGTGATACTTCCGGCTTACTAATCTTTTGAGTATAACCTTGCTTTAACAGCGTATAGTTTTAGTCTCACTAAATTAACAAAATTTGGGTACTTATCTTTCAAAATATCTTGCATATGAATTCTCTCAGAATTTCTATATCATTTACTATGGTGAACATTTCTACCGTTCCATTTGCAGAAGTTTCAAATTTGTAATTTTGTGCATGGTGCTTGTATTTGCATTTTGCATATAAACTGTTTCCAAATTTATTTTTATTTATAGTTTTATAACTTAAAACACACGTGTTTCTAGAAGCAATTAAAAAATTTCTGTTTGAATTTCTTAGATTTTCGTTAGAATAATTTTCAATGCCCAGAATTTGAAAGATCGCCAAATTGTGTAATTTGGTACTTGAAAAATTATAGGTATTTTTTCAATGTTGGTTACATTAAGAGTTTTATTCAAATCAATCGGAGATGGTTTGAATATGAAGATCATATTTGGAATATGAAGATCATTATGTAGGAATAAAAATTGATTCGGTGAATGGTTGTTCCTCAAACGTTTCGACTGAACAAGTTTTTTCTAATTCAGTGATATTTATTGTTAATTTTTTTTTCCATAAATTATAAATTTTCATTCTGTTTCATAAGTTATTAGCAATATTTAATATATTACATAACTTGGACATAATCGTAGAATTTGATCTCGGTAGTTTTATATTTTTGGCTAGTTGACCTCCAAAAATATTTAAAAGTGCCTTGGACAATGACTTCACGCTCAGTTTTTGTAAAATGCCATGAAATCGCTTATCAATACTTGACAAATTCGTTTTGATTTTAAATAATAAAAATATTGAAAATACTTTGCACTTACATAAAAAGTATAATCACAGCGCTTTAGCGAATTATTATGTTTCACTACGCATTTGTCAACCCTTTCGTAAACCTCGGATATTTTTGTATTTGACGCATACATGCGACTTCTATGTGAAGTTCTGGGTTATTTTTGGTGATAGCCAGATATTGGTTTTACATCTAGGTTACCAGACGTTGGAAGCTTGGTTTCAAACTAATGAAACTTGTCTCATCAGACTGAAGCGACGAAACTACAAAAATATAGAAAATACTTTGCACCTACATACAAAGCAGGGATGATGTTGTCGATACTGTAGTATTTTGTTTGATATTTTGGCTGTATGAAAAGTACTTCGATACTTTCGAGCAATTTTTGTACTTTAGAGAAAATTCAAGAAATATCACTCGGTTATGAAACAACTTTTGTAGAAGAACCGAATAACAACAATGCAATTCATTGGGTTCCATACATATCCGAGGTGTGTAACAGCTTTAATTCAAAGACTAAGATATTTAATCCGTTTTATGATTAAAGTTACCTACGAAGCTTTTGGCCGATTCTGTCAACTTTATAGAAATTGCTTACAGAGAAAAAGATCCAGTGTTCTAAAAATTGATATTCACAAATTGTAGGCTTTTCGCCGCTGTAAATCAATACGAAATAAGAACCTATTTTGAATTATTATATTAAATTCGTTAGCATCACTCGAATTTTGACGGATAAACTCTTAATAAATCTTATAATTAATGTTAAACAAATAAATTTTATCTAAAAGCTGAAAACTACAATTTTCGTTAGCTTCAACTTTTGTTGGTATAGAGATGCTATTAGTAGCAATATATTTATATATGCGAGAACCGATCAAAATTTTGATATGTAACTTTACGTCGTCAAATTTGGTGCTGCAAAGTTACAGAACAAAACTTTCGTTTCTAGAGCCGAGTTACATTTTATGAATACCATTTTAGTGTAAAATTTTGTAAGGCCTTATGCGAAATGCAACTCTTTCTGATGAAATTTTTTGATATAACACAACAATAGCCATTTATAAATCCAGATAATAAATTTAAAATTTATTAATTCAGTAGGCTTCTGGCCAACGCGTAAAACGATCAACGCAGGTTAAGATGTATGTAAATCCATTAGATGGTGGAAGTGGTCCAACAATATCTAAATAGATATGTTCAAATCTACCTGATGGAATTTAAAAATTCTCGTGAGGTGATTTGGTGTGTCTTTGTACTTTGCATTTTTGGCATGAAAAACAAGATTTCGCCCAATGGGTTACATCTTTGTTCATACTGGGCCAAAAATACCTTGAAGTGAAGAGTTTGCGAGTTGTTCCTACACTTGGATGTGAAATATTATGCAGAGTGTCAAAAACCGATTGACGCAATGACTCTGGAATGTACGGGCGATTGTTGCCTGTAGATATTTCACAGTGAATTGTCAAATCGGCTAATAGAAATTTATCTAATTTCCATTTGGAAGTGCGCCGATTTCTAGAACTAGAAAGTAAGTCTTGTAGTTCCTGATCGCAAGCTTGTGTTTTTGCAATCGTTGTGATGTCTTAGCGAGTAGCTGCGGAGGCAAGCTCGTGGTCGGAAGTCCGTGATAGTGTATCGGTGACCACATTGTCTTTGGCTTGAATGTGTTTTATGTCTGTTGTAAATTGAGAGACATAATCTAAATGGCGAGCTTGCCTTGGATTTCGTTCCGCTTTAGAGGTAATTTCTCTAGTAAGCGGTTTGTGGGCGGTGAATTTGGTAAATTCTCGACATTCGACAAAGTATCGACAATGTTTCATTGCTTGAAAAATTGCAAGCAATTCACGATCAAATGCGGAATATTTTCTTTCGACATCTGATAATTTCATGGAGAAAAATCCAAGAGGTTTCCAGGTCTTATTATTTAGTTGTTGTAAGACCGTGCCTATTGCTGTGTTGGATGCATCAGTATTGATGCTATATATCGTTCATTTAGCGGATGCGCTAAAAGAGCAATATTTTCCAAGCTGTTCTTGAGCTAAAGGAATGCGTTTTGACATTCTTCAGTCCAAGAAAAATCTTGAGGCGTTTTGGGCTTTTTGAGAAGACTTGCCAAATGCGTGTGTATAGGGGCAAGTACTTCTGCAAGTTTTGATATAAATCGGTGGTAGTAGTTTACCATGCCGATGAATTGTTGAATTTGTTTCACGTTTTATGGTGCTGGGAATTCTCTAATTGCATTAATTCTTCCTTCGGACAGCAGAATGCCATTAGAAGTAATTTTGTGACTAAGGAAGTCAAGATTGCTTGGCCCAAACACACATTTTGTTGTGTTGATATTGACACCGTACTTTGATAATTTTTGGAAGAGTTGTTCCAAATGAAGTAGGTGTTGCTTCTCGTCTTTTGAAGCTACGAGAATGTCATCGATATATACAAAAACGAAATCGAGATCTTTTACAATTTCGTTGATGAAACGCTGAAATGTTTGTGCAGCATTTCTGAGTACAAATGGCATTCGGGTGAATTCGCATAAGTCAAATGGAGTGGTGATTGCGGTTTTGTGTATGTCGTCAGTAACAATTGGCATGAGGTGGTATGCTCTGACGAGATCTATTTTCGAGAAAATCGTGCAACCATGTAATTGCATGGAGAAATTTTGTATGTTGGAGATAAGATAATTGTCAGGAATTGTGACTGAATTAAGCCGTCTGTAGTCACCACATGTTCTCCAGTCGCGGTCCTTTTTCTTCACCATGTGTAATGGACAAGATATTGCTGATGAAGAAGGTCGGCAGCTTTAGTTCTACCATATGTTGGAATTCTAGGAAAGCTGCAATGGAGGAGAAAGCTGAATTGGATCAAGTCTTCTTGGTCTTGAAAATGTAAATGCCCTGTAGTCACAATGTGGTGTACTACATTGTGCATTACCGGAGCGTTGTTTTGTTATTGTGCGTATTATTGTTTAATGCAATGGTGATGGTGTATCAACGCGTACTGATGTTGCGTTGATTGATAGTTTAATGGATGGATCAATCAATTTATGATTTTTCAGACCCACTAAAAGACCGAATTTCTTTAGTAAATCCGCGCCTATGATGGGGCGGTTGACATTAGCGAGGATGAAGGCGTGTTTGAATGAACGCCTTAATTCAATGTCAATGTCGAGTAATTTGGTATCAAAAGTATTGTGTTACCATTTGCTGTTGACAGAACTAAATCAGGATTGCGATTTGTTCCGCAGCGATAGTATTTGTATCATTTAGAAATGTGATCTGATTCACCGAATCTCGTAGAAAGAGGCGGGTGCGCTGCGGTTGTCTTAGATCTGCCGCTACGACCTATAACGTGACGCAAAAAGAATGTTTATTTAAATAACGAGCAATGCAGGTCTGCAACAGCAAACGTAGCTAAGTAGCGAAAAAAGTAGTTTAATTTCTCAACTAAAATCGATCGCTATTATGATCGACGGAGTCGATATAACAGCACCAAAAAATTGTGGATCGTTAATTACTATTTTTAAAATGAGGTTGTTGGTTATTCTTGTATTACATTTAAATAAATCCGTTACGAAAGATTTGCAGGAACTTTTTGATACGAGTATGGTCTAGAATAATTGATTTAACTTGATGTTGCTTTGCTGTGCAAGAATGCTTTAATTAAAATTGTGACGTGGGTCCTATAAAATGCTATTTTTATGTGATACGAATTTGATGAGAAATTTAACTCTAATTACCTTGAAATTTGCTTGAGATGTTGCTGAAATGTTGGTATTGTTCTTGATTCAAAGTATAATCACAATGCTTTAGCGAATTATTATGTTTCGCTGCGCAATTGTCAAGCCCGTCGTAACCTAGAATTTTATTGTATTTAACGCATTCATGCGATTTTTATATGAAATGTTGGGTTGTTCTGGGTAATGGCCAAATATTGTTATACATCTAGGTAAGGTTACCAAGCCGTTGGAAGCTTGTTTTCGAACAAATGAAACTTGAATTCTTTAAAATTAAAATTCGGTCGCTCATCAGACTGCCGTGACCAAAAGAGGTTGATAATTGCGTGACGAAACATAATAATTCGCTAACGCATTGACTTTGTCTGTAAATGCAAACTATTTTCAATATTTTGGTAGTTTGGTCATGGCCACTCCAGTCTGATGAGGCGACCGAATTTTTTAATTTAAAGAATTCAAGTTTCATTAATTCGAAACCAAGCTGCCAACGTCTTGGTAACCCCACCTAGATTTAAAAACAATATCTGGCTATCACCCAGAATAACCCAAAAATGATTTTAATTACTTAAATTAAAATTATTTATTTATTACCAGTCAGAGTACCGTAAAGATAGTCACTCATGTCTTAACTTAGAAACTTCTAAAGAAACGGCAAATAACCATAATTAGGAATATAACAATAACACGAAATACATAAGAAACAGAAAAAAATGTCAACAATATTAAATTAGTATGTAACTGCCAACAAAGTATAAAATTAAATTATTACATTTTTTTTGTTTCGTATAAATTTTAATTATAATTAATTTAATAATGTGAACAAAGTGAGTGAAGTGGATTGAAGTTGAAATATATGCGCGAATAAAGAAGTATACATTGGATGATCATAAGGAGCTAAATGGAAGACGAATAAAATAAAAGAAACACAATAATCATTGTAAATAATTATTAGGTACTCAATGGTTAGTTATTATTATATTTTTTAATTTTTCATGTGAATTTATTTGTAACATAATAATATAATTATAATTATGTTTATCAAAGATGGATTAACTTTGATTATGCTGCAGATATACTTCAGAAAAATGCAAACTAATATGTCTGCAACCCCTTTTAGACGGTTGATTATCAACTAATTTTGATCTTGTTTATTTTTGTTTAAACCACACATTCGGTTTCGATTTACTAAATACGGCATGTTAACCGAAAAAGTATTTTATCGTAATACCAGAAGTTCGAATTTTACAAAATTCGAAAAATAACATTTTCTAATTTAAATTAATTAATTAATTTGACAATGTAACAAAAAAAAACAAAAAAATACCGGATAAGTTTGAAACCATAATTTTACATTTAATTAAGTATACTTTTATTAATTACGAATTAATATCGAACGAAAAACATTCAAAATAATATTTACTTTGAAAATGTTTTTTCAAAGCAGTGGTTTGACACCACATTTTTATGGTACAATTTTTACATTTTCTTCTCGAGCTTAAGACCGCCTTCTTAAAAAAATAAATATTCTTCTTTCAACAAAATAAAAAATAAAATAAAATAAAACTGAACTAAAAGTAAAACAAAATGACGCCATCTTTCACCTTCACATAAAAGAATTATTATTCTCTTTTTACGTTTGCCTTTGTAATGCAATACAAAATACAAGCCTTTGAAAAATTGGGTTGGTTAAAAAAATTGTTCGTTTCAAGCCCATTGTAAAATGATGTTTGCTAAATTTTTAACGTGAGTTTATAAATTGTGGAAATTAATTATTTTTATCAATTTTTCTGTATATATTCGATTAAAATTAAGAAACCGGATTATCTAGACTACCACAGTCTAGATAAACCTGGTAGGTTTAATTCGTATCGATAAACAAAATTTTTCCAAGGATTAGTTAGAGGCCTCACTTACTTCTTACTTGAAAGCTGCGAGTTTAACGATTACCTGAATGTTGATTTATAGTGTCCGTAGAATCACTAAATTATTTTTCGTTTAGAAATATATCTATTGCCGATTTGCAGTCTGCAATTTGGGAAGTTAAATCGCAAACCACTGGTCTACTCTAGATTATGGTTAGTTTAAAATTAGTTAAGCGAAAGGTCGGAATCTATCCTTTTCCTATCTTTCTGCAGAATAACTATACGTCCAATCTGTTCTAAGGAATAAAATTATACTTTATTTGTGAATTGATAAATTCAATCAATTCAAATAATTTTGTCCTAATTTGAACAAATTTTATTTTTGTCCAAAAGATTAAAATCCATCAATCGGACAATGATAATTTTTATTCTTACACCAAGTGTAAAAAGATTAATTCTATCCAATTGATAAATTAAAAATCATTAGCATATTTGTTACAATTCAGCGGGAAAATTTTTATTCTTTATACGAGTACGAGTAGTTTTTTTTTTTGAATGAAATTTGGGTAAAAAAGGAGAAGACATTTTGATAATAAAACATAATTTTTATTTAAAATATTGTCAATGTTCTTACAACAGTTTAAGAAAAGTACGCTGATTTTATCCTATCTGCGTGTAATAAACTCCGGATTGAAAATTTCGTAGCATGTTCCTAAACTCGTTTATAAGAAAAAATTGCCAATCATTTAATTTCATTATTTATTTATCCTTACATTTTCAAACAATAGGCGATTTCTATCCCACATGTAGCGTAACTGAGTGCAGGCTGGCTATAGACCTACAGTCAACGCCACAATTGTTTGTACTTCACACAAATATCATACTGATCTAAGTAAAAAGTAAAAATTTAGTTGAAAAATTGTATTTAATCCAAAAATTTTATTCAGATTTTTTTGTAATTTGAAAAGAAAAAATTAAAAAAAACTGTCTATGTAATTCTAAAAAGAAAATAAACAAAATGCCAAAATTGTTTTCCCTATTAAAGTTAGCCTAAAGTTTCCAGCCGAAAGATGGTAATGCAGATTGTGTCTTTGGAGACGAAAAAATATTTTATAACCGAAAGATATATTACTTGATATACCTAGATCTATTATCACCTCCAAATAACCAGAATACAGCAAAAATCTGTCTGCAAATAAATAATTTTACAAAATTGGTCCAACTCCTATGAAATGTAAGTTACAATAAATTTAGAAATTTCCAAAATAAAATTAGTAAAGCTTTCTGTATTTTCTAGGTTACCCACTTTCCCATCGATACTACTATGACCATTAGATACTGAATTCAATGGACTATATCTCGAATACTAAACATACGTAACATTTTTTATCTAACGTATTTGAAATAATTTTTTGGGAATTTTGGTATGTTTAGTATTCGAGATATAGTCCATTGAATTCAGTATCTAATGGTCATAGTAGTATCGATGGGAAAGTGGGTAACTTAGAAAATACAAAACGCTTTATTAATTTTGTTTTGGAAATTTCTAAATTTACTGTAATTTACATTTCATAGGATTTGGACCAATTTTGTAAAATTATTTATTTGCAGACAGATTATTGCTGTATTCTGGTTATTTGGAGGTGATAATAGAACTAGGTATATCAAGTAATATATCTTTCGGCTATAACATATTTTGTCGGCTGGGATAGCAAAAACAATATATCCATTACCATCTTTAGGCTGGGATAGCAAAGACACTATCTGTATTACCTTTCGGCTAACTTTAACAGTATAAATTGTTTGTACCTCATGTTTTTACGCAATTGTTTATGTCTACGCAAAACAACGGCTATCGGAACAGGAATACTACATTTTTCACGTTTTTCTCATGAATATTGCATGCATGACTAAATCAACAGTCATAATTTTCATCTACAGTAGTGCAATTCATATTTTAAACAATGGCAAAAAAATCGGAAATTTCATTGGAGGTGCGACTAATTAAAGAACTAACCAAAATCCACAACCAGAATTCGGTACTCTACCAAATCAAAAAAGCAAAGTTCCAAAATAGTTTGAAAAATGTTAAAGGAAGGGATAGAAAAGGAGCTACAACTACGAAAGAGGATAATAGAATCGTTAAAATATTTAATCGAAATCCACAGACAAGCCTCAAGTGCGTTTGTTGAGTTCGCTACTACATATTTTGAGTTTATTGCAGAAAAATGAGTAAACGACCGCATTGCCTATCGTTAAAAGAAAAATATGATGCAATTAGACTTATAGATTCTGAAAAAAAAGTATCAAATATGTTACCGAGAAATTTAAATGCGGCAAAACGCAAATTTATTACATCATGCAAAACAAAGAAGAATTAAAGAAAAAATATTTATGTTCAACGGAAAGTGAAAAAGACCGTAAAAAGTCAAAATCATGTACGTACGAAACATTAAACATGTTAACATTCGAGTGGTTCTGCAAAGCGCGCGAAAAAAATATACCAATTTCTGGACCAATTTTACAAGAAGCAGCCTTAAACATTGGCCGAGAATTGAAAATTGACGAGCGAGTTTAAGGCGTCGAATGGATGGTTATCTAGTTTTCAGTTGAGGTATAACATTACATTCAACATTGCGTGTGGAGAATCAAACGAATTGAATAGCCTTACGGTTGAGGAGTGTAAAAGAAAATTAGGGCGAATTATCGAAAACTATAATAATAAAGATATCGCCAATGCTGATGAAACAGCTCTGTTATATAAAGCTTTGAATAATAGGACATTGCACCTAAAAGGACAGAAAGGAATGATTAACGTTGCTTCTGATCGTATTCGCAGATGGAACAATCGAAAAGTCGGCCGTAATAGGTAAAAGCCTTAATCCAAGGTGCTTCAAAAATTTAAAAAAAATTATCTTTTCCCGTTTCTTACTACAATAATCCAACGGCCTTTCAGAAATTTTTCAAACAGTTTTTACCCAGTTGTGTGCCAAAATGAGAAGCCAACGATGAAACATTTTGTTATTTGTGGACAATGCTGCCTGTCATCACACTTAACGTTTTCTAATATAAAATTGATCTACCTACCACCAATTACGACGTCTGTGCTTCAGCAACTCGACAACGGCATAATTCAGGCGGTGAAGATTTACTACAGAAAACTTATGTTAAAAGATTTGCTTAGTAAAATTGAAGACGGAAACACAGGTCTAGCTTTAACAAAAAAAAATTATTCTGGATGCGATAGTTTTTTGGACGTTGCAAACCATCCATTTATAACGATCCCATTTATAACGATCATTTGCACAGCGCAATAAATTTTGTCAATATGGATGTTGAAACCGTCACTGAATCCAGTAGTATCAACATAGTTGAACTGGTACAACAACATACTTCGGAAGATGTTGAAAATAGTTTGAACAGCGATGATAGTGATGATGACGACGATGATGATGATGACATTGAAAATGTGCCAAATAAATCAAAAATGATGAAGCTCAAAAATTTGGAGATATTTGCAAAACACAAAGATGACTCGATGATGTTTGCGAAAATCTGTGAATTGAAAATTCATGACCTTGAACTAATCAAGGTAGAACCAAACTTAATTCAATCGACACTTCAATCATACTTTACACCAGTAATAGATAAAGCGTAAATACTAATGGATTAGGATAGAAAGACGTCTCACTGTATATAGGTAACTGAAATATCCACTTTTATCCACCTAACCGCAATTATCGAAGCAACAATATTGGAAGGCAAATTCAATCGAGAACATGTCTTTTTACCGCCAATACCAATGATACCGACCGATATGCCATTCGAATTTAATAGATTGCAATTTCGCTACAAAAAGGCTACAAAAAGGCTGGGTATCCACTTGTAAATCAACAAATGTAAAGCCCAATAACAGAGCTTTGTGGAATACTAGGCCAAACTTTATGGTAACAATGATAGAAACAAATTTAACTTATTCAGACATTATGTTAACAAAAACCCGTGTTCATTTCATAGCCAATGTTTGAAAATTTATTTATATCCATTGAACTATTAAGTCGTGAACAGCACAATTAATAATTCATCAATCAAAATAACCGAACCTCGTTCATTTCACCGATCGCACTTTATCTAGATTAACCTAAAATGCATCCAAGGACCGGTAAACTTCTCCAAGATCTTCTTGTCTAGGCTACCTTAAAATAGATATCTGAACTTCTAGTAGAAGATAAACATCTAATCAAAAACTATTAACTCTTAATTTTCGCGTTAGTTTACATTTAGATAACATGTAATGTAGATAAGAGGATGTAGCTACTAAAGTTATTTTACACCTCTTTAACTAAAAATAAAATCTACAACAGAAAAATCTTGAAAATCTATAAACCCTAAAAACCGTAAATCCCTAGGATCATATAATATACTAGGCACTAGTCAGTGGATCAAGCTTAACTCTTAAATATCCAAAAGTACAGGGTGTCCGCCGGGAAGGTATACTACTTTGTTTTGCCGCCATTTAGGCGAATATTAGTATTGACAGTTCATACTTGACAGTCGTGAAGTAGGCACGTGGCAAATTTATTATGGAAAAATATTCGATAAACCATCGTGTCAATAGGATGTTACAGCTCGCCCATGACAACCCCGATTTTCATGAAAAAATCATAATAAGTGACGAGGCACATTTTCATTTAAATGGATATGTGAATAAACAGAATAGTCGGTTCTGGGCAATGGAAAACCCTCACATTACTCATCAGTCACCTTTACATCCATTAAAAGTGACAGTCTGGTGTGCAATTTGGTCAGGAGGAATCATTGGACCTTACTTCTTTGAAAATGAAAACGGCGTAACGGTAACTGTGAATGGGGAGCGATATGGTGATATGATTGAAAACTTTTTAACGCCACCACTGCATACTTTGGGCTTGATTAACATGTGGTATCAACAAGACGGTGCCACATCGCATACAGCCAGGATTACAATGGAATTACTGCGAGAACTCTTTCCACAACAAGTTATTTCAAAAAATGGTGATGTTGATTGGCCTCCACGGTCGCCTGATTTGACTGCTCCGGACTTCTTTTTGTGGGTATATCTAAAAAGCAAGGCTTATGCAAACAAACTAGAAACGCTTGAGCAACTCAAACAAAATATTCGTGATGAAATTAATGAAATACCACGTGAAATGTGTGAGAATGTAATGAAAAATGTGCTCAAAAGGGCATTTGTGAGGCTAACAGAGGCGGACATTTATCTGATATTGTATTCCATACATAATTGCCGACATTAAATAAAACATTTATCAATATAAAATCCATTCTCTTTCATTTAATCAAAAATCATAAACAAACAAAGTAGTACACCTTCCCGGTGGACACCCGTTATTAACGATGCCTTGTGAAAATCTCCAGAATTTAAGGTATTCGAATGTTTTTACAGTAAATTGAGCTCAAACCTTATTAGGAATTCCAACTAGGTAAAATTGTAAACGAATAAGTTGTAAATTTTGGAAAACATGATGAAAATCATCATTCGTGACCTATTTTCACATTATTGATAGAAAATTTTCTGACCTACTCGAATATAACTATATGAAAGAGATCCCGTGAACATTTCTGGGATGGGCGATATAACCGTAAATGGAAAAAGTCTCTGGACTAGTTAAAAATCATCATAATTAGATGCCGTTCATTACCCTCATGAGGATTTGACTGATCTATCTAACCATGTAGATGAGACTCCGTAAACATCTCTAGGATCGGCGAAATAAAGTTTGAAAGTTCATTTAAATTCATGGAACTCCTAAGTAGCCTGTATGGCACAGTAAATATTTTCATAAATTAACCATGTTCATTTCAATGTTAGAACTTTGTCTTCGTGCTATCCTAAACTACATTTAAAAAATTATGAATATCTCAAGGAGCGGTAAAAGAAAAGGGATTCAAATCAAAAACCACTATTGTTTAAAATACGCTGCACATCTAAATCTTATTCATCACACATGCAAGGTTTTCACTTAGCTATTCGGAGATATAAAAGTAGAGACAATGACTAAAATGACCTTCTTTAGAATTAAAATAAAGGGATCCAAGGACTTCTCTAGTATAAATGTTAAAGATTATCTTTTATCTAAATATGTTTCAATTTCACTACAAAACAAATCCAATTGGAATATTTTTAAATTTAGCAGTGTACATTTTTGGTATGTATTTCACAATCATGCAAAAATATTATATGCGATTCGATTTAAGCTTTGATAACCGTTTTTAATTAGAGTAAATTCGGCTGTTGTCATGTTTTCTATTGTTAACATTTCCTTTACCTAACTAACCTCAGCCAAACCAAAATCAGCTTATAACTACTGTTTGAAGACAGTTTCGTCAAGCTAATGTTTAAAGTAGCGTAATAAAAAAGAAGCCCTTTATAAACGCACGAAATAAAGAAAAACGACTTAAGTTACCTAACTAAGCCAGTGGAGTTTTGGCGCAATGTATTATGAACCGACGAGTCTAGCTTCTGTTTAGACGGTACATACGGCAAAAAAATTTACTATTTCACTGCAAAAGAGAAGAATGCACGCAGTATTATCATGCCAACTCGCGATAGTAGTGGAGGAAAACTGATGGTATGGGGCCGCTTTTCTTATAATGGCGTCGGCGATTTGATTTTGCTGCCTGATAAGGTAACATCCAGCACATATTTACGCGTACTCAACGATAATGCTCTTGTTTCCGAGTGCCAAGGAATTGGCCCACACTTTATTTTACAGCAAGATAATGCACCAAATTCATAAGAGCAGAATGTTTATGAAATATTTACGAGATTTGAACCGAGAAACCATCGATTGGCCACCTCAAAGTCCAGATTTAAATCCATTGGAGAATCTATGGCATTATCGAAAGCAAAAGATGACGGTTGTTATTGGGAGACAGTGCAACGACGCTTTTGGCGAAATTAAAACTATTTCGGATCAAATTCTAAACGAAATCCTCGAAAATCTAGTCAATTCAATTCCGAGCCGCCTGCAAGAAGTTATTTCTAATAAAGGAGGAAATACTTCATATTGATTAAAACAAGTTTTAGATTGAAATGACATCCCTCTTGTTTTTCGCCCATTTTGTTCTCAGATACAAATAATTTTGGCACAAAACCATGAGGTACAACCAATATTGGCATTTTAATTTTCTTTGTTTTTAATTAACTGTGTACTATTTTTTTTAATTTTTATATTTTTATATGAATTATCATGGCAAATAAAGTTTTTGGGTTAAATAGAATTTGTCAACTAAATTTTTACTTTTTACTTAGATCATTATGAAATTTGTGTGAAGTACAAATAATTGTGGCGTTGAGCGTATAAATATTTCAAAATAAGAGCTGCTTATTTTAATCTGAAACCACATAAATTGTGTAGGAACATAAACTTACCTCTTAATACATAGCAGAACCTTTTCAAATGATCGGCAACTGATAACTAAGGTTTAAGTCAGAATGTCTTAAACTAAATCAAAATAATTTTTTCAACAAGATTGCTATCCCTTACTTCTCCACAAAAGTAATATATAAGATAAAGACATACAATTTTAAATTAAAAATGTTTTCTGTACTGCAAAGCATACAAATTTATCTTTATAAAGCTAAATAATTTGTTCAGATTTTTATGCAAAACTGACTATGACAAAATTATTTGTATAAAAGGACAAACTTGACTTTCTCTTCAATTTTAAGTTAAATAAGTATTAGTATCAGTTATTATCAGCCGTTTTTCCAAAATATTGAAGCTAATTCCATTATTATACCTTGCCCATGTCATTATCCTTCATTTGCGTTATGACTAAAATAATATTGAAAGCTTCCGTCAGGATTAAAGCCTCCGACCATTTTTGTTCTGTTGAGTGAAATTTGTATTTTATTTTAAAGATTTATAGTCCACTTAGTCGATAAGATCACTAGAGCAGTACATGGGCCCTCAGTGCCCCTAACGATTTTCAAACTACTAAAAAACTTTTAATTTATTCTATAACATACTAATAATTGTTGTTTATTCGAAAGAGATGGTTATATAGAATTTACTAATATGCTATCCGAAATATATTTGTAGTGTCTGTTTGCGTGAGAGAACCAAGAAGAAAAATTCCATTTTCGTATATTTGGGCATACAGTGTCCCGTATAATTATTATTTTATTTTGTATGTAAAACGGCCAATTCCTTCATAGCTTCTCTGTTATTTTTTCATTCGACACAAACAAAAATAATTTAAATACTTTAAGAAAGAAAGAAAAAAGAAAATTCGTTAGAACAGGTAGTTATTTGTGTAATTAGCGTGTGTTTTTCATGAAGCTGAATTTTTTTTGATTTTTTGAGTTATGCCAAATATCCTCCAGAAACACGACAAAACCAAGCTCCGGCATCTGAGCCTAATCGAGGAATGCGCGACATCGTACAGAACAAAAACTGTGAGCAAATTTAGTGGTCGAGTCCTTCTCATTCTGAGTAAAACAACAACTTTCACAAAAGCTGCAAGAAAAAATCACATTACTCGTACATGAGGCATTTCCATATAAAGTAGATGCATTTAAACGGCTCATACCAATATCGATTGTCGAAGCTATTGTATTAGATACAAATAAAAAAGCTAAACGAAAAAGCTATAAAGACATTGGACCTATCCCAAGAATATTGGACGATGCGATGTAAACGCTGATGAATTGTTTCAATCATATCAATTTTACTATACGCTGCAGCTGAAAAGTCATGTTCAGTGCAGGCCAAGAATCTGTTCCATGAGTCGCACACACCTTTATACAGAGCTGTAATGTCTCTAGCTAGATTTGAACAAATAACTCGTTTTATTAAACTCGATGCCACGACGCACGATTGTACGACAAGACCAGCTCGCATGCAGTCGGACAAACTAGCTGCATTCCGCCATGTGTGTAGTTTATTTGAAAACAACCTTGCAGCGCACTTTATCTTGTTCCATCGATGTTACATTGATGAGAAGTTGGTTACAACCCGAGGAAGATATAGCTTTAAACAATACATCTCAAGCAGACCTGGGAAGTACGTGATATAAATTTTTGGCTTGCCGATGCTACTACGAAATATCCATTAGCAAGGAGCAATATATTTGGGCACAAAACCAGGGGAACAGATATTTTGAAAAATTGCTCACGATCTCGTGCTTCGTCTTAGTGATCGTTATCTCGATAAAGGTTTCAACATCACCATGGATAATTTTTCACAAGTGTCCCTTTAGCAAAGAAGTTAATTACAAACAAAACAACTTTGACTGGCACACTACAGTTCACTTATTCGAATGAAATAAAGCGTAAAGAAGCATATTTTACTATTTTTGAGTTCTCTGATAACTTGTGTCTTACTAGTTATGTACACAACACTAAAAAAACGTTTTGCTTCTTTTTATAGCACACTCGGATGAAGCTATAGATACTAACACCCAAAAACCGCAAGTTATTTTGGACTACAATGTTACGAAGGGTGGTGTTGATCCAGTCGATCAAATAAACTGTTTTATAACATGTTGGATGTAGGTGCCCTTGTTGCCTATCGCATATTTCAAGTGAGTAATCCAACCTTGTGTACGTCGTCGAAACGCGAAAATTATTTGTAAAACCACTAAACAGCTTTACAGTTCAGAGATTACGAACATTACAATACTCCCGGAAATTCTGAACAATAAAATAAAACAAAGATGTGAAGCCTGCAAGCGTAATCGAAAAGAGCAAAAGTTTATACTCGTATATTAAGGTACGCGAGAACAGAGTGCTATAAGGATGAAGACTGTAATTTGAATGTTGTCTGTGCAATCCACCTTCTCCTCGGCACCACCATCAGAGTGATCAAGAACGCATTCACCAAATTAAATGTTAATATTTTGGAATAATAGTTATGTAATATATTTTCAAAAATAAATCAAGTGGATTCAAAATAGCTAAGAGCAACGAATTTTTTGAAAAAGGCTGTTTTAGTTCCAAATAAAAAAATTCGTGGCTCTGTTCTACACAAAAAATTTGTTGGATTAAGTATTTTATTCTGCAGGACATTCATTTTCCACCAAAAAATATTGGGGCATTGAGTACCCCTAAGTACGACAAGGCGAAGTAACTCATATGTACGGCTCTAGGGTTAACCATCGTAACAATAATTATGTAATAAGCACGAAACGTTCTTAAACTACCAATTGTTCAGTAACACTCGTAGTACATCTTTAATTTTGAGTTGGGATGAAAAATTTAAATTTCTTAATGTTCTCACTTCAGTATTTTATTTTCAGCCGTTTTGTTACTTTGATTTTCACCAAAAATTATTTACTTTCATACTTTGAGTTTGAAATGGGTTAGTTTTAAACTGGATGTCAAGAATTACAGCTTACGTAGTATATCAAGCATTTTTTATAAGATATTCTCAAAATATAACTGCGCAACATGGCTACAACGTCGTAAAATTGTTAAAAAACTTTTTAAATGAAAATAAACAACATTTCTTGCTGAATTGGCGTAAAGAAAAAGTATTTTCGAAGACCAGGATTTTAAAAAATGTGTCCAATATTAACCATGAAGTTTTCCTCCGACTTCAAAATAAATTCCTTTTTGGATGTGTAAATCAGGAAATGAAAGAAACCATAAAAACTGTCGAGAAAACGAAACATAATTTGGATTTACTCCGGCAACATATCGAAGATGTTCTTCCTGTGATTGAGTATAGCGGCTTTTTTACAAAGGCGAATAAATTTTTCAATTACCATTTTAATGAAATCAAGATAAGGCAAAAATCAAATTTGATAAAATTTTATTAGATAGTTTTAATGAATTGTCTGGAATTTAACATACACGGTTGATAAATGGTTCGTGAACATCTCCAATATAGTTCTTTCTTTTCATGTCAAAATTATTTTAAGTTTAGGAAATATATTTTGTCCTCCTTCAATTGGTGATTCAGTGCCGTACTTCAAAATTATTTCTGAAGTTGAAAGTGAAATTTTTCATTTGAACGATAATGATCGTTCTACTATTCGGAACCGTTTTGTAAATATTTTAACATATTTTAAATATAAATCAAATTCATATATATTAACTCCTTTTGAAAATCGTAGTCAAAGTTATGTTAAACAGTCAAAATCTCAGTTCCGATTCAGAAATCAATAAACAATATGGTTAAAGATTGGAAAAATTCCGGTAATGTGGATGAAAAAACTAAGGAAATGTTAACCAAATAAAATTCGGTGATTTCAAAATGATATAGTTTACCAAAAATTCACAAACCTGGTATCCCATATAGACCAATTATTAGTTCAATTAATGGTCCAACACATATTTTATCGTGATTTTTGAATCGGAAGATTCGGAAGATTTTAAACAAAAAAATTCAGAATGTTCAAAATTACCTTTTAGTTTCTTTGAGTGTTACGTCTTTTTCACTAATGTTGATAATAAACGTGTTACCAACATTGTGAAAGAAAACTGGTGGAGTATAAAACAAAATTCGAAAACTAAATTGACTAAAGTTCAATTTATTTCGGCATTACAAATTGTTTTACTAATTTTTATTTTTGGTTCTCCTATGGGTTTTAAAATTAGTCCCATAATCGCAAATTTAATGATGGAATTTTTGGAAAAAATTGGTTTAAATTTTTTGGATTTTGAACCATTATGTTATTTTTGTTATGTAGACGATATTATTACAGCAATCCCTGAAGACAAAATTGAGTTTTTTCTCGAGGTTTTTAACTCTTTAGATAATAGAATCAAATTTACTGTTGAAATGATCACAAAGTTCCATTTTTAGATTTACTTTTGATTCATGAACCGGATGGAAAAATTTCTTTTGACTGGTACCATAAAACTAGTTGGTCTGGTCGTTATCTAAATTTTACTTCTTGGCTTGCTATTTCTTACAAAATTAATACAATAAAAATTTTGACTCAAAAACTTCTAAAATTGTCCGATACTAAATTTCATTACAATAATTTTAAACTTTTGGAAAACACTTTGATAAATAACCATTTTCCTAAAAAATAATATCTAAAATGATTTGGAAACAGAGAAATTATTACCAAAATTATAGAATAAATCCTGAAATTGAAAATACAAATTATTTATCATTACCTTACTTAAAAAAATATTTATCTAAAAATTATAATTTCAAAATTATTGGTCGTTCAGCTACCAATTTAAATGATATATTGTATACAAAATTAAAAGATCCGACCCCATTAAAAAAAGACTTCAATTTGAGTTCAAGTTTCAATGTCACAATTTGTTGCCTACCTAAAATAAAAAATATATTTTTTCTAGTAGCTAACGATATCTGCAGAAAAATAGCTACATTTTAGATAGCCTTGATTTCGTTTTTATTTTGTATAGAAAATATTATTTTGTAAAATTATTTTATTATTCTTTTGAGAATGAATCCCGAAAACGTTCCGAAAGCTAAAGAATTAATAAAGTTAGTTTTTAAAAATTGAGCTAAATACTGTTAACTTTAATTTTTAAAGTAAATCAAGTCTGTCCGTTCCTGGATGTAAAACTTATTCGAAATGAAGTCGCTGAAGTTAGTGTGTCCTTCCGAAAAAGTGTAAATAGTAAAAAAAATGTAGCCTCACCCCGAAATTAAAGAAATTTAACAAAACAAATTAATGCGTTAAAAAAATTAGGATTTTGATAATATAAAACCCTAGATGGTTAAAATTAAAAATAAATAAATAAAAAAATTAATTTCAAATTCTCAAGATTATTTTTTTAACTTTATCATCTAAGAATTTTCTTCTGAAACGGAAGTACTCCTCCTTCACGTCCTATAGTACTGGCGTGGAAGATGAGTCGGCCTATTAACTCCGATAGGGGGTCATAGTTGTGTTAATTTTGATGATGAAAAATCCTTTTTGTTTCCTTTCGAACCTGGCATTTCTCGACCCAAACAACAACACATTAACCACTGTGTCATTTGGTCGGACAGAAAAAAATTATTTAAATTGAAATTATGTGTAAAATCGTTCCCAAATTCTTTATTCCCGGTGAACTATGAGAATATGGTCATAGGTGCTAAGACTGAATATTACGGTTTCTGTGACGACTGTATTTCAGCTTATGATGTAGAAGTATACTACATAACCAACCATCAACTTTCTGGAATTATGTAAATTCAAATGCGATTACTGCGGACGTAGCGTCACGTAGCATCTTCTAAAGCTCTAGTGCCTTATTAGTTCTTAGGCTGTATATAGCCTTATTGGTCACCCCATTTTTGTCAGTTAGTGTTGCAGAGAACCATTGAAAATAATCTCGATATATATACATACAGCCACAAAGCGGTATATTTGGCCAGATGGGCCAAGTATATGTCAAAATAGGCCAAGTATATGTCAAAATAGGCCAATATACTATCTAGAATATATACAACTACCCTTTGTTCATATCAGCTGGAAATAACCTATTTTTTCATCGAAAAGCGATTTTTTGTATAGTTACTTACCATGGGCCAACAATAAATTTTATACTAAAATACCTAGAGATAAAACTACCAAGCGGTTTGATTTTTATATTGAACCAAAAAGCGACTTTTGCGTATTTACCATGCGACCACATTAAATTGAATACTGAAATACCTAGAAATATAGCCACCAGGTGGAAGGTATATTTCACTAGGCTCGCACCATACGATACACATAATAAATTTCTCGCACATCCGCTAAACAATATTTCGATGTACATTTCGGAATTCCTAAACGGCAAAAATTTTCTAAAAGAAACCGCGATCGTCAACGATTATACCAAATTTTTCAAATTTGTCGATAATTACAGAACCAATTTTAAGGACGAGAATATTTGTTCCGTTCTTCATGAATCACGAATCGATTGAAAAATTTACTAGAACGTTTCGATATCAAACTGGTCACCGAAATTTAGAATTTGGGATTCACTACACTGAGAAAAAACATCGCCTACGGTAACCGAATTTATTGCCTACTGTGTCGGGCATTTAAAGCAAGTGAAATAAGTTAGTTGTCGCGACAGTGACTCACGATTGGTACTATTAAAATAAAAGTAACAGTAAATAAAATAGATTGTTCTAGCAACTAATCATAAGTCTGAGGAATAATGTATTGGTTGTCCCAAACAGATGTCCCCATTGGTTTCTCTTAAATTGTATCTACTGTGGGTTCTGCTTTACGCTGGGTATATAGCTAACTCAGCTTTCATATGTTTGGGCCTACATATTATCCTCGGTGGTCCAACAGCGGCTGGCTTGACGTGTGTATGTGTGTGTGAGTGCTGCTTTACTATCTCGCTGGAGGCATTTTCCATTGCAAGGTCCCTATGAAGATCGCAATTGTGTACATATCGAGGATCATTAACGATATCCCACAATATTTTGCTTTGAAATCCGTGGATGATGTTCAGGTTACTCAGTTTAGTACAATCCTACAGCTACCATAAGACCATAATGGCTTTGGCTAACCAAAATCCAGTATGTTTTTCTGTGTTTGTCATTTTTTAGGTTTGTATCGGATTTTAGGTTTGCCTAATAAGTTCACTTTGCTATTTGTGTATTCAACACGTACGGATTTTGATACATTTAACCTGATACACTATCGCTTCGTCCATACGTTAGTTCTACCTATCGCGCTTTGAATATGTTTCTTAGTAGCTCTCTCCATCGTATCACCCGAATAAGTGATAGCCGTGTCATCAGCAAATGAACCCTGGTAATAAACTTTCTTTAGTTTCAGAAAAACACAGTCGTGCCAGTCTTTGGCAAAAGTGTGGGCCAGCTCACCGAAAACGGCTGAGCAGATTAAGACCTTCAAACTATTTATCTATGATGTGGGCTACGTTGATTAGGATTTTTAATTTTTAATGCCGATTTTGGGAAGTTATATAAAGACTTTTCCTGTAATCAGGTCAAACCTGTGTAAGTATTCCTTCTTGCAATACGATATGATTTGTTTTTTAAAAAATCGAAGGTTTTTATGCCTTATAGGTGGTTCATTTATAATGCTTCCATATGCGCTTTTCCTCTACCAAAAATGTGTTGTCTTTGATCACTTCTCCAAACAGGGTGATTTCTTGATTTTCAGTTTCCTCTATTTTTTTTGTATTTGATAGTTTCCCTATACCTCATTAGGATGAATTATACGATCTAGAGTCTAGATGATCAGCAAAGGCATCTTCTTCTTGTTCAATGCTTATTGTCTAGGTTTTCTTGCTTCTTATACTCTTGGCCTCTACAATGAATAGTAAATATCTTTTTCATATGTTAATGATCATAGGTACAAGTTTGTTGCTTCATTTTTAGATTTTTTATTCTCCCCTCATTCGCTGGGATTATTCAGCTGATTTTTAGCTTACTGTCATCTGATTTTTCGTTTTATAGAAACTAAGGCTCTTATTTCTTATTTGGGCAATTTGTACCTTTTATTATCGGAAAGAAACGTACATACATTCGCAGGGATTTTTCAAGTAAATGTAAAGGTGGGTCCACATTTACAAAAATGTGTGCGGAATGCATTTGGTAAAAATATTTTCACCGCAAATGTTTAAACCAACAAATGTTGGATCGTGTGCGTTGAATGTGGCATAAATTTTTGTGTCGTTTTCGTGCGACACACACGTCCACACTTCCTAATTTGCGGCGATAATGTTCGACACAAATTTTTGCAAATGTGAACCCACCTTAATATACCTTGAAGTTGTGCTGTATTTGTTTCCATTAAAATGCATGATATTGTAGTTAAGTGTATCAATGAATGGAATTTGATATTAGGACGATCGAACACTTAACACTGCAAAAAAAGCGAGTACATCTCAATACCGACGGTGTTTTATTTTTTTTTTTTTTTTTTTTTTTTATTTTACCTTTGGTTTTTGCAATTGTAATGGTGTTATTGTGATTGTTCTGTATATTGGTATATTTCAGCACTCTCGAATTAAATTCACGAATCGTAGGAAATTCTTCCATTTAGCGTCACTATCTGTGTGACAAACGAATATGATAATCGACACTTACTTATACACAATCAACTTCCCAACCACCCCATACTTGCTTTCCTTTTAACGCCGGATCGCGGATAAATTTGAATTTTTGACTTATAGATGGCTAATGTGTAAGAATCACAACAATCAGTTTCGAACAAATGAGACTATTGATTTGAAAAAATCAGTCTTCTCATCAGGTCGCGACGACTGATGTTGTATTACTACATTGGAATATTGTCTATATATATAGAACATACCATGTAGTTGTACTACTAGCGAATTACTGCATAGCGTACGAAATTTTTGATTCTTTCATATTTCCATCTATATTCAATTTTAACAATTAAGTTTTTTTCGCATTTACGAATTTTATTATATATTTTACCTTTGGTTTTTGCAATTGTAATGGTGTTATTGTGATTGTTCTGTATATTGGTATATTTCAGCACTCTCGAATTAAATTCACGAATCGTAGGAAATTCTTCCATTTAGCGTCACTATCTGTGTGACAAACGAATATGATAATCGACACTTACTTATACACAACCAACTTCCCAACCACTCCATACTTGCTTTCCTTTTAACGCCGGATCGCGGATAAATTTGAATTTTTGACTTATAGATGGCTAATGTGTAAGAATCACAACAATCAGTTTCGAACAAATGAGACTATTGATTTGAAAAAATCAGTCTTCTCATCAGGTCGCGACGACTGATGTTGTATTACTACATTGGAATATTGTCTATATATATAGAACATACCATGTAGTTGTACTACTAGCGAATTACTGCATAGCGTACGAAATTTTTGATTCTTTCATATTTCCATCTATATTCAATTTTAACAATTAAGTTTTTTTCGCATTTACGAATTTTATTATATATTTTACCTTTGGTTTTTGCAATTGTAATGGTGTTATTGTGATTGTTCTGTATATTGGTATATTTCAGCACTCTCGAATTAAATTCACGAATCGTAGGAAATTCTTCCATTTAGCGTCACTATCTGTGTGACAAACGAATATGATAATCGACACTTACTTATACACAATCAACTTCCCAACCACCCCATACTTGCTTTCCTTTTAACGCCGGATCGCGGATAAATTTGAATTTTTGACTTATAGATGGCTAATGTGTAGACGCTAAATGGAAGAATTTCCTACGATTCGTGAATTTAATTCGAGAGTGCTGAAATATACCAATATACAGAACAATCACAATAACACCATTACAATTGCAAAAACCAAAGGTAAAATATATAATAAAATTCGTAAATGCGAAAAAAACTTAATTGTTAAAATTGAATATAGATGGAAATATGAAAGAATCAAAAATTTCGTACGCTATGCAGTAATTCGCTAGTAGTACAACTACATGGTATGTTCTATATATATAGACAATATTCCAATGTAGTAATACAACATCAGTCGTCGCGACCTGATGAGAAGACTGATTTTTTCAAATCAATAGTCTCATTTGTTCGAAACTGAATGGTGTTTTATTGTCGCCAAGTACATCCAATTTACTTATGCGGTAATTGATTCTAATATATTCATAAAAAATAGTAACATCATCGAGATTCTAATTTTATTTATTTGTCATCGAACCCGTGTTTGGTAACACTAAGGACTTTACTTTACTTTATTTGCTTGATATTCCTTGAATTGATGTGGTCTCTGATTCGGGTTTATTCAATGGCATTATCATTTCAGCGAGATATCGGCTCTTCTATATATCCGCCTCTTTTGATTGTTTAATGAAAAAAATGTAGTTAATTCTGAAGAACTCGTGAAATAAAGTAAATGGCCACTAGATTTGGGATGAAGTCACGAAAGATGAATAAATCTTGATGATGAGGCTGGTTTAAATTTAAATAGATCATTAAATAGAGCGGTTCATCAAATTATTAAAAGGTTATCCGAATGCTCAACATAATCTCTTCTAATGCTTCTGTTCTTTGAGTGAATTATTAATATTGAATAGGATGTGATTTAATCCATTTTCGTAGCTGTAACCAATCCAGACACATTAATAATTGGAAATACCAGCAGTTTGGTTGCATTGACAATCGAATACCATTGGTCGTTTTAAATAGATACGCAACCAGATTTCGGCCGAACATTTTTAATTGTGAATAAATAAAGGAATGTATCGTGGTCGATCACATTTAGACACATTTAGTAACTATATTTATAATTAAATCACCTCTTCTGTTATTTCTATCTCTAAAATTCATCATTATTGTTAAGTCATTATTGTTCACTCTGATATATTAGAATTAAGACTTTGAGCAGTTAAGACATATGAAATTCAATCAAATTATTATTTAGATTGTGCGCTCAAATCTCAGGCTCAGTGGACCCCATACTATTCAAAATATCTTAAATTACATATTTTTCATAATCATTATTCTTTGCATCATTCCTTGGTGAACCATACATTTTAATTTTAACTCAACAAAGTCGATTAGTAACCACTAGTATACAGTCACATAGCCAGTAAATTATTTATGACCGCGTGCACATAAATTACAAGACCACAAACAGTTAAAAAATGAAACACATCATTGTATCATTATTGCATTACCTCCTATAGAAAGATGCACGCATGCAGTACAATAAAAGCCTCGTCTTATAACCCTTCCCCCTTACCCATCCAATAAAAAACCAAAATTACCCCTATCCAATTTTCTTTAATACGGCATTCAATAATAACATAAAACTTTAATAAGTTTCCAATTTCAATGCTGTAGGTATTGGCACGATTTGATGTTCTGATTTATTTTAACTTTTTCGTTGTGTACTTTTTTCGTTGTTGTTATAAATTTAATGTTAATGTTAAAAAGATTCATCGAAGCAATTTGATTGGTTAACTAGTAAATATAAAAAAAAACACAAACAAAAAAAGAAATCATCATTAAGACAAACAGAAAAAAAAACACAAAATCCGACAAGAACAACAGAAAATTGAGAGGAAAGAGAATTAAGTTATTTTAACAAAACTTTATATGCTTAATATACTTGGGAGGAAGACCACCCGCGAAAACTAATTCGTAATTTTGAGGTATACACAAAAAACGATTTTTTGAGTTTTGTTTTTAACAAAATTTCTTATATACATCGGCAAAGAGGTATACATAAACAAGACGTTTATTTTTATACACCGAAATAAGATGATTATGCATTTGTTCAAATGTACAAATTTCAGTGTTTTTTTCCCTCGATTCCTAAAGATAACCGATAATGATGGAATGAATTGGATTTAAATTAAAAATCTGCTGTTTTAATGGATTCAGGTCTAGAAAATACGCGAATAACTTGCCATCGGATGTATAATAGCATTGGTTTCACAACATATGACAGAAATCGGAACCATGGATAGACAATGAAATCAGTTATCTGAGTGATATTTCTGTACAAATTAAAACTGTGTCCTTTATCTTAGAGAAGCGAGAATTTTCACCGTTATTCTTTGATCACACTATCGACAGGGTTGGGCGAGGTAGGTTACGCAACGTAATTCACGCGGTTGTCGACAGGTAATGTAGTACTCTGATTAAAAACTAAATTCTGATTTAGTTAGTCTGATTAAAAACTAAATTCTTTCATTCTTTTTTTATGTTACCTTAGCCGATCTGAAACGTTGTCGTCTAGAGTTAGGTAATTGTCTGATTAAGTTAGGGATTATAAATCACAAATTATTTTAGTATATGAACCGACTCATACGCTGACTCAAACAATTCAGTCTCATCTCAAATGTACCTGATGCATATTTAATTAGCTTATTTTTATGGAAGAAATACTTAAACTGCCGTTGAATGAATTTTTCTAAATTGTTTTTCTGTCCGTATTGATATTTAACTGCAATTTTAAATTAATTTAAGCATAAAAGAATTATTTGTCAGTTCATCGAACAAAACATACGTTTTGGGTTGAATGAACTCCATATTTTTTTAGTTTGGCCAAATGCTAGTAGATGACAGGAAAATATATATGGTTAGAATTTTTGTTTACCATTTTTATAGTGAGGGCACTGTGAGTTCTTAATTGTGGCTTTCAAACGAAAATTTATTTAAGATCTTATGCGGCTGCTAATAAAAAAAAATTTATTTATTTTATTTTACTTTGTGCCTGATATAATTTTTTTTGTCCACTAAATTACTGAAATTTTATTATTGGTGCTGGATCATTAACAATTTAGTACGCAATTTAGTACTAAATATTAGGTGTAGTACGTTTTATGGATACTAGCGGAAATTCAGCTTAATCAATAATTTTTTGGCTAAATTGTTAGTTAGTTGATACTAGTCGTTAACATACTACCAAAAAATAATAATTCAAAAAAATAATAATTATGGAGAAAATGACACACATGACACATTAAATCACCCAGTTGTTTTATATTGTAATATAAAATAATACTGGGTTTTTCAATTTGAGCGGGTCGATGTTGGCAGCCTGTGGCGGCCATGTTGTTTTAGTGGTATCTGTCTAATCTGGAGTTTTTTTTCAGTCACTGATGCCAAATCACCTTGACAAGTTACACGATTGTCCAAATGATGAAACTTTATTATCAAAATGAGTGTTCATTAGTGAACTGATCAGTCGACTCTCCAACGTTTGGCAATTTGAGACAACCGGTTCAGTCAATTTCGAGGCAGTCAATTCGTCACCGTGCACAAGAACCCGGCTTTTCATAAACTTCAACTTGACGAGTTTTGCGTCGGAACTTGGCCTTACATTCGTACAAAATACACGGGCCTTTCAAATAAAAAAATAATTTTCTAAGAAAAACCTTTTATTTCAGCTAATTTATAATAAGGTTTTCAGTTATTCCCTCATCTTGACACCGTAAATCCATGACTCTTGAATGAAAAATTTATATATTTTGAAACTACTATTTATTTATGAAGTACTGCAGGTTCCTTCCCCTGATCTATGTTCAGCTTTTTTTGTGATATGTTTATACGGGCCTTGTTAAGAGAAAACAAGGGTTAAAACCCAAAAGCTTTTTGCGACAGATACCTCACAAAGCTCAATATGAGAAGCACAATTTGCGTTTCCAGCTTTTAAGCCAAAATGATTCATCAGCCAATGTTTAGTCTCAAGTTCTGGTAGGTTCCAACCAATCAGATATAAAGGTTTAAATAATTAGACCAAGGCCAACAATTGTTCTCCTAGTGGACCTGGAAATGTTACTGAATTGGACATACTCCATATCAATTTTCCTCCCCGGACGAAAGGAAATAGTCTTATTTACCAATTTAACAAGTCTGACGTTCGCGCATTTTCACAAACTATGGGGTTCTAAAATGTTAAAGACTTCAAACTGCGAGAGTTTTAATAAAATTTTTCTCTTTTCAGTATCAATGAATTAACCTAAATTATGATGCTGTGCATTCTGGTTCCGATTTATCATTTTACATCTTAGTAGCTGCATCAACACGTAAACTGGGCGAGGGCCTAATTCATAAGCCAGTAGAAGAGGAACATCCAATTGCTTACTACTCGAAGAACTGAAACTAAACTCAGCGTAATTATTGCACAAATTCTGTTGTGTGGTCATCATAAGTCACGGTAGTTTTCGCACGTTATTAGATCAGACAGACTGAATACTAAGTTTGTAAGAACTCAAGTTTGATAAACAAACCAGCAAAGGTGCTTTGAACGTCATACCAGAAAGTTGGAACTTCTGAAAGTCGTGATGATGATACGTTTCATTAAGACTTAATTTTTTTATATTTTGGTGATAAAAAGTATATGGAAGCGGTTAGATTGATGAGAGCCGCAATTGGAAAATTTAAGATGCATATTTGTAGGTTTGCCAGAATCTTTTATTGTATAATACAACGACATACACTCACTCGAGATTCGATTATTTTGGATTGTGCAATTTTGATGAATTTGTCGAGAGCAGTTAATACAAATTTGTCTTCAGTAGAAAAGAATTCAACACTCAACATAGAGTTCTCGGGATAAGTAGGTAAAGGTGAAGCATGGATTATTTGATTTTAGGATGTCATTCATATTTGTTCTCTTTCTTAAGGTACACATTTTAACCAATTTCGAAACTTTTGCCAGCATTCATATTTGAAGTAACGTTTCTGGACGATTTGCGTTCAGTTCTCGCATGCATTTTTATTAGCACGCTTATGCTCTGCAAATTATGGCCAACACCTGCTTCTCGTTGGCTGCATAATATTCTTCGGCTTTATATAAGTTTGTAGAGATAAATGTTACGAGTATATTATCTTATTTTAGGACAGTTCAAGCGATTGCAAAATTAGACGCGTCTGTTGTTAATTTGTTAAAAGCGGCTAATGCCTTTTGAGTGATTTTTGGAAACGCACCCATGTTCCCTCTTAAAAGAGATGCCAGAGGTTCGACTAGTTTCGCGTGATCTTGAATAAATATATAATAATAACCTGACATATCTAGAAAGGATCTCAGATGTTTGAGATAGTTTAACAATTGCCTGAAGCTTTTGCGGATTTGCTTTACACCGTTGATATATGTACATCAAACCCTAAAAATTCTACCTCTTGCTTCGAGAATTCGTATTTGTTCAATTGGTTTTTCATATTTACAACTTCATGGTTATGTCGATAGACGAACGAATTCAAACTTGCAATTATTAATTGAGAAAACTGTTTTCTATATATGAAATCGAATTTTGAGATCGGGAGCAATAAAATATTTATTTCTTCCAGAAATTGCAAGAACATCGTTAGCGGTAATCTATTACATATCGATATTTATTTTCGCCGGGTGCGCTCTCATTTTTGAGTAGCATCCGGACAAGAGAGTTGTAGGAAGATCTTAGAGATTTGATGCTCCCTTCACGTAACCATTCGTCTACCTGTGTTTCTACTTCATTTTTTAGTGCCATAGGGTACGGATAAGCCAAAGACTAAAACTAGATTATCGGATCTGGTACGTATTTTACCTTTATTTATCATTGTGTGATTAATCTATTATCCGGGTCTGCGAATAACTTCGGACCACTAGTATGAATGATGACTATAGAATATGTTTTGTAGGGTGTATAGAGTGTGCCATCTATTGGTTTGCTTTAATCATTTGCTTGCAATTTTTACAGCTCGTCAACCGAATATTACGCGTCACGAAACAATCATGTTTTCGCTTGAGAATATTAAAAACTTATTTACAAAGTCAGTGTTGTGTAGTCGAAACCGTGCGGATTTTGAAAATAAATATGGGTCGTGAAAGAGCGCCAAGCAGAACCGCTGGAGTGAAAGTTCATGAGAAAGACTATTGGACGACTGAAGTGGTCTCCAAGGTTGGACTGGATGCAAGCCGAGAATATTGCGGCTGTGATCTATAGTGTAGGACAGAGTCCATAGACCTTTACTCGACGCCGATCGCAGCAACTGGCCATTAATCACACTAGCCTCGATATCAGTTCTATGCGTGGGCCATAGACCAGCTTCATAATGACGTCGATTGTGGTTGAAAAATCATATTTACTGACGAAGCGCATTTCCATCTCGAGGCCTATGTAAACAAGCAGAACTGCCGGATTTGAGGTTCGGAACGGCCACACGTAATCGTAGAGAAGGCAATGCATCCACCAAGAGTGACTAAAAACTCTGCAGTAAACGAGGTTACAGTCAACGGCGACCGTTACAGAGCCACGATGACCAACTTTTACTATCCTCAAATCGACGCGATGAATGTGAACAACCTTTGGTTTCAACAAAATGGCGCCACATGCCATACAAACCAATCGCCAACCGATTTCTGTCGCGCTAAATTTGACAGTTCCAGCTTTAAGACATAACACTGAGACAGTTATTCGCGAATAGACGCCAAAATCATCGAAAAAGTTCTTAACAACTGGGCTCACAGGATGGCTTACACAATAAAAAAAGTTTCCTCAGAATAGATATGCTCATTTTATAGCGTTTTTAAAAACGAATTTTTAAATGGTCCAAATTTATGTAGAACTGGAGTTTTGGAATTATTATGAGTTATTTTGACACTATCACCAACGGAGTTAGCAAAAAAAGATTTTGAGTTAAGAATCGGGTTTTCACATGTTTGGGGTGTGCAAAGTTTAAACTGGAGCCAATGTCTACTAGGATTTTTAGGGTCTCTCCACTCTTGAGAGATTGTTCGCAAGATAATCGGGCGAAGAGCGTTTTAATCTAAAAAAATTTCTTGCAGTTCATCTGGTTCACCAAACATGGGACCCTCTATAAAATATTCGGACCCCATATAAGAGCCGTTCTTAATTAGATTCGGAATCATTATATTCCTGGTAGAAGTCTTGTACTATTTGTGTTGGTATGATATATCCTTTGGAGTTTGTTTTGATCTTGTCCGTTTTGGTGAGGCCCAGTAAATGATCTTTTTTGTAGAAATTGTGTATATCTTGGCCGGTTGGCACAGTTGGTTTGTCTAATTTGGCCACTGGCGCCGTTGACATTGGTATCGATTGGTAAAGGTTTCGGTGAGTAACCTAATTGTGGATATAAAAATGTGTGCTGTTGGACGTAATTAGGTTTATTGAATTAGGGTCGCGCATCAAACCGTGTTATTTGTGGATTGTGGAGAGTGGTGATGCAATGTTGTATGTTTCACAAATTAAAAAATGTGGCAAAATTAATAAAGCTAAATAATAAAACACTTGCAAAAACGCGCTTCCGAAGGTTAGATGTGGAAAAGCAAGGCTTATGCAATATACAGAGTGGAGTAGGCATTGACAAAAATGTCAAGATTGACATTTAATTGACTTTTGTAGAATTCTATTTACCAAAATCCGACAAAAAAATTGATGTACAGAGTTTAATGTGAAGTGGTCTAGACTTCAAGTCGAGACCAGACATATGTAGATGTGTTATGAAAAGAACGAAAAAAACCTATGACAACAACAAAACTAGCAATGCGGTTTATTTAGAATCCGGTTAAGAGAACGAGGTAATTCGCATCGTTAGTATCGATGATTCTTTGGTCCCGGATTGAGTGAAAAATATTTTCAAGGAAAAAAAATCGTCATGTTCAACAGAATCGTCCGCGTCTACAAGTTCGGAAATACCAACGATGTCATCATCATCATCGAAGATAGTATTAGTAAAAGAAAATGTTAATACAAATACATCGGTGAATCCGGAACCACCATCACTAATCCTACCAAAGAGAAGAGTTAAGAGAACGACTCAGGAAGTTATATGTGCCAAATACTTCGAGTTGAAAGAACAGCGTTTTCATTCCTGGAATTTGCACGAGAGAATACCAGAATAAAAGAGGACGGTCGTACAAATTGTGTAGAACGCGCCATCCCAATACAAATTTACACATCCGTTCTACTGCAAAAAAATCTAAAAGAATAAGCTGCCTAAACCTTTGTTTAAGTAACCCAAACGTGTTTATTCACGTATGTAGTAGTAAACCATATCTATTCACGTATGAAGAACGTATCTTCTTGACTGGCTTACATATATATATATATATATATATATATATATATATATATGTAACAGCCATCGATACAACCGATTACGTTAGACCGGCAAACTGAAATAAAAAATAAAAGTTCTTAGAATCCAATTAAATTTAAATAATTTTTTGTATTGCCTCCTCAAATGCTCTTGAATTATCTAGCTTCTCACTATCCGTAGTTGGAAAGTGAATATGTTGATCCGAAATATCAAAAAGGAATTCCAAGAAATTGCTAAGAAGCCTGTGAGCAGCTGACTCGGAGACGCCAAAAAGATTCGCGACTTCTCTGTATGTCTCCCTGTTTCCAGCAAACCGATATCCAATTTTTAGGTATTATTTTATAAAATTTAAGAATTTTGAAAATGTATTATTACCACAAGTATCCAGCTTTATAATATTTAAAGAATGCTGAATTTTCATATTTTTCTATAAGCTTGTTAGCTGTAATTCAAGACATCCGAAAATTACGACGAAACTGTAAACACGAAAAAGAAGGTTTAAATCAATTTAGTTAAAAAACAATACAAATTTGTCCACTACTCACTTCTTCATCTGAATATTTCGCCACAACATCGTTCAACAATTTTTTATACGTTTTTGTTTGCGCTCTTTTAAATCATTATTCGATATAGAAAAATATAACATGCAATCATCTGACGATGCCAAGGAAGACGATGCCACCAATTTTTCGACAAATTCCAAAAAATTCACAACCATACGCTTTGAAACTGAAACTACAAGTGTCACGAGTAATGACATTTTTAAAACGTCAAAAGAAAAAAAATACCAATATCAACATAAAAGCAAATCAATTTTGTTTTTTTGTTCTATTTGAACCATAAATTTCACATTTATCTGGAAAGATAAATAGAATTCAATATTAAATTGTTAGAAATGACCTTTATATTGACAAAACAGAAAAAAATTTGTTCCCGCGCCAACTAAATATGTCAATGGCAAATAGAAAACTCAAAGGAAACTAGATTTGCTTGGTAAAGTGTTAGTGTCCGGAACCTCCATTTTTGATGTAATCGGCGTTGGGAGCACAAAAATGTCTCGGGATGAGAAAAAATATCTCATTGCGAATAGTTATAGTTATGAAACCAGTAGTCTGCTTATGGTATTATATAAAGCAAACTAAAGAATTTATGCAATCATTAACAATTCCAATTTCCAACTCACATGCTTTTATAATCAATTCTTGGTTGGGTATTCGCGCAGGTATTTACCCTATATCACGATTCAAGCCAATATTGGTTTGAGCAAGGCACCAGAGCACTATCAGAGAATTACTATGCGACCTTAGCTTGATTGGGAACTCTGGAGAGACTCACTTAAATAAATCGGAGAAATTAACGATGATGTAGGTAAACTCGGACATAATTCTTGTATAGCATATTCGAGCACATGTTAATCGATTGTCTTTAAGAAGCTTTAGAAACGACGAAATTTGTGCTTGTGCAAAAAATCTAGCGAATTTTAATCCGCTTTTAAACGCTATTCAACCTTTCGTAGTCTCAAATGTTATGATGAGAGTAATCAATTGAAAATTCTTGTCGTAACCACTAATCAAAAGTTGAACTAGACCCACAACCAATAAAATAACAATTAACGTATTTTCCTACGGAAATATTACCGAGATAGCATTTCGATAAACTTCCTTAAATTAATTCGATTTTTCATCCATTTCAAAATCAATTTACTTTTGTAAAACGAAGCTCACCACATCAAGTTTCGTGATCATTTTCATAGTTAGTTGGGTGGTATATTACCATGAAATCTAATCATAAAAACAATAATAGTAATTTTAACTGTTCGTACCGATTGATGAATGCACGATAAAAATTTTATTTAATTTTATTGTTCCAATCAGATTGTACAAAAAAAAAAAACGAAACAGGAAAGCTCAAGCTCGATTATTACATTTAGCGCGCAAACCAAACTTAACAAATTTTTTTTTTTTTTTAAATTGTTCGTGATTGATATCTTTTGTAATGTTTAAAGCTTTAAGGGTTTTTGTATTATTTATTTTATTTTCAAATAATGTATATTTTGTGTTCTTTTTTTGCTTTATGTCTTTCGGTGAACCACACATCGCCTCATATACATAATTTTATTATATGCGCTCGTGTGTTCGCGCGCTAAAGACCCAACGGAATAAGTAAATTTATTTACATAAATGAATTTTTAATTATTGTATTTAAATAAAACACAAAATTTGCACAAAACCGAACAATTTGGCTTGAGTAATTTGACATAAATTGTTGTAATCGTACAAGATCTGTTGAAATTTTTATGTACAGTGTATTTTTTTTAAACATTTATTATCTTTGTAACAGATCAATAAACTAAAAGACCTTTAAACACCTTGTTTTGTTTAGTTTTGTGATGCAAACTGATGATTGATTCTGCTACTTTGCCAATTATTGTATTTATTGCGCAATTGGATTTAATTAACGGGCTTGAATTGGATTTTGCTATTTAGCATTCCAAGGTGTTAATATATATGCAATTTCACTTTACGCCAAATATGTGGAATACACCAAAAACATTGCCATAATAAAATCAATTTTAATTACCAGAATTTGGTAATCACCAAAAACAAAAACCTTAAATCTAAGCATTAATTGCACGGTGCTGTCTCTTTAAATTATACAATTTTAAATTAATTTGAATGAATAGACTAAAAAATTACCGCGACCACTATTAATAATAACTATTAAATTAAAAATATAAAAAACTATCCGAACATAAATAATATTTGTATTATAATTATAAAACGTTTTTTTTGTGTGTAGGATTCGAAATTTATTTCGTTGCCAAATATTATAATTTGGCTCATTAAAATGTGTAAAATAAATTGACTTAAAAAATTTTTAGCACTACTGCTATTCTACATCTCATGTATTCAAACAACCGAGTTATAAGAAACAAGTAGTTAGTATAGCGATCTATAAAGACGCAGTGGTATAAATTGTCGGTATATATCAAAATACGAAGAGCTGTATATTATATTGGTTAAACGGTCCATTCCCATCTCTCTATTTTTGAATCACATCTTATATATAATGAATACATTAAGTTTATTGCCTTTGATCTTTTCGAGAAATGCTAATTAAATTTTTTATACAAAACTTATGTATCTCATATCGCGCATGATTGTTGTTGGTTTCCGATTTGGTAATTTAGAGTTTAATAAAAAAAATATTGGTTGTAATTTGGGTTATTAATTTGCAAGTTATTGAATTAATTGCTGTTAAATTTAATAGAGTTTAATTGTTAAATATGCCCTGTTATAAACTAAGGAGGAAAAGATATTAATGAAACACAAAAGGTCATCCAAATTAATTAAACATATCGAATTTCCGATATGAATATTGCACCTATCTTGGACCGTTTCGAAGCCTGGCATTTATTAAAAAACTCACCAGATATATACTGGCTGAAGAGCTGTACAATCAGGCCATGCCGATTTGATTGTGTTGCAGTGCACTGGCTGGTTCTAGCAGTATTACTCTTCAATTTCCTCGCATGGTTTGTCCATATTGTTTAATTCAGCCTCAGCTTGAACTAATATAATACTTTTCCCCTATATCTAAGCTCTTCG
Source organism: Nephrotoma guestfalica (assembly GCA_963691935.1). NCBI lineage: Eukaryota > Metazoa > Arthropoda > Insecta > Diptera > Tipulidae > Nephrotoma > Nephrotoma guestfalica. Next base: position 196,983,046 of record OY829913.1, on the reverse strand, counting down.
AGCTTTCCACTGGTTGGGGCTAATACCAGAATATTGAAAGCATGGATTAGTGATTGATTAGAACTAAAGTGTTCATTTATTTTTTGTCGGTTATTTACAAATTTCCTTGTTGTTGTATTTTTACAGTTATTACAACTATGTATTTACCAAAGTGTAGAATTGTATGTAAAAAATTAATTATTTTATTTATCATAACTGTGATATACATGTGGATAAAGCAATTGCTTTTATTTATTAATCTATGCTATTTAATATTGTATTTATTACTGATATGGCAAAATGTGATACAATATTGCATGTGTCCCATTCACCACCTAAAATAACTATGCCAAATCTGCAGGGGGCAATGTCGTCAAGCACAGTAACAAACGTCACGCAGAATGTGCAACATACTCCAAAAAAAAAATCAAAATGTAAACGTGCACAAAAATGCTGTGCAACCAAATCTGATCCAAACTGAATTAAAACTAAACGTTAATGACCCTAGAGAGTTAAGTTGAAAAGACAAAAGTGCAACGTCGTCAAATGACGAAAGTATAAACTCGCAAAACGCATCGATAAAAAATGATAATTAAATAAACAGTGATGGAAGTCAGTGTTTATTGCAAACGGGTTTAGACAGGCATATCACGGTGCAACCCAAACCAAAGAGGAGCCCTAGATCAGCGGCAAATACGGCCGTGAATAAATTAACTAAGCTAGCCATGGTTAAACTGACTCATGGCAACCGGTTTTCTAGTTTAATAAACACCGCTGAAGCTGCTGAAGATGCTGTACCAAAAACTAAAACATCAAAAACCGAGAAAACGCCACCAATCTATTTGAGGGAAGAATCAAATAGAAATTTAGCAAGAACCATCGATACTTTAACGGAGGGTAACTTTTATATTTCCGGGGTTGAATGAGGAAATATAAAAGAAACCAAAATTCAGCCGTAAAAATATTGAGGCAAACAAGGCCTAGATAAATCATTTTGATGAAGTGAGAAAAGACTACTATACTTATCAACTAAAGGGCCAAAAAGGGTTGGTTGTGATGTGAAAAGGAATTGAGAGATTCGTTGCCCCAACGAGGTGCAAGCTACTCTCGCTGAAACACTTCCGTGTTAAATCTGTAACTAATATTATTAATCGGGAAAAGGTGCCACAGCCAATATTCCGTCTGGAATTAGAACCAGATAATAAAAAAAAACAAAGGGAAGCATGAAATATATGAACTAAAATATCTTCTACATAGAAGAATTACTGTCGAAGAACCCAGAAAAAGAATTTGGCCGCGGTACAGTGTGTTAAGTGCCAAGAATACGGCCACATTAAAGCTTATTGCACTTTGAGCAATGTTTGTGTAATCTGTGGTGATCTCCATAATTCAACCGAATGCGATACAAATAAAACTCAAGCTTCTGTCAGAAAACGCAGTAACTGCATTTGTTAAAAAACAGAAATGACTTGTAAAAATAGCAATATGGAATGCAAACGGCCTAGCGCAGCATAAAGCGGAGGTTCAAGCATTTCTCATTGAGCACAATATTGACATAATGTTAATATCTGAAATACGTTTCACCAACAACTACTTCAAAATTAATGGGTACTCTATTTATGACAATAAGCATCCGGATGGCAAAGCACACGGTGGCACTACTGTATTGATTATAGACTATGAACTTATGAAATATGAGAAAGATCATATCCAATCAACGAGCATCTGTCTGCAGGAATGGTCTGGAAATTGTGTGTTATCAGCAGCGTATTTCCCTCCAAAGCACGCTATAAAAAAATTGCAGTTTATTGATTATTTTGGTCAGCAACATACTCAATGGTGTTCAAGACTAAGAACGCCTAAACTCAAATATCGTTTTGAAGCTAAAGAAGAACAGTCCCTGGACTTTTTATCTATCGGACATCCTACTTACTGGCCTACGGATAAAAATAAAGTACCTGATCTAATTGATTTCTGCGTAACCAAAGGCATTGCGCGTACGTATGTTAAGGCCACCGATTGCTATGATCTGTCGTTTGATCACTTACCGATAATAGTAACAGTGAGTAGTACTGTTGTCTTAAAATCAGTAAAACCGAAACGTGTGACAAACAAACGAATTGATTGGAATCAACTTGGGAGACTAATCGAACAAAATTGCCATTTTGATATCCCGCTAAAAACACCAGCAGATATTGATGTGGCTGCAGAAAAGCTCACAGCGGCACTGGAAAAATCAACTGAAAAGCTTCACCAATCATCAAAAATTATGAAAAAATCAGTAAATTATCACATCATATTCAGTCACTAATCCAGAAAAAGCGGAAAATTCGACGGCAATGGCAACGAACTAAATCACCATCGTGCAAATGCAAATTAAATAGCAGAGCGATCAAAACCCTGAAATTTGCATTGCAGGAAGAAGAAAACCAATGTGTCCAGAATTATTTAAGTGAACTCTCGGCAACAGAGAAGACTGATTATTCTTTGTGGAAGGCAACAAAAAACCTAAAAAGGCCTAAAAAGTCAAATCCACCGATTAGACTAAGAACTGGAAATTGGCGAGAAGCGATGTAGAAAAGACCAAAGCTTTAGACGGTGTTTTCACCACACGAAGGAACTAATAATATCGTTCTGTCTAGCCAGATAGATGAATGGAAGAAAGTTAAGAACACAATCAAAACTTGCATTTGCCCGAGAACTAGTCATATTCCTCAAATGTGGAAGATATCTTTGGCCACAATGATACATAAGCCTGGGAAAAACGAAACCAAATCTCGTTATCGTCCTATAAGCATGCTTCCCACAATCTCAAACATACTTGAAAAAATGTTACTAACAAAACTGAAACCAGTATTAGAAGATAGGCAAATTATTCCAGACCATCAATTTGGGTTCCGAAACCAACATGGTACCATAAAGCAAGTGCATAGTGTAACATTTGGTAGTTTTTTTTTTTTGCTGATAAATTTCAAAGAATAAAATTCTAGAAAATCTAGGTAACTTATATCTCGAAGCACGACATCCAAATGTTATAGAAAATTTTGTTGATATCATCCTTGACTCCTGAGCGGTCGTTGCCGGCTAAGCATCAGTAGAGAATCGGGGTGGGTTTTCAGGAGTATGATGATATCACGAGTGACCGCAGAAAGATCATGCTGACTACCTACCTCTAAGTTAGTGAGACAAGGAAACCTGGCTCCAGTTCATCCTCAACGTTATAATAAATCACCACATATTTCTAATAAAAACACTCAGAATTAAGATGTATATATACATATTACCATAGTCCATTTATTATAAGAAGAAATAGTAAGAAATTTAAATTCGTTTGTAAATAAAAAATGAAATAAATTGAACAAAACGGAATAATAGAACAAATGAAAAAAAAAAGTATTGTTTGCAAAAAGAAAAATAATTGAACTAAGTAAATATTAGCTATGCCTAATCACCTGACCCTTAAAACTAACGTAATATGTAAATAAATTATATAAACAAAAAAAATTGTTAAAGAAACAGAAAAATAATAAAAAAAAAATTTGTTTTTGTTACCCTCAGCTGGTTTATGATGTACGGTTTGTTGTGGTATGTTGAGTGATGATGCTCCAAAATCCAAGTTTAACGGTAGAACGGTATGTACTAATCATATACCGTGTTATACCCGCGCAGAAAACATGAGGTTCTTCATTATGTGAACCAAGGCGCTTTTATATAAACGGGGTATTATACTATTATTATGCGCGCGCTAAACGTTTATACGTTTCCGTTTATATTTATATACGAGAGTTTTTTTTCTTGGTAGTTCATTCGCTAGCTTTTAATATATAACCAAGTAGTATGCTTGCTTTTAATTTGACTGCGTACTACTCGTCGTATATCAAGGTACCCAGTATTGCACCCCTTAGTTAATACCAGTTATCACCACTATTTATAATAATAAAGTCCGTCTTATAGCAACGTGGTTGCGTTTTATGTTATAACGGACGATTTTTTTTTTTTACATATGATCACTATTAGTAATTATCGATTTAACGTTCTTCGATATCACTCACAAGGTAACTATTGGTTCGCGCACTAATTAACTTTATGTCCAATGATATATTATACTTGTCATAAATGTTCAAATTTTAGGGATTACACACTGTATATTATGTAGATTTATATATATTATATCTTTTGTTTATCGTTGTTACACTTTCATTATTATATAAAAAAAATTACAATTACAATTTCTGTTGCAAACAGATTTACACAAAGCGATTAATAATTTCTTTTCTCGAAACTCGCTCAACTCAATTTTTTGTATTTTTAATCCCCGATTTGTTTTGTATTGTAATTCACAACTGACTGACTAAAAAAAAAAATCAACAGTACAATCATAAATGCATTTATCATTATTGAAAAAAAATATTATTTTTGTTTCTAGCGTACAGTCTGACATCTACAATTTCGAGAGAGAATCATTAGCCCAGATAAAGATAACAAAGCAATCTGTAATTTGCATTTCCGAACTTAGGAAATAGCCATCTATAGTTATGCTTTCGAACCACCACAGAAAATAAAATACCAACATTTTTGCTCATCATTTTTTTTGTTTTGAAATCAATCGGTCAGTGTTCACAATGCACCATATGCTTCTAATTGTGACGGAGCGTCGAGTGCGACGTTACAAATCGTGGGGCTGCCTCACACCCTGAAATTGTCTCATGCCGGGCTCAAAAATTATTCGGTTAATTCCAACAACTCACCATAAATTAGCCGGGTTAAACTCGTATGTCCTTAGCATGGTAAGTTCCAAGCGATTTCCCCGTTAAGTCTCTAATAGAATATGCAACATTGCCCACTTTACAGTCAATGATGGCGGGTATAAATTTGGCAGACAATTTGGCAGAAAATTTATTTAGTGCGTCACTCTGTGCGAAAGATCGTACAAACACAGATTGTCCAGGAATGAAACTCCTATTTCGGCTGCGAAGATTATAATGGCGAGATGTTCTTTCGTGGGCAACCTTCAAATAGTGGATAATTTTGTCGCGAACCAAATTCAATCGGTCTGGTTTAGTCAACATCACGATTTCGTTCGCGTCGTTATTTGATAACAGTCGTCGCAAGGCATAATCGGACCCATGCAGTGACATGTGTTGGCCAAACACAAGGTAGTGTGGAGAGAAATGCGTTGAATCATGCCGGACGTTCCGTAAGGATGCGGCCACTTCTTGGAGATGAAGATCCCATTCATTGTGCTCACGATCGCCCATGTACGATCGAACGGCGGCAAGCAACGTCCTATTAACTCTCTCCGACGCGTTACTCTGAGGAGAATAAATTGGTGTTCGTACATGTGAAACTTGATATTTTTCAAGCAAGTCTTTAAAAAGCTTTGAGGTAAACTGTTTACCATTATCGGAAGTAATCGCCTCCGGGACTGAAAAAAGCAAAAATATTTCATTCTCCAGGAAAGAACATAATGAACTGGCTGATGCTTCGCGCAACGGTTTGACGAGCACAAATTTAGAATAATGATCGAGTGCTATCACGATATAAGAATTGCCGCGCTTAGAACGTGGGTATGGTCCCAAAAAATCAACATAAAGCTTTTGAAAGGGGCGAGTTGATACCGTTTGCGCTCCCATAGCTGGCCGTGTGGAAAAATTCACACCTTTATTCATTTTACACTTGGTGCAATTTGAGATAAAATGTTGAACTGCGTTTGCCATACGAGCCCAGAAAAACTGTCTTTGGAGTCGTTCAAGAGTTTTCGCTACTCCCATATGCGCCGAAGTTGGTGAAACATGAGCCTGTGTAATTAGACTGCTGGTCATTGAGATCGGAACAACCAATTTCCAGGTGGGTAGGTCGGTATCTACATACCGAGATCCGTAAGCCGGTGCGATTAACAGTTTGTTACCCTCGATACGAAAGTTGTGTTCACAATCCGCCATTTGCCGTATGTGATCAATTTGTTTGACATACTCTTCGTCTAAGAACGAAGGTGAGCCTAAGTCAATCTGTAATACAGGTAACTGATGTGACTTATCTAAACTAGATATTGAAAGACCACTTGAATTGGCATTACTGGTCGCGTTATGCTTTACGGAGTGGTCGGGAGAAACTAGAGAGATTTGACCGTTTGAACAGCTAGAGTTTAGGCCAGCGGGTGTGACCTCATCACAAAAAGCCCTGGACAAGGCGTCAGGCACAATATTGACAGAGCCCTTCCTGTAACCGATCTGGAAATCGTATGATTGGAGTTTAAGGCTCCACCGTGCTAGCCGCCCAGACAGATCCTTTTGTGACATTAGCCATTTGAGACTGGCATGGTCTGTGTATATCACAAAAGGATACCCTTCTATATATGGCCGGAACTTTTGCACACTGAGTACCGCGGCGTAGCATTCCAATTCAGTCACCGAGTAGTTCTTTTGAGCCGCATTGAGTTTATGTGATATAAATTCGATGGGATGTTCACCACCCTCGGTGTCGGTCTGGAAAAGAACGCTGCCTACGCCAACGGTACTGGCATCGCACTGTATATAGAAGGGCTTACTGTAGTCAGGGTTTGCTAGCACGGGGGCAGATACCAGAGCCTGTTTTAGAGCGCTAAATGATTGTTCAGCAGCGATAGACCACTTAGTTCTGGACTTACCAGTGAGATCAGTTAGCGGAGCAGCCAATGAGGCGAAGTTTTTAATAAATCGGCGGTACCAACCGCACATACCGAGAAATCTTCTTATCTGTTTAGTCGACTTTGGAGTTGGAAACTCCAAAATAGCTCGACATTTCTCTGGGTTGGGGCGGAGGCAACCGTCACCCACAATGTACCCAAGATAATTAACCTCTCGCAACGCGAATTGGCTTTTACTAACGTTGATGGTAAGTCCGGCTTTGGTCAACAATCGGGCGACTTCTTCTAATAACGTAAAATGTTCTTCTAGCGTAGCGGAAGTGACTAATAAGTCATCCAGATAGACGAAGACCCTATCGTGAAGCTGGTAAGGGATTACTCGATGCATAAGGCGACAAAGTGTTTGAGGAGCGTTACAAAGCCCGAATGGCATAACTTTGAAGTGATACAAGGGCCGTCCAGGTACGGTAAACGCTGTCTTATCGCGGGCTTGTGGGTCGAGCTGGATTTGCCAAAAGGCATCTTTTAAATCAATAGCTGATATATACCGTGTTTGATCCAGCCGACCCAACAAGCCGTTGATAAGAGGCAGCGGATACGCATCTTTGACGGTCACCTTGTTCACTTCGCGGGCATCTAAACAGAGTCTCACTTTGCCGTTCGCCTTATGTACGAGGGTAACTGGTGAGCACCAAGAGCTTTGGCTTACCTCAATGACGTCTAGGGCCAACATCCGGTCTAACTCCTCATACAGCAACTTCTGTCGGGCGGGAGATATAGCGTAGAAGCGTTGTTTCACTGGTTTGGCGTTACCAACATCAATACCATGCATCAAAAGAGTGGTCCTACCCAGCCCTAATTTCGTACTGGATGGAAACTCGCCAATTATATGATCTAGTCTCACTCGGTCCGTAGGTGAGAGGGTGTGGAACTTCGGAGGGTTAGTCTTGTCGGGTAGTTCCTGGTTTAGACTAAGGGATGAAATTTTTGGACTGATCCCGAACCGATTCCAAAAATCAATCCCCAGGTAAAGCGGTTGTTCGAGTGATGGCACGATGTACAGTTGGAGAGTGTGGGACTTGTTATTAAATGTAATTAATGCATGGATATATCCGAAAACTCGCTGCGATTGACCACTAGCTGTATGAATCTGTGTTGGAAAATGGTGAAATTTGATTAATGGATCTGATAGAATTTTTTCGGAACCACGACCCAATACAGATACACTGGCTCCACTATCGAGAAGACCCGTATACGGTACACCGTTTATGGTTACCGAAGCGTACGGTCGTTTATCCAAATTGTCTGAGGTTAATATAGACGAAACTATACCGGCTTTTATAACTTTACGGTTTTCCCAGTATCTTCGGGACCTATCTTTCCTCCTAACACTATAGGAACGACGTGAATACATTGTATTCTCGGTCGAATAATTTTTATCTAATGGCCTAGTCAATGGCGGCGAGTTGGATAAATAGGCGGTAGTATTTGAATCCAGTGTCATCTCGGATTTTATTTGGTTTTGTGACCCAGACATTTTTGATTGCGCGTTGGATAAATAGGCACAAGTATTTAAATCCATTGATGCTTCGAAATTAACAAGACCGGGGGGAGCCACGGACCTAGTCGAAAGAGAAGGATTGGGTGAATCAAACGTAAAGACATTTCGATCCGATGACATAATAAGCGGTTTGGCGGTGGTGGGTAACGAGCTTACCGCCGAGGATGCATTGCGTGTATTTACGACTTCGTATTGTTTCTCCGGTGGAACTCCGGATCGGTATTGCTGCCGGAATCTTCTTGGGCTGGTCTGGTCACTGTAAAATTCGGAGGCCCCTGGATCCCAGATCTCCATTGACCCCTTAACGAGTTTCCCGAGCACCTCGGACATTTAGGTGTAATGGTGTCTCTGTGCCCACAACGATAACAAAACACGCCCGTTGGCGGTACTGGACAATCTACGAATGTGTGACCAATGTCCGAGCAGTTGTAGCAGACGGGATTATTTGCTACAATATCCGAATTCCGGCGAATATTGTTTTGTGGCACATTTATAAATCGGGTTGTTTGCTTGGGTGGAATATTGAGTGACGGTTTCAAAGAACATACTGCGTCACCCGGTTCATCCCTGGGCCGCTCGGCTTGATGTTGGTCGTATTGGGAAGCGACATGGAGGTTGTCGTGGTGTAGCTCGTTTATACTACGTCGATTCGCAAGTACGTTATCGGATGAAATGCGAAAACGTTTGTACGTATCTTCCCAAGCAGTGCAGGTTTTAACCAAGGCGTTGATTGATTCAAAACGTTGATCCGTTAGGTGGTATTGTAAGACGGGGGTCATGTTTGACATCAACAGCTGCACCAATTCCTCATCACGGTAGGGAGTCTGGCATTGCAGCGTAAGAGCCCAAACGTGGTGGTAAAAATCTATGAAATTTTCGCCCTGTTTCTGTTTTCGGGCTTCAATACTTCGACGAATTTCATAATCTGTGCGCCTATCCTTAAATCTCTCAAACAAATCTTGTTTTAAATCTTTCCATGTTGCCAATGGGTTATGACGACGGTACGTCCAGTACCACTGCAACGCAATATCCTTAAGCACGGTACTCACTTCAACCAAAAGCACATCTTCCGTTAAGCCCATCGATGCGGCCATGGTTTGTAATTGGAACAAGAACATGTCCACCGTTATCCCGGAGGTGCTCCCAGAATAGCAAATACCGCTACGAGATAATTGACGTCGACCAGAGAAATTATTGTTACAAGCTCCCATAACTACGTTGTGCCCCTCGGCCTCCGGAGAATTAAAAGTGCTATGATGCTGCGTACCGAAATGGCTTGCACCTGTAGATGAAAGTGGGCCGTGCGTAGTAGTCACAATAGTGGCAGGAGGTATTATATCGTTAGTCGCCATAAAATTAGAACCAGAGCCCTGGAATTGAGCCTGAGGGACTTGATTTTGAATATTGGGCGGGGGAGTAGGAACCTCTATATTTCCTAATGGTTTCTGACCAAAATGTGGGTTTCCGGTTGGAAGCGCCTTCATTGACTGATTTTGGTTTAGCAGTTTAACTTGATCAGATAACTCTTTGATTTGAGCCATCATCACGAGAAATAGAGGGTTTTGTTCTAGTTTGAAGGCTTCGTTAGCAACTGATGCTGTATTTTCTGAATCATATACTTTTCCTTCATGGCCTAATCGACTGAGGTTAGATTCCGCTGGGGGCGCCTCGTAGTTCAATGGTTTTGGGTTCGAAATTTGATTATCTGAAATCGTTGATTGGGTCGCTAACGGTTGGGTCCTTTCGATCACTTCGCCTTCGGCTACTTTGACTGAATTATCTAAGTCGCCTGAATTCTGTAAATATTCCGTGAGTGATTCAAGTAGACGACAACATGATTTTAATAACTTCAAAGCAGAGTCTTGATATGTCGGGGAGGTGGACACGCGCTCTAGTCGACCTCGTACGTGTGACATACGAGACCATATTTGTTCGGCTCGAGACGTTTGTTCAGCTGTCGAAATGGATTTTAATTGCACAATTTCGTCTTGGAGTCGAATCAGCTTACCGCGACAAATTTCGATTTCCGCATTTGGATTTTTTGCCGCCCGACTATGCATTCGTTGAGGGGCATCTGATGTTCCATCCTCCTCGGTATCTACAAGTTGCTGTAGTACCATTAGGACATTGTCAGATCCCGATAAAATTGCGCGTAACTCGCATTCGACTTCAATTTCATCAGGTTTCAAGGCCGCCACTCTCATCTTAATTTTATAATTTTTCAAAGCGCAACAAAAGAGCACAGTGCAAGGCCGGAAATTTAGGTAGAGTAAATTGGTTTATAGATACGAAAACTTCAATTATCGGACTAATTATAATAATAAAAATAGTAATATAATGAATGCATGAATAACGTATTATAATTTATAATAATATTTAGGAACGTGAAATATAAATGGAAATTTGCAAATTAGGTATTAGCTATACCACCCAACTTGAATTTAAATTAACAATTGATACTTCGCATATAGAACACTCACAATCGGATGATTTCAATGAATATGAGTAATTAAGTTAGTATTCCCAGTACGAAAGTTAAATTAAAACTAGAAAAGTCGTTGATATCGAAATTGGAAATTTCAGTGCTTTTAGTAAATATACTTAATTATAATTTGAAAATAAACGAACTTACAATTATCGTATTTGCTTTCGGAAATGAACAAGATGTCGGACTGTGTTGTTAGAACCCGGTAGTCCGATTCTAAATTATATGATTGTAACTGGATTTTTCGATTGAAAACTTTTAATATTAACAAAAAAATATTACTTAAGTTTAAGATTATTGAGGAGCTATATGTCAACAATGTAATGATTACTGAGGATGAACTAGAGAAAGGTTAAATATATTAATAATGTCGTAACACTAAATATTTGGAGGTAGTCAGCATTCTTAGAGAAAAAAAAATTAAAATTTAAAGATAGAGGAAAAATTTTTTTTTTTTTTTTTTTATTTTTAGCCGCAAAATTCAACCGTTACAAGTTACTGATTCAAACAACGTATCGGAGACATAGCTTGCGAGGTTGAATTTTTCGACAAAAGGTCGCATCAGCTGGATCATAACATCAAACCTGAAACTTAGGGAGTTCATGCAATTCAGCTCATATAACCACTTTCCAGACTAGATCAAACACACCACGAACATGTAAAATCTTTAGGAGATTATTTCGGGGTGGCTAGATCTGGTAAAAAAAATTAAAGCAAAATGAAGCAATAAACGAGAGAATTAATTAATTTGTATATTATGTTTATGATAAATATCTAAGTCAACAAAAGAGAATAAAAATTCTATGAAGTTTTATTCACCTTGGAAATTAGGCTAAAGGTAAACATGCATATAAAAATTTGAATAAAAAATTAAATTATGAAAAAAAAATTGAAAGAAAAAGAAGCCATATTGTCCTATGATTGGGCGCCACTGTAACATTTGGTAGTTTTTTTTTTTTGCTGATAAATTTCAAAGAATAAAATTCTAGAAAATCTAGGTAACTTATATCTCGAAGCACGACATCCAAATGTTATAGAAAATTTTGTTGATATCATCCTTGACTCCTGAGCGGTCGTTGCCGGCTAAGCATCAGTAGAGAATCGGGGTGGGTTTTCAGGAGTATGATGATATCACGAGTGACCGCAGAAAGATCATGCTGACTACCTACCTCTAAGTTAGTGAGACAAGGAAACCTGGCTCCAGTTCATCCTCAACGTTATAATAAATCACCACATATTTCTAATAAAAACACTCAGAATTAAGATGTATATATACATATTACCATAGTCCATTTATTATAAGAAGAAATAGTAAGAAATTTAAATTCGTTTGTAAATAAAAAATGAAATAAATTGAACAAAACGGAATAATAGAACAAATGAAAAAAAAAAGTATTGTTTGCAAAAAGAAAAATAATTGAACTAAGTAAATATTAGCTATGCCTAATCACCTGACCCTTAAAACTAACGTAATATGTAAATAAATTATATAAACAAAAAAAATTGTTAAAGAAACAGAAAAATAATAAAAAAAAAATTTGTTTTTGTTACCCTCAGCTGGTTTATGATGTACGGTTTGTTGTGGTATGTTGAGTGATGATGCTCCAAAATCCAAGTTTAACGGTAGAACGGTATGTACTAATCATATACCGTGTTATACCCGCGCAGAAAACATGAGGTTCTTCATTATGTGAACCAAGGCGCTTTTATATAAACGGGGTATTATACTATTATTATGCGCGCGCTAAACGTTTATACGTTTCCGTTTATATTTATATACGAGAGTTTTTTTTCTTGGTAGTTCATTCGCTAGCTTTTAATATATAACCAAGTAGTATGCTTGCTTTTAATTTGACTGCGTACTACTCGTCGTATATCAAGGTACCCAGTATTGCACCCCTTAGTTAATACCAGTTATCACCACTATTTATAATAATAAAGTCCGTCTTATAGCAACGTGGTTGCGTTTTATGTTATAACGGACGATTTTTTTTTTTTACATATGATCACTATTAGTAATTATCGATTTAACGTTCTTCGATATCACTCACAAGGTAACTATTGGTTCGCGCACTAATTAACTTTATGTCCAATGATATATTATACTTGTCATAAATGTTCAAATTTTAGGGATTACACACTGTATATTATGTAGATTTATATATATTATATCTTTTGTTTATCGTTGTTACACTTTCATTATTATATAAAAAAAATTACAATTACAATTTCTGTTGCAAACAGATTTACACAAAGCGATTAATAATTTCTTTTCTCGAAACTCGCTCAACTCAATTTTTTGTATTTTTAATCCCCGATTTGTTTTGTATTGTAATTCACAACTGACTGACTAAAAAAAAAAATCAACAGTACAATCATAAATGCATTTATCATTATTGAAAAAAAATATTATTTTTGTTTCTAGCGTACAGTCTGACATCTACAATTTCGAGAGAGAATCATTAGCCCAGATAAAGATAACAAAGCAATCTGTAATTTGCATTTCCGAACTTAGGAAATAGCCATCTATAGTTATGCTTTCGAACCACCACAGAAAATAAAATACCAACATTTTTGCTCATCATTTTTTTTGTTTTGAAATCAATCGGTCAGTGTTCACAATGCACCATATGCTTCTAATTGTGACGGAGCGTCGAGTGCGACGTTACAATAGAATTGAAAATGCAATCAGACTGACATTTGAGGCAAAGCAATACTGTTCTGCGATCTTCATGGATATAGCACAAGCATTTGACAATGTTTGGCACGATGGACTAATATACAAATCATTCCAGACCATCAATTTGGGTTCCGAAACCAACATGGTACCATAGAGCAAGTGCATAGAATTGAAAATGCAATCAGACTGACATTTGAGGCAAAGCAATACTGTTCTGCGATCTTCATGGATATAGCACAAGCATTTGACAATGTTTGGCACGATGGACTAATATACAAATCATTCCAGACCATCAATTTGGGTTCCGAAACCAACATGGTACCATAGAGCAAGTGCATAGAATTGAAAATGCCATCAGACTGACATTTGAGGCAAAGCAATACTGTTCTGCGATCTTCATGGATATAGCACAAGCATTTGACAATGTTTGGCACGATGGACTAATATACAAACTAAAGCGCTCCTGCCGAAGAATATTCACTTCCTCAAGATATGCCAGTAGATAGTTTGAAGTTCTCAATCTGCAACGATTCTTTAGCGCTGCTAGTAGAAAGGCAGATGCTTATCAAGGCCATAAATGCTAGATGGAGCTTGACTAGTTCTTTCTCCTGTCTTCCTGGTTGGCGTCTGACTGGGTGGTTGATGTTATACGTTGTTAGTTTTGCACCTGGGGCTTCATTTGTGTTGATTATATGTTGTGATAGGTCGTTTATAGAAATTGTATTGCACTTGGTCGTTTATAGAAATTGTGGTTGCACTTTATGGACGCAATACGAGCCAAGCCATCTGAGCCAGTATGTACCTTCTGTACTCTTTCCATCTTCCAACGCGCCGGTGGCTGTGCTTCTTCTTTCATTAGAACGATATACCCTACAACTAAATTGGCCTGACGTTTCCTCCATTTAGTACGTGGTTGTAACTGCTGCAGGTATAGTCTCTAGACCATATTTTTCAATAGTCATCTTGTCATTTATCATATAGTCTTGTCATATAGTCATTTTGTACTAAATGCCAACGTGTTCTTAGCGCGCAATTATTATCATTACTTCTGGAACTACTTTTATTGGTCCGCCTATTAGAAAATGCACAGGTGTTAAACATTCTAAGTTTTCTTGGTGGTCGTACGGAATAGTTAATGGTCGAGAGTTTAAGCATGCCCCTATTTGAGCAGTAATTGTCGTTTCTTCTTCAAATGTCAATGCCTCTCGTCAATGACTTTCGTCATGTGAGTCTTTACTGACTTTACCCCTGCCTCTCATATTCCACCAAACTGTGGTGCAGCAGGTGGTATAAAGTGCCAGGTTGTTTCACCTTGTTGAAATAACCTTGCAATTTCTGGTTCTAGAGTTGCAATATTCTTGCTTTGTTGTTTCAGTAATCGTTCCGCATTATCCGAATAGATTTCTTTACACAACCACTGCGAGATCTGAAACTGCGATAAGCTGCTATAAATACATTTGTTCTTAATCCACTGACTACTTCCAAATGTATGGCCTTGGTGGTCTGGCACACAAATACCGCAATATAACCTTTGTAGCTACTCTACCGGCTGGTAGATCACCCATTAGTTGGTTGAGTCAAATTTCTACCCTTAATTATCCAAAATTTATTGCGAACATTTGCCAATGTTAGTTGTATGCCCCATGAAGTGTTGTAGTCGTATGCACATCTTCAATTATTCGCTTGCTGATTGAGATTTCCTTCGGTAAGATAATGTGTTACTTTTGATTCATTGGTAGTTGCGAATTTTGTAAACGTCCGTGTAATCATAATATCCCATCCTCGCTGATGACTGGGTTTAGAGCAGATAGTATGGATTTTTTATTCACTAAAATCCCACTCAACCATACCTGAAGTTATTTACGGAAGTATCGATGTTGTTCAATTATAATTATTTGGACTTCCGCGAGTTTCAGTTCTGGTACTGCCACTTCTTTCGACTGTTGCCGTTGTTTATGAATATGCACGTTTATAAACCTTTGACAGTACACCAATATATGCTTCAACTTATGAATGTCTGAAATTGTATCAATTAATTCATGTAGTGTGTAACTTCGTGATATCAACTCTCATCCAGCGTAAAACTATGGTGGAATCTGTCCAGGCGAACATCTTTTCATCTTGAATGTTCATGGTATTTTTGGCGAATCCTAGAAGCCTAGATATCAGATGCGCTGCGTCTAGTTCCAGTTTTGGAAAAGCCAATTTTGTTTTGATTGGATCAACTCTTGTTTTGCTACCAGCAAGCTGGTTGTAATTTGCTCGAATGCATTTGTGGTTCTTAGATAAACCTCCGCTACAAATATTTGACATTGTTTCAACCCATCTTGGTACCTTTATTCCGCTTAATTTATCTAATTCGCTCTTATATACTCTTGGTTGGTTCTTCCATTGGAAGATTTAGCCTGGTCAGGTCAGATTCAAATGTGTTATCTTCCGGAGTATAGAGAATTCTTAGTGTTTTTATAATGTGACTGTTTTTAAATTAATCATTCCTTTTGCTCGTAGGTACCCAGGAACGTTAGTCATGACTTTAGCTGAATTCGACGCCCATTTGTGCATTGAGAATCCTCCGCTCCGTGTAAGTCTTGCGATCTGTTGTTGAATTTTTAACCTCCTCGACGCTGTCACCCTCGCTCAGTAGACCATCCACGTAAAAATCTCTTTCCATGATCTTTGCAGCTGTCAGATAGTTAGTTTAGAAACATCACTGCCGTTATTCCATATGCAATGTTTTTATTTTATTTTTTTTCCTATTGGTTGTGATGGATTTTTTCGTCACAATATGCGTTACAAGTTCTGATGAACATGAAGCATCCAGATTTGCCGGAACATTTTTTCCGCATTTGCTGTTACCACGAATTTGTGTGTTCGTCACCTCAAGATGATGTCCTGAAGTCCCTGTTATTTCGAGATTTGTGTCATGTTTCTAACATACGTCGCATCTAATAATAATATTTTCGTTTGACTTGTTTGTAATTTCTAAACATCCGAGTTACCTCGGTCTTCGTGCAAGCTTGAATTATTTTGGCTTTTTGACAACTTCTATCATTGTTTTACATATTAAGATCTTAAATTTGAATCCTTTATATTTAGATTTAAATGTTTCTTGATCTAATGCTATCCCAGTTAGCTGATTTGGTTGTAGATATTCAGTGGTTCTATCTTCCAATATTTGTTCCTTAAATAGTTCTGACGTAAAGATATAACATTTCTTGCAAAATAATAAGATTTCAGTTTCTAATTCAAGGGCTGCTCTAATATTCCACAGTGGTTTCCAGATAATTTGTCTTGAACAACTTAGGTGACTATATGTAGTTGGTATGACGTGTTATTGTTTGTTAGCTAAAGTAATTAGAGCCTCATCGCTGGATGATGGTGGTGATATACTAGAAATACTTCATCAATAGTTTTTATCCGTGAGAGGGCGTTAAAATTTGAGTTTTTTTTATATTAACTATGGTGTTTGTTTCTTGTCGATTCGGATGGGAAGTTCGAATTAAGTGGCGCATGTCTTGGGTAAACATTAGCATATCAGAACTAATTGACGAATGACTAACCTCGATATGGTAGTTTTCGGAATGTTTAAGTTTGATCGGATGCTCAAATAAAACAGTATGCTGTTCATTTGTAAAACTGATAAATTCTACAATTGCATGCCAGTTATGTGAAACGTAAAATCTTAAATCCTAAAACTAAAACTTGTTCCATTAAGTAGCGTTTTTTGAATAACGTTTTCAGTTTTTGGGGTCAATTTTTTGAATTATGAATGCAAAACTATTCAATTGATCTACAAGTCAATTCTTGGGGTTCTCATCACATCTTACCCCCAAATCCTAAAGAGATTTTCGTCAAATTGTTTGCATGGCTTAAACTGACCAATATCTGTCTACAAATATTCGCTTATTGATGACTTCGAATTCCAAAGTAGTTTAGTAAAGCAAAATTTTTAATGCAAATCGATTTAATTGATCTACAATTCAATTGTTGGGGTTCTCATCAAATCTTACCCCCAAATACCCAAGAGATTTTCTTGAAACTTTTTACATGGTTTAAACTGACCAATATCTATCTAAATTAATATTGGCTTATTGATGACTTCGATTTCTAAGATGGTTTGTGGAATCAAAATCATTTTTAATTTGTTTTATTTGTTATTTTCAATTATTTTGTTGAATACTTTATTATAAGCAATAATTGAAACATTCACGAATACTATCAAACGATTTTAAATTTAGGAAGGTTTTAAGGATACTCTTCATAACCGTTTCTTGTTGTTATGGTCATGTAAATTCAATCTTGATCTGGTTTTGATATAGTTGATGAACTGGCGTTCCGGTGTGGCAGCCATTTCAATTAGTATCGCCCTACGGTCACTGGATGCTCAATTTGATTTGACCTTCATGATCTTGATTTTGTTTACTAAGTCACTGGTCACAAAATATTTGTGGCTTGTCCGGAAACGATTCGGGGTTTTATGTATTGGTAAAAATTTGGTTTTACTGCTGTTCATCTCCAAACCAAGTCTTCTAACAAAGCGATCGAGCGGTATAAATCTGTTCTTGACATCACTATGTCTACGGCAAAGAAGCACGATGTCATCTGCATATCAAAGCATTGAACATATTACAGGGTGGCTGAGACCAAGTGTTACCAAATGAAACGCTGTAATTTTTTTAATTTTGATTATTTTTTATTGAAATTTCGTGGAATATGTTGAAAACATATTATATTTTATGAAAAACATGTTACTGCTCGATATGACTTCCTTTGGCTCTGATTATTTGATTCAGTCTTCCATAGAAAGCATTGCATGCTGACCGAACGTGAGCTTGTGGAATTTTATTCCATTCTCGAACAAGAGCTGACTTCAATGCATCAACACTTTCGTATTTTTTAGTGGACAAATTACTCTCCAAAATGGACGATATGGAGAAATCCATGGGATTCAAGTCTGGTGAATATGGTGGCCATTCTTTCTTCACGAAATCAGCCGCGGAACGCAATTTTGTAAAAATTGCTGTGTCGCTCGAGCTTTGTGTGACGGTGCCGAGTCCTGTTGGCATGTCCAACGGTTCGTACCAAAGTGTTTACGTGCCCAAGGTAGCAAAGTATCGTTTAGGATCTTTTGGCGGTACACCTCTTTGTTTATCTTGACTCCATGTTCGATGAAAACCAGAGGAGTGCGTCCATCTGCAGTCGCTGCAGTCCAAACCATAACATAAGCTGTTGATTGCTTGCGCATGGCAACTCTTGTGTCCAAATTATCGTTGGACTTGTGCTCTAACCAAACACGATCATTTTGTTTATTCACATACTGTTGAATGGTGAAAATTTTCTCATCAGAAAAGACAATTTTTGGAATCTCATCACGTTCGACCAAGGCCTTCAATACTCGTGTTCTTTCAAGCCTAACTTTTTTTGTGCCTCCGTAAGATCTTGAACTTTTTGTATCTTGTAGGGCTTCAAGTGTAGTTCATTTTTCAATATGGTTTGAATGCTGTATCGTGAAACATGTAGACGTGCGGCTAATTGATTGGCACTTTGACGATGATTTCATTGGATTCGTTTCTTCACATTTCGTAGCATTTCTTTTGATGTTGCTGTCTTTTTAGGACCGCCTCTGTTGCTTTGAGCGATGCTACCAGTTTCGTTGTATCGAGTTATGGTTCGATACACAAACATTTTATTCACATTCAAATGCTGGAGTTGACGAGCTATTGCTGTTTGTGAATTTCCACCCAAATACAGTGCAATTACACTATTACGTTTGAATTCCATTACGATTTTTTTATGAAGATATTAATTTAGAACAATTATTTGTTGACCACATGTAAACAACTAACCAAACTTCAATCTGTCAAAAAATTGACGCGCGAAAATGACAACTACACAAATGACAGCAGAGTGAAGTCAGTAACATTTGGTCTCAGCTACCCTGTAAATATACATACTGCAACGTGTCAATGTTATTTTTCCTTACCAGATACTCGAAAGTCAAATTAAACAGCAAAAGCGTGGCAGAACAGCAAACACTCTCATTGTAATCTGGAAACCATTGAAGCTTATTATCCCTTCCTCTAAAAGCTTCGTAAAATACCTAAGCAAGCTACGTGAATAAAGCCATAGCTCGCTCTTTCAAGTAATGCAACAGCTGTGGTTTGAGCGTCAATCCACACAAGACTGAATTGGTTCATTTCTCTAGAAAGTACAAACTGACCTCCCCATTTTAAATCATATCAGGTTTACCTTTAAAGACCTTTACATAAAGACTTACCTTTAATTTATACTGGTCATTGTGTCGTTGATAAAAGATGAAGTTTAGAGACCCACATCGGCACTGACCCTACACTACAGGCCTAAGGCCAATTTTAAAACATGAGATTGCTGTCTTGTGATTGGCTCTAAATGTTGTGGCAAACCAAAAGTCCTTGAAGAAAGTACAGGGAACAGCTATCTAGTATATCAGTGGAGCACTTTGGTGCACATCCACTCAATACGGGAAATTCTTGTTCATATTATTCTTGGATAGCCCAGGTAATAAAACGGCACCGAGGTCAGATATAAGGATCGACTTCAATTACATGTAGATCTGTTTGAATGTAGAACATTCATACATCCTAAAAAAACTCGACCACTTTATAACCTGTGACTCACTATGCGGTTACGTCACCATCCTATAACAATACGTTTATAACTATTATTTCCACCAGACAGGACTGAGTGAGAGACGCTGTTCTGAATCCTGAGTGTGTCAATTTTTTGACGGATAGTTGAAAAATGGACCGTAAAGTTGAGAATAGGGTGTTCAATTAAAGATTGAAATTAAACCTTGATTTCCGTCTCCCCGCCTAGTGCAGTGTATTTTCATCTGTTTCAGGTATATTATAATTTCTGAAAGGGATATTCGCATTTTTTACGGACTAAAGCACTAATATCCATTTTACTTACGTTGGAGTAGCCCAGAATGGTCTCTCATACTCTACGAAGAATTTAAGGGCCGATGAGCTCACTCGTCGAGATACAACTTGCCTCGCCTCACCTAGCAGAGAAAACGTTGAATTGTGGCTCGTAAGTGCAAACTAATGCATCAGGAAGTAGCTGTATGACTAATGAATAATACATGAGCTAAAAGTACCTTTTGGAAAGATCTGGCTCACACTAGATCTGCCAAAGTCCACGCACCTGATACCTCTGCGAAGGAGCCCTATCAGTTTGGTTGTGTATTCTATTATAGGGCAGAAGAAAGTTTATCTATTAACTTTAATAATTTCCGATTTGTTTGTTCGAATATTTTATTTATCATTTTATATCATCGAAAAGAAGCATCCAACATGTTCAAAGAATGCCAAATTTGGAGTTGCTTGTGCTCAGTGGTATTTACGTTAAATAATATTGCTTCTATTCGTGTTTACATTTTTGGTTGGAACATAAGTAGACCACTTTTATCAACGTTTTTCCATAGAAATAATTAGAGTTACTTTTGCTCTCCTTGAATTTGCATATTTTCATCTGATTCTTCTGCGTCATGTAATCTGTAGTATTATCTTTAGGTTATGAGAGGGTATCGTGCTCCGAAAATATATCCTAACTATTGTGTGTGATCATATCAAAACCACACAGCCAAAATCCAAAAAATTTATACTTTTAACGTGCCATATCTAAATATTATTTTAGTTCAAATATGCTGTATAAGATAGCGGAAATTTCTCAGCGGAAAATAAGAGATTTCGCTACTCGCCGCAAGTGGCAGCACAATCACAAAAGAGAATTTATTTTGTAATATAATTACCAGCGGAAATTTATTATTCATTTTGTATCTCTTTTTTCACTAAATAAAATATCCCAGCGGAATAAAATATTAAAAGTAATCCTTAAAATGACAAATTGATTGATCTCCGAAGTAAAGGATCTCATTCGGTAAATTAAATCTTGAAATTTAACAATATTTCGTCTTTCATCCATTCAAACAGAATGATGATAAAATTTGGATAGTAGTATTGATCAGGGATTTTAAAGTAAGTTTTGGAAAAAATTCTCGGATCTGTTCATGCTGGACTAAACTTGGCCATTTGATAACCAATCTTTTTGAAAATTTAAAAATGTTAATTAATTTATTTTCAGTTTTTGGCCAATATCTCAAGAACTTCCACTAGTAACCAATACTTTTGGTTGTTTTTCGAATAGATTAGGTCATGCTGAGACTTCGAAGAAAATTTGAGTCTAAGTTATTTCACCTAAGTTATTTTCAGTTTCTGGCCAATATCTCGAAAACTTCCACTAGCACCCAATTTTTTCGGTTGTTTTTCTAATAGCTTAGATCATACTGAGACTTCGAGGAAAATTTGGAGAAAATTTATGGATTAGAATTTTCACTATAATTTTTTGATTTTCTGCGGCCATGTAAGTTGTTTTCAGTTTCTGGGCAATATCTCGAAAGCTTTCACTAGCAACCAATACTTTTGGTAGTTTTTCTAATAGCTTAGAGATTCTGCCCAATATCTCAAAAACTTCCAGTTTCTGGCCAATATCATAAAAACTTCCACTATTAACCAACACTTTCGGTTGTTTTTCTAATAGCTTAGATCATACTGAGACTTCGAGGAAAATTTGGAGCAAATTGATTGATTAGAATTTTCACTATAATTTTTTGGTTTTCTGCGGCCATATAAGTGGTTTTCAGTTTTTGGCCAATATCTCAAAAACTTCCACTAGTAACCAATACTTTCGGTTGTTTTTCTAATAGCTTAGGTTATACTGAGACTTCGATGAAAATTTGGGGAAAATTTATGGATTAGAATTTTCACCATAATTGTTTTGATTTTCTGCGGCCATGTAAGTTGTTTTCAGTTTTTGGCCAATGTCTCAAAAACTTCCAGTTTCTGACCAAAATCTCAGAAACTTCCACTATGAACCAATACTTTCTTTTGTTTACCTGCGGCCATATAAGCTATTTCCAGTTTCTGGCCAATATCTCAAAAACTTTTACTATTAACCAATACTTTTGGTTGTTTTTCTAATAGCTTAGGTTATACTGAGATTTCGACTGAGACTTATAACTTATATGGCCGCAGAAAATCAAAAAATTATATTGAACATTCTAATCCACAAACTTTCCTCAAATTTTTCTCATAGTCTCAGTATGATCTAAGCTATTTGAAAAACAACGAAAAGTATTTTTTACTAGTGGAAGTTTTTGAGATATTGGCAAAAAACTGAAAATAAATAAATAAAAAAATTTAAATTTTCATAAGGAATGGTTACGAGGGTGTTTTTTTAAGAGGTTGCCGATTTTTTTTTTGAATAAAACACATATAAAATTATGAAATGACCAAAATTTTTTTTTATTTGGTAGATAATTTTTTGGCATTTAACATTTAAACACAATTTCTGGCATATGGCTACCACGACTATTTTTCACAAATGTCATTCTGGAGGTCCAATTTTCCAGCACTTTTTCAAGCATTTGAGGGCGTATGTCAGCAATGACACGTTGAATATTGGTTTCCAAAGCGTCAATCGATTGAGGTTTATCCACATAAACCAATGACTTCACGTATCCCCACAAAAAGTAATCGAGTGGCGTCAAATCGCACGAACGCGGAGGCCAATTCACCGGACCATTTCTCGAAATAATGTTGTCGTTGAAAGTTTCTTTCAATAAGTCCATTGTTTCACGTGCTGTATGGCAAGTGGCACCATCTTGTTGAAACCACATTTCATTCATATCCATATCTTCAAGATTTGACAACAAAAACTCATTTAACATGGTTCTGTATCGATTTCCATTCACGGTAACGCGTCGTCCTTCCTCATTTTTAAAGAAATATGGACCGATGATCCCACCAGCCCATAGACCGCACCAAACAGTACATTTATCAGGATGCATTGGTAATTCTAGAACGGCGTGTGGATTATCTTTGCTCCAAATGCGACAATTTTGTTTGTTGACGTATCCATTTAACCAAAAATGCGCCTCATCACTGAAGAGAATTTTACGGTAAAAAAATGGATCTTCGTTCAATTGATTTAACGACCAATCACTGAATTCACGGCGCAAACGATGGTCGTGTGGCTTTAATTCTTGCACCAATTGAATTTTGTATGGCACCAAACCCAAATCTTTACGTAAAATTTTCCATAAAGTCGATGGACAAAGTCCAATTTGCTGAGCACGACGACGAATCGATAAATTGTCGTTTTCTTCGACACTGGCCTCAACGACAGCAATATTTTCTTCTGTACGAACTCTTCTCATTCTTGTCGGTGGCTTGGCATCCAAAAGAGTGAATGTAGACCGAAATTTGGTAATTACGTTCTTTATGGTGGTCTCTGACGGACGATTATGTGCACCATAAAATTCACGAAGTGCTCTATAAACATTTTTAATTGAACACTGATTTTGAAAATAAATTTCCACAATTTGAAAACGTTGTTCTGGAGTTAACCTATTCATAATGATTTGCCAAACAATACTGAGTAGAAATGCCACTTTGAGCTGTCAAAACAACTGTCATAAAATAAAACGACATCTATCGGAAAAACAAACCTCCTAAAAAAACACCCGTTATATATATATATATATATATATATATATATATATATATATATATATATATATATATATATATATATATATATATATATATATATATATATATATATATATATATATATATATATATATTATAAAATTAATCAAAACTAATAATACGAATAATAAATTTCGACATAAAAGGTGTTAAAACAATTAACCATCTCCGCAACTCGCTTCCACTATACTACACTCAAGAATGTTCACTTCATTTCTGATTGAAATACCGCATATTAGTGCTTAATATACGAAACTTTTAAATATTCATAACTCATAAACACCACTTGACTACATCAAAGCAGTTTAACGCTGCGTGTTTATTAGATGGAATAATCAGTCGAGCACCAACTTCCAACTAATAAATATTTCAATAAATTAAAACAAACTAAATCATATTAATATTTTTTATTTTTTTAATTAAATTAAATAATTAACAACCCGATTTTGTTGTTGTTGTTGTTGCTTTGTTAATTTCATAAAAAAGAGCTATGAATAATAAAACGTTATTAGCACATTTCAATAATAAAATTATATTATAAAAGAAAATGTTAAAATTTCATTCTTTAGATGTTTAATAATTTTTGTTTTGCTTTTTAAACATACACAGACAAGATTTCTAACGAAAAAGCCGACGTTCAAATATAAATTAGATAATTCCAGGTCGTAGAATTTTTTTCGGCGTTTTGTTAAAATAAAATCTAAATCACATCAAAATTATTATACAATAATGTGCTGTTGAACGGCAGTAACGAACTAATAAAATTGTATTACATAAATTGGTAACAATTTCGTACTCTCTAAGTGACAGATCTATTGTCTTTATAATTAAACCACTAAAATGGCTTTCAAAGTTATCAATAAAAAATGTTACGCACGAACCTCAATTTTTTGACTGACGGTTTTGATTTTTGCCCAAATTTGTGTTCTACTGTTCGCTGTGTCTATCTATGTGTGTCGGAATCTTTTTTTTTTTTGTTCAACATCAATCATTTCATTATTAATTATTTTTAGCACCAAAAACATTTAAATTCATATATGAATATAAAAAATGTTTACGATTTTAGCCGAAATTCGCGTGAAGTTGAAAGATCTTTTTTTTGTGGGATTTCAACTAAACATTTTATTGTTTCACTTTATTGCGGGATATATTGATTGATTGTGGTGCATAGAATTGTTATGGAATTTAATACCGTGTTAGGTTTTCGGTTTAAAGAATTGCAAATTAAATTTAATGAATTTAAGTATCGTCAGTAAAGTGGAAGATGCACTACTCTAAATCATTTTCTCCTCTCTCGTAAGCGAATCAACGTCACGGTGGTTTCAATCTCGAGCATAGGCCTCGTGTTCTTCTATAGAATACACTAGCACTAGCAAATAGAACTCGCAAATTATATAGAAAACCTCGGTAAATTCTTAACCAAACGGACGTGAGAAAGCCTCGGCTTATTTTTAATTAAGACTTGGTTTACGATTTATGGCTATAAATATTCGATATAAGGCCAAAAAATTAAAAAAAAAATTTCTCAATTGTTTTTAATCTCAGAAAGAAAGTTTTTTTTTGAAAATAACTCTTTTTTATTATTTCCTTTTTAATTAATTACAATCTAGTCGAATACTAATAAGCAATTTTATTCTAATAAGCAATTTAAATAACTACATTTCACTGAAATTTAAGGGATTATCAATCGATGTACTCTTTAGCTTTGACATTTGTTATTTGATCGCGCTTTTGTGGTGCGCTAGATAGAGATTTATTTTAGCTGATTTTACCCTAACTCAAATGGTTTTTCTCTTTTGAGCCTTCTAACTAAATTCATATTATCCAGTAGCTGGATGGCCTCTATGTTGACATGGTGTAGTAGCCCACTTCTAGCAAATTTCATAATTTCGGTTTTGATGAATTCTATGCCCAGATCTTTGTGGATGTCGCTACTACCTAACATGGTTTAGGATGCGTTGACGATGTTTCTTAGCACTTTATTTTGGAATCGTTGGATAATATCCATGTTGCTCTGGTTGGTATATCCCCAGAGCTGTATACCGTAAGTTCAGACAGCTTCAATACTTGCTTATAAAGCAGACTCTTATTAGCGATTGATAGATGAAAGTTTTTTCCCAGTAACCCATACATTGTATTTTACTCCCAACCCATCCCTTTTCTTCTTTTCAGCGAAGTTTAGAATGTCATACATAGATATTTGACCTGTAGGAGAAGACCTCCTTCCTTTACGATACATTTGAACATAAAACTGTTTTTATTTAAAGTAAAACCTTCTCTCTAAAAAACCACCTCTCAAACCCAACCGCGACCATGATTTAATAGTATACATCGAGAAACAATCACACTCTTCGGAACGACAACTCTTCCATATTTATTATTTTTTTGCTAATTAAAATACAAACCAATGTCTAAAATTTACCAGTAATCCTACAAGAAAAGGCATTGTCATTTGCGAAAAGTTTAAAAACAAATAATTTTGTAGCCAGTAACGGGCGACTCAATAAATTTTGTTTCAGAAACAATATTGTGTGTAGAGCATTGAGTGGCGAGAGTAGTTCAGTAAATCATGACCTTATTTCGAGTTGGTATCAACGGTTGCCATCAATGATAGAAAATTAAGAATCCAAAAAATATTTATAATCTCGACGAAACTAGCCTTTTTTATCGAGCGTTGCCAACAAAATCGCTCCTAGCCAAAGGGACCAATGCACATGGCTCAATGTTGCAAATGCGATTGGACAAAAGGAGCGAGCGCTTTGTGATCAATACGACCAAAAGGCCAAGATGTTTTAAAAGTATGAATATGAATAATTTAGCCTTTATCGAGACTCAAATAAAACAGCTTGGATGACCCGAGTTATTTTTAATGAGTGGTTAAAATTTTTTTAAAAAAAATTACCGAAGAGAAACTAAGAATTATATTGGTTCTGGACAATGCAGCCAGCCATTCAACCGAATTGAAGCTCAAATCTATCAAATTATTATTTCTGCCTGCAAATATTACGAGTGTAAGTCAACCACATGATCAAGGTATCATCCAAAATTCTAAACTACATTATCGGCGCAGAATGCTAACAACTTTATTCGCGAAGATGGATACTGATGGCAATGTTATGAATTAATATAACAAATCACTTTTGCTGATGTCGTTCAATAACCGACAACCATTGAAAAGTGTTTTTCAAAATGTGGACTGATACTGTCAAGTTCTAACACTGACGTAACCGTTTCTGAAAATGTAGATATTCAAAGTGACATAATATCTTTAGCAAAGGTTGTCAATTTAGAACTCGAATTCGATACCAATATTGACTTGGATGATGTACCACCACTTTGAGACAATGACGAATGGGAACGAATGGAGAAAACGAGGAATCCGATGCTGAGGAGCTTCAGCCAATGTTACTTCATAAAAGCTTGGAAGCAGTAGCTTGTTTAAAACGAATGTCGTTGAATTTAGGAAATAGTGAGTTAATGACTCATTTTTATGAATACGAGCGATTACTGGGAAACGAAATCATTCGCAGCACAAGACCAGATCATCGAAACAAACAACGTTAATTGATTATTTCACGCCAAAATAATACAAAAAAATATCAATAACTTTTTAATTTAATTAAATTAGTAATTTCTTTATAATTTATTTTTGTGATAAATGTACTGGTTTGAGTACTATTTGTTTTAATTTAATTTTATGCGCCATTTTTTTGTCCAGTTGTGTACTTGCTCTTTGGCGATTTGTAATTTCTCTGTTGTATCTGAGTAGCTCCATCATGGCTTTCGTGTTGTTTTGTGGGATTGGAACATCTCGGATGTATATTAAATACAGAATTGACCCAAGTACACTTTCTTGAAGAACTCCTGCTCTTATTTCCTTAAGCTCAGAATATTCCTCTTCTTGCTTAAGCCTGAAATATCTTTCCGTTATATACGATTCCAGTATTATGCTTTACTGTTTAGGTAGGATTATTTTAAGTTTGTAGATTAAACCTTCGTGCCAACAATTTTTTTTCTCCTCTAAAGTTTTTTCGACGATATTGGTTATTCTATGCTCTTGATCAATAGTTGAGTGCTCACTGCGAAACCCAAATTGGTGATTCGGAATTAGGTTATTTATTACACAGAGAGAATAATGTAATGAAATTCTACAAAAATTGCATTGAAATTCACTTCAAATGATATGAATTTTCAACCCATTGCACGTACAATGAACGTTATTGGTTTTGTAGTAAAATCTTGTAGTATAGAACTAATTAAAAATAAAGTATATTTTACTACAACGTAGTACAATTTTTATAAAATCCGTTGTAAAATACACTACAAGCGTAATTGAATCTATTTACTCTGTTTGTTCTTGTCTGTACAAGCGTAGTGAAATTTAACACAGCGTAGTAAAAGTATGGCCAATATTATTAATAAAATACATAGCCTTCACAATGAAATTTACTTCTCGGTGAGTTTCTCACAGTAGTAAATTATACTACCTATGAAATAAAATTAAGTTCACTAAAATATTCCATTTAAAAAATTTAAAAAATACCCCACCCGTCTAACACTGTTGGATATTGTGTTAGAAAATGAGCTTTTGGTTTCAGAGGCTCACTAAAAAGCTCTATGTATTATCTATTGTGATCTGATATTCGAATTTCCAGTTCCTTTATGTCATCGTCTTTGAATGTTGAATAAAGACATAATTCAATAAGTGTTTGTAAATTTTTAAAGAATGCCCACATGTAACGCATGGCCAGAGTCGCTCCGACGCCACACCCACATACATAAACTACCGGATAGTCTCCAGTGGCTTGGGAGGGTTTGACATACTGTGCGATGTCGGAGACCATGCCACAATGAATCATACTAATGGCTCTTATAAACATTTGCTTCAGTTAAACTAACTCTTCCTACCTTCCTTTATATAGCGCTACTCATCGCCCTTAACGGAAAATTAAGTTGCTTCTTATATTTGTCCCTCTCTAATTATCTCCCTCTTCGATCATCAACAATTCAACAAGCATAAACCTATAAATTTAAGCCGTTTTAGGGCTCTAGTTTGGTGCCACTTTTTCTGGATTTTCGGTTATTCCTAAGGATATTTCTAATTTCTGTTGGATAGCTATTTTCTTTTAGAATTGATTTGATTTCTCGAGTACTTTCCCACGCTGATTGTTGAATATCCGTAGCGAAATTTTCTTCTTCTTTGTCCAGTTGATTCATAGTTTTTAAAGGAACTTTAAGAAGTATTCTATGTTCAAGGTGCACTTTAAAAATTTTCCAGTCCATATGTTTGTTGGTTAGTACTATATTATTGCCTTTTTGGATGATATACTTGCTTAGGGCTAGGACTATCGGAGAATGATCTGACCTCATATCTTGGCTTTCTTCGACTTTCATGAAATTAATAGAAATATTTTTGGTTATAAAAAAATCGATCAGGTCAGGTATTTTTCCTGCGTCAGTTGGCCAATATGTTGGTTTTCCTGTTGAAATGGATTCACATCAATTTTCTTTAATGGCAATTAGTAATTCTTTTCCTTTAGTAGTAGTTAACCTCAGTGAGTATTCTTCGCATTGACGTCACCACCTATTACGAACTTTTTTCCCAGATACTTGAATAACTCTGAGTAGTGTTTGTTTTTAATAGAATGTCTTGGTGGCTTATAATCTTGCTACAACAATTGCAAAGTTGTTGGTTTTTAAATAAACCACTGTGGCCTGAATTTCTTCTTTTTCATATTTTGCTTCTTCCAAATATGTGTCGCCATAGAAACAGACGGGGCTATCTCCTTTCCAGCCAGTCAAGGATGGTTTGACAAATTTAAAGCTGGACAACCTATACCGGGTGATTCTTTTAAGCAGAAATTTTCAAATATCTCGGAAAATAAGCACAAAAAATATCCATTATCAAAATTGAATCATTCCGGACTAATTTAAAGTGCCAAAAATTAGTTCCACTCCTCTCCTTCTTGTTGGTGGGGCGGGGATAACTTTGAAATTAAAATAAGCAAGGTAGCTAGGATTTTTTTAAAACAGTTTTTTCAATTTATGATAGATGGCGTTGTTAACTTAAATTTATATTAATTTTTTTTTGTTTTTTGTTACTGAGAACCTATTCATACGATTCTGCAATACGTTTTATATTCAGATATTTTTAAAACAAAATATAAAACAAATCATTTATTTTAAAGCAGATTTAATCGCATGTTCTTGGGTTACGATAACAGTAGTTTCTTGACAAGTCAAATTTAATTTTATTAATAAACAACTTAAGTAATAATCGGATTTGCTTACCTATGATCCTGTTATCTATCCTAAAACAAAAAAGGCCTAATTAGAATTAAAGTTTAATTAATTTATTAGTAGTTGATACTGAAATAAACAAAAAATAACAGTGAAAAGTAAAATTAAAATAAGTGACGGTAAAGTTTTGAACTGTTTTTTACTATTTCAAAATGGAGAGAAACATACGAGCTAGATATCGTGCAGTGAATCAGTTGAAAGCCTTAAAGGCATTTAGTGAGAAAATAGATAACACTACCACGTTAGAGACACTGCACCACTATGACCAATATGAATCCAAAACGGAAAGAGTATAGATAACTTGGTTCTCAATAGGCTTGTGGGACTAAGGGTGGCGATAAACTCAAGGTCAACTGAAAGTAAAATCGAAGTGGACCACTTAAATCCTACGCTCGGCCTGATTATTGGATAACAGCAAAGTTTTCTCCAATCAACCGCAAAATGTACGCTTACCAAAAGTAACTATCGAACCATTTGCTGGAGAGCACAAGTTATGGCCGTCGCTTCACGATTTGTATGTGACGACGGTACCCGAAAACAAAGCTTTAAGTGCCGTACACAAGCTACAAATTTTACATGGTTTACTAAGAGGAGATGCTGCGACATTAATACACCACATTAAGGTAACCGAATAAAACTACGATTAAGCTTGGGCCAAACTAGTGGCTAGGTACAATAAACCACAGTCGATAATTTCCAATTTAATACAATTATTCTTTGATCAAAGAACCTGCAATCAAGCTAACCATCGCGAACTGCGGAAATTGTGCGATACCTCGGATGAGGTGATCCAAGGATTACGAGCATTGGGAGATAAGGCGGAAATGCGGGACCCTTGGTTAATCCATATGATAATAAATAAGGTCGATAATGATACGCGACAATTGTGGGCTAAAGAATCCGTAGACGAAGCGTTTCCCACATTCGATAGTTTTTTTAAAATTTTTGAGAACAAGATGTGACGCTCTGGAATCGTGTACAGTGGACACAAAACCAACCGGTGCAGTTCAAAAACAAGTACGAGTCTTTAACACCATTGAAGTCAATAAATGGAACTGTGTAGACAGTAAACAAGGACATTTACTGTACAAACGTCTTGACTACAAGAGTACGAACGTAGAATACCGAGATAAGGTCATAGAAAATTCCAAAAGTTGTACAAATCGCTTGCGGGTAGGACATTTACAAACACAATGCAACTCACGTTCTGTATGTTTGATTTGTAAAAGACACCATCACTTTCTACTTCATAACGAGCAACAATCAACAGTTCCACATGCAACAAATCACCAACAATCAACAAATATTGCAGCTTCAATACCTTCAACCTCGCATCAATCAAACATAAATTCAAATCTGCAATCAACTTCATCATCACCATGCACAACTAACGTACCAACATAAGAAATGACATCCTTGCATGAAGTCCAGACGCCTCTTAAGATAATCTTGCTAACAGCCTTGATATATATCCAATCAAGCAACGAGAAACCAATGATAGCCAGAGCACTACACGATTCGGGTTCTCAGCCATCGTTTATATCTGAAGCTTGTATACAACGCCTAGGTTTACCACGAAAATACTCGCATATTTTTCAATATACGGCCTAGCATCGTGCTCTGCACGAAAGACTAGAGGAAAGACGGTCATCACAGTAAAATCACGAGTACTTCCACATTACTCTATACAATTAACAGTACATAAAATTGAAAAAACCTCATACCTATTCCAAGATCCAATGATGTATAGCAGTTGGATTTAGCTGATCCACAATTCAACATACCTAGTGCAGAGGATTTATTAATAGGAGCAGAATTCTTCCTAGAGATGTTAGGAGAACAGAAAATGACTATTAATAAGCTTCCAGTCCTACGTTCATCTAAATTTGGTTGGTTAATAGCGGATAAAGAAGAATTTCTTAGCGTCCAAAATTACACCGCCAATGTAGACTTCAACAATACCAACGAAATGGAGCTTTTAGAGTTGTTTTGGCAGGTAGAAGAACTTACAACGGATACTAAAGGCAGTAAGGACAACGACGTCTGTGAGATTCTATTTAAAACTATCATAACCAGATCGACAGATGGAAAGTTTATAGTAAAATTACCGTTCATAAATCCTCGTCCAGAACTAGGAGACTCATTACCAATGGCTAAATCAAGAATAATGAATATTGAAAAAAAATTTGCCAGATCTACCGACTATCATCAAGAATGTAGTCAATTCATAGAAGAATACATAAGGCTAGGACAACTGTAGTAGGTTGCCTGGTCAGATCTACCGCGGGAACATAATCACAAGTATTTTATGGAACATCATGCCGTATTTAAAGAAAGTACTACCACAAAATTGCGGGTAGTGTTTGATTCGTCGTGTAAAACCACAACAACAATCTCAATAAACGGTTGCTTGCTGACTGGCCCAAAACTGCAACCGAATCTAAACACCACATTACTTCGATTTAGATTACATGCCATAGCGATAAATGCCGATATAGAAAAAATGTATCGACAAATACTGGTAGATCCTGTAGATGCCAAGCCAACTTCCAGTATATCTTAAGGCGAAAAAGTCCCCACGAAGAATTAAATCCCTACAAGTGTATGACCGTTACCTACGGAACCGCATGTGCATGTTTCAGCTAGAGTCATTAGGAATAACTTTTATATGGATGATCTACTAACCGGAAGTGACACAGTAGAAGGTGCAATTACACTGGAAAATCCAATCGCAGAAATACTAGGTAGCTGTGGTTTTAGACTTCGCAAGTAGGAATCGAATTCCCAGGAAATTTTGCACTCATTTTCAAGGATAAATGCGGAAGACATTCCCAAACTTATTGAAGGAGACCAAACCACGGAAACACTAGGAAATATGTGGCATCCTCTCTCGGAAAGCTCCAAACTTTACGATCCACTGGGCTTGTTATCACCAATAATAATTACTTTGAAAGTTTTACTCCAAAAACTGTGACTGACGAAGGTAGATTGGAGCAACTGTATGGAGCATATATTCTGCGTTTTTTACCACCCAAGCATAGACACGGGGAAAGGAATGAAGGATACTTATCATATAAAGAGAACATGACTGTCGAGACTTATATTGTACGTGCAATGTAAAACGTTAGCTTCAGTCGGGAAATAAATCAATTGAGGAAGAAAAGGGCATTGGATTCCTTCCAAATAACCTCTGGTGTGACAACGGATCTAATTTTATTGGGGCCAATAACGAGCTGAAAAGATTAAAATCAGAAATAACACTTCAACACAGCAATTTGATAAAAAAAAAATTCTATTACAGAAAGGAATTAATTTTAATTCAAGCCAGCTAGCGCGCCGCATTTCGGTGGTTTATGGGAAGCGGCCGTAAAATCAGTGAACCATCATTGCAGGTGAGCATCGAAAGAGGCTAAACTAAATTTCGAAGAAATTTCTCACCCAGATTGAAAGTGTGCTTAACTCCAGGCCATTATGCAGACTAAATGATGAACCCACCAATCTAGACATACTTACGCCTGAACATTTTTTAATCGGCGAAGCATTGCTTGCGGTACCAGAACCAATATATGAAGACGTACTAGTGCACAAACTATCCAGATGGCAAAATGTTCAGAGGCGAGTTGAATAATTTTGGAAGTCATGGTTCAAAGACTATTTACATACCTTGCAGCAACAAAGAAAATAGACGAAAGAAAAATGACCAATTAAAATTGATGACGTCGTATTGATTAATGAAGACAATCTGCCACCCAGTCCGTGGTTACTAGGACGAATAATTGAAACGCACCCGGGTAATGATGGCATAGTATGAATGGTTTCTATTAAGGTAGCTGTTAACACAATCAAATGTCAAGTACTAAAACTAATACTACGTGAACGCTAGAACCATGGATATGAAATTTAATTTTATTAATAAACATGTTAAGTAATAATTGGATTTGATTACCTATGATCCTGGTAGATTAATTTTGTATAATTTGAACTAAAATTCATATATTAAATAAAATGTTATAAATTCCCATTAACCTTGGCTTTCAAAATATTTCCGTTCAATTAAAATTAAAGGTCAATGACATTAATAGTAAATAAATAAATTGTAATCCACAACATTGTCGTTCACAAATGATTAATAAAATTCACCATACAATCAATATATTTCCCCTACTCTAATAAAGAGGTCAGTTGTAGACGCAAAGCTTATTGAAAGATTATCGATCGTTTGGAAGAAGAAATCAAAGGTGTTTAGACTAGCTAATAAAATAAGAAGAATTAGTTTACGAATTTTTGTAAGATAAATTTTGAAAGGACGTTCAGTTACCAAATAAAAGCCAAGGATTGAAGAAGTTAAATTAAATATTTAAAATTTTGACAAATTTTGTTATGTAAAGTTGTGAACAAACAAGTTGTTCTGTGAACAAACATCTGTGAATAATCAAAAATTAAGAAGCACAATTTGTTTAAGACTGATTTCGAGTGTTAATTTTAATTCAAACGTATTGCAGATTCTTAAGCATTGGTTCTCAGTAGGAGAAATCGAAAAAAATTTAATATCGTTATTACAGCGCCATCTATCATGAATCGAAAAACATGTTTCAAAGAAATCCTTCGTATTTTAAGCCGTAGAACCCGAATCAGCAATAAAAAATAGGGGTTCCTATTTTAGTTTCAAAGTTACCACCGCCCCACTTACCAGAAACGGAGGAGGGGTACTAATTTTAGATCTAATGTATGTCTCCTCCCGGAATATTTTCCGAGATATTTGAAAGTTTCAGCTTAAAAAAATCACCTGGTAAAATAAAATGAAAGGAGAAGCAGATAGTGCAAAAACATAAAAAGTATTATAGAAGCAGGCGGATATGTTCCCGAACAAGTGTTTAATATTGACAAAACCGCCCTTTATTGGAAGCGAACGCCTGATCATAAAGTCTCTTAAAGGAAAAACGTCTCCAAGGAGCAGTGTTGTGCGACTACGCGTCATTTTCGTCGAAAATAGTGTAGATAATTAATTTTCGTGTAGGCAATGTCGAAAATTCGTAAAGTATTTAGAATATTCGTAGACAATTAAGATTATTACTTGTTTTGTTGTTTTTCCGCTGTTTTTTCAGCACGAGATTGCCAACTAGAACTGACAGTTTCGCAATTTAAAAGATAAATTCCCAAAATTTAATTTTAAAATCCTAATTTTAAAATACATACTTATGGTACGTCAAATGATGAGCATGCCCCAATTTTAATCCGATTGCGGGACACCAATAAAGTTGCCATCCCCTCAATTTAAAATGAGTTATCATCATTAGCATTAACCAATAATGATGTCACGGATTATTAAGTATACATACAGAACATAAAATTAAAAAAAATAAATTACGAATTCTTATCATTAAATTAATAAATGTTCCGTACTATGTACGTAAAAAAACTATAAAATTACAATATTACTATGTACCAGTATGTACATGATTAATGTTTAATGAATTTTTTATTATATAAATTACATTGAATAATGACTTTAAATACATAATTGAACATACAATTACACATAATAATAACGTTTCGGCTGCGCTAATATCATAAAAATATATTATATACAATATATGTAACTGATAAAAGATATGAAATTTTATTTTTATATATTTCAAAAAAATACAACTTTATATATCAAAAATAAATTATTTTGTAATAAAAATAAAATAAGAAAACACCTAGAAAGGTACAATAACATAAAGAAAGAAACAAATAAATTCACGATAATTCGCGTAAATTTTATTTTAATGGAGATAATCATAAAAATGTAATTTTTAGATTTTATTTCTTGCGGACTCTAATCGAAAATATAGTTACGTATGGACTGCACTCGGTCAATTTTCGACCATAAATCTGTTTAATGAATACGTTTTCTTCCTTATTGCAATTATTGATAACTTAATCATCGTGAATCATTCAAGTATGTTTCCCATTTTTTTTTTTACATTTTGTGTTGGAAATGTCAGTATAGGGTTCGACCTTTTAGTGAATTTCTACGCTTTGTAGCTCAATAAGAACAAATTTAGCTATCGACGTTCGTGGTTTTAACGTATAATAATTTATCCCTGTGAAATATTTACATTCAATCTAATAAAAATACATTATCATTCAGGTAAAGTTAAATGAAAAAATATCAAAATTTGACGCCCGATTGGAAAAACGGCGTAATGGAAACTTTAAAACTGAAGCCCCTGGAGCACGAAGCGCGTTCGGACAACGTAGGTTGAACTGGAAGCTTTTTATGCCATTAATTCTACATTTGATTATAAAACAATTAAATAATAATATCATCGTTTTCAATGCTGTACTAAATGGACCCATTATTTTTTTTTCAAACTAGTATTTTGCCGGATTAAATAAACGGAAAAGTTCCTATAAAATAGTTTTTAATCAAAATCGTTATTTCCGCTTAACTTCCAGAAAGATAACAAAAATAAACAAAGTCCAAATTTAATTTTTGTTCTTATTAGGTTTTTCGTAAATGCTATACTTTTCAAAATATTTCCAAGAATATCAAAAATTGCTATTTCCGCATAAATTTTTGAAAAATGATCTGGACCACTTTTGTTGCAAGTTTGATTCAGAATCGATTTGTTTTTGATAGATTTTTTTCGGATTCATTATACTTTTTAAGATATTGGTAAGAAACGAAAAAGTTCAAATGGCAGTTACCATTTTCGATACACCGATTTCCACTAAATTCATCTGAAAACTGCTTTAAGAAAACCTTAAGTATGGAGTTTTATGACGTTTACTCAACCCGCTTTGGCTATAGTGGCCGAATTACTGTAAAATAAGAGTTTACTTTTAAAAATGTGTTTCTCCTTATGTTTTGAAATAAATATTTCATACTAGTTTTGATACCAATTTAATTTAAATCCAGTTGATGCTAATGTTTTTTTGTCGCAGGGAGTTTACTTTTCAAAATATTTAGAAAAATCGCCATTTTTTGGCGGAAAAGCTGATATCCACAAAATTTAGAGGGACCACCCAATTTATAATAAAAATTAGATTATGAAGTTTTATCCAAATCAGTCAAACGGGCTGTAGTGGTGATCCAGGTAGACACCATCTCGAATGGTAAATCTTCAAAAATACCTAGTTCGGAAATTTTCATGATTATTTACCATACTTACTTTGACTTTATAAAAGAAAATACTTTGGTTAGACAATGGCTTTCCAATCAAGCGGTTTTTTTTAATCCAATTGGATATTTTAATACGGCCAACCGAGTTCTAAAATGATTTAGAAATAAAATGATGATGGCTGAACGGGAACAATTCTAAATGAATTTCCCAAAATCATGATCCATTACAGATTTTTTTTATCATAATCGTACGAGACGGTTTTTCTTAAATAGGGTTCCGGGCTCGATTTGAGGACCTCTAAACAAATTTTCTCGAATTTAGAAATCATCGTATTCGATTCCTGGCACCCGAAAACCCTTCTCACCAATTTTTACAAAAATCGTTCGACTTGAATCCAGCTCGAAGCAACATAACGCAACATGGTACCAAATCGCGCAACATGGTATAAATTATGCAACATGATGCAACATCTAGTAAAATCCAACAACATGATGCAACATAGTAGAACATTAAACAACATTCGTTAATTAGTTGCGCAACATCAAGCAACATGGTGAAACAACACACAAGATGATTCAATATGGCACAACGTGATGCCCACAACATGGCTCAATAAAACGTAATATTGTGCAATATCATGCAACAAGGAGCAACATCATTCAACATCGTGCCGTGAAATCAGATTCTAACAACATGATGCAAGTTACTGGAACATCAAACAACATCTATCAACTAGTTGCAACATGGTGAAACAACACACAACATGGATCAATATAGATGGCACAACGTGATACAAAATCC
This sequence comes from Nephrotoma guestfalica, assembly GCA_963691935.1. Lineage (NCBI taxonomy): Eukaryota > Metazoa > Arthropoda > Insecta > Diptera > Tipulidae > Nephrotoma > Nephrotoma guestfalica. The sequence continues at coordinate 196,944,911 of OY829913.1, read as the reverse complement.
CATGACGTAGTGAAACAACCCACAACATGGTTCAACCAAACGCTATATTATGCAATATCATGCAACATGATGCAACATTATTCAACATTGTCACGACTCATCCGAAGATCTGCTCAATGAATTATCCAGGTATCAAAACTGCTCGTAATTGTTTCCTTGCATCAAAAGCCCTGTCCCAACAAATTTTACCAAATTCGCTGATACCAAATAAACTATTAAATAAGTACTCTCCACCAAAAACATTCATGAAAAAGGATCCACCGGAACCAATTGATGGCGCTAATATTTTATTTAAAAAACATCGCCCTACTAGGGGACCTACTAAACGGATTTTCCTTAAAATATAACCCTTTGCAATCCATTTCTGCCATTAGATAAAAATTATCACCGCAGTTTTTTATTAAATTTAATTTAACCGAAAAAAGTTAAGAAAGAGTAACGCACCCTACCGAAGGTTCTCCTAAACGTTCCCGAAACTAGAATCCTTCGAAATCGATTCCTGTCATTTGAAATCTCATTTTGTATCATAATCGTATGTGTCGAAAAAATGCATAATGTGACTTGACTCTCACCGGATAATACATTCCATGAATTTTACAGAAATCAGGACCCATTACTGTCGGTTTCTGATACTCGAAAACGTTTCTCCGACAAGTTTTATAAAAATAATGCAGCCATTTTTATAAAAAGAAAAGGATCCGAGCTTTACCGGACCACCCCTTAACGGATTTTCTCCACTGGATGTAGAAAAAATCAATGAAAGTAGGTTGACTAAAACGATTTTTCTTTACACCAACTTTTATCAAAATGGTGTGAGCCAAAAAATTAATAAAATAACGGAAAAATCGCGTAAACTTAAATAAATTTTCCTTGAGTCACCCATCGCAATCGGTTTCTTATAGTAGAAAATACCCCATAAGTACATTTTTATAAAAGTTGTCGAAGCCGAATACAAATTAATTAGACGTTTGAGGCGGAAGAAAATGTGAAAAAGACACCAAGATTAAACTAATATTTAGATAGTGAATGCTACAAATCATTATTGATACTTATAACAATCCACATTTTCAAAAGGTCGTTTTTATAGTGCAACCGTATATAATGTCACCGTAATGCAACCAACACAACATTCCGAAATATCATGGAACATAATTCAGGATAGAAAGTAATTAAAACGCATGGCCCAATACGATGCAACATGATCCGGCATTCTACCAATCTTAATGTCAATAAACCAATCCACTTAATGTAATCGAGCAACCCACTTAACCATTAGCGCCTTGAAACCTAACCGTCTATCCATGAGTTGACTTCCATATCGTCAGTCGATCAATAGTTTGGTCTATCCACCATTTACTCTTAACGTGAAAAAGCTCACTTTTGTGTTTAAGGTGAACTTACGAGTAAAGTAGTAGTAAAGTAGTTGACCTAATTTTGGAAACTAATTTTTTTAAATTGGTCCATATCACTATACTTGTACTTGCTTGCACCATATTGTAGGATATCGATCAACTTGTTTAATTTTGAAAAACATTTAGTTTCTTATCGTTTAGCGAACGGAGACTGCCCACCATATTACTTTGATGAAATAGGTTCATAGAGCTCTCCCTTGACAATATGTTTACATTTGTACGGGTATGTTCCATACCCGTGTAAAAATAATATTTGCTTGGGCTGGCTAATTTTAACAATATTTTTTCCTTCAAATACATAAAATTTGAAAAATTGGAAATATTTCAAAAGAAAATTAAAAAATTGTTATAAATGTCAATATGGACCAAATAAGTACTCGATGTCTCAGCAACAACTAGCCATTTAAAAAACCGGTTGCAGTTTGAGAAACTACAAGTAATTTAAACTAACTCTACGTTCTTAGTTTAAGAAACCCAAATTTGGTGTATGAGCCAAAATATTCAGGTGACAATATAGATAAGCTTTGGTTAGGATAAAAAAATTATAAACTTTGTAAGTTTTATGTAGATGCAATTCCCGAAAGTAGCATTGTACTCATTCGAAGTTTAATTAAAATTTTAAATAATATTTCCCAAACACAGTTACAGAATGACGAAGTAGAACTAGTAACGACAGTAGGATATTTTGTTTGCTTTTGAAATTAGGAAAATTTGTGGCAGCAATTTTCAAAATAGAATAAAAACTTAGTGTGATAAAGGCATTATAAATTTTGGCTAGCACAGAAGCCCTTCTGCACAAGTCTCACTTTCGTTGGGAATAGGGAATTAAGAAATATATTTTCATATCATGTTTCTTAGCCCTTGTGTTTCCAACCAAATTTTTGTCGTTCATCTTTACAACCAGCATACGCCACTAAGTCATATAAATCCATACATTTAATATTGAATGATCATTTGTAATTGTAATTTAAACTGATAAATACAGTTTGAACATTTTCATTTTAAGTTAGCATACAACTTGACCAGATTTATATTTAAATACTGCCCTGTTGTACTGATTTAGCTTACCGTTACACAATACATAATGATTTCTGGAGTTCCCGTTCTCAGCCTCTCTATCGTGCTACCTTGACTCTTCAACGATTTTATGCAGTAAGCCGTCTTATTAGATTTGAAGCATCTACGAGTATTTCAGACATATGGCTTATGTTCAACCAAAATCAGCAAACGTCACAGTGGATGAAAAGCTATTTCCATATCGAGGTGGTACGTATGGTGGGTTTGTGATTCGAACACTACTTACCTAATTAAAGGAGAAATATATACCGTTACGGATCCAAATTTACAAAGAGAAACCAACCAAAAAGAGCGAGTGGTAAAAGAGAATATAATAAGTAGTTCTCGTTGCCGCCGCATTTGACTTAACTTTATTTTATAATTGAATTTTTTTCAACATTTTATAAGTTTTATAAATTTTTCCTTTACATGTTACGTTAAACTTGGAGGTAAGGTTGGTTTGGTGTAAATATTTTCGAAACAACTTTATTAAAACTTTATTTTAAAAATATGTGCACCAAACTAATTACAGTAGTAGTAAATATTTTTTCTAATTTCGTGTTCTCAGAGACCCAAAGCGACCAAAAAGGCAGCCCGAAAAAGCTTTTGGATTTTGTATCTTAGTTAAAAAATACTCTTCGAAAAAAATTGGAAACCTTGAAACAAGGAAGAATTGTTTTAACGCCTCAATCATACATTTTAATAAATGTATTGTGCTGATCCCACAAATGTATTTGCGAAATAATTTAAGGCTTAATGTACTATTTAATCAGTTGGGACAAATAACCGTTCAACTACCATTCAAATATCAAAGGGATTGCTGGTAGAATTGTTTTTTTTATTATTTTATCAAATGCAAATTAAGCCAAACTTCGGTTAATTTGAAATACCGTAGCGCCAATCTCAGAATATCCTACGCAAAACTTGGACTAAATTCAGGGTTCTTAATCATTAGATAATAAGACAGCAATATCACGGGGACGACTGGTATAAAAATAATTAATTGAATCATTCTACTACTCTCGTACAATGAATTTCTGTAAATCTGGGATTTTTCAACACCGATATCAGCGATGCCTGGGCCAAATAAAAAAAAGACTACGGCTTCATTATTATGAATTTGTGTAATTTGGGAATTTCCCAGCTCCGATCTCAGAAATATCTGAACCAAAAGGCTAGTGGTTCCAGGCTTCTAAATTATTAGATAATAAGACAACAAAATCCCGTTGTAGAAATAATTTAAATAGTTTACTACTGCGTAACTATGCCCGAAGTGCCAGGTAATCTCTGTGAAAACAGAAGAAAACCACACCGAAGAAAATGTCAGCACATTTTTTGGTCATAATTTTCGTATACTGTATCTGGCATAAACCTTTTTCCCATCTCGTATAAAAATAAAATTCAATTTTTTTAATTTCAAGTAGTGCACACTACTCCGTGACAGCGATCAAAGTATCAGGTAGTCCCTGTGACAACTGCCAGCAAAGAAAATATCTTAGACTATTTTTTGTTGAAACTCGTTGAGTATGGCATGAACCTTCAGAAGGAAAACTATCTCGTAACAGTAGCCGAAGTCTTGCGTAGTGAAAACCTCCATAGAAGAAATTGTCTCAGTACATTTTTGGTTGGAAATCGTTACACACCTCTCAATTTTTTTACCAAGATCGTATTGAAATGGAGCTACAAACTTTTGGATTTCATGTGGCCAACACTACGTCGTGACAGTAACCCAAGTGACCCAAGTGAAAATTTTTGCATACTGAGTCTGACACGAACCTTCTTTCGATCTCCTATAAAAATAGGGCTACAATTTTTAAATTCCGGATATTCTAAACTGCTTCGTGACAGTGACCGAAGGGGTCAGGTAATGCCTGTGAAAACCGTCACGGTAGAAAATGTCTTAGTAAATTTTTCGTTTAAAATCGTAACATACTGAGTGTGGCAAGAATCATTTTTACAGATTGCATTGAAATGGGGCTACATATTTTATATTGAAAATGGCCTACACTACCTTATGACAGTGACCAAAGTCACAAGTAATTCCTGTAAAAACGCTACAAAAAAGGTTGTCTTACAAAATGTTTGCTTAAAAACCATTAAACATAGAGTCTGACACGAACCATATGTCTAGCTCGTACAGAAGTAAAGCAACATTTTTTGATTCCACATGGGCGTCACTACCTTGTGACAGTGGCCGAAATTTCGGGTACTCCTCCTTAGAACCGTTACAAAAGAAGATGTCTTAGTAAATGTCTGATTGAAAAATATTCTTTCGACCTCATTTGTAAATTGGGTTACATTTTTTGAATTACAGTTAGCCTAAACTTCTACGTGACAATCCGGGGGTGTCTGGTAATTCCTGCAAAAACCGCCACACCAAAAAATGTCTTAGTAAAATGGTTAAAAATTGTTAAGAAGTGAATCTGCATCGAACCTTCTTTCTATAGCTCATGAGCAAATAATGTTTGATATTTTTTTTTAATTCAGATTACACTACCTCATGACAGTGGTTGAAGGGTCAATCAGATTCTGGTGAAACCGCCACAGGAGAAAATATTTAAGTAAAATTTTACATTCCTTTACGAATTAAAGAATAGTATCGTAATCATGAAGATTTTTGCAGATTTACCATTTGCTATATCACCGAAGTCAGAAAAAACATTTTATAAACATATGCGTGTGAGTGTATGCCCAGTGTAGACTAAACATGTATGGCCTCTATACAGAACACACAGAGCTACTGAACAGAGTAAAACCATATACATATATAAGCTTCCTCCATAAATTGGATTATTAAAGTGATTTCTGGCCAAAATCGGACCTCCGGAAGTTCACTTTCGCTTTTTGCAAATATTTTGAAAAGTACAATATATATCGTTTGCAATTATATTGTTATACATCATTTTCAAAATTTTGAAAATGCCGAGTTTCGACAATAAAACTGTTTTATACAAAAATTCGGCCTCTCTTCAGCCCACACAGATAAGATCAGGATGAAACTTTCTTCTTAAGGTTTCTCCATAAATTCAATGATCCTAGTGATATGTAAAAGTAATCAATCCCGGAAACGGCAAGAAACTTTTTTTGTTTTTTATAGATGTTACCAAATGTTTAAAACAAAATTTATAAACAAAAGTATTCGAAACAATATTGCCTATGAAATTGGTTCGAAATTTAAGCGAAAATGATTTTTCAGACTAACGTTTCTAGTTTCAAGTGACTCTTATAATATGAAACCAAAGTCAGCTGCCTTGCAAAATTATCAAATATGCCTATTATGATAGTCACTTCAAACGACAATTGGCGTAATTTTTGCCTTTTCTAGTCACCTCAAAATTCCACTCGACTCAAAATGACAGTTTTTATTTGTTTCTTTTGCCTCAAGTCATGTATTGGGATGGCAACTGGCTAATTGTTCATATAAACATTATATTATATTTTTAGTCAATGAAACGACAAACGACTCGACTAGCGTAATCGGGGTGTAATTGACAGATGGTATTAAATTGTATGCGTTAGTTTTGACCATAATTTTTGACTGCTGTTGGAAGCTTCTACAGAAGGTTTTTAATATTTGCAATGTTGTTAAAAAGTTTATCATATACGAAAACCGATCAAGAATTATAAGATTTTAATAAATTTAAAAATTTTATTTTCCAGAAGGGCTGGTCATGCAGTCAAAGTTTTTCAAAATGAACGAGGGAACGAAGATTTTTGGCTAAGCAAGATAGTTTTTACCAAAATTCTGGTAAGTTGTATTTTTCGTCTTAGAAATAATTTGCGGTGTATTCGGCATTTATAAAGTTGTAAAATTAAGTTGGCCACAAAATCTATAAATTCAATAAATTTTTTTTGCATTGATATGCTGTATATTTATTGATTAAAAATTATTATAATTATACGAGTATATTTATTATGGATTTAAAGTTCATAGTTTATTTTATATTTCGCTGGTGTTACATCCCATTAAGGTATTGGGTGCTTCATTATTGAGGTGCACACTGCTGCTGGTTTTTCTTTCAATTTACAATTGCTTTCATGCTGTCTGCGTGCGGCAACATGACGATATAAGAAACATTTCAGGATAGGAAGTCAAGACAATGTAGTTTTTCTAAAAATATTACAGATTTATATGATACTATTAAAGTTAGCCGATACTTTCCAGCCGAAAGTTAAAAAAAATCGATAATGCAGATAGTGTCTTTGCTATCTCAGCCGAAAATATAATATGTTATGTCAAATATTATTATGCATCAGCCGATATTTTTCAGCCGACATTTCTCAGCCGACATTTTTCAGCCGATATTTCTCAGCCGATATTTTTCAGCCAAAAGTGTTTTTATACAACAAATATTTGATTTCTACAACAAAAAAAATTAAACCATTAAAAATAAAACAGTAATCAATATTTTTAATAGCATTTATAGTTATTCGGAAAAACTCATTTTACTATTGGGAAATTGCAAATAAACATAAAAATACAAAATTTGAAAATTTCTAAATATTGACCGTTTAAAGTGTCATGGTTGGAAATAGATTCAAATGAAAGGTCTTAATGATGATCGCACCTGGAAAAAATTTCAGGTCAATTTTCATGTGGGGAGTCCGGGAAAACTCGATTGAATATATCGCACACACAAAATTTGAAAATTTCTAAATATTGACCGTTTAAAGTGTCATGGTTGGAAATAGATTCAAATGAAAGGTCTTAATGATGCTCGCACCTGGAAAAAATTTCAGGTCAATTTTCATGTGGGGAGTCCGGGAAAACTCGATTGAATATATCGCACACACAAAATTTGAAAATTTCTAAATATTGACCGTTTAAAGTGTCATGGTTGGAAATAGATTCAAATGAAAGGTCTTATTATTGATATTTTCTTATTATTGATCATCATTAAGACCTTTCATTTGAATCTACTACCAACCATGACACTTTAAACGGTCAATATTTAGAAATTTTCAAATTTTGTGTGTGCGATATATTCAATCGAGTTTTCCCGGACTCCCCACATGAAAATTGACCTGAAATTTTTTCCAGGTGCGATCATCATTAAGACCTTTCATTTGAATCTATTTCCAACCATGACACTTTAAACGGTCAATATTTAGAAATTTTCAAATTTTGTATTTTTATGTTTATTTGCAATTTCCCAATAGTAAAATGAATTTTTCCGAATAACTATAAATGCTATTAAAAATATTGATTACTGTTTTATTTTTAATGGTTTAATTTTTTTTTGTTGTAGAAATCAAATATTTGTTGTATAAAAAACACTTTCGGCTGAAAAATATCGGCTGAGAAATATCGGCTGAAAAATATCGGCTGATGCATATTAATATTTGACATAACATATTGTATTTTCGGCTGAGATAGCAAAGACACTATCTGCATTATCGATTTTTTTTACTTTCGGCTGGAAAGTATCGGCTAACTTTAACAGGGTATTTATTTATATGCCGAATTTCAATTTTCTGTACGCAGTTTAAGTAGCGTAATTGGTATTTTTCGTTTTAGAATATAGATCTCTCTGTCTAAGTTTACACATTTTTCATCGCATTTTTATCTGCAGGTACAATAAAAGTAAGCTAAATTTTCGACATTTAATCAGTTATTTTAATTTCTTGTTAAACAAACTCACATAAAAATATTTTGACATGAAGTTATACAAAACTAGGGAAACTGTTTGAAGGGTGCTACTCGACTTTTCGCGGTAAACTCTTCTCGATAAATCCTTTGTTCTGAAGTATGCTTCTCAAGTATGAGCCTTAGGATTGTTGTGAAATATACGACTTCAGTTTTTTTCAGAAGAACAGAACAAATCTCGAATAAAGGGGCGTACGAGTACAGTGATTGGTATTATGACGAAACATCTTCTAGTGAAATAGATATATTATTATATCGTGATCAATGACAAAAATTGTTTACAATAAATTTTGATCGTGCGATGAAAATTATTCGGAATTGTTCAGAAAATTTGTATACTGTTTCAATGTATTGGTGCGACATTCAATAATGGATTGTTGAATAAATATTTTCGATTTTAATCCAAATTCGGAGGTTTCTAGAGAATGCTAAAACTTCGAACCATAGGCCTCATAGTATTTCACGATTAAACGGGACTATTGTGAATATCCCAGTTTCGCAAAACAATATTGCTAAATTCATATTTCAAATTGAGGTTGAACGATTGGCCATTGTTGGAAGTGAAATTTTATAATCTGGCCATTCCTTAGCGCCATTACTCTAATGACCATCGGTCATATGATATTCTTCTATTAAACGGGATCATTGCCAATATCCTGGTTTAGTTAGAGAAAAAAATATTGTAAATTTTATATTTCAAATTGAGATTGAACGATTGGTCATTATTTGGACTTTGATCAACGATACGTGGCAAAATAATCTGAAGGACATTGAAAGAGGATCCAGGAAATTTTGGAAGACAGATAAGAATTTTAAAATTAAACCTTGCCCCATCCCCCCACTTAAAGATGAATAACGACACGCGTTTATTCAGAAACGAAGAAAAGTGTAATGCATTTACACTTACACTTGTATACAAAATTATAATTTAATGGAAACTGATATTAGAAGTACATGCGAAGAAATCAACTCAATTGATATATCTGAAAGACCTTCTACTGTTGACCTAATAACAGATGAAGAATTAATTTCAGTTATTAAATCAGTCCGACCACTTAAGGGCATAGACCAGATCCCTAACTTGCTGTTAAATAAATTACCAATTGTTGCAATAAAGAAGCTGACTAACATTTTAAATAAATGTCTTTCGCTTGGGCATTTCTCCAACGAATGGAAAATTGACAAAGTATTGCCTATTTTAAAACCAGGAAAAGATCCTACGAAAATTACAAGTTACCGTCCAATCAGTCTATTAAGTTGTTTGGGAAAGATCTTTGAGCGACTAATAAAAGCGAGAATGAATGAGTACGAGTATATCGCAGAAAATAGTTTACTTATAAATGTGCAATTCGGATTTAAATCGCAACATTCTACTATTCACCAAATTTATTGTTTAACCAGTCATATCAAAACAAATCGTGAATTTTATAAATATACGGGTATGGTACTTTTAGACCTTAAAAACGCATTTGATCTTATATGGAGAGATGGGATCATTTATAAAATGAAATATTTAAATTTTCCTTTATATATATTAAAAATTATAAAATCATTTCTCAATAATCGAAAGTTTTTTGACCAAATCTGTAACTCCCAATCAAGCAAAACAGAATTTTTCAATGGTGTCCCTCAAGGTGCTGTACTGAGCCCACTTTTATTCAATATTTGTATCAATGATGTTCCAAAATATAATGATTGATAAATTGCACTCTTTGCAGACGATATAGCGGTCTATACCTCTCATGAGCTAAGTTCGACTATTACTTTCTTATATATGTAAACGATCTTACAGACTATTTCAATAAATGGAAATTATCCTTAAATATTACTAAATGCGAAACTGTATACTTTACTCGGTGCTGTGCTAGTATAAAATTACCTGATAGGCCAATCATGCTTATGAACACTTCTTTAAACTGGAGTCAACTAGTGAAATATCTAGGTATCCATTAAGACCGAAGATTAACTTTTAAAACTCATGTAAGTAAAATAATTGGGAAGTCAAATAAATTACTAAGCTGTTTATACCCATTGATAAACAAAAATAGTAAAATGAATCTCGAAAATAAGCTACTGATATATAAATCGATGGTACTTTAACGCAGTTAAAAAAATTACAAATGATCCAAAATAAATTACTTGATACGCTCTAATCCAACTGCCAGGTACTGTAATAATTTATTTGGTTAATCATGGAGACCAACGAAAATTTCAGTACACGTCAGCACTCAGCTCCAGCCTTTTTAACACAATTTTTTTTAGTTTTCGGCCTAATTTTCGGGCCCCTTCCCGCCATATAGACGATCACGTTTTCGTTGCTATAGAACCAAAAAATTTAAAAAAAACATGGGGTAATTGTGGTCCTGTACGAGTTCATATGGTGGCTCCGGTATTGATTGTTATGAAAAAATGTGTCTACCAACACACCACCATCTTCTACTGTATACAGCAAATATTACAAGTATTTTTATTCATGATAGTTCACTTTGAAGATATGCCGAACAAAAACAACTTAAATGCCGTCTAAATATTGCAATACAAAGTAGCATACAAAATCACAACAAATAACATAAATTCAACGACCAAATCACACAGTGGTGAAAGCAATTGCAGTTTGATCGTGAGGTATCCTTATATCAAAGTAAAGAATTCACGGGCCTTGACTAGAAGCTGCCATGGAGTATGAAATTTTCAAATAATCTACGTTAATCGGATCTATAGTTGTACGCCCTTAATTTGAGAACCGCGAAAATCTTGGGAGTGCTTCGGCACCAAAACAGATTGCAAAGATTAAAACAAAAAAAAGCTTAAAATAATTAAATCATGCTAAATAAATAAACAATATCGAAAACGTTTATGTATAATAAGTAGTATCGAGTAAGAAGAAAGCCATAGAAAGCACACAGAAATAAAATTATGAAAAATCGTGATACCTCTAAATAAAATAAAACATCGATCCAGGGCAACACTAAACAAAAGTTATGATTTGCAATAGATCTACGAGATGTAGCAATATGAACAACATGTAATGTATGTGTCGTAATAAATTAATTTTTTTTTTGTAAATCATGCGCTCTTCATAATTTTTCTAGTATAAGTATTTTATGGCTCCGGGTGAGACTGTAACACTATATGGGGATAGAAAAGTGATTTATTTTTTGTCATTAATAAATCTGTAACAAATTCAAAAGATATACTTAATATTAGTGATGTGCCTAAAGTAATAATGTAAACATATTTAAATTGTATGGTTTTACTGTACTCGGTGGTTTTTTAATTGTCCATCATTTAGTTCGCATTATTTTTTGCATCATATGGGCATAATTAAATTAACACCGTCGTGGACTACCACCATAACACAGCTCATATAATAAAATTTAACATTAAAAAATTAATTTTATTTTGAATGCATAAATACAAAAGGGGATTGTAATTTTTTGTATAGATACTCGTACATATGCAATTTACGGAATAAATATGCCAAATCATGATTTTTCTTCGAGATGTGAGTGCGCGAGATCATTTCTTTACACGAGTATACGGTTTACTCATATCGCGTTCCGTTTGAAGATATTACAAGAATAGGTGTGTTTCTATATAGCTTATTATATTGATGCTAACAACACCACCACCAGAGAGCAAAATAAAAATCTTATTGTTATAGGAAATATTAAGATACGATACATTTATACTTATACCTATATTATTGCTATTATAAATTTTTTTTTATATGAATCAACGTTTGATCTTTTTCCGCCGAATATATGTACAAAACTTATCGATTTTTAATATAACTTACACACATTATTTTCATTTAAGTACATAATTAGATGATGAGTGTATAAAGAGATTGAATGACTATTTTCTTTATATGAATTTAGAGTTTTTCGTCTTTTTGTGTAAATGATTGCATCAAGAAGAAAACGGCGGAGGAATTTTTTTGTACAATTTCAGGACAGAGGTGTGGTAAGGCAATTTTGCGGTTTTTTATTTTGAAAAAAATATTATTTTGATTGTCGGTGATTTTTATTCCCTCAGATCAAATTAACATTTTTGCTAATGTGCATAGATGTGTGGAATGAAAGGATATTTTTTGTTTCACGTATGGTATGTTGTAAATTATAATCGCGTCAGACAATAATATTTTACGGTTGCGGTTGTAATTAGCTACGCGATGGAGAACAAAATACCTACGAACATGGCAACTTTGTGAGACACATTTATTTTAAAGATGGTGGTTTATTGGTCTTCCACAGTTTTGTGCAATTTCGCGTAAAAAAATAATTGTTTACATTTATTACGTAAATAATGTAAATATTGATTAATTACGGTACAACATTGCAATAAATGTAAAAAATGTAATTAATATGCGATATATGCATGAAAACACATAAATTAGTAAATTAATGTACACCCCGATTCTAGCTTTAAGACTCGTAAGACTCGTCTTACCTAAGAACGTTTTTGTTAATACATTTTTTAAGGCGAAATTTTTTATTCGTATTCTGAACACGTCGGTCTTAATTTTTTTTTTGTAAATTCTCCAAATATTGTGAAGAAATTTCAGTTACTTTTTGTTGTTTTTTTTAAACGACTTTCACAAGAATGAGGTACTTTCTGTGATCTATAAAATATTATATTTAAAAACAATAAAAATAATTTTTTTTACCATAATTTACTTATGGTAAGTAATTTAAAATTTATTTTAAATTTCATTATTATTCAACAATAAATTGAATATTTATATCATACGTAATTACAGATGAATACTCATCGACCCGGTCATCTCGAACCAGGGCCGAACAATTGGAAACATTCATAGTTGTTCTGGATGAAAATTCTCAGTTTTTGGCTGGAAAAGATACACCTAAAAATTCAAATTACCTAACAGAAAAATTGAAATAATTGGCCGGTAGGTTAAATCCCTGAAAGGACCGGTAAAAAATCCCAATGCATGGAAAATGGTATATGAATATATAATATAAACTTTAGTTGTAACTTATTGTTATACTTTTTTCAGACTCTCAATCACTGGAAAACCCAAATTAAAAGCAGGGCCAGAAAGATTCAATTTGACAAAATTATTACCGGCGGTGGTCGGTCGTTCAGAAATCAGCTGTCCGCTTTCGAAGAGCGTGCGCTTGGTGTATTTGGTGTAATTGTAGTTAGGGGGGATAACGACGTTATGGAAGTTCGTGTAAGCCATATTCCAAATGTTTGTCTCTTATTTTATTATACAGATGTTTTTTTTTCTAGAACACAAGTCAAATACAAGAACCAGTGAAAATTTTCGAGGTTGTTGAGACCGACATGCCCGTTAACGATCAAGTGATTAACGTGGTTGTCGAGGCGGAACCAGAATCACATAAGACAAGTATCTCATCGCAACGGCCAGTCAGAACGGCCCGTCGTAAAAAGACGGCACCATCAAGTCTATCGGATAGGATCGACAAATTAATCAAATTGTCTGAAGAACGCATAAATTATAAAGTATTAATGTACTCATTTCGAATACACCGCCCTTCTCCTAGATAACTTCTGTCGTGATCGCCGATGTTTGGCTCTAAGTCCTCTTCATCATATATTACTTCGTCATCATCGGGTTCGTCAACCAAGTCACAGTCCATCAGCATATCGTGCAAACTGACACACGAATAAAAAATTATGATTGCCTTATCTGGCCAGTAATGAAATACACGGCTTTTGTGGACACATCGAAAGCGGCTTTTAAGAATCTCAAATGGCTTTTCAATGCTATTCCTAGCTCTAATTTGGATAGTATTAAATTTTTCTTCTTGGCAGTTGGCTGGCTGTGAGACCGGTGTTAAGAGCCACGGTTCCAATGGGTATCCACTATCTCCGATCAACCAAAACAAGGTTCATCATATGCGTGTTATGTATATTTACTACAAATCTATTAAATCGGGTTCGTCGCTTGGTTAGGAATGTCAATTTTAATTCCAATTGGAGAAATTGATAGAATCTTGTAGAAGGAAATAATAAAATTTTTGTCAAAATCACGAAACTTCAAAATTCAAAAAATCATTGTTAAACCCATTACAATTGACACATTTTCGCTCCATAGGCTGAAAATATTATTAGTTGTCGCAAAATGTAGACATTCCGTGTATATCTCAGGTAATGGCAGTACAAATGAAAACATGAATTCTATTACAGGCATAGCAAAACCAATTAGAATCGGATGCCAATCACTATAACGGTAGAATATTGTGTAATCTATTCGAAAATGTGTGTGAGAACCTGTGGACATCTCTACGATTGGCGGTATAAAAATCGTAAGTTTTTTGTCCAGGACTTGTAAATATAAGCCCATCATAATTGTATCCTATTCAATATAGACTCAGTAGATTGGATGATCTATTTGTAAATGTTAGTGAAACTCCGTGGACATCTCCAAATTTGGCTGGAATATTATTTGAAACCCGTCAAAAATGCTCAATTTCTAAATATAATTTTCAATAGAACGAAACTCAAAAATATACTTTACTTAAATCTTAGTAATAGGTATATGCTTTACCTTCTCTAAAATGTCAGCTAAAATCTGTAGATATTTGTAGATCCAACGGCACAACATTTAGAATTAGTCCAAATTTTATAATTTTATTTTGAAAATAAATTCCAATAGGAAAAATAACAATTTAACAGTGTAATTGTTTATTAATTTTTTACCACAAACTTCACTATCATTGTTAAAATACATAATTTTTTAGCCGATAATACAACGATTACAAGTACCTACATCTATTGAAATTGCCAAATTAATATACTATAGGTTATTTTGTGGGCCTGACATCTGATAATTAATGGCACTACTACAATAATTGAATGTGTAAATTACTCCATAAATATTCGTTAGTATCAATATTTTTATTCAAAGGAAGAAATTTATTGTTAATAGCTCAGGTAATCAGCTTAGGCTGCAATAAAAATTCGCTGGGACTCAAAGAGTTTATACAAATTAAATTGGGTTTCTGGAAGCGCCAATAATTATTGCATGTATGTCAAATAGTTATTTTAGAATTTCGATGTACTGTTACTTAAAAAAATATTTTAGTATCAAAAATTGTTATCTCGTTATGAAACGCTGGATGTGCCACAATTGGCTGAATTCACCAGGTAGATTGTTTGGTATGATTGTTGATGTTTGAATAACGCTGGATAATTTATTTATGATTGTTTTTCGATTTAAAAAAGAAGGAATATCCCAATAAGAATATTAACGTGCATGGGTTTACAATTTTACACTAAATGTAACTTTAAAAAATTCGAAAAACCTGAATTTACAAGTATTGGTATGCAAAGGAAACTAGAAGTACTAAATATTATTTTAGCCAACAATAAAAATAAAATTCAAATGTCAAAATTTCAATAGATGTAGCTGCATGCCATGGTTGTATTATCGACTAGATAAGGTATTTTATCCTATTTTATTAATTTATGTATTTTCACACAGATGTCGCTAATTATTTAAAAATTTACATTTGCTACGCTATGTAAAGTAAAATATTTCCCGTAATTAACACAATCATTTACGTGTAAATTATAGCATAATTAGTGTAACCGTAATTCCGTAAGGGGTGCGATCATTTTTCGCCCACATTTTATTATTTTTATTTCTTGTAAATTTAAATAAACCAGCTATTTTCTATTTAAATTATCGGTAACATTTAATATTGCATATATTTTTGAAAATTTAAAATTACTAATAGTTAGTCTTAACATTAAGACATTTATAAACCTAAACTTTTTCGCTGTCACTTGAATATAGATAGAGCCAGAAAAAATTAATTAAAATATTTTGTCAATAACCGTGACTACTGTGAAGGTGTGCTAGATGTTTTGCTAGTCCAAACGTTAGCCTTTACACTTTATAAGTGCACGTCACTAAGAGCAATATTGAGTCGCTATTTTATAGGCTAGTTTTCCATGCGAGAAATGGCCTAATGATATAGAATTATCAAACAAATATTCTAAAAATTTGGCTAAATTAATTTTTTGGAAGAAATTTTATATTCTTCTCTTGAGTCATTTTTCTTTACCAGTTATATTTTTTAAAAAGATGTGAAAATACGTGTTTATTTTAGTACCGTTTCGAGTTTCCAGAAAAGTGCAATGCGCAGTTGGTTCTACGAAAATCGAACCTATTGTCGTACATCTTCGAAATCGCTAGCAACGGAAGAAAGAGTCGGATGTGCTTCGGTCTGAGACCGATTGCAGAATGCAAAGAAAAAAACAGAAGATAGCGCTTCTGTTTCAAATCCATCTTAAACAAAACTAATATTAATCGTCAGCTCTATAGAACAGATTTACTATAATAAACAATATTAGTTATAGGTCTTGATGCTTGATCTGATCCGGTTCAGTTCATGTCTCATAATACAACGAAAAGATGTTCACTATATTTCAAATCAAAATTTGGATCAGGCTTTCTAAAATTCATAGATTCATTATTCATTCAATAATTAATTTAAATAACTTCGTTTGAAAGAAGTGGCTTAATATGGCGGTGAAACAGATGGTGAACAAAGGTGTAGCTTAGTAGGGAGAACGATTATATGTATTATTTTTTTAGGCTGGATCTGCTGGTGTCCCAAAAAACAGATTTATTAATAAACAATCTAAAACTGGGTTCAGAATCATCGCAAGAAGTAATTTTTGTAGAAAGCACAAGTTTTTAATTAAAAATTGTGAATTTTTATTTATACATAAAGTAAACAGTATAGGATTATACATATATGCAGTACCATACCGGGTAAATGATCTCCATGGCTTTGTTGTTTTGCATAAATGTGGCTGAATTTTATTGATACAGCGCCCAATATTCAACCTCAAGACACTTCAATAATCTTAAAAGCAAAAAGTTCAACGGCGGTTAATTACATGATCTAGGCGGCCAGTGCTGATCACCAAAATGAGCAAATACACGACCAGTAGAGTTCGATGAAGTCTCCATCCCAAAATCCACACCCAACAGTGACACGTTGTGGATGCATTTATTTCTCAACAATCACTCGTGGATCTTCTGAAAAACTCATAATGATTTGGTTCGAAAAATCAGCATCTGCTGGTTGTTCTTCCATAATTAAGCTTCACTTCTTGAGCCAACTGAACTTTATATGTAAAGTATAAATCATTCGTGAGAATTCGCTGTAGCGAGTTTCTCGAAATGTCCAATTCTTAACTATGGTGCCAAATTGATGTCTTTGAACTCTCAGAAAAACCCTCACGACTTTTTTAATGTTTTGTGTTGGACGACTTGTCTAAGGACGGTCACAGTGACTAAGATCACTAATTGATCCAGTCTCCATGAATTTTTTAATTAATCTCTTCACAGTAAAGTAAGTAAAATCACTTTTCCGATCATACTTGGTACAAAAATTGGAGACTGTAGCTAAAAATATTCTATATTTTTAAAACATTGCTCAAAAATGAAGTCACGTTGTGCTTTCCTGCATCGCATTTTTATAACCCTGAACTGTCAGGCTGGTCAGGCTGTCAGGCTGGTTCGTTGCTTTTTTCTCGTTGGCAAAACTTTACCGTACAATTGGCACAAAATTTTAATCTTGCGTGCATTTCGGGACGTCCTTTACTAAAATATGAAATTAGTCTTGAATAAGGATTATCCGGATATCCGGGTGTCGCAGGGCTCACCGTACACTCCATTTTCTTAAAAAAAAATTTCGTGTTTCTGCACATACATATTTTGAAATATATATCACGATAAAAACAAAAAAATTACAGATTAACTTTCAAAACAAATTTGATCAGTTTATTGTTTTTAATTTTAGCTAAAATGACGAGTTTTCATTAAAAAAATTGTAACTCTTAAATTCGGTATCTCTGCAGTCCAGGTGTATTCTAAATTCGTAATCTGCATATTAAAGCTTTTTTCGGAGAAGGATTATTAGGAGATTTATGCGAAATGCGGTGACATCTGTGTACCGGAAGTGGCAACTTTTGGTAAGAGCTTTATAAATTTTTGCAGTGAAAATTAAATGTTCAACAAGAGTTGACCTTCTTGGTTTTCTGAAATTCAATGGTAAATCATGGTTTATGGTTTTTATCAAAAATCCGGTAGATTCAGTTTTTCGATTTAGAAATAAATCGAGATTAATGAATATTCGAGAAATATGTACCTTTGTCCTAAAAGAAAGTCGAGTATTGACCTCAACATCTTCATCCCACTATTTATTTTATTGTAAAGCACATTTAACAATTAAAATTGCGGATTAGTTTAAACAATTTTTTTTATGAAACACAATTCGAAAATTTGAAATAAAATTAAAAAATTTACAAAAATAAATTAAAATTTATTAGTCACAAAATTAAAAAAATACGTCTAATGTGATCGAAGGAAATTTACTTGTATTAAATTTTTAGGAAATTTTAGTATTAAAACGGATTTGGTCTACTTCACAAAGATATTTAGTTCTTCAATAGTTAATAAAACGATTTTGACCCGGCGAGGGGATCTTTGAGCTTTAAAAGTGGTTAGTAAATATTGTAATAATAATAATTCTAATGAAATGCTCTATGAACTTTTGAAACTTTACTGAAAAGAAATTAATATTGTTTCAAGATGAGCAACCGGGATTGCACTCAGTCTCTAAAATGAACCTCCTTAGCCCCAAAATCGAATAGATCTTCTAATGAATTCCAAAATTTCTGGTAACGGAATAAGAAGCAAAATAACATAAGAATTGTTCAACTATTATTTCATCCACTCCAGATTCGAAGAAAAACAAACGTGCAGCAATCAGTATGGTATGTCTAATCTTTGTGATTCTCAAACAAACACATATAAAAATATTTATCTCTGCAGCGTGTGTGATGTCCCGCTATTTTTGGGAGATTATAATTTCATAAAATCCTTCGTCTCGTGGAAGAAACCATTCCTATTTTCTTGAAATTTACTGATAAGTTCGACACATCTATTTATAGGTATGGTGATGTATGTATTTAGCAAATAGTATTACTGTGATGTCACCGGCATATTCCTGAAAGAAATCTCCATGGCTATTTAACTGCAGGACATTAGCATTGTTCTTGAGGCGCTACAATAACATATTTACCCTTTCGGTAGGCATGTTTTCTAGGATGAATAAGGAAGGACATAAGATAATTTTTTCTAAAGTAACTATTTACTAGACGTTCTAACAATTTAAGTAAGAATGAGGACATACTGATGAGGTAGTAATTATTAGCAAGACCTATTTGAAACTCTGGTTATACGTAGCAGATAGTTTAAATAAATTCCAGTCCCTACTGCAGAAGGAAAGAATACATCCCAATCCAGCCTGTTAAACTTAGAGGAAAAGTTTGCACCTTAATCAATCTACCTACAGTCCACCAACTTGGCAGCCAGTTGCCAGTCTCTGGGACTCGATTTTAGTGGGTAGATTTTTTCTAATATTCTCGAATAATTCTTTATGAAATAATTCAGTGCGTCCTTTTACCAAGGTATACATGGTCTTTCTGAGGAACTTGTTTGTCTGTCTGTACAGTCTACCCAACTTACTAGTTCCAAGAGTATCCTAGTTTGTTTCGGTTTACTAAGAAGGTAACTACTCCCTTAGCAGCTGACAATTATTTTTGAAGTATCTTAATGCCAGTTTTGGCCCAAAACAATTTTTGATCTCCATTGGTAACGGTAAAAGATTTAATTTATAATGCATCACGTTTGTATAACTTCATTTGTAAATTCCTAAATTTCGGGTTGATAAGAAATTAAATAAAACGATGGTCAGAGAGAGTTATTTCATCTGGGTACTTCCAGGGAAAACCCTTCTTTGATTTTGTAAGGCAAGTGTAGTGTTAATCACTTCCTGCCTTGGTGATGTCAGAACGGCTGCTTTGTTAAACACATTTAGTCTAACCAACCAGGTCAGAAGCAAATAAGCAACATACGTTGTGTACGTTTGTATCACATCCCACAACGATTTGAATTCCTGTGACATTTACCTATTCAATTCAACGAACCCATAGACTCATGAGTTACAATATAAATGTGAAAAGTAAGCTTATATTACCTAAACCTTATATATTATCCCTTTTTCTTTCTTTTCCGTAATAAAATAAATTATTCTTATCATGAAAAATTTTAACCTCCAAATTTTTGCAGCATTACCTTTCGCTATATCGCCGAAGTTAAAAAAATTATTCCAAAAAATATCTATGTGTGTACGTATGTGTGTCCGTGCGTGGTGTCGTAGAGACTAAATGTTGTTTCTTCCCAACAGTTCAGACGGATTGACTTATAGGGGTGGAACTTCGGGGTTTAAGATATGGAGATCCCAGTGATTTTCGGCCGAATCGGTTCACCAGAAGTGGCAGCTTCCATAACAAATTCTATGTTTTTTGCAAATATTTTGGAAAATATATCATTTACGAGAAAAAAGACAAAAACTAAAAGTTTGTAAATTAAATTTGCAACAATGACGGTCAAAGATAGTTTCCAAAATTTAAGCGGAAATGATGATTTTTGACAATAAACTCGGCGAAACCAGCTCGGCGACGGTCCACTCGGCGACGACAAACTCGGCGACGGTCAACTCGGCGATGGTCAACTAGGCGACGGTTAACTCGGTGACGGTAAACTCGGCGACGACCAACTCGGCAACAACCAACGCGGCGATGGTCAACTCGGTGACGGTCAGCTCGGCGACGACCAACTCGGTGTCGTATATTTCTATATGACATTTGTTTGGTCAGTTTACCAACGATCATTAAATGGTAGCTAGTGATAAAACAAATAATTTCTCTGAAGCTTTTCATTGCAAATTACAATTGAGCTTTGGCGGGCGGTGGTATCGCTCGCCCTAGTGTATGGGTTTTCATCGATAAACTAAAAAAATGCAAAAAATTTACGTCATGAATGCCCACCTTCGCGGAATATCGTACAACTCTAACATGTCGTGAAATTTAGCTATATTGTTGGCAATTCAGAAAAACCACTTAGCTTACTACGTAAGATAAATGGTTTTTCTGAATTGCCACAGATACATATACATACATACATTTCATTCATACATATGTAAAATCTAGCATCCGCGCACTAGCATCAGCCCAACCGATGTCATATTACTGCAACGTTGAATAAGAAGGGCTCGTCTCAATTGTGCATGTCCGCTACATTTGTTCATGTTACTCGCACTTCGGGCGGTAATATATACTTTTATCCTTCACATCTCAACTTATTATTTTATTGATGCCGTGTATTGGTGAGATTGTGGGCCCATTAAGTTCATTTGCACTAGCTGGTCCCCTATATCTGACATATTGAATCCATTAGCTAAAACGCAAAAATTGTGACTGTAATATCGATTATCGAATAAAAATTTATTCGCTAAAATTTACATACTGATACTTGGTGAAAATCCACCTGCAAAAATTCGCAATTACTTTATTAATTAATATTTACAATTTGATTATGCAACTAGAATTTATTGTATGCCAATATTATATATATTCCACAAAGCACTATTTTTAATTAAACAAAGACAAATTAAACATGCACACCTAGAAGATGTACCTGCACCATATTTTGTTTACACTTTGTGGCGACAAAAAATCAGCAATCCCGCAATTAATCCAATTTTATCTCCATTTTTGATTGTTTTCAATTTTTTGAAGCTTTTACTTAAGCTTTTTTACAAATTTGGAGATTTCAATTTGTTTTTGTCCAAAATCGGTTGACTGGAAGTAGCAGCCTTTATAAAAGATTTATTGTTTTTTTTTTTTCAAAAATTTTGAAAAGCATAAATATCATTTTTTAAACTTTACCGGAAATGACGATTTTTGATAAAAAAAATGTATTTCACCAAAATTCGGCATCGCTATGGTGGAATAAAATTCGTACTAAAATTTGTTTCATAATTTGGTGATCGTTGGGAAATTTGGTGCAAATCTCTATTGAGCGTACTTGAATTAGGTTTACCCTGGGTGCCTAGCTTGTCACAAAAAGAAAGTTTGCGATTCAAGGACAGTGTTATCGAAGATTAGGGTTGGATTTCCTTCAATTGGTATTTATGTTTGTTGCACGTGATATACTAGCAATTTCAACAAAAACTTATTGACACTACAGTTCAGTTTGAGTAATTTTTCGAAAGTATCGTATTTTCGAAAAGAAATTTTCAAATTATCTTAGGCAAAAAATGCAATTTCTCAGGTAAGATTAAAACATTTTTATTTGATTAGCAATGTTATGAAATATGTGATGTAAAGGGGTTTGCTAATGATAGGAATCGGTGATATTGTGAATTATAGACTTGAAAATGATTTGGGATATCTTCAATAGTTTTAAACCTACTAATCTGAGCAAAAGTTTATCTTTAACTTACAAACTATTGATAAACTATATAAAACTATTAGAGGGCGACCTCGTAATGTAAAACCATGAACAAAACAATTAAAGAACTACAAATTATCGACTTTGTGTTTGCCGAAATCAATTGGCTGCGCTATTTTGACCCTAACATGTTCAACACTGCTTGAACATCACTTAACTCCAGACTAGAACTATTATCTGCTATTCTACAACATGCAGCTAAATAGATTTATTGATTAAATAATTTCTAAGTTACCTATGTAATTAAACGGAATTAAAATAAAATGTATAAATCCATTTCATGTATACATATCCGTCCACATATGATGGGAATATGTATAATACGCATGCATGGAGTTATGATGATTTCTACAAATGTAACTAAACCAATGAATCTTGTAAGCACAGCCGTAAGGTTTGTAATAACCGACAATCTATTAATTGGAATTTTATAATTTCATCACTGATTCTCGTGCTTAAACACTAGCATTCGTATAAAAAATGACTTCTAATCAATAATGCATGTAATTTTTCCAGGAATGACACAAAAATTAGTTCATTAATTAATATTTCAGATCTCATTAAACTACATGTAATATTTTCTTTAACGTACATATCAGTTATTAATTATGGATTGCAAATTATAAAAAATATTTTTTTTTTTAAATAATGTTGCGTGTCTGTATCTCTTTATAAATGTTTCCTGTTATGTAGATGGATTACCTGTTAAGAGAGATATAATATGTGGTTAATGCTAATTTAATTGATACATTTTAATACTTAAGAATTGGTAAAATGATGACATGATGATTAAAGATCTATAAATTGCTAAGTATAAATTCATTAGCACGATAAATGCAACGATTTCAGACCAAAACATATGTTTTATGTTAATCGAGTACACACCACATCAATATAAAATCGTTCATGATTTATAAAAGTATGTTTACCAAAAATTGTTAAGATTTTTAGCTTTAAAAATGTTGGTCAAAAGTTAGCAGACACTACCTCGACGCTGAAAAATCCATAGTCATCTAACTAATATATAATTTCTTATACACCAGTTTACGAACAAAAAATAAATAAATTGTGAAACAAAACAGAAATTAAGTGACTGCTATTTTCCCAACCCTGAAAGTGACCACCATAAAAGACAAATTCATTGGAAGAAAATTTATAATAAAAACAAAATCTAAAAACAAATTGTAAAGGAAAGGTGAGAGAAAATTAGTCTTAATAGGCACCTGCATTCAACTTAAACAAATGATCATCTTAAAACACAATCACCGTCATTAGAAACATATAATCTTTATAAATAATCTTTGTTGTTGGTTTATCGTTATATTATCTCATGTGTGCAGTTATGAAGTGGGAAAGAATAAAATACGTCTTAGTCACTTTTATTCATAATTCAGGAATGTTTCAGGGCGTGATTCACAAAACAGGAAACTAGAAATGATTTTAGTTGTAGAAGGTCGAACTAAAATATTCGTTTATTTCCTTGGAAGAGGATAAGTCGTTCTACAGTTTATGTGGAATCCAGGTAATTGATGAAAGTTTATAAAGATAACAATATTACTAATTTGTCCTTCCAAATTATTAATTTTACGATGAAAAACAACACTTAAAAAATTTACTCAACTTTAAGATGCTGTATATTATAGCGGAAATTTGTCAGCGAAAAGTAAGAGATTACACTACTCTCCGCAAGTGGCAGCACTATCACAAAAGACAATTTTTTTGTTATATAATTACCAGCGGAATTTTTTTATTCATTTTGTATTACTTTTTTCACTAAATAAAACATCCCAGCGGAATAAGTTGTTCAAATTGATCCTTAAAATGACAAATTACTTAGTCTCCGAAGTAAATTAATTCTGTAAGTGAAATCTTGAAGTTTAACAAAATTCCGGATAGTAGAATTTATCAAGGATTTTAAAGTAAGTTTTGGACAAAATTCTAGGATCTGTTCCTGCTGGACTAAACTTGACCATTTCATAACCAAAATCTTCCTCTAGTAACCAATATTTTCGGTTTTTTTCTAATAGCTTAGGTCATACTGAGACTACAAGGAAAATTTTGGGAGAATTTATGGATTAGATTTTTAACTATAATTTTTTAATTTTCGTCGGCCATATAAGTTGCTTTCAGTTTTTGGCCAATATCTCAAAAATTTCCACTAGTAACTAACACTTTCGCTTGCTCCTCTAACAGATTAGGTCATACTGAGACTACGAGGAACATTTGAATAAAATGTATCGATTTGAATTTTCACTATAACTTCACTATACTAGTTGAAGTTTTTGAGATATTGGCCAAAAACTGAAAGCAACTTATATGGCCGAAGAAAATTAAAAAATTATAGTTAAAAATCTAACCCATAAATTCTCCCAAAATTTTCCTTGTAGTCTCAGTACCTAAGCTATTAGAAAAAAACCAAAAATATTGGTTACTAGAGGAAGATTTTGGTTATGAAATGGTTAAGTTTAGTCCAGCAGGAACAGATCCTAGAATTTTGTCCAAAACTTATTTTAAAATCCCTGATCAATACAACTATCCTAATTTCATCGTCATTCTGTAAGAAATGTCGGAAAGACGGAATATTGTTAAATTTCAAGATTTTATTTACCGAGTTTATTTACTTCGGAGAAAAATCAATTTGTCATTTTAAGGATCACTTTTAATATTTTATTCCGCTGGGATGTTTTATTTAGTGAATAAAGAGATACAAAATGAATAAAAAATGTCCGCTGGTGATTATATAACAAAATAAATTATCTTTTGTGATAGTGCTGCCACTTCTGTGAGTACCGTAATATTTATGTTCACTGTCAAATTTCCGCTATTTTATACAGCATAACTTTAGGTATGTTTCCAAAAATACCGCAATTATTAAATAATTTACTTAACACGACGCATAATTACTTTAAGTTACACGATTTTGCTTAACCACAATTCATCATACCAAATTTCCTATTTTGGAATTCATGATGTTCATCGTTCCTTATGTACGGTGCATAAGAAACAATGAATGATGAACACTGTTAGGTCCATCGAAGAGTGCTCCCGATTGGCCCACAATGCCCTCGTTCACTAACATCTAACTGTATATCTAACTGTAGAAACAATTGGCGGAAAATCTTATTTTTCTAATAGGTGGTCATAACAATAAAAATTTAATCGAGACTTCCATGGATCGACATTTATAATTTACCTTCTTCCTTAGACCACTTGAAATTGAACAACTTGCAGCCACTTAGTAAATACCGAACAGTTACAAAGTGTGTGAAGTTATCCCAGTATTTCATCCCAGAAAAATAAAAAATTTTCTTCAGGCAATACTAGTTATATCCCATCCCAGGATTTTTCAATTCATCCCAGAAAATTTTAAAAATACACAAACCAAGATAAAACTTAATCTAAAGTGTTTATTCTTAAAATATCTATGATAAAATGATAAGAAGACAAGCCTTATGTTGAGATTGGCGCTAAAGTATCCTGGGATGGCCCATTTTAAATAAAATATACACTTTAGATTTAAACGAATGGTTCCTTGGAACCTAAAGTGCCGTAACCGATCTCATTTGATATCGATTGGGTATAATGAATACTACCTGCAAATAAAATTCCAAGACCATCCGTATGTTAGAATTGACGCTATGGGGTCATATATGTAAATGGCCGAATCATTTTTAAGACCAAAATTCGAATTTAAAATAATGGTTCCCAGGAACCTGAAATATCGTCACCGATCTCTTCTGATTTCGATACAAGATGATGACCTCTAACCAAAAAAAAAATCACAAGACCAACCGTATGTTGAGATTGGCGCAATAGGCCCATATTTGAATGGCCCATTCAGTTTATCTATGGATTATTGATTTAAATTAATGGTTCCCGAGAACCACAAGTGTCGTGACCGTTCTCTTCTGATTTCAACACGGCACCATGCCGCTATCCAAAATAAAATTCACGTGACGATCCATATGTTGAGATTGGCGCTAAACTATCCAGGGATGGACCCCAGTCTTATAGTTTCGGGGTATAATCCTTCTAAACTAACGGGTGTCCGCCGGAAAGGTATACTACTTTGTGTTGCCGCCATTTAGGCGAATATTAGTATTTACAGTTCATACTTGACAGTCGTGAAGTAGACACAAGGCAAATTTATTATGGAAAAATGTTCGATAATCCATCGTGTCAATAGGAGGTTACAGCTCGCCCATGACAACCCCGATTTTCATGAAAAAATCATAATGAGTGACGAGGCACATTTGAGTGACGAGGCACAGAATAGTCGGTTCTGGGCAATGGAAAACCCTCACATTATTCATGATTTTCAATCATTGATATGATTGAAAACTTTTTAACGCCACAACTGCATACTTTGGGCTTGATTAACATGTGGTTTCAACAAGACGGTGCCACATCGCATACAGCCAGGATTACAATGGAATTACTGCGAGAACTCTTTCAACAACAAGTTATTTCAAAAAATGGTGATGTTGATTGGCCTCCACGGTCGCCTGATTTGACAACTCCGGACTTCTTTTTGTGGGGATATCTAAAAAGCAAGGCTTATGCAAACAAACCAGAAACGCTTGAGCAACTCAAACAAAATATTCGTGATGAAATTAATGAAATACCGCGTGAAATGTGTGAGAATGTAATGAAAAATGTGCTCAAAAGGGCTCGCATTTGTGAGGTTAACAGAGGCGGACGTTTATCTGATATTGTATTCCATACATAATTGCCGACATTAAATAAAACATTTATCAATATAAGATCCATTCTCTTTCATTTAATCAAAAATCATAAACAAACAAAGTAGTATACCTTCCCGGCGGACACCCTGTATATTAACAAATTTTAAAAATAGTTCTTCGTAACAAAGTCTTTCACCCATTGAAAAACGTATTTTGTCATACGTAAAACAAACTAAAACGTTTTTACGTAATAACCCAAACATTTTAGTGACACGGGCAAATAAAGGCAATGTGACAATAGTAACAACACGTATTGATTATGTCAGAAAAATGAATGTTTTACTAAGTGATGAGACCACATATAGACAATTATTGAAAAATAATTCGACACCAATCCAAACTACAATAAATTCTTTAGTAAAAAATTGGCACAATGCAGGTAATATTGATGATTTGACAAAGAAAAAATTAACAAGTTATTTATCGGCATTTTTAGGTAATATGTATTATTAAATTCAGTGTAAGAAAAACGACTTCTTTTGTTCTAAATTCCGAAGATTTCAAACAAAAAATTCGAAACGTTATACCTCCAAATTTTATTTTAATTTAGCTAGTCGATTAATTTTGGATTTTATCAGCAAAAATTGGAGAAGCAATACAAAATTGGAGAAGCATTAAATTAACGAAAATCCAATTTCTGGAAGGTTTAGGAATTATTTTAAATAATTCAGAATTTTCTTTTAACAATATCAATTACAAACAAATTTTTGGTTCTCCAATGGGTTCTCCCATAAGTCCGATTTTAGCCAACTTGTAATGGAATATTTAGAGAGTATAGCACTAGAGTTTTTAGAATTCCTTTATTTTATTAAAGAAAATAAAATAAAATTGATATATTTTTAAATAGTTTTAATAAAATATACAGTCGAATAAAATTTACTTTAGAAAAGGAAGTTAATGACAAAATTGCATTTTTAGATTTACTATTGGTTCACGAACCTGATGGCAAAATTTCTTTCGATTGGTATCATAAAGATAGTTGGTCTGGCAGATATCTAAATTTTCATTCCTGGTTTCCTATTTCATATAAAATTAATGCAGTAAATATTTTGGCTCAAAAAATATTAAAACTTTCAGATAAAAAATTCCATAATAAAAAATTTAAAATTTTGAAAGAATCACTTTGAACACTTTTTTGGTAATTCTAATATTCTGTTATTTATGATGTCCAAAATTATTTATCCATTCCACATATTTATCCATTCCAAACATTTGTATGAAAAAATTAAACTCCTGTTTAAAAATTATAATTTCAAAATTGTTGGTAACTCATCGATCAGTTTAATAGATTCAATTTTTTCGAAATTCAAAGATCCAATACCGTTGAAAAGGCAGTCGAATTTAATTTACCAAGTTAAATGTGATTGTAACACCGCCTTGAAGTTATCCACCACTTTCATTTCACACTTTTTTTTAAAATACCACTAGCAGCTCAAGTGTTAAAAATTCATCCCAGACTTATTTCATTTTATATACTTAATACGTATTTCTCCTCCCACGATTTTTTTCATCCCATACTTTTTCTTTATACTCTAGTAATTTATTCCCGTGAAGTTTGTCCTAACTTTGTCCTAAAATTACAAAAACAAAATTTAGGACAAATTTGTGAGAAGTTTGTCCTAAAATTGTCCTGAGTATTTTATCATGAGTATGTATTAGTTAATCTCTCGTTATAATGAATTACAATATTTGTAATATTTGGCATACGTACAGTAACCGCTCGATTTAATGGACTAATTGGGAGTGTCCGTTAAATCCGAATGTTTTCTAATTTAATCGATTCGATCGAATTTAATTTGAGACGAAGGAAATTGGAATGGGATTCTTAGTTATAGAAATGGGATTCTTAGTTGATTTTGGGAAACAGTTCTGGAATATAGCCACCTGGGTCAGAACTCAGCCATTTCTTAACCGATTATGCTCGGATTGGGAATGTTGGATGTAAATGGGATTCTTAAATTATTTTGGGAAGGAGTTCTGAAATATGGCCACTTGGGACGGAACTCGATCAATTCGTAATCGATTATGATAGGATTGGGTATTTTGGATGAAAATGGGATTCTTAAATGATTTTTGGAAGGAATTCTGAAATATGGCCACCTGGGACGGAACGCAGCCATTTCTTAACCGATTATGATGGGATTAGGTATGCTGGTTGGAAATGGGATTCTCAATTGATTTTTGGAAGAAGTTCTGGAATTAAACTACTCGAACGGAACGCGACCAATTCTCAACCGACTATGATGGGATTTTGATTTGTTGGATGGAACTGAGATTCATAAACAGGTTTTTGAAGAAGCTCTGAAATATGGCCATCTGGGACAAAGGAAAAACTAACGAAGGCTAAACATAAGTTTCAGATATGTTGATAAATTCCAAAGTAAAAATATTTTTACCCGTATGCGATTTACGAGTATAGATTGAACGGCTTGCACTTGGTGCTGATATTAATGTTAAAAGCGATTAATGATAGAGTGACGTATATCGTTAGACTCGTTGGAGTATCTTGTATCATTCGACCAACATACAGAAAAATTCTATGACCTTTTACGGAAATATCTCATTTTCCATATTACCTTCCATGCGATTAATATTAATATCAGCACCAAGTGCAAGCCGTTCAATCTATACTCGTAAATCGCATGGAAGGTATTACGGAAAATGAGATATTTCCGTAAAAGGTCATAAAATTTTTTTGTATGTTGGTCGGGTGATAGAAGACACTCCATCGAATCTAACGATATACGTCACGGTGCCATTTATCGCTTTTAACAATAACATCAGCACCACTCGTAAATCGCACGTAAGGTTTTACCCAAAAATGAGATATTTTCGATATGTAGTATAGTGAAATTTTTCTGTGTGTTGGAAAGATTACGGCTTAGAATTTCGCTTGAAACCTTTGGCAATGCTATAAATTTCATTTTTAAAAGGTTCTTATTCTTTCGTCTATATCAAGTTTTCTATATTAATTGATTCGCGAAATTTATTTGTATTTTATTTTAATTTCACGTACAATATCATCCCTTGGTGCATTAAGTATTTCTCGGTAATTATAGGTAATATAAGATTTTATAATTATTCGTTTCTACCCAATTTAATATAAAATAATTTTAAATTTTAAAATTCGTTATAACGTATTTGGAACCTTTTCGGTTAACTCGAGCACAAGTAATGTATCATATGTATCAGTTCAGTTGAAAAGTAGAAAAATTCTCCAGCCTTAGGGTTGTAAAGGTCCGTAAATTGGTTGATTTAGATATGATCTGGAGTCGTATGGTTACCTAACGAGCGAATATGACGACCCGCTGATCGTGGGAATTCCCGCTATTTAGATTTGAGTGTGCGTCTTATGATATTTTACGAATTTTAGCAATGGAAATTAGTCTGGGATGGGTACTTCTATTAAAAGGTTCTTCGATTTGTCATTGTAAATCGGTACTCTGTTTGTCAACTTATGACGAAACATAAAGTTCCGCCGATCGTGGGAATTGTATCAGTTCAGTTGAAAAGTAGAAAAATTCTCCAGCCTTAGGGTTGTAAAGGTCCGCAAATTTGTTGATTTAGATATGATATTTACTCGTATGGCTATCTACCGAGCGAGTATATCATATCGAGTCCAGATCATATCTAAATTAACAAATTTGCGGACCTTTTAAACCCTTGGGCTGGAGAATGTTTCTACTGAACCGATACATTTCCCGTATCACGTATATTCAAATAGCGTGAATTCCCACGACTTACTGGATTTATCACTTGTGCTCGAGACAACCGAAAAGGTTCAAAATACAATCTTGGTGAGAGATCGGTCGGCCCTCTTTAAATTTTAACAGTACAATTTGTTTCTTCCAAGGAGTTCATGTGTTAAAAAAAATTAATTACTAGAGTATAAAGAAAAAGTATGGGATGAAATCGTGGGACAAGAAATACGTATTATATATATAAAATAAAATAAGTCTGGAATGAGTTTTTAACACTTGAGCTGCTAGTGGTATTTTTTTAAAAATCGTTGGATGAAAGTATGGGATAACTTCAAGGCGGTATTGAAACGTTGTTTATGTTGGTCAAACCAAACAATTTTAAGAAAAACGAGTTTATCAACATAACAATGGCGTGTAATTAATTTAGATAACTGCCGTGTTTCATGACACACATTGATCCGGATCAGTTCAAATTTTATATGAAAAACCTGATCCAAATTTGGTTTTAGACTATAAATTTTGATTTGAAATCTCGTAAGCGCCTTTGTGTTGTTTCATGAAACATGAACTGAACCCGATCCGAACAAGCATCAAGAAACACAGCTAATTTCAAGACACTTGATAAAGAACGAAATTTTGGAAAGAGATCAATTTTGGAAATGCGTTACATTAAATCTAGTATTGACTGTATAAACATTAATAATGATTGAAATTATATCGAAAATGCTTATAATTATTTTGTCTAATTTGTTTTTGTCCTTATTGTGATTTTAATTTTCAAAATTTCTAAATTTATTTCTTATATTTACATTTTTTATTTTACAAATTAAAATCATATTTTATATAATATTTTAATTATACCTCCTATTATTTTTGTATTTATATAAGATTTACTGTATAGGCATTGTATATATATTTTGTAATCGGAAAATTTTGTTTAATAAATTTTCAT
The DNA here is from genome assembly GCA_963691935.1 of Nephrotoma guestfalica. Classification (NCBI taxonomy): domain Eukaryota; kingdom Metazoa; phylum Arthropoda; class Insecta; order Diptera; family Tipulidae; genus Nephrotoma; species Nephrotoma guestfalica. The sequence goes on along the minus strand of OY829913.1, from coordinate 196,913,030 downwards.
TAGCTTTGAAAATGATGTCGAATTAACAGCGAAAGCTCAGTAAATAATTATTTTAATTTTAAAAAGAGCCACAAACTAATAAAAACAATATATTATCAAATGAAAAAAGCTAGTATTTTTCAACAAAGTTCAAATAATCAAAATAAAACTTTTAGTCTTTGATGCAAAGCTCATTTGACAAGGTGACAAAGTACGATGTATGTACCTCTACAAGCTGCCTGCATAACATCTTTGCTACCGTAAACCTAATATCATTTTGATAATCGATTCTTCAGTTCTATTATCACCTTTGAGCACTATACATTCACAAAAGTAACGAACAACTTGATTATTTAATATACGTATAGGTATGCATCATTAACATTATTTTCTAACTTTTCTCTAAAACCCGACTATCAAAAATTTATCATGGTAATTTTTAAATCAGCGTCACACCTTTTGAAATAATACTAAATCAAAGGCGAAATAATCTTTATCTCTATACATAGTAAATACGTATACCAATTTCAATCTGCGCGATACAACTAATAAAAATACTGTAAAGGAATGTTAATAATACATTAAAGTAATTTAATTATCTCCAAACACTATATACTACAATAAAAGTGCAATTAAACTACATGTTTAACATCAATATAAGTTAAAAATATGACGCGGAGATAAAATCAAAGGATAAAAAAAATCTCATGAGAATTGTCGGCGTCTTTTGATCTTCGTTTTATATTCTTACGTTTCATTTTATCTCAATACATGCATATTAAAAATAAAAACAAAATCACTTGATTCTTAATATATAACTCTAACTATTTATCATTTAAACTGTATACTGCACACTTAAAAGTAAATAAAGCCAAAATCGAATTTTGAGGATTGGCCTTACAAGAACCATAAATTAAAGGAACCCAATATGGATCAACATTTTGTCTGAACATTAAACTTTTACCAGCTACTGTAGTGGATCACTATCTAGTTTCATTGATTTCTTCTTTAAGTCGTTCTTATTCAAACTATAAAATATTTCTTATATAGGTTATCGGCCAGGGTTATTAAAATAACCCTCTTAATGTAAAACAAAACGAGATCGGCTCAAAAACATATTATCAATCAGCGTCGGTTAATCCAATTCCCTTTTATTTTCTCAATTATAATTGTCAATTTTCAAAATCTACCTGTTCAAAATTCGTAAAATCTACAAACGCCGGTTGAGCATCATGTACGAGTATAAAATATATAGTGTTGTGTCTAAAAGGTCTCGGACATACTAATTAGTTAACACCTTGTGCGTTTTGTTCCTTTCCTATCATTGGGATCTTCGTATGTGTGTATCCACGTATTAATTTTCAAGCTTGCTTACTTTGACGATAATGATCTTATTAAAGCCGAGATCTAGGTATCTGATACACACTATAATACTAGACGCACCACAGTTAATTTTTTTTATCCTTTTAGGTTCTTAAATACACCAACACAATAAACCTTAATTGATCCTTTAAGTTACTTTTTTATTTTGTTTTCTTTTTTGTGGTAATAAAAGATTAAATAAAGGAGCGACTGCAATGACTCAGACGAATTTTTATGGTTTTGGGAATTTTTTAAGAATCAAATCGTACAGTTAATTTTTACACGATTGTATTTGGAACATGGATCTTTTTAATTGATTTGTATATGTTTTAATTTGATCGATTTTTTTGGTAGAATGGACACAATTCCTAAACTCGATTTAAATTAAAATTTTGATGTAATTTCGGCACATGCATATAAAATTGGCCTTTTGTTTATTAGATAAAATATAGTTTAGTTTTAAATGACAGCTGCGCTTTATCAGCTGAGTTTCTCGGTAATCGACTGAAGGTCGGATCACTCGAATCAATGAACCATACAACCAAAACTTATTATTTCCACAAACAAATACGTCGTAAACCGTAAATTGTAATTTTTATTAAAATGTACGACCATATTTACTATTTACTAATAACACAGAGATGAATGGATAATGAACGAGTAACGATAAAACGTGTAACATCAGCAAAGAAAATATCACGAGATATTCAAACATATTTCCGAAATAAAATCGTAGCAAGGACAAAAGAAATTGGTTAGCTGCAGTTTGCATAACACTTCGATACCACAATAATTTGTCAAAAGCTGATTCCGCATTTTAAATCGAACGGTAATCGTTATTAACATGAATCGTTTTATCAAAAATAGTTCACGATAATTTCATATCGTATATGTTGTTTATTTGATAGGTGTGGCCAAACCTAAATAAGGCTTTTGTTTGATGATAGGCATAAATTGCACATTATTTTTGCATATACAAGATGGGCAGATGGAAAAGATAATGGATTGGTAGTATGAAATGTGCCCGGTTTACGATAAGTAAAAGTTGAATAGTTCGTAAGTTGTTTAAAAAAATAAATTCAGATTACAATTTTTACATGCAAGGAGTGATTTCAATAGTGAAGGAGGTATGTGAATAGTGCAGCAGTTTATTTATTACATTATTTGATATATTAATTCAAATAGAAAAGTGCACGTTAATACGGGTATGCTGTACTGTGCGTCTAACCATGAAACATATCAGGTTATGAAAAATACAAGTAAAACGTAAAGGAATCCTCTGATGTGGTTAGACATGTATTAGAGGTTTATTTAAAATTTGGTAAATAAATTCCAATGGATCAATAGCGAAATTTAATATGCTGCGCGTGAAGTATAATCTAATCTCTTTTCATTGTTTCATCAAACAAATGATTATATGTACGAATAAGCAAAATAAACATGTTAAACAATAAGCTAAACAAACAAAAAAAAAAACAAATTCAAGAAGATTTTAAATAATAATGTTTCACCCAAGCATTTATTACATTCTTTACATTATCAAAATCAGATTACAACTATTACATGCAGGAAGTGAATCATATTGTTGTTGCAGCATTATTTGATTTAGAGGTAAAATTAAAACACAAATGCATTAATTTGATATCTTAATTCAAATGGATCAATACCGACCTTTAATATGATTGACTTCATTAAACAAATTATTACATGCACGAAGTGAATATTAAACTTCATTTACAAAATTTTAATAACCAACAGAACCAGATTAAGGAATTTGAATAATAGTAATTTTAAACATTTATTGCAATACGGACCCAAATAAAATGGGATTACAATTATTATATGCAGGAAGTAAATCATTCCATTGCTACACCCATTGATGTATTAAAGCTTCAAATAAAATAGAAAATATATTTATTTGGTGTCTCAGTTAAAATCAATCAGTGTACTTTATATTTATTGGTTTCACCAAACAAATTATTACAAACACGAAAGAAATATTATTTTTCGCTCAGAAACATTTAAAAATAAAATAATCAAATTTATTAGGATATTATCCAATAATGTTTTATTTAAACATTTATTACAATATTTAAGGTAGAGATAACATTAGATTTAGAGGTAAAATTAAAACACAAATGCACAAATTTTTTAATAAACAAATTCAAATTTTATAGCGGCGTTCTGTAATTTTTTTACACATTGCGTATAATCTCAAAATTTATTGGCGTCATAAACAAATTATGTGAATTACAAAGTGAAACAAACAATAAAACAATATTCGCGTATAGTTTACATAATAATGTTTCACTCAAGCATCTATAAAAATAATTAAACTAATAAAATAGAAATAAAAATTGTGCACGCAGGAAGAGTATCATTTCATTGCTGCACTCATATATGTATTGGAGGTAAAATTAAAACGCAAACGGATCTATTTGATACCCATATCCAAATAGATTAATGTCTACATATTATATAATGCATATTGTGACGGTCTAAATATTTATTGACGCCATCAAACAAATGCTTTAATGCATTAAGTGATTAAACTTTACATTGCAAAGTTTAGTAAATATAATTTGATTCAAAAAATTTAACAATTTAACAAATAATGCTTCACATTAACATTTATTACAAATGTTAGCCAAATAAAAAATTATTACAAATATTTCATGAATAAACTGAATCATTCTGTTACAGCTATATGTGTGTTTGACTAAAACTTAAAACATAAATACTTTAATTGAATATCTAAATGGAAATAGATCATTACCGACCTTGTATATGCTTCACAAATAGTTAATCACTTCATCAAATAAATAATTACATGCACGAAGTGAATATTAATGTTCATTAAGACAAATAAACATGTTAAACAATAAACAAACCAACCAAATTCAAGAAAAATTTTAGTTATAATGTTTTACCCAAGCATTTTTTTAAAAATACACATTGCAAAAATCAGATCACAATTATTATATGCAGGAAGTGAATCATTTTGTTGATGATTCAAATGCTTCATATAGAGTGTTTTTTAAATAGTTATTGACTTCAGCAAACAGTAATTACATTCACGAAGTGAATATAAAACTTCCGTTACTAAATTTTAATATATTCGAGAACAAGTTTTAAGTATAATTTCAATATTAATTTGCCAAAGATTTATTGCAATATAGATCCAAATATAATAGGATATCAATTGCGACATGCAGGAAGTAATTTATGTCTATGAGAAGTAATATTAAAAAAATTAATTTAACTGATAATTAAATTCAATTGGATCATTAGCGAAATTTGATATGCTGCAAATGACGTATAGTCTAAACATTTGTTGATTATTTCATTAAACGAATGATTACATGCACGAAGTGAATATTAATGTTCAATTAGGAAAATAAAGGTGTTAAAGAATTTTACTACTACTGTTTCACCCAAGCATTTTTAAAATATTAACATTGCTTAAATCAGATTATTATTACATTCAGGAATTGAATCATTTCGTTTATGCAGCCATTTATGTATTAGACTTTCAATTAAAACATAAATGCGACAATTTATTTGATTTACAAATTCATATGTAATAATAGCGTTCTGTAATTTTCTTGCATATTGCGTAGAATCGCAAAATGTATTATCTTCATAAAACAAATTATGTGAAGTAAAAAGTGAATACCAAGTGAAAACAATATTCACGAATACTTTACATTATAATGCTTCACTCAAGAATTCATAAAAATATTTAAACCAATAAAATTATATTAAAATTATTGCATGAAGGAAGTGAATAATTGCATTACTGCACTCAAAAATGTATTTGAGGTAAAATTAAAACACAAATGCATTTAATTTATAGCCAGAAACTAACGGATCAATTATAATCTGCATTTATTGACTACATCACACGAATGCTTTAATTCATGAAGTGATAAAACTTAATTTTGAAAAAATTTAGTAAATAGAATTTCGAACAAAATATTTAACTAATAACGCTTCACAATAACATATAATTCAAACGTTACCTAAATATAAAAATGATTACAACGGTCACATGCAGGAAGTGAATCATTCCATTGCTACTGCCAAAAGTGTATTAGACGTAAAACTAAAATATAAACGCATTAATTTAATATCTAAATTTAACATGCACGAAGTGAATAATAATCTTCCATTAGCAAAATTTAATAAATAAGAGAACCAGATTTAAAAATAGTTTCAATTACAGTCAATTACAATTACTACAATTATTACTATAACTAAATACAAATGGATGAATACCGATCATTAATAATTCGCAAATGACGTAAATCTGAATATTATTTTTTATTTTATCAAATACATGATTACATGCACGAAGTGAATATTAATATTCAATAAGGCAAATAAACTTGTTAAACAATAAAAAAAACTAACCAAATTCAGGAAAAGTTTGACTTAAAATGTTTTTCCGAAGCATTTTTCAATGCAGAAATGTAAATACAATCGTTACATGCAGGAAGTGAATCATTTTATTGATACCGCCCTATATATCTATTTTAGGCATATAATTTAAACATTAATGCATTAATTTCAAATTTTCAATAATTTTTATTCTATTTATTTATTAAAATTTATAGTTTTAAACACTAAAACTAAAAGTTAATAGTTTTGAGCAAAACGGATAGCCAATGAATTTATTGTCTTTTAAAAGCTTAGCAGCTCTCCACTAAAACGAAAACTTGAACGAAAATAATGTACAAATTATAATATAACATAATGTAATATAATAACAATTTAGTAATAAACTTATAAGTTAAAAATATAATCAAAAAATTAAATTGGGATGAATTTTAAAGATGCAGATAACACATTACATTATAGATAATTTTCTACCAATTTTTCCAAATATATCTTTATAGTTTTCGTGCAATGGTAAACAATCACAGACTTTGCAATAATATTCGCTAAACGGTTATATACGTATGGACCACAGTATGATATGGATTTTCTACCAAATTCAGTTTTGATTTTATAGCATATTAACAGATTAGAAAGGCAGGTTGTATGGCTATGATTTACATACGGAAACTCAATGTTTGATAGCGTTGGCGGCATCCGCAAACATTCATACATATCTAGTGATACATGAAATTGGAATAATGCGTTTATTGGCAGGATACCTTGGGAATGGGGGAGGGAAACAATTGTGGAAGCCTCTAGGTAGCTTTGCAGCTCTTGTTTTGTAAAATTTGCAACCTTTTTATCTATAATTTCCCAGTATTGCTAAAACAAGCAATCGCAAAATGGAATCTGGTGTGAATAACTGAAGAATAAATCACTTTAGGATATGTTGTAGAGCAAAGGAGGCAAGCTCCTTAATCAAATAAATAAACGAACGGAAATTAAACTCAGTTTACCAACTCCCTCGATGTTACCATTTGAAACTGAAAGGGTCGGAAATCACAATGCGGCGGGGATGGGGATTGAAAGATAGAAAATTTAGTTTTGTTAAAGTAGACAGATAATTTATTTAAATTGAAATATTATATAAGTAGAGTAACGTCATTTTCCATGTTAGTCATGGCTTGGGAGCAATCTTTAGAATTAAAGAATATTGCGGTATCATCAGCAAACATTCTAATTTTTCCAGCCAGAGGTAGATGGGACGTATCGTTTATAAAAATCAGAAATGAAATAGGGCCAAGTACATTACCCTGAGGAACGCCGCAGTTAATCGGCGAAGATCAATACGCAGTCAAACGCGATGTGCAGGTCTGAAAATAGGCAAGTATATATCCCTGATTATCGAAAGCACGATATATCAAATCTGTAATCTCAATTAAAGCGGTATGTGCCAGACTTCTGTCTAAAACCACATTGATGACTGTAAAAATGATGTAAAGCGTTTTAATATTCAGTCATACGAATTGCAATTAATTTTTCAGAACAGAAATTGTTCGGTAGTTACTTACAACTTTGCAGTCAGCTGTTTACCAATATTTGGGTGTCACTTTTGCATTCTTAAAACAATCAGGATAGATGCCGGTTTCAAACACTATAAACGAATAAATCCGTCAATATTTGAGAAAGGGACGCTGAATTATGTTTTATAGCAATATTATGAATATTATCTTATCCACCCTTATTATTATCTAAATTATTAGTTATGTTATATGTTTCAGTGGCCGAAATTGGCCACAAAAAAAAAGAATGAACTAGAGTTACTATTGTGCAGAAGGGAGACTGTTGCCAATATTTATTAAATGGCTGTTGAATATATTAACAATAGTAGCAGGATCTTTATATTCGACATCGTTTTGTACAATGGAGTGGATATTCCGTTTAGTCTTTTGATATAAATTATTAAATAAATTTATGAAATAAATTTTTTTGCGTATTATTTTTTAGATTTGATCTTTTTATTCAATAAATCTAGTCAGTATTTTAACGAAGAGTTGTTCGTACTTTGTTTAAACCTTTTTAGGGTGCGATTTTTTTATTAGATTCCAAAGATCTAGATTCGTCCAGGGACAAACAATTGTATATCAAAATTTAAATAGATCAATACATACCTTTTATATGCTTCACATAGAATGTAACATAAATATTTATTAATTTTATCAAACAAACAATTACATGCACGAAATTAATATTAATCATCCTGTAGCAAAATTTAAGAAATAAGAGAACCAGAATTAAGAATAGTTTCAATAATAATGTTGTCAAAGATTAATTACAATATACACCAAAATACTTACAAGGGGAATTTCAGTTATTACATGCAGGAAGTAAATCATTCCTATTAGAAGTAATATTAAAACTCAAAGGCGATTATTTTATAATTGAATTCAAATGGATCAATAGCGCACTTTAATATGCCGCAAATGACGTATACTCTGAATATTTTTTAATTATTTAATCGAACAAATGATTACATGCACGAAGTGAATATTAATGTTTAATACGACAAATAAACACGTTAAACAATAAACAAAGTAACCCAACTCAAGAGAAGTTTTGCTTATAATGTTTCACCCAAGCATTTTCTAAAATATTTAAAATACAGACATCAGATTACAATTATTACACGCACGAAATGAATCATTTTCTTGACGCAGCCATATATGTATTATATAAAAAATTAAAACATAGGTGAAATAAATTAATATCTAAATTTAAATGGATCAATATAGCCCTTTCAAATGCTTCATATAGCGTATAACTTAAATATTTATTGACTTTATCAAACAAATGATTACATGCACGAAGTGAATATGAATCTTTCATTACCAAAATTAAAAAAATAAGAATACCAGATTTAAGGGTAGTTTAAATATTAATTTTACCAAAGATTTATTGCCTTATTAATCCAAATATTATATACTATATGTATAAGAAGTAATATAAATTATTTCAATTATTACAAGCAGGATGAAGGAGCAAATGTTTTTTCATCATTTCATCAAATAAATGATTATATGCACGAAGTGAATATTAACGTCAAATAACACAAATAAACATGTTAAACATTAAACAAACTAACCAAATTCAAGAAGTTTTACTAATAATGTTTCTCCCTAACATTTATTAAAATATTTACATTGTAGAAGTTTTAATTATTACATGCAAGATATGAATCATTTCTTTGATGCAACCATAATATCTAAATTTAAATGGATCAATACCGACATTTCATATGCTTCACATCAAACAAACGATTACATGCACGAAGTGAATATTAAACTTTCTTCGCCAAAATTTAATAAATAAAAAGTTGTAAGAACAGTTTCAACAAAAATGTTGTAAAAGATTTATTGCGATAGAAACCCAAATAAAACATAATTTCAACTGTTACATGCGGATTACATCAACCAATTGATCCAATAATGCACGATAATACTTTCTTGTGATTGTGGATCCTTTTTTAAGATAATCGATGAGCAATATTCCGTGTGCATCCCAAAATATAGTGGCTATAACCTTTCCAGCCGATTTTACTGCCTTTGCCTTCTTCGGAGCACTTCCACCAGCTTCCACCCATTGTTTCGATTGATATTTGGTTTCAGATGTGTAGTGGTGGACCCACGTTTCATCAACAGTAATTAATCGACGCCAAAAATCAACAGGATTACGCTTTATCATGTCCAAACACCGCTGTGAAGTGGTCTGTCGAACTAGTTTTTGTTCGACACGAAGCATACGCGGCACCCATCTTGCCGATAGCTTTTTCATATGCAAATGTTCATGCAAAATGTTGAACACACGTTCATATGATATGTATACCATTTCAACAATCTCGCGCAACTTGACTCGGCGATCATTCATAACGATATCGACGATTTTCTTGATATTTTCTTCAGTAACCACCTCTTTTGGCCTTCCTGTTGATGGTATTGTTGCAGTACTTCTTCGGCCGCGTTTAAATTCAGCAATCCAATATTTTACCATGTAATCTGACGGAGCAGACTCACCGTAATGTTCATCGAGCTTGTCTTTTGTCTCTTTCGCCGTTTTCCCTTTCAAATAATAGTGTTTAATCACTGCATGAAATTCGTTTTTTTCCATTTTTCAAGAAACACAAAAGTTGCTTACTTCAAACGACTACAACAAATAAACTAATCGATGGATTTGGGTGAAATTTTAACAGCTGACGTTTGACAGATCGCAATTTCTAGAAAACAAAAAATGTTTGTGTTTGTGCTGCCATCTAGCGCTAGGTAGTTTCATTTTCAATCCGCCCTCGTATATCGGTGTCTGTGAAATATGATATGTGCCAATATAATATTGTTTACAAACTGTATGTCGGATACCCGCCACATCTATGAATTAAGAAAAACTAAAGTTACGGCGAGACGGTCCCCTTTTGGTATGTCTTGCTGTTAAATAACGCTCGGTGGTTTTTAATATAAAATGTGATTTACGTTGAGCATCCAACGCATCAACTTGAGCTTGTCGCTCTGAATTCATCACCTTTGTTGCACACAAATAAACACACTGTTCCAATCAATTTTTTTTTATCTTGTATTGATTTTTTGGGTACCACCTTTCCGCGTACACTTACATACTCTTCGCCAGCTTGGTACTTGAATTTCCTAATGAAGCTTTTCCACTTCATAGGGTTTCGAAATTTCTTTCTTGGTTTGACGGTTTTGGGTAATGATCGTTCTTCTACTTTATTATCCGATAATTCTTGCAGTTCGTTCGGCGAAACTAATAATTCTGAAGCAGTTGGCATAATATCTGTTTGCTTTTCTAATCGTTCTTCTTCAGCTACGTTAATAATTTCAACTTCCGCAGGCACCTTTAATAAATTTTATAAATTTATTAACCTATTTATTTACTAACTCTGAATTTTTTTCAATAAAATACATACCACATCAAAAGTAATTGTCTCCTCGACAATAGTTAGTTCCTCACCTAAAACAATTTCATTGTTTCCGAATATGTAGACCACTGGTTCTTGATTTCCTTCCGATTTCCTACTACTTTACACTACTTTTTTTATCGAAATTATGGGTTAAGATATTATTAATTTATTAAATAAGTTTAATAAAAAAAAAAACTTAATGTATGTACCTTGCCTGTTAATAATACGAATAAGACTAAGCTGCTCGAGATGAAGTTTGTTAAAACTGAATATTTTTCCCGCCCAAAATCCAAAATTGGAGAATTACCAAACTGTATATTCTACCAAAATAAGAAGATACTTTTTAAACGAGCGTCTGAATTAGAATAACGAGAGTGTATCTATCAAAAATGAAATTACATAGTTAATGTTGTTTTTTCAGTGGAGTAACACAATTCTAAGTGGTACATACACGTCCGTAAAAGTAGAAAATATTAAGATACAAGATAGATACAAGAAAACGGGTAATGAGAATCGAAAGAGCGTAACCGATTTAATACTAACGTATGTATAACTCCATTTCGCAAAAAGTGTTAGTTACAACTGTGTTATTCTAAGGTCGCGATATACTAATCTCATATATTTGTATTGTGTAGTATAATTGAATTATAAATTTCACAATATTGGAAATTCGCATTTTGAACTTGGAAACTGTAAGATGGTAACCTCGTGAAAACAATGGATACTACAACAAAAATTCAATAATCAACTTTGTCTACAAATATTATACATACTTGACGAATTGTTGACATTTTCTACACCAACATGAATTATTTACGCTAATTTTGACACCAACATGTCGACAATTCCAAATTAACAAATAACAAAAGTGTAGTTACACAATAAGATAAAAAGTGTAGCTATACACACAAAAAATATGGCAGGGTTGAATTATCAATTTTTCTCTTTAAAAACCAATTTTTACTGACCGACTTCTACTTTACCGACATCTACTTAAATCTACAATTTCGATGCGTTAATACAAAATTCTAGAGATGTCCACGCAAATCTGTTTATACTGGCGTTTTGGGGATACTTTTCACAATTTTTAGTGATATGCGGCATATCGATGCGACCCTCGGGGAATTTTATAACGAACTTGCAAGAAAATAAAATTATGAAAAGTGTACGTACAGTCTTGTGGATGTTTGATGACCATTAACACATAATTCTAGAGATGTCCACGCAAATCTGGTTATACTGGCGTTTTGGGGATACTTCTCACAATTTTTATTGATTTGCGGCATATTGATGCGACCTTCGGGGAATTTTATAACGAATTTGCAAGAAAATAAAATTATGAAAAGTTTACTTACAGTGTTGTGGATGTTTGGTGACCATTAACACATAATTCCAGAGATGTCCACGCAAATCTGTTTATACCGGCATTTTGGGGATACTTTTGACAATTTTTAGTGATATGCGGCATATCGATGCGACCCTTGGAGAATTTTATATCGAATTTACATGAAAATAAAATTATGAAAAGTGCACGTACAGTCTTGTGGATGTTTGATGACCATTAACACATAATTCTAGAGATGTCTACGCAAATCTGGTTATACTGGCATTTTGCGGTTACTTTTCACAATTTTTAGTGATATGCGGCATATCGATGCGACCCTTGGAGAATTTTATATCGAATTTACATGAAAATAAAATTATGAAAAGTGCACGTACAGTCTTGTGGATGTTTGATGACCATTAACACATAATTCTAGAGATGTCTACGCAAATTTGGTTATACTGGCATTTTGCGGTTACTTTTCACAATTTTTAGTGATATGCGGCATATCGATGCGACCCTTGGAAAATTTTATATCGAATTTACATGAAAATAAAATTATGAAAAGTGCACGTACAGTCTTGTGGATGTTTGATGACCATTAACACATAATTCTAGAGATGTCTACGCAAATCTGGTTATACTGGCATTTTGAAGATACTTTTCACAATTTTTAGTGATATGCGGCATATTGATGCAACCCTCGGGGAATTTTATAACGAATTTACTTGAAAATAAAATTATGAAAAGTTTACGTACAGTCTTGTGGATGTTGGATGACCATTAACACATAATTCTAGAGATGTCCACGCAAATCTGTTTATACCGGCATTTTGAGGATACTTTTGACAATTTTTAGTGATATGTGGCATATCGATGCAACCTTTGGGGAGATTTATATCGAATTTACTTGAAAATAAAATTATGAAAAGTTTACGTACAGTCTTGTGGATGTTGGATGACCATTAACACATAATTCTTGAGATGTCCACGCAAATCTGTTTATACCGGCATTTTGGGGATTCTTTTGACAATTTTTAGTGATATGCGGCATATCGATGCGACCCTTGGAGAATTTTATATCGAATTTACATGAAAATAAAATTATGAAAAGTGCACGTACAGTCTTGTGAATGTTTGATGACCATTAACACATAATTCTAGAGATGTCTATGCAAATTTGGTTATACCGGCATTTTGGGGATAATTTTGACAATTTTTAGTGATATGCGGCATATCGATGCGACCCTAGGAGAATTTTATATCGAATTTACATGAAAATAAAATTATGAAAAGTGCACGTACAGTCTTGTGGATGTTTGATGACCATTAACACATAATTCTAGAGATGTCTACGCAAATTTGGTTATACTGGCATTTTGCGGTTACTTTTCACAATTTTTAGTGATATGCGGCATATCGATGCGACCCTTGGAGAATTTTATATCGAATTTACATGAAAATAAAATTATGAAAAGTGCACGTACAGTCTTGTGAATGTTTGATGACCATTAACACATAATTCTAGAGATGTCTATGCAAATTTGGTTATACCGGCATTTTGGGGATAATTTTGACAATTTTTAGTGATATGCGGCATATCGATGCGACCCTAGGAGAATTTTATATCGAATTTACAAGAAAATAAAATTATGAAAAGTGTACTTACAGTCTTGTGGATGTTTGATGACCATTTACACATAATTCTAGAGATGTCCACGCAAATCTGGTTATACTGGCGTTTTGGGGATACTTTTCGCAATTTTTAGTGATATGCGGCATATTGATGTGACCCACGGGGAATTTTATAACGAATTTGCAAGAAAATAAAATTATGAAAAGTGTACGTACAGTCTTGTGGATGTTTGATGACCATTAACACATAATTCTAGAGATGTCCACGCAAATCTGGTTATACTCGCGCCTTGGGGATACTTTTCACAGTTTTAGTTGATTTGCGGCATATTGATGCGACCTTCGGGGAATTTTATAACGAACTTGCAAGAAAATAAAATTATGAAAAGTGTACGTACAGTCTTGTGGATGTTTGATGACCATTAACACATAATTCTAGAGATGTCCACGCAAATCTGGTTATACTCGCGTCTTGGGGATACTTTTCACAGTTTTAGTTGATTTGCGGCATATTGATGCGACCTTCGGGGAATTTTATAACGAACTTGCAAGAAAATAAAATTATGAAAAGTGTACGTACACTCTTGTGGATGTTTGATGACAATTAACACATAATTCTAGAGATGTCCACGCAAATCTGGTTATACTCGCGCCTTGGGGATACTTTTCACAGTTTTAGTTGATTTGCGGCATATTGATGCGACCTTCGGGGAATTTTATAACGAACCTGCAAGAAAATAAAATTATGAAAAGTGTACGTACAGTCTTGTGGATGTTTGATGACCATTAACACATAATTCTAGAGATGTCCACGCAAATCTGGTTATACTCGCGTCTTGGGGATACTTTTCACAGTTTTAGTTGATTTGCGGCATATTGATGCGACCTTCGGGGAATTTTATAACGAACTTGCAAGAAAATAAAATTATGAAAAGTGTACGTACAGTCTTGTGGATGTTTGATGACCATTTACACATGATTCTAGAGATGTCTACGCAAATCTGGTTATACTGACGTTTTGGGGATACTTTTCACAATTTTTAGTGATATTCGGCATATTGATGCGACCCACGGGGAATTTTATAACGAATTTGCAAGAAAATAAAATTATGAAAAGTGTACGTACAGTCTTGTGGATGTTTGATGACCATTAACACATAATTCTAGAGATGTCCACGCAAATCTGGTTATACTCGCGTCTTGGGGATACTTTTCACAGTTTTAGTTGATTTGCGGCATATTGATGCGACCTTCGGGGAATTTTATAACGAACTTGCAAGAAAATAAAATTATGAAAAGTGTACGTACAGTCTTGTGGATGTTTGATGACAATTAACACATAATTCTAGAAATGTCTACGCAAATCTGTTTATACCGGCATTTTGGGGATACTTTTCACAATTTTTAGTGGTATGCGGCATATTGATGCAACCCTCGGGGAATTTTATAACGAACTTGCAAGAAAATAAAATTATGGAAAGTGTACGTACAGTCTTGTGGATGTTTGATGACCATTAACACATAATTCTAGAGATGTCCACGCAAATCTGGTTATACTGGCGTTTTGGGGATACTTTTCGCAATTTTTAGTGATATGCGGCATATTGATGTGACCCACGGGGAATTTTATAACGAATTTGCAAGAAAATAAAATTATGAAAAGTGTACGTACAGTCTTGTGGATGTTTGATGACCATTAACACATAATTCTAGAGATGTCCACGCAAATCTGGTTATACTCGCGTCTTGGGGATACTTTTCACAGTTTTAGTTGATCTGCGGCATATTGATCCGACCTTCGGGGAATTTTATAACGAACTTGCAAGAAAATAAAATTATGAAAAGTGTACGTACAGTCTTGTAGATGTTTGATGACCATTTACACATGATTCTAGAGATGTCTACGCAAATCTGGTTATACTGACGTTTTGGGGATACTTTTCACAATTTTTAGTGATATTCGGCATATTGATGCGACCCACGGGGAATTTTATAACGAATTTGCAAGAAAATAAAATTATGAAAAGTGTACGTACAGTCTTGTGGATGTTTGATGACCATTAACACATAATTCTAGAGATGTCCACGCAAATCTGGTTATACTCGCGTCTTGGGGATACTTTTCACAGTTTTAGTTGATTTGCGGCATATTGATGCGACCTTCGGGGAATTTTATAACGAACTTGCAAGAAAATAAAATTATGAAAAGTGTACGTACAGTCTTGTGGATGTTTGATGACAATTAACACATAATTCTAGAAATGTCTACGCAAATCTGTTTATACCGGCATTTTGGGGATACTTTTCACAA
The DNA here is from genome assembly GCA_963691935.1 of Nephrotoma guestfalica. NCBI lineage: Eukaryota > Metazoa > Arthropoda > Insecta > Diptera > Tipulidae > Nephrotoma > Nephrotoma guestfalica. The sequence continues at coordinate 196,897,073 of OY829913.1, read as the reverse complement.
TTTTTAGTGGTATGCGGCATATTGATGCAACCCTCGGGGAATTTTATAACGAACTTGCAAGAAAATAAAATTATGGAAAGTGTACGTACAGTCTTGTGGATGTTTGATGACCATTAACACATAATTCTAGAGATGTCCACGCAAATCTGGTTATACTCGCGTCTTGGGGATACTTTTCACAGTTTTAGTTGATTTGCGGCATATTGATGCGACCTTCGGGGAATTTTATAACGAACTTGCAAGAAAATAAAATTATGAAAAGTGTACGTACAGTCTTGTGGATGTTTGATGACCATTTACACATGATTCTAGAGACGTCTACGCAAATCTGGTTATACTGACGTTTTGGGGATACTTTTCACAATTTTTAGTGATATTCGGCATATTGATGCGACCCACGGGGAATTTTATAACGAATTTGCAAGAAAATAAAATTATGAAAAGTGTACGTACAGTCTTGTGGATGTTTGATGACCATTAACACATAATTCTAGAGATGTCCACGCAAATCTGGTTATACTCGCGTCTTGGGGATACTTTTCACAGTTTTAGTTGATTTGCGGCATATTGATGCGACCTTCGGGGAATTTTATAACGAACTTGCAAGAAAATAAAATTATGAAAAGTGTACGTACAGTCTTGTGGATGTTTGATGACAATTAACACATAATTCTAGAAATGTCTACGCAAATCTGTTTATACCGGCATTTTGGGGATACTTTTCACAATTTTTAGTGGTATGCGGCATATTGATGCAACCCTCGGGGAATTTTATAACGAACTTGCAAGAAAATAAAATTATGGAAAGTGTACGTACAGTCTTGTGGATGTTTGATGACCATTAACACATAATTCTAGAGATGTCCACGCAAATCTGGTTATACTGGCGTTTTGGGGATACTTTTCGCAATTTTTAGTGATATGCGGCATATTGATGTGACCCACGGGGAATTTTATAACGAATTTGCAAGAAAATAAAATTATGAAAAGTGTACGTACAGTCTTGTGGATGTTTGATGACCATTAACACATAATTCTAGAGATGTCCACGCAAATCTGGTTATACTCGCGTCTTGGGGATACTTTTCACAGTTTTAGTTGATCTGCGGCATATTGATCCGACCTTCGGGGAATTTTATAACGAACTTGCAAGAAAATAAAATTATGAAAAGTGTACGTACAGTCTTGTAGATGTTTGATGACCATTTACACATGATTCTAGAGATGTCTACGCAAATCTGGTTATACTGACGTTTTGGGGATACTTTTCACAATTTTTAGTGATATTCGGCATATTGATGCGACCCACGGGGAATTTTATAACGAATTTGCAAGAAAATAAAATTATGAAAAGTGTACGTACAGTCTTGTGGATGTTTGATGACCATTAACACATAATTCTAGAGATGTCCACGCAAATCTGGTTATACTCGCGTCTTGGGGATACTTTTCACAGTTTTAGTTGATTTGCGGCATATTGATGCGACCTTCGGGGAATTTTATAACGAACTTGCAAGAAAATAAAATTATGAAAAGTGTACGTACAGTCTTGTGGATGTTTGATGACCATTTACACATGATTCTAGAGATGTCTACGCAAATCTGGTTATACTGACGTTTTGGGGATACTTTTCACAATTTTTAGTGATATTCGGCATATTGATGCGACCCACGGGGAATTTTATAACGAATTTGCAAGAAAATAAAATTATGAAAAGTGTACGTACAGTCTTGTGGATGTTTGATGACCATTAACACATAATTCTAGAGATGTCCACGCAAATCTGGTTATACTCGCGTCTTGGGGATACTTTTCACAGTTTTAGTTGATTTGCGGCATATTGATGCGACCTTCGGGGAATTTTATAACGAACTTGCAAGAAAATAAAATTATGAAAAGTGTACGTACAGTCTTGTGGATGTTTGATGACAATTAACACATAATTCTAGAAATGTCTACGCAAATCTGTTTATACCGGCATTTTGGGGATACTTTTCACAATTTTTAGTGGTATGCGGCATATTGATGCAACCCTCGGGGAATTTTATAACGAACTTGCAAGAAAATAAAATTATGGAAAGTGTACGTACAGTCTTGTGGATGTTTGATGACCATTAACACATAATTCTAGAGATGTCCACGCAAATCTGGTTATACTGGCGTTTTGGGGATACTTTTCGCAATTTTTAGTGATATGCGGCATATTGATGTGACCCACGGGGAATTTTATAACGAATTTGCAAGAAAATAAAATTATGAAAAGTGTACGTACAGTCTTGTGGATGTTTGATGACCATTAACACATAATTCTAGAGATGTCCACGCAAATCTGGTTATACTCGCGTCTTGGGGATACTTTTCACAGTTTTAGTTGATCTGCGGCATATTGATCCGACCTTCGGGGAATTTTATAACGAACTTGCAAGAAAATAAAATTATGAAAAGTGTACGTACAGTCTTGTAGATGTTTGATGACCATTTACACATGATTCTAGAGATGTCTACGCAAATCTGGTTATACTGACGTTTTGGGGATACTTTTCACAATTTTTAGTGATATTCGGCATATTGATGCGACCCACGGGGAATTTTATAACGAATTTGCAAGAAAATAAAATTATGAAAAGTGTACGTACAGTCTTGTGGATGTTTGATGACCATTAACACATAATTCTAGAGATGTCCACGCAAATCTGGTTATACTCGCGTCTTGGGGATACTTTTCACAGTTTTAGTTGATTTGCGGCATATTGATGCGACCTTCGGGGAATTTTATAACGAACTTGCAAGAAAATAAAATTATGAAAAGTGTACGTACAGTCTTGTGGATGTTTGATGACAATTAACACATAATTCTAGAAATGTCTACGCAAATCTGTTTATACCGGCATTTTGGGGATACTTTTCACAATTTTTAGTGGTATGCGGCATATTGATGCAACCCTCGGGGAATTTTATAACGAACTTGCAAGAAAATAAAATTATGGAAAGTGTACGTACAGTCTTGTGGATGTTTGATGACCATTAACACATAATTCTAGAGATGTCCACGCAAATCTGGTTATACTGGCGTTTTGGGGATACTTTTCGCAATTTTTAGTGATATGCGGCATATTGATGTGACCCACGGGGAATTTTATAACGAATTTGCAAGAAAATAAAATTATGAAAAGTGTACGTACAGTCTTGTGGATGTTTGATGACCATTAACACATAATTCTAGAGATGTCCACGCAAATCTGGTTATACTCGCGTCTTGGGGATACTTTTCACAGTTTTAGTTGATCTGCGGCATATTGATCCGACCTTCGGGGAATTTTATAACGAACTTGCAAGAAAATAAAATTATGAAAAGTGTACGTACAGTCTTGTAGATGTTTGATGACCATTTACACATGATTCTAGAGATGTCTACGCAAATCTGGTTATACTGACGTTTTGGGGATACTTTTCACAATTTTTAGTGATATTCGGCATATTGATGCGACCCACGGGGAATTTTATAACGAATTTGCAAGAAAATAAAATTATGAAAAGTGTACGTACAGTCTTGTGGATGTTTGATGACCATTAACACATAATTCTAGAGATGTCCACGCAAATCTGGTTATACTCGCGTCTTGGGGATACTTTTTACAGTTTTAGTTGATTTGCGGCATATTGATGCGACCTTCGGGGAATTTTATAACGAACTTGCAAGAAAATAAAATTATGAAAAGTGTACGTACAGTCTTGTGGATGTTTGATGACAATTAACACATAATTCTAGAAATGTCTACGCAAATCTGTTTATACCGGCATTTTGGGGATACTTTTCACAATTTTTAGTGGTATGCGGCATATTGATGCAACCCTCGGGGAATTTTATAACGAACTTGCAAGAAAATAAAATTATGGAAAGTGTACGTACAGTCTTGTGGATGTTTGATGACCATTAACACATAATTCTAGAGATGCCTACGCAAATTTGGATAAACTGGCATTTTGGGGATACTATTCACAATTTTTAGTGATATGCGGCATATCAATGCCACCCACGGGGAATTTTATAACGAATGTGCAAGAAAATAAAATTATGAAAAGTGTACGTAGTCTTGTGGATGTTTGATGACCATTAACTAATAATTCTACAGAGGCCTATGCTAACTTGATTATACTGGCGTTTTGGGGATACTTTCCACAATTTTTAGTGATGTGCGACCCTCGGGGAATTTTATAACGAATTTGCAAGAAAATAAAATTATGAAAAGTGTACGTACAGTCTTGTAGATGTTTGATGACCATTTACACATAATTCTAGAGATGTCTACGCAAATCTGGTTATACTGACGTTTTGGGGATACTTTTCACAATTTTTAGTGATATTCGGCATATTGATGCGACCCACGGAAAATTTTATAACGAATTTGCAAGAAAATAAAATTATGAAATGTGCACGTACAGTCTTGTGGATGTTTGATGACCATTTACACATAATTCTAGAGATTTTACGTAAATCTGTTTATATTGGCGTTTTGGAGATATTTTTCAAAATTTTTAGTGATATGCGGCATATTAATGCGACCCTCGGGGAATTTTATAACGAATTTGCAAGAAACTAAAATTATGAAAAGTGTACGTACAGTCTTGTGGATGTTAGATGACCATTACCACATAATTCTAGAGATGTCTACGCAAATCTGGTTATACTGGCATTTTGAGGATACTTTTCACAATTCTTATTGATGTGCGGCATATCGATGCGACCCTCGGGGAGTTTTATAACGAATTTGCAAGAAATAAAATTATGAAATGTGCACGTACAGTTTTGTGGATGTTTGATGACCACTAACACATAATTCTGGAGATGTCTACGCAAATCTGGTTATACCGGCACTTTGGGGATACTTTTCAAAATTTTTAGTGATATGCGGTATATCGATGCAACCCTCTGGGAATTTTTGACGACCATTAACACATAATTCTGGAGATGTCTACGCCAATCTGGTTATACCGGCATTTTGGGGATACTTTTCACAATTTTTAGTGATATGCGGCATATTGATGCGACCCTCAGGGAATTTTCTAACGAATTTGCAAGAAAATAAAATTATGAAAAGTGTACGTACAGTCTTGTGGATGTTGGATGACTATTAACACAAAATTCTAGAGATGTCCACGCAAATCTGTTTATACCGGCATTTTGAGGATACTTTTCACAATTTCCAGTGATATGCGGCTTATCGATGCGACACTCGGGGAATTTTATATCGAATTTACAAGAAAATAAAATTATGAAATGTGCACGTACAGTCTTGTGGATGTTTGATGGCAACCTCGTGAAAAATAATGGATAATACAACAAAAATACAATAATCAACATTGTCTACAAATATTATACATACTTGACGATATGTTGACATTTTCTACGCCTACATTCACGCTGAATTACGCGTAGACACACAAGTCTGGTATACTCGAATCCGAAAAAATATAAAACTCTATGCGCACCAGGTTATTTGATTCTGGATAACTATCGCTCGGTGTACAATACACCGCCTCACTAAAAAGTTTCCAAAAATAAAAACACTTTAGAAGGTTGATATGATAACGACTGATACATTTCGATGACGAAGGTTGATATACCTGACTACAGTATACTACTGAAAACTGTCACTCATAACTATAAAATTTTAACTAATCAATGGTGTTTAAAGCAGTTTTATCAATTAGAATTTTCTCCAATCGAAAACCAAAAACCAAATATTATAACATACAAGAATGAATCATCTAAAGTTATTAACGTAAATTGATTCAAACGTTCGTAATATGTGCACATCAGTAGTAGCTGCTAATGATTACATGATCATCAATCACTTTTTAAGAGTTATATGTATCTACATATAACATTAGAAAATTAGATATTAACGTAACACACATAGACTAATTTATAATTTCTATTTAGATTAATCATGTAGGATTTTTTTTTTGTAATTTGGACACCAGCCATCCAACAGCAAAAACCATTAACAAAAAAAAATTTTTTAAAAACTAAACAAATATAATTTTAATGATAATAATTTTATTAAAATGGAATACGACGTATGCTTCCGTTTTATTTTTCTGGGGGGCTAGATAATTACGTCTATTTCTATTTGGCCAGTTGCTTTTAACATAAATATACAGAAGTAATTAGTTTCTAGTTTGTTCTAATTTTGATGCGGTACTACACTAAAATTTCCAACATTCTCATTACCGCCAATTAAAAATTGTATTTGTTATCTGATTAAGAGCAAAAGGATGATATCTTTGAGGCGCATCGTTTTGTATATGCGACATGGAAATATGTCTTAAGCCAAATCAGAATCACATGTCGCGTTTTTTTTATAATCAACCAACGGTATACAAAAGATGAATTTAACAAAAAAAAAAAAATAGTTATCGCTCTAAACATCCGGAATGTATTTATAATTTTTAAATTAATTTTGTTTCATTTTGTGATTTCGGATGGCATTGCTAATTGGATCATTAATGAGGTTTTATGTAGTTTAGACTAAATTTATGTCAACTTCAAATTAAAAACTAAAACATGAATGATAATCAAAAGTGCAGAGTTGGAATCAGGAAATCATTTTGATTACATTACACAACGCCTTATACTCCAATTTAAATATTTCACCGCCATTTTAATTGTTTTTTTATAATTAAGAAAGCAACTAACCGCCACTTTGTCTCGATTACTTACACACACACACACACACACACACACACATATTAACATAATAAGACACGAATAATGAACGAAACGTAAATTACTATAAATCGAAATTAATTAATTTTTCGAAATTCATTTGATAGTTGAAAATTTATAAATAAATTAATAGTTCATAGAAAAGAGGCGGGAATTCAATTACTTTTGTGTTGTGTATTGGTTGGTACACGTTTATTAAACGTTTTATTGTACTAAAGTACGTGTTGTAAAAGTTGCGGTTACGTTTATAATTTAATTAATTGAATATCGATAAATTAGTTGAATTATTTTTCTTCGAACTAATCAACTATTATAGTTTATATCAATTTTAATTTTTTAATAAATACCGTTATTGTGGTATAAAGTGATTAACCTTTACGCCTAAAGGTTTAGGTAAATTGATAAATTAAAAAGTTGGCAGTTGAAAAAATAGTTGTGGCACGCTAATGTCGTTAAACTATTATTAATGATCAGTGTTGCCAGTGTCGAAATTGTGTTACATATTGGGGTCGAAAATAGCGTAGACAATAGCATAGCGCAGTGTAAAAATCTGGCTTCTGCCTAGATTTCTGTGTTTAGGTGAGTATTTGGTTTACCACTGGTGAGCTCCAAATGTACACTGAGAATTAAACCAACTGTTGTTATTCATTTTTAATTCAATTCTATTTTATTAACTCGATGAACCGGACTTTTTATACATTGCTTACACTTAAAATCACAATATTAAAATTAAAAATGTGGAATTTGCTACAATATACAATATTCCACCCGTGTCGATACTGTTTCATCGACCGCTTGGAATATTGTATTATTGCGCATGTTGACATTGATTCAACATATTCCCGGGCTTTACTGGTGTCGCACATCTGTTAAACTATGCTTTCGTTGGCTCTCGCTAGAGGATGGCGACCGTGACAGGACACGAAATTGCAATCTTCGAATGGACTGCTTATTGTCAATTTCCTCCCAGTAGGAAGATAAATTGTATTGAACAACTAATGTCCATTTTGTCGCCACAATCTCCAACTTGCCCAATTCCTCGAAATGTATCCCAATGGAATGATTGATCGGTCTTATTTCGATGTTGGTGCTCACGAAACCAAATAGCCAGCACACTGAAAGGATGGCTACTGCCATGTGGTTTATTTTTCCTGTCGTTCTTGAGTTGAATTTCTTTCACTAGTATTGGGTTGTAATAGACGCAGTGCTTCCTTCACTGCATCTTCGATCGGTAGCTTGCATAATTTTGTAATTAGCCTTTTATATGTTGTGTCCTGACATTTTACTGTGGCGACTCGAACCAAGCCATCCTTCCCAGTATGAGTTTCAAGAACCCGTCCCAATTTCCACCGGGTAGCAGGTAGTTGATCATCATTTATTAGTACTAAGTCGTTTACCAACAAGTTAGACTGGGTCTTTGTCCACTTGGTTCGCTGCTGAAGTTGGTGAATATATTCAGAAGACCATCGTTTCCAGAAATGTTGTATTAATTGTTCAGTCAGGTGCCATCTTGTTTTCAACCCCATAGTTTCGACGTTTGCACATGGTGGCGCCTTCAGTGAATCACCAATTAAGAAATGCCCTGGAGTTATTACTGCTAAGTCAGAGACGTCATTTGTTAATGGTTTTAAAGGTCGAGAGTTAAGACACGCTTCAATTTGAGGTGTTACCGTGCACAGTTCCTCGAACGTTAATGTTGGTTCACTAATAACCCTCTTGAGATGAAATTTTATTGACTTTCTACCTGCCTCCCAGATACCTCCAAAATGAGGAGTGTGAGGCGGAATGAAGTGCCAATTGGTTCCATCAATAGCTAACATTGTTGCAATGTCGCTCGGTAATGTTGTCATAGCTGTGTGATAGTTATTTTTTAATACAGCGTTTGTTCCGACAAAATATGTTCCATTGTTGGAGAAGATATCGGTACACAATCCTCTCCTGGAAACGAAACGCTTGTAGGCAGCAATGAAGGATTCCGTTGTAAGACTGCTTACTAGTTCAATATGGATCGCCTTAGTTACCATACATACGAAGAGAGCTATATATCCTTTGTAAGCCTTGTACCCCCTTCCTTTTGTTGTTCTCAATTGGATGGGACCGGCATAATCGATTCCTATTTTGGCAAATGCTCTTCCTGATTGTACTCTGGCAGCTGGCAAAGTTCCCATTAGTTGTTCTGATATATGCTGCTTGTGGCGGAAACATTTTAGACATTTTTGAATCACGCTTCGCACCGCCTGCTTACTGTCAATAATCCAATATTTGTTCCTTAAATGTGACAAGGTTAATTGAATGGCATTCACCGTGCAAAGTGCTGTGGTGAGCATCTTCAACTATTCGCAGCGTTAATATGTTGTGCTTTTCCAAGATCATTGGGCTTCGGCTGGCAGGCGTAAGGTTTGAATTTTGCAGCCGACCGTCTATTTCTTTTTTTAAATGCCTAAAGGATTTGAGGCACTGAATTTCGGTATGGAAATCTTGTTCCTGGATGATTTTCAGAATTGTAATTTCTGCATCTTGAAGTTCTTTATTCGATGGTATACCTAGCTGGTTGGCTGTGGGCGGTTTGTGGTAAATAAATCTTCTGCAATACGCGACGATGCGTTTTAGTTTGTTGAAGCTTTAATGCCGCTCAAATAATTGTAAGAACGGGTTGACTTCTTTTATGCCAGCCAGATTGACTATTGAGTTTTCTTTTAATTCCTCCAGATGTACGAGTACGTCATTAGGAATGTTGTTTGGTGTGAGTACATCAAAACCCAACTGTAATTCCTCATGGAGAAAATCTGGACCCTTCCACCATAAGTTGCTGTTAGCTAACTCCTTTAGGTTGTTCCACGTGACGCTATGTCTGCCGGATTTTCAATTGACCTCACATGATGCCATGTAGTTGTTGGCAGCTTACTTTTTATTGCAGAAATTCTATTGGCTACAAACGTTTTAAATCGGTTCGGCTCCCCTTTAATCCAGCATAATGTAATAGTTGAGTCAGTCCAGGCGTAAGTCTTGATGTCATTGAGTTTCAAGACACCTTGAGTATGGCTTATGAGTTTCGCTAGTAGCAAGGCTGCGTTAAGCTCCAGACGTGGCATTGATAATTTAGTTTTGGTAGGAGCGACGTGTGTCTTTGCTGTGACTCACTTTGCTGTGTGTTGTAATGTGACCCATATTGTCAGTTGTTCGACAGTATACCACCGCAGCATACGCAGACTCGGATGCATCGGAAAATCCATGCAGCTCAATTGATGATTTTGTTGTTGTGTCAATCCACCGAGGAATCATTATCTGCTTCATAATAGACATTTCTTCCTTGTAGTTCATCCATCTAGCGTTTCCCATTGTCCATGCTTCTTGCATCATGGAATTTGGATGAATCTGATAACAATGATCGCTTGGTTTGTTGACCACGTGATAGTTATAATCTTGAGACATCGAACCCATCATAGTTTGGACGTGGAAGCTTTGGTATTAAACAAATTAACTCAACAACCACCAGAAGCTGATATCGACAATAGCACATGAAGCCATCTTAACAACATAAAACTAGCAGATCCACACTACAATGAATCTCAACCAATTTATATCATACTAGGCGCAGATTACTATCCATTAATAATAGCTAACAACATTATCAAAGGTAGCCACCGAGAACCAATGTTGCAGAACACTGAGTTCGGATGGATTGTAATCGGCAGCATGAGTAACATGGACAACCGAGTAAGAAGAGCCATGGTGACGACAAAATCAATCGAAGATCAACTAAAATTATTTATAGAGGTTGATAGCATTCCTGAAGAAAGGAGCCTTACAGCAGAAGAAAATCAAGTTGAGGAGACATTTCAATCAACATCGAGTCGACACACAGATGGACGATTCATAGTAAAAATTCCATTTAAGGACGATCACGTCAAACTTGGAGAATCTAGGAAAAGAGCAGCAGCCAGACTTCTGCAAATCGAAAGAAGATTTGTCAAAGATCCGGACTACGAACAATTATATAAACAATTCATGCAAGAATATATAGATTTGAACCACATGGAGTTAATACAAGAAAAGCCAGAAAATGAGCGCGTCGATAATATGTATTACATACCACAACATGGTGTGCTCAAGGAAGGTAGTACAACAACCAAACTCCGAGTTGTGTTCGATGCTTCAGCGAAGACCACCACGGGAGTGTCATTAAATGATCTAATGATGACTGGCCCAAAATTGCAGCAAGATCTTGCGGACATATTGCTTCGATGGCGACGGCACAAATTCATACTGACTGCAGATATCGAGAAAATGTACAGATAGGTATGGATTCGTGAGGCAGATCGAGACTCTCAGAAAATATTATGGAGAGACGATCCCGCTAAACCTATGGCTACCTACTGATTGAACACGGTTACCTATGGAACTACCGCAGCCAGTTTCCTTGCAGTGCGATCCTTGTTGCAAGTGGCACAAGATGGTAGCAGCACTTATCCAACAGCAACCAAGATCCTGTCGTCGGATTTTTACGTTGATGACATGCTAACTGGAAGTGATACTATAGAGGAAGCACTTTCAACTGTAAAGGAATTAAGGGAACTCACTGAGGAAGGTGGTTTAACCTGAGAAAATGGTCTTCCAATTCCGAGGAAATTTTGGAACATATCCCAGGCGAATTACATCATAAAGGCAACGTACAAATCAAACTATCCGACAGCGTAAAAACCTTAGGGATCGTGTATCATCCCTCTACAGATGCGTTTGAGTTCGATGTCTCAAGATTACAACTATCACATGGTCAACAAACCAAGCGATCATTGTTATCAGATTCATCCAAATTATTCGACCCCATAGGGTGGCTGTCACCAATAACCATCACGGCCAAACTAAATTCTCCATTGAATTCTCCATTTTCCTTGGCACCAGCCTTATGCTGATTGTATGTTTGCAGATTCCTGCTACACTACCGCCAATGCCTGAAATGTTCACATGTGTTTTTCTCTTTTTGATGTTTAGCAGATTGGCAGCTCTCGATGATATCAATGTAGCTTGGGACCCTGAATCAATTAATGCCCTCATTATGGTAAGATGTCCAGTGTCCGTTGCTACTCTAACTATTGCTGTTGGCAGTAATACAGGTCCTTGTTGTTTAACTACTAGAGTTTGTGTTGTCCCCATGTTGGTCGACGCCTTGTTGTTACCATGCAGAAGAGTGTGGTGATGTCCTTGGCACACAATGCATCGTATTGCGGATCTGCATGGGTTATTCGTTGGATGTCGCGTTAAACAACGTACACTAGTAGTTGTTTCGTTGACCAACTTGCTTCTGTCTAACGTTGGCATTAGCTTGAACTGATTGCAGTCTAGCAGCTGATGCTTTCTTTGGCATCCCTTTACTACACACTGGCTGTCTACGGTTGTAGCGTGTACCCGTTTCAGTGGTACCATTGGTTGCGGTTGTGTGTATACCACCTTGGTGAACCCCATAGCCTCTAGCGGTTGGAATCTTCTTTCTATGAAGCTGAAGAATTCATTGATTCGTTTAGTTTCTCTCGGATTCTCTAATGATGTTTCGTAGAGCCTAGTGGTTTCCGGGTCTAGTTTTTTGCCTAGAATGAACATCACTAGGGCTTCAAAAGGAGAGTGTAATTTTAACTTGTTGATGTTGTGTAATATTTCAACTGTAGTATCATGCAAATAACGAATTGCTGCTGCTGATGGTGCATGTATTGTTGGTAAAGTTAGTAGTAAGTTGAAATACTTATTTGCTAATAATCTGGGGTTGTTGGATCTTCCTTGCAGTATTTCCCAGGCCTTGTTGTAATTGTCACCAATTGTTGAGAGGTGACTGATCAACGCAACTGGGCTGCTCCCTTTTGTAGATTTGCCTTCAAGTACGTCATTTTGATTGTGTCCGATAGCTTATTGTTGTTGTGGATGAGCTCGGTGAAAATATCGTTGAAGGAGCTCCAATGCTCATAATCGACATGAATTGTTGGTAGCTCTATCTTTGGTAATTGTACTTTGGCTTCTCCAGCCGGTTCGAAGTCTCTTCTTTCCGGTTGCGCTGCCATCGCAATGTTGTTGAGTCTACTCTATCCTTGAGAGCCTCGTAGTAGTTATTTTGGAAGTAGGGAGCTGTTTGCTCTTGCTCTTCCATTTCTACTAAGAGCTCTATGTGCAAATCGTCAATTGCTCCCATTTCTTGGGATAATTAAGCCATTTTTAGCTTTATAAACTCCATTGGAATGTTGTTGTAGTCCAATGTTTCTTCAATCGATTCTAATTTTCTGTGCATCCTCCTCACATCTTGCTTCTTGAGCAGCTTCTGTTTGCTGTGTGCTACCCCTTTACTGGAATTTTCAGACTGATGCTGGTGGTCCTTACTTGATGATTCAGATGATTGATTAGTTTTGTTGATTGATGAAGTTTCATCCCCTCGGTCGTTGTTATTTGACTCCTCGCCGGCAAAGTTGAATTTGAAAGATGCGTCAATATTTTCCGAAATTTTCGTAGACAAATGTGTACTAAAACTTACTTCTGCCCAATGAAGAGTTGAGTTCAAATGATCACCGGTGATGTGCTTAAAATTATATCTAGTTATATTAGCATACTTCTCGTTGGCCAGAATCAATTTCTAATGATTTTAAAGTTGGTGCATTGCCGAAGTTTATCCGTAAATTTACGGTAATGAATCATGTTCAAATTTATGTTTATTAGCCGATGCAGTAGTAAACAACCTAAATTATTTGTCAAGCCCTATCTACCGTCTCGATCGGTATTTTGATTAACCGAGGCTTCACGTAACACATGTAAACCGATCGTAAATTTAAATTTTTTTATTTTACAAATGTAGGCTTTACCTTAGCAGCAGGTTTTAGGCCATATAATTAGCAGCACACGCAATTTGCACATTGGTAAATAAGCGTAGACCAGCGTACCTCTCTTAACTTTAGTTACAGATGTTTTACACGGGTCTAGGACTTTATCTCCCGGATAACTCCGAGGACAATACCCCGCCTTCATTCCAAGGCCAACCATGGGGTTTGCCGGGCCCGTTACTCTCCTTTACCCTCCGGTTATTACCTCGAACATTACTTCCCAACCATTGCCAACCCGGATAATACTTCCCTTGTCAAATCCGGCCATTACCTACTGCTATTACAAAATCATTTTCCTATATGGATTTTCTGCAAGCGATGCTCTAAAATCGAAGAGCACTCTTGATGACAAATTACCATTTTCTAAAAATGCTCTAATCGTCATGAAAGTCCACATGATATGCTCAGAGAATATTCGTAATAACAAAATTGTCCTAAACAATGGCCCAGATTTGGTTTAGTTTGCCGTAACTTTATCGCAAAAATGGTGTTCTACGTAATTGCTCAGTATGGCACAGAAAATTTCTAAGTGAATTTCCGTTACGATTGGAGCATTTTTCGAAAACGGTCGTTTGTATGGAAAAATGTATTGTTCAAGAGTACTTTTCGTTTTTGGAGCATCGCTTGACGAGAAAAACCACAATCTCAGCTCCTAGTTAAAATATCATGAAAAGGCTTACTGTTCTATCCCTGTGTTAATATCCGGGGGGCAAAGGCTAGGGGTAATAGCCCGAGCGGTAATTGCCCGGGAGTAGTAGCAGCAGGATATTGTCCGCAAAGGTAATATCCTGGGAGGTAATTTTATATCTAATCGGTATCGAGTTCATTAAGATTTATTTTAACGAGCAAAATAAAATACGGTACGATGCTAAATTAGCGGCTCTGATAGAAATTCTCTGTGCAATGCCGTCTGTTATATACATCTTTGAATCGAGTAGTGCATCCACTTTATTACCCAAGTTTAACATGCATTTCTAAAGTAAAAGGGCATACAAATACGGCGTCATACGAATGGCTTCTGTGTTAAATCGAATTTTTTTACCTGTTGCATGTAGAAGCTTCATATAAATATTGGGGTATTTGGGTGATTTGTCGTGAAGTATCTGTGTATGTAATGATTTAATTTTTAACATAGGTTTTAGACTTTCTTCGAATATTTTAAGATTTTCGATTATTCTAGGACGTATGTGAAGCTGGCCTGAAAACCATCCCGAAAAACGCTTTTAAAATTTATGTGTGTTTCTCCGCTAAATTCATTAAAAGGCCCTTCGGCCCGAAAAAGAAAAAAAAATATGGCGAAAATGAAATTCCATCCCGAGAAAATAAAAACAATCTCACGCACACACAGCAAATTTTAAGTAAAAATCTATTAGAAGAAGAAATTTGCCATACTTAAAAGAACCTAAATTAAAAAATTTAAAAAACAAATTTGATTGAAATTTCTTTAACGACCTTAATATTTCGATCCATAGAGTTTGGCAGATATAACTGTATATGCCTAATTAATGTACTGACCATAAGCATTAAGCACACAAATGCTCGTTACCTTGCAGTGGGTACAAGAGGCCTCCCCAGCTGATTTAATACTCTCTTCTCTTAGATAAGGTATCAGAACTATGCTCATATGTCACTAATTAGGCATATACCGTCATATATGCCAAACTCTGTGAACGGAGAAATTTGTGGTGACATATCAGCATAATTCCGATACCTAATCTAACAGAAGCGTGAAATAAATCAGTGGGAGAAGCTTATTATCACCACTGTAAAGTAATGAGCATTTGTTTGCTTAATGCTGATGGGCATTGCATTAATTAGGCATATACTGTTATATCTGCCAAATTCCGTGAACGGAGAAATGTATGGTGACATATGAGCATAATTCCGATACCTAATCTAACTGAAGCGAATATTAAATCAACTGGGGAGGCCTTTTATCCTCACTGTAAGGTAACGAGCATTTATGTGCTTTATGCTGATGGTCATTGCATTAATTAGGCATATACCGTTATATCTGCCAACCTCTGTGAATCGAAATATTAAGGTCGTTAAAGAAATTTCAAACAAATTTGTTTTTTAAATTTTTTAATTTAGTTTCTCTTTAGTATGGTAAATCTATTCTTCTAATAGATTTTATACTTAAAATTTGATGTGTGTACCTGAGATTGTTTTTATTTTTTGCTGTAAGGCCTTTTAATGAAATTAGCGGAGAAACATATCTAAATTTTAAAAGCATTTTTCGGGATGGCTTTCGGGCCAGCTTCACATACATTATTCTAGGTGAGAGCCAGATATTATTTTTGCATCGAGGTGAGTTTACCAAGACGTTGGAAGTTTGGTTACCTCACCTCGATATAAACATAATATCTAATTAAGACTCAGAATAGTCATATAAAAACATGGGTGAAAATTTTTTAAATGTGAGGTAGAAATAAATCTCCATCAAGGCGAAATGGATCAAACAACAAAGAAATCATAGAATTAATTATTTCACAATTTTTTATTTTTTATTTTTTGCGAAATAATTAAACGAGTGGAATAATTTATTTATTATGTGTCAATGTGTTTCGCCAAGTGCCTACGGCGCATAGTGTTAAAAGAAATAATAATTCTCGACAATCTCTACGTCACTGTTTTAATTGTCTGCATACGTCTACAATCGTCTGTAGCGGTTAGAATATTTTAAACCAATATTCTAATCTTACATATTGCAAACATAACATCTCGCAAACTCATCGCTAACTCATCATTCATCACTCTGTACGTGCAAACAGAGTAAATGCATCAACAGATGTACATATACACGTAAGACGGAAACAGAACGACGAACATTACAAAAATAAATCAAATGCAACACGACGAAAACGAAACCAAAGAAGAACGAAATAATTTTATTTATACTAAATTCGTTCGAACTGTCAGATCAAAAAGATTTGATCGGATTCAGCTGTCAGATCAACATTTTTGACATTACAAATTTTTTTCACACAAAAATCTTGATCTAACAAATCGGCTAGATCAATTTTAAAAAATCTTGATTTTTTGTTAGATTTTTACGCATACATATATACAAAAGTAAACGTCAAAACATAACATCAAAACAAAGACCTCGCGCCATTTGTACAATTCAGTTTTAAATTAATAAATTTTAAATTAATTTTAATAAATTTATTAAAATTGTATGGATAATTTGTAATTTTGTGCGACGTATTCTCAAAATATCTTGTGTGTTTTTGCTTTTAATAGATTTATTAAAATTTTAAGGATAATTTGTAATTTTGTTTGTGCGACGTATTTTCGAAATATCTTGTGTACTAAAATGTTGTGTTTATGTGCGAAATTATATAATTTCTTATGCTTTTAATTGAAAATTATTGATAAATAAATTAATTAAATTGAGAAATGGGAGACACTATATTGAACATTTTAATTCTTTGCTATATAATTTTTTATTATACCGATGCTAACAAGGTGAAATGATAAACCCGCCATTTATAATAAACAATTTTTTGTCTTTCTTTTCACAAATATTACTACAAAAGTCGATCAAATTTCTTTCATATTCGTTTACATAAAATCCGGTCAAATTGGTGGTGAAAATCAGATAAATATGACTAAAAAATTAATTTAAATTAAATTAAATTAAATTAATAAAATAAAATCAATAATAACCAATTAAAAATATTTAAACAAAATAATAAATTATAATTAAATAAAGTTTAATAATTTTAATATTATGAATAAACAAATTAAAAATAAATTATCAAGACGCACGGTACCACAATAAACACTTTCGGTACCAAGTTACTCGAAGTTGACATTGGATTAAGGCGTTCATTCAAACACGCTTTCATTCTCGCCAATGTCAACCGCCCCATTATAGGCGCGGATTTCCTAACGAAATTCGGCCTTTTAGTGGATCTAAAAAATCACAAACTGATTGATCCATCCACTAAACTTTCAATCAACGCAACACCAGCACGCGTTGATACACCATCACCATTGCATTACACAATTAACAATGGCTATGGACCACTGCTAAAGAAATTCTCTTCTTTAACAGCTCCACCAAACTACAATGCTCCAGTAATGCACAACGTAGTACACCACATTGTGACTACAGGGCATTTACCATTTTCAAGACCAAGACGGCTTGATCCAATTCGCCACAAAGCAGCTTTCCTAGAATTCCAACACATGGTGGAACTAGGAATCTGCCGACCATCTTCTTCAGCAGTATCATGTCCATTACACATGGTGAAGAAGAAGGACAACGACTGGAGACCATGTGGGGACTACAGAAGGCTTAACGCAGTCACAATTCCTGACCGTTATCCTTTCCCCCACATACAGAATTTCTCCATGCAACTACATGGTTGCACAATTTTCACTAAAATCGATCTCGTCAGAGCATACCATCTCATACCAATTGCTCCTGACGACATTTACAAAACTGCAATTACCACTCCATTTGGCCTATTCGAATTCACCCGAATGCCATTTGGACTCAGAAATGCTGCACAAACATTTCAGCGTTTCATCAACGAAATCGTGAGAGATCTCGATTTCGTTTTCATATACATTGATGATATTCTCGTAACATCTAAAAACGAGACGCAACACCTACAACATTTGGAGCAACTTTTCCAAAAATTAGTTAAGTACGGTGTCAATATCAACACGGCAAAATGCGTGTTTGGGACGAATAATCTTGACTTTCTCAGTCACAAGATTACATCTAATGGCATTCTGCCGTCCGAAGGACGAATTAATGCAATTAGAGATTTCCCAGCACCACAAAATGTGAAGCAAATCCAACAATTCATCGGCATGGTAAATTACTACCACCGATTCATACCAAAACTTGCAGAAGTACTTGCCCCAATTCACACGCATTTGGCAAGCCTTCTCAAAAAGCCCAAAACGCCTCAAAATTTTTCTTGGACTGAAGAATGTCAAAGAGCATTCCTTCAGCTCAAGAACAGCTTGGAAAATATTGCTCTTTTAGCGCATCCGCTAAATGAAACGAAATATAGCATCACCACTGATGCATCCAACACAGCAATAGGCGCGGTCTTACAACAACCGAATAACAAGACCTGGGAACCTCTTGGATTTTTCTCCAAGAAATTGTCAGATGTAGAAAGAAAATATTCTGCATTTGATCGCGAATTGCTTGCAATTTTCCAAGCAATTAAACACTTTCGATACTTTGTCGAAGGTCGGGAATTCACAATATTCACCGACCATAAACCGCTTACTATGTCCTCGAGCAAGGAATCAGTGTTTCGATTATTCTCTGTTTCTGAGGTTGCTTCTGCCATTCTGTGAATAATAAAATATGAGTTGATTTTTGGTATTGCAACGAGAATGGGTCGTGTATATGTGTTCTAATTTTTTTTTTGAGATCACTTTTGGTTTTTATGTGTCCTATACAATGATGCGAACAGTTTTTTTTACTCTCGATATTTGGTCGGGCGAACTCAGAATTCCATAGACTGGTTTGAGTCTATCGATAGAGACAGATTGCTGCTTGTCTCTGATTTGTAATACAAAATGCTTACGAAGTCGTCGTATCACTTTGTATGGGCCTTCATATGGTGGTGTGAGGCCTGTGCGAACTTTGTCTATTCGTACGAAAACATAGTCACAGGTTTGCAGTGACTTTGGTACGAATATGTCAGTTTGATTTGATTTGCGCGTGTCCGTTGGGATGAGTTTATTCATCGTGGAGCGCAGTTGATGTATCACTGTGTCAGTGGTAACTTGGGGTGTAAGTGGATGTTCCACAAAGAATTCCCCAGGTAATTTGATCGTTTGACCGTACACCAGTTCTGCTGGCGAGCATTTTAGGTCGTCTTTGACTGTTGCTCGGATTCCCAACAATATGATTGGGATCTCTGAGCTCCAGTTGACGGTATTTGCACGAGCTTTGAGTGCTGTTTTAAGTTGACGGTGGAAGCGCTCAACCATACCGTTTGCTGCTGACAGAACTAAATCGGGATTGCGATTTGTTCCGCAGCAATAGTATTTGTAGTACGGGATTACGCTTAGATCAGCGCCGGTATCAATCAAAAATGTTATTTGATTTACCGAATCCCGTAGAAATAGGCGGCTCTGCTGCGGTTGTCTTAGGTCTGCCGCTACGACCTTAAGACTTACTCGTTTGGGGATGCGGTATTTGCGGATCTCGTTTGCTGTGTAGCAAATGTGCATGGTGCCGTGCATTTTGATGCAGCGTTACTAAATCTTGCGTGATACCAACACCAGTTGCGTGGAACTTGGTATCTTGGTGAGTGGTTGTTGTTTTGCTGCAAAGAGCTTCCCTGGTTTAGTTGAGATCGCGGTTTTTTTGAAGGAGAAGGAGTTCGTCTCCATGGCGATTGAGAGCGCGAAGGTTGTCGCTGTGTGTGTGTATTGTTCTCTAGCTTCACTAGCCGGTCGCTAATTTGTTTTAGCGTGTTTTCTATACGGCTTAAGCTAGAGTTTGGCGCGTGTATCTCTGAGCTTGATATTCGCGTTTCGTTATTACGTGTTTCGCGTTTTATTGTACTCAAGCTCTGAGTCCGCGTGCCAATGATGTCGTGAAGTTTATCGGCGATTGCAGCAAGATCCTCTTCTGGTTTCTCTTGTTGAGGGATCAATGCTATTTGTATGAAATCAGGGAGTTGCCTGATCCATAGTTTTGTGACGACGTTGATCGTGAAATTTTTTTCGGCCAACGATTTGATTCGGTGCAGTATATCCGAAGGTTTTTGATCACCATATTCGACTTTGCTCAAAATCGTTTCTAATCTACGCTCCTCAGAGATTGAGTAGCGATCGATTAGAACCTTTTGGAGGGCGTCGTATTTTGACTGGAACGCCGAATCTAGAAATGTAGTTTTCGACGAGCGTTTTTGCGATTGTTTGTGCGGAGATGTCTTTAATGCAGTAGGCTTCTGGCCAACGCGTAAAACGATCAACGCAGGTTAACAAATATGTAAATCCATTAGATGGTGGAAGTGGTCCAACAATATCTAAATGGATATGTTCAAATCTACCTTGTGGAATTTCGAAACCCCCATGAGGTGATTTGGTATGTCTTTGTACTTTGCATTTTTGGCAGGATAAACAAGATTTCGCCCAAAGGGTTAAATCTTTGTTCATACTGGGCCAAAAGTATCTTGAAGTGACGAGTTTGCGATTTGCTCGTACACTTGGGTGGGAAATACTATGCAGAGTGTCGAAGATAGTTCGACGCAGTGACTCTGAAATGTACGGGCGATTGTTACCCGTAGATATTTCACAGTAAATTGACAAATCGGCTAGTGGAAATTTTTGTATTTTCCAATTTGATTTTCGCCGGTTTGTAGAACTAGAGAGTAAGTCTTGTAGCTCTTGATCGCTCGCTTGTGCCTTTGCGATTATTGTGATGTCGTAGCGTGTAGCTGCGGAAGCAAGTTCGTGGTTGGAAGTCCGAGATAGTGTATCGGCAACCACATTGTCTTTGCCTTGAATATGTTGTATGTCTGTCGTGAATTGAGAGACATAATCTAAATGGCGTGCTTGCCTTGGATTGCGTTCCGCTTTAGAGAAAATTGCTCTAGTAAGCGGTTTATGGTCGGTGAATATTGTGAATTCCCGACCTTCGACAAAGTATCGAAAGTGTTTAATTGCTTGGAAAATTGCAAGCAATTCGCGATCAAATGCAGAATATTTTCTTTCTGCATCTGACAATTTCTTGGAGAAAAATCCAAGAGGTTCCCAGGTCTTGTTATTCGGTTGTTGTAAGACCGCGCCTATTGCTGTGTTGGATGCATCAGTGGTGATGCTATATTTCGTTTCATTTAGCGGATGCGCTAAAAGAGCAATATTTTCCAAGCTGTTCTTGAGCTGAAGGAATGCTCTTTGACATTCTTCAGCCCAAGAAAAATTTTGAGGCGTTTTGGGCTTTTTGAGAAGACTTGCCAAATGCGTGTGAATTGGGGCAAGTACTTCTGCAAGTTTTGGTATGAATCGGTGGTAGTAATTTACCATGCCGATGAATTGTTGGATTTGCTTCACATTTTGTGGTGCTGGGAAATCTCAAAGACGACCTAAAATGCTCGCCAGCAGAACTGGTGTACGGTCAAACGATCAAATTACCTGGGGAATTCTTTGTGGAACATCCACTTACACCCCAAGTTACCACTGACACAGTGATACATCAACTGCGCTCCACGATGAATAAACTCATCCCAACGGACACGCGCAAATCAAATCAAACTGACATATTCGTACCAAAGTCACTGCAAACCTGTGACTATGTTTTCGTACGAATAGACAAAGTTCGCACAGGCCTCACACCACCATATGAAGGCCCATACAAAGTGATACGACGACTTCGTAAGCATTTTGTATTACAAATCAGAGACAAGCAGCAATCTGTCTCTATCGATAGACTCAAACCAGTCTATGGAATTCTGAGTTCGCCCGACCAAATATCGAGAGTAAAAAAAACTGTTCTTATCATTGTATAGGACACATAAAAACCAAAAGTGATCTCAAAAAAAAAATTAGAACACATATACACGACCCATTCTCGTTGCAATACCAAAAATCAACTCATATTTTATTATTCACAGAATGGCAGAAGCAACCTCAGAAACAGAGAATAATCGAAACACTGATTCCTTGCTCGAGGACATAGAAATGGCCATAAAAACCGGAATGCAACACATCGTAACAATCGATGAGGCCATACAAAATGCTCAATCACTAAAAATACGAGCATTCGGTACATCACAACCATCCGGTCCAAGTGGCTCAACACGAGCAACGACAGGCAGAGTAAAAAGCACGGCAACCCAAACCACCAACAGAATGACGAGAATCCAATCATTGGAAAATAGATTGGAGCGTTTGGAAAAAATAGTTTGCAGAAAGACCTTAGGACAGCCGCGTCCACCAACCCTAACTCAGAGAATTCAGAGAGTTCAACGTACAACATTACAGGCCGTGACAGTACCGCAGACGCGCAACACGGCGCAACCGGTGTTCTGTTGGTTTCATGCGCGCTTCGCTCATGAAGCACAAAACTGCACCAGCCCGTGCCAGTTTAAGGCAATTATGAAAAAAAAGAAATAAAATAAAATAGAACCATTTTTACACATAAAATAAATCTGAAATCATGAATTAAAATTATTCTTTTTCCTGGTTTTATTTTTCTTTCTACAAAATCCATCAAAATGATACATTAGGCAAAAGTGAATTCACTCTGGCCAACTGATTACATCACCTCTACCATTACAATTATCATACAACATTATAATGGTACTACAACCAAAATTCATCCACAAACGACAGCGGACAAAGAACCCGCGGTGGGGGAACTCACTGCGCGGTGGGTGATGTAGCGGGTAGTTTCTTCAACTATAAGAAACTCCGCACAATTGTTCTCAACGGACAATCCTCCGTTCACATAATTCTTTATAAATGGACAATTCTCCATATAAAGAATTATTCCAAAATATACAACAAACTTGTATACACAAATTATGTACATAACAACTTGTACATAGATAATCGTACAACAGCACTTGTACATAGCGAATTTGGTGTAAGCAAAATAGAATTGAAAAATTATTGTGTGTTTTTATTTTAATATCATATTACAAAGTGCCGCAACATACATCGATATAACTGGTAGATAAAGTCCGATCATTCGAACACGATACGTCCATGTTAATCAAATCTCATCACCTCCGTTAAAACTTACAAAATGATCTGAAATTATTTTGTTTGATATTTTATTGACAATCTGGTAAAAAACAAAATCACTGGGATTTCCTAATTTGTGGAAAAGCTTTATGAATGAAGTTTCACTTTGATCAACCAATTCAACTGCGCTGTACAGAGGCCGAATTTTTGTTGAAAAAATAGGAGCCAAAAAGATGGTCCAAAAAGTTTCTGCTTCTTGGGTATGCTGGGTTTTCTAACAAAACCAAATATTTTTTTTGAGAAAGCCATCACTAGTCTTGAACTATCCGTTAAGTTATCATCGTTAAACCGTAGAGGAAACATTTTAAGGTTATTGAATATTCTAAATAAATGTTGTCTTCTAATTGATTCTTTTAAACAGCCAGCAAGATCAACATGTCAAAGCAATGAGTATTATTATGAATGAACCAATCAATTAAAATTAATTATATCACAAATTATTTTGACAAATTTATGTATCCATATATACCACTTGCAACATTTTTTTCAATTAACTAAATTAATTTTACATTAACCAACGGATTCACAGCTAATTAATACAACATAAAAATGTCACATAAAACATAATAAAATTAAATAATACAACAACAAAACAGCGTCTTAATATACAATATCCATGTACACGATGATAAACTGCAAAGTCATTTTGTTTAACTCTAATGTGTCTTTAAAGTATTTTGCACATGCCATTCATGTTTTAAGACAGATTTGTTTAATTTTTTATGTATTTCCACGTCTTTCTGCGTTCCTTTGCTGTAGACGCGAATATCTTACAGTGCAACAGTATTTAACATTCGAATCTGCCATGACACTCCATTTCTAGCCGTATGTGATATATGAAAAATACCACGGAGCAGATATAGTGTACATCAGTTTTACTGTATAGATAGCTGTAGCCATCGAGTCATGAGCTATAATTATGCAATAAGTTGCGCCATTATCCAGGTAGTTCCGTGACATCGAAAATTGTTTTAGTATGTGGCTAATATACAAGATGCCACCGCTGTCGAGTGGTGTATTCTGTAAAAATTTAATCGGTTTGCGTGCAAATAAAAAGTACTAAGGATATTTCTAATTAAACTAAATTTATAAAAGACATGGCAAATATAGTTAAGTCAATGAATTTTAAGCAAACGTAAAAAGCACAAATTAGTTTTAAATTAATTATATTTATTTATATAGAAATAAATACAAATTAATTAGGTTTAGATGGCGTGTTGGTAGGTTAAATTGTCATAACCATGGTAAATCGTCTTCTTTAGTACACAATAGTGGAAGTAATTTAAATTGTACTTGTGCTGATTAGTTTGCTTATTATATATCATGATGTTAATAAATGAGGTAGCATTGGGAGACAATTAAGTCACACGCAATGAGTGGATTACGTAAATTTGTAACAAAGAAATTTAATTTCAATCAATTTTATTAAATGTGTTAGTTTGTTTGAGTACCGACTCTCACGATCCGTTATAGGGGGTGTATGATAAGAATTATGACTTTCCAATAAATAATGCATGTCAATTATATCCCAATTTTCTATTTGCTGTATAAGAGATTTCGCTACTCACCGCAAGTGGGAGCACCACCACAAAGGAGAATTTATTTTGTTATATAATTACCAGCGGCAATTTTTAATTCATTTTGCATCTCTTTTTTCACTAAATAAAACATCCCAGCGGAATAAAATATTAAAAGTGATCCTTAGAATGATATATTGATTGATCTCCGAAGTAAAGGAATTCGGTAAATGAAATTTTGAAATTTAACAACATTCCGTCATTCCGTCTAGATAATAGTATTGATAGGAATTTTAAAGTAATTTTTGGACAAAATTCTAGGATC
Source organism: Nephrotoma guestfalica (assembly GCA_963691935.1). NCBI lineage: Eukaryota > Metazoa > Arthropoda > Insecta > Diptera > Tipulidae > Nephrotoma > Nephrotoma guestfalica. Next base: position 196,871,902 of record OY829913.1, on the reverse strand, counting down.
TGTTCATACTGGACTAAACTTGACCATTTCATAACCAATCCTTTTGAAAATTTAATTTTTTTTGAAATTTGGGTTGTTCTGGTTGATATTTTTGTAGTTCGGTCACTGCAGTCTGATGAAACGACCAACTTTTTTAAATTAAAAAATTCAAGTTTCATTAGTTCGAAACCAAGCTTCGATTCCAACGGCTTGGTAACCTCACCTAGATTAAAAACAATTATTATTTAATTTTCAGTTGATGGCCAGTATATCAAAAACTACCATTAGTAACCAATACTTTCGGTTGTTTTTCTAATAGATTAGGTCATACTGAGACTACAACAGAAATTTGGGAAAATTTCTGAATTAGAATTTACACTATAATGTTTAAAAAGTTTCCAAGTTCCAGTTTCCAGTACAAAAAAATTTAGAAACCAATTTCTAAATAAATCAGCAGTTACCCAAGCTTTTGAATTCGCTGCCCAATATACCGGTAATGTGTTTTAGAGGGATCCAAAGATCTACAGATTAGCATGGGTTTTGTTAAGCATTCCCCCGAAGTATTGTATTACTACACAAAAGTAAAGGTAAACGATCTTTTGATACCTTGAATCCGGTTGGGCACTTTTTCCACCAAAGCCCGTTTTAATCAGCATTGAAAACATGAAGCGCAGTGTATCCTCGACCTTCAATAATTGTGTTAATTTTTTTTGGATATGAATTAGCAGCTTCATGATGTGCTGATGCAATTTCTTCTTGAATTTCTATGTTATGAAGTGAAAAACGCTTTTTGAACTTCTCGAATCAGCCTTCTCGAATCAGGATTTTGCTAGAAAATCCGAGTGATTTTCTTTAAGGTAATTATAAATGTTAAGCGATTTTTGGTTAACTATATTACCGTCCAATGGAGTCCGTTTTTGACAGCTATCTTTATTTTCAATAATCAGCGCACGGGGACGAGCGGCATATTTTGCGGATATCAGAGAACCTGCAACAACAGCACTTTTAATTTTATTTTCACTTCTTTTATTGGTGCGGACTATTGCCTAAATTAAAAAAAGAAATAAAATTTGCGTATTCACTCAATTGTATTTTATGGTTTGGTTTGTATGTATTTTGTATTGTGTCTTATAGCACATAATATAGAGATATGTAATTTTATAGTAAAATCATGTTGTAGGAGGTTTTATGCAATTTTTTAATTGTGTTAGGGCGAAACCTTGTTGTAAGATACCGTGTTGTAGGAGAGTTACCTGTACATATTTTCGGGTTTTTCTCGCCGATTTCCTTAAAAGTGGAATAATTTAATGGTAATACCTGTTCAATCAGATTGAATCGTGAAGTGCTATAAAAATTTACTCCCCCAAATTTGGTCTAGATTCCATATAACCCTTAGTTTGTTCAATCATTCAGTTTTAGAGTAATACTAAACAACAGTTCTACAGTTTTCTCATCGGTTTGCTTAATATGGAATCAAGTAATATATTCAGTGAAGTTGAATCATGAACTTGCAAAAACTTCTATACACTAAAATTTGGCCTGAATTGCATAGTCAATTCGAGGATTTCCGGTTACAAGTCCGATTTTATCACCATCTGAACATTGCATAGCTCCATGCCAACCTATACTGATATGGAAAATAGGTCGGCCCAAGAGTTTTGCACTCCGACAAGGAGCCAGGGTTGTATTCCATGTCATCATAAATCATAATCTGTTGACGAAAATTCCCTTTGCATCCTGCCCCTATTGTAATTTTACCTCGTTACCTCCCGATCCAAATGACAAGCCTTTAACCACTGTGACATTTGGTCGGCATCTAACACATTTTCTGGGGTTTCTCATCGGTTTCTTTAATATTTGATTTAAGTAGGGGTAATACCTATTCAGTCAAGCCGAATCGAGAAGTTCTAATAAAATCTACACATTGAAATTGGAATTAAATTAAAGAAGGATCGTTCAACACAGCAACTAACTAACACGACTAACTTTTGTTATCTTTAAAATCAATATATCAGGGAAAATATTTTGTAAAGCATCAGCACCAACAATTTGACCGGTTCTAATTCCTCAGTTCGCATCTTGATCTAAAAAAGTTCGAATTCCGTCCCAACCGAATATGTGTCTCTATTAACTCCAATGCTTCTGTCTGCACCTATTGCCCAACCAGCTCTGCCGATCTCTAACAAAACCTAGATTTAATTTCTAGCACGGAAATGTATTTTATGCCACACCGTTTGCAGTGGTTTGCAGTCTTCGGGTTGATTAAATTCTCGGATTATAATGGGGTTGTTTTTTGCTGGATTCGGCGCGATATAATCAGGTAGATCAGTACTTCCAGAATGATAGCATAATCCTGTTTTTACACAGTGCACACGTTCCAGAGAATATCGTGTAAAAAAAATCGTGTAAAAAAGACACACAGTAAGGGGAAAATATTAGATTGCTTCAACAACCTCAAAAGGCCTATAAACATTATTGATTCGGTAAAACATACACCAATTTTATTCTTAAATATACCATGTCCATTTTAATTCACGTTTAGAAATGAAAACACAATTTAAAAACAAAAAAATTACTTATTCACATAAAAACTTGGTATAGGAATGCTTAGTACGCCTACATCTTCAACTGCGTTTATTGGTAACTGCCTATCAGAAACAGTTGCAGGCACGGGTTTATTTATTTTACTAGAAAATTCGGTTATAGTACGTTGTGATCCTACTTTGGAGAGTTCTTTGTACAGCTCCTTGTATCCATACAGGATTGTAGACCTCATTGAAATTTCACAGCTCTTTCGTTTGTGTGATTATTTGTCAGAAAATGATCTGCCAATTTATTTGCCATTTAAAGGCCATCAATAATTGAGCTCGTGGATATTGAAGATGGAATTTCGTCCTCATCAGTGCTATCATTTGCGTCAATTTCGTCTAGTGCAACCTCTATCAACAATTATATCGTTTATATAATTAGTGGTAAAATTATCAAATCCTTCACCTCAAACTGCTTATGCCAAAGAGATTTTAATGCATTCTGGCCATGTGGCCTTCCAACAGGTATTTAAGGTCGATGGTCTTATTTCTAAAACGGCCAAAGCAGCATGTTTTATGCAATCCATGATGGAAATTTTTTTCCATGCGCCAAAACAGTAATATTAACATTATTGTCCATTTCATTCAAAATGTATTGAAATGACCGCTATATGTAATATGTTTTGAAAGTAGCGATAATATCCTGGGCTAATGGTTGAATTAGGGCAGTAGTATTAGGAGACAAAAAAATTATTTTTACATTGAGTGCTCCAAAATTGGGTAACCAGGAGCATTATCTATCAACAAAATAATTTTAAATGGCATACCTTTATCATCCATATACCGTTTTTCTTCTGGAACAAAATAATTGAAAAACCATTCACCAAAAACTGTTGAGGTCCATCCAATGGACTGACAAACTTTTAATATGGAGGGATATTAAAGAGAGAAGTTGATCTATAACAACAGATATTTTAGTGTATTACTGCAGAACAAACACGTAATTCTGATTTCTACCACCTTAAAATCACTAGCACTTTTTTGGTGTTTTGCTTTCCCACCTTCTTCAATTAATTTGGCCAGTTGCGAAGGGAATTCTTTGGAAGCTGCAATATTTCCAGAAGCTATTTCACCTTTTATTTTGACATTATGAATTGCATCTCTTTCTAGAAATCCTTGCGACCATCCATTACTAGCAGCAAATTTATTTTTGTTGTCATCGGTGGGTTTCGAAGGCGTTGGTAGTTCCATTTTTTTTATTTGGTCATAAGTTCTTAAAGCCTTCTGCTTAATGGTATTGATACCAAGTGGTATACGTTTTTCGGTATAATCTTCTATCCATGTCAACAGAACCTTTTCCATTTTTTCCATAATTTGATTTCTCGTATACGAAGAGGACTTATCACTCAATTTGGTACCAGAAGTCACGGCTTGTTTAATCGCTTTTTCATTTTTTTTAATTGTCCAAATTGTCGCTTCGTTTAAATCCAGCGATTTTCCAACGGAACTAGAACCTTCACCATTTCCAAGTCGGTTCAAAAATTGTTTCTTTGTTTCCAAAGAAATCGTTGTTCGTTTCTGCTTCATAACTGAATTAAAAATATTAAATTTATTAAATTAATTACGCTTTATGAAATGTTTTAACTTACCTTATCAAACAAAACACAATAACGATTCAGTGACAATAAATTAGCCGCACCACAAAAATTTAAATTAGAAACGATTTCTAAACACATAAATTAAAAAATATTATTTTATAAATTTTCTTTTCCCTAAATACAATTACGTATCACTTAAACGCACCTTATACGTTCAAAACTCTGGCGTGGTCTTCCATCCGTGTAGAATAACTCTTCTACGTATAGGAACGAAATCTCCTGATAGCTAGACTGCCATCATATTGAATGCACAAGCTATTGAAAATTTTAAAATACCAGATGTTTTATGGTATTTGTCAGTCTACTGGAATCGCCATTTCTTCTTCAGCCGGTTTGACAGAGGAGTCGAGATTGTAGAATATCCATTGATACAGCGGCGATACCATTCCATTAAACCTAATACCTTCTAATTTTTCATAGGTTTTTCGGCTTCGGAAACTCTGTAATGGCCTTCAACTGTTACATATTTACTCGGAGGCCATCCACACTAATCACATGACCTAAGTACTCGATTTCCCAGAGAAAGAATCTATTATTTTCTAAATTAATCGTTAAACCAACATTTGATACATATGAGACCACATCTGATAATAGTGACAGATGTTCCTCAAACGTAGATATTGTTATAAGCAGATCGTCAAGATAATCGAAAACTCGGTCATGGTGGTAGTGAGGAATGGTCCGAGACATAAGGCGGCTTAAGGTTTGAGAGGCATTACATCGCCCGATTGGCATGCTATTGAAGAAGTATAATGGGTGTCCCAGTACTTGCCAGATCCAAGCTCGAGATATATCTCGAGGTATAGTCTGGAAATAAAACCGTCTATTAAAGGTAAAAGGAATGCTTCCTTTTTCGTTATGCTGTTTAATTTCCTCACATCCATACATATTATCATCCTATATCGTTAGAGAGTAGTAGCGTTGTTTTACAGATAAAGCGTCCCCAGTGTCTATTGCGTGGCAAAGTAAATGAGTGCGGCACAAACCGAGCTTTCCAAAACTGGTTAAGGTGCCGATTATGTTTTGGAGCTGACGCGGTTGTTTATCCTTCAGAGTGTAATATTTTGAGAGTTTCTTCCCGCTGTCCTGGACAGTATTAGGCTTGAAGCGAAGCAGTAATAAGAAAGCATTTTGGTTAATTTTTAATTATAAAGTCGTGTGATTTTTCCCCCAAGGCACTAACATTTGCGCCGCTATCCAATAATTTAGTACCGGTTTGGTTAACATTAGCATAGGGGCGCTCATCAGAATCCGAATAGGCTTCTGTGGAAAACCGTGATTCAGCAAGGCGGTTGTAATAATGCTTTCCTCCCTTAAAATAATTAAACGTACGATGTCCATGTACTTGTTTGAGAGTACTTCTGGGTCTGAAACTCGAAGGAATCGCGGCTCGAAAATGTAGAGATCCAGGGTCCGTCATATCCGCTTTTAGATTACCCCTTAAAATCTCATTGCATATGTCATACAATGGGCTTGTAACAGACCGGGAACTCCACAACCGACACAAAATATTCGCACTGGAATTTACAAAGCATGTATTGGTGCATGCCAAACGTAACCATCCGAAAATGTATTTGTCTCTAACGAAAAAGAAAGACCTAAGGAGATAAAGTTCAAGTTGCCGAGGAAAAGCGAAGTGGTCGTGATTGTGAAAGAAATAATACTTACGACGGAGCATCAACTAATAAGAAACACAAAATAGAACAAACGAAAATTGATTCGGTTTGAAGTCTTCTAAAGTTACAGTTATTATGGATGCCGATACTTTCCGTGAAGGTTTATAGTGGAAATGATTTGCTTGATTCACTAAATTCAGACTACAAAATAAAGGATGCAGTTCATCATTTGATTATCAATACCGCTGATTCTGTTCGGGCTGATCTTAAGGAATTATTAAAAGAAAAGTTGTGCTACCTGAAGATGGACGCAGCAACCCGTGGAAATATAAATTTTCTCGCAGTCAATGTTCAGTTCTACGATGAAAAGAAAAATAGGGTCGTCATAAAAACATTGAACATTGTGGATACCAAAGGAAAACATGATTCTTTTAAAAAATTCGGTATCACTGACAATGCAGCAAATATGACGTGTGCCGTAAAAAATTTCAGCAGCTGTGATAAAGATTTTAATTCTGGCGATGTTATAAACGAAACTAGAATTGAATCAATTATAATAGAGGCAGAAATTGAGGAACATGATTACCGAAGAATTGAGAATGCTAATGCTGAACAATGCGTTTCCAATCCGAGCTTTATACTGCCAGAATGGGTGCTTAATGATCGATAAAAATTTGATTTGATGCAGTGTGGCATACATACATTTCAGTTGGCAATCTGGGATGGATTAAAAAAAGAGCACGCAACTAAATTTTGGAAAAAAACACCAAACATTCGCAGTATTCTGCTTTAATTAGACAAAAAGTGGATCACATAGTGTTTTTTATATACAGTTGATAAAATAATAATACGTGGTCATATCATTAATAAAGTGTATTTGATACTGTCATGTGTAAAGTGCCATACTAAAATTAATCGGAACATAAGAAACAGTTACATACATTGTTCGGTTTGTCATAATATCTATCACAGTAGATGTGTGGCCTTGACTAACACCGACGTCGAACAGTTCAAAAATGAAAAATTCCATTGGTCTTGCTCTACATGTAACTTAAATGTACGGGCTACTAGAAATGATGATTCTCCTCTTCCAAAACACCAACAAAAATCCAAAGATATTTTATTCGAATTTGATACTAATAACGATAAGAGTATGATGGAGAAAATCTACAACAAATTGAAAGAGACTATTTCTACTATGAATAAACGATTCGATGCGTTGGATGAAACAACCAAGGTGCTCGCTTCTCTTGTTGAAGAAAATAAATACCTTAAGGATAAAATTGCTTCTCTTGAGATGAGAATAGACAAATTTGAACAACACACGTTATCTAATTCAGTGGAAATTGTTAATCTTCTTATACTACCTAATGAAAATGTCCGTTCATCAGTTGTAAAGCTTATAGAAAATCATTTAAATATACCGATACAAGACGCAGACATCGATAGGTGTTTTCGTGTTTATAACAAATTGCCAGGAAAAGTTGGAAAAGTTATAATTTGTTTCAACCACAAAATGATCAAGTCATCTGTGATGGAGAAATTTAAACGTTTAAAGAAATTACCGTCATCTATTCTGGACCCTGCAAGTAATGGAACAATATACTTTAACGAGTGTTTGACGATTTTAAAAAAAAACTTATTGTTTGCTGCTAAAAAATTTATGAAAGATAAGGGATACAAGTATTTGTGGATGAGAAATTATTCAATTATGATGAGAAAAACGGATGGTGGGGCTATTCATTACATAAATTCGATAGTTGATTTAGATAATTTATAATTTTTATGTCTGATATATTTTTAGAAAACGAAATCCTAGTGGATTTGTGTGATGATTCTCTGAATGATGATGATAATCAGTTTCAAATATTGAATTATAATAACGATATTTTTTTATACATCAGAATATTCGGAGCATGAGAAAAAACTTTGGTGAGTTCACTTGTCATTTGCAAAGTCTTAGGAAGCTACCGCATATTATTTTTTTAAGTGAAATTTTTATTGTAGAATCCGAACTTGACTTTTATAAATTAAATAACTATGAACTTTTCGCTAATTGTAATCCATCTAATCGGAATGGTGGCGTCGCCGCTTACATTCACAATAGTATTAAGTATTTAAGCATTGACAAATTAAACTTCAGGTGTGCTGATACTTTGAAAATCGATTTAGTTATTGATCGAGAAAAATTTAGTTTAGTCTGTTTCTATAGACTTCATGAGTTTTGTGTTAAATTGTTTTTAAGTGAATTAGAGAATTGTCTTTCTACGAATATGGCGGGTAACATCGTGCTGATCGGTGATATGAATATAGATTTATTAAAAAACGCATCAATTGAGAAACATTATTTGCTTCTTCTTTCTGCTAATGGTTTCAAGTCACTGGTTAATCAGCCTACTAGAGCAACTGAGCATTCTTCTACTTGTATAGATCATATTTTTGTTAGGCAAACTGTAAATTCTAAGATTTCACTTAGTTCGTTAGTCTTCGATTTGAATGTTACTGATCATTATGCTACAGTTCTTCTAGTGAAATATAATAGTGATGCAGAGATTGAGAATAATAGTATGTTATGTTCTAAAATAGACTTTGCCCATTTACATGAGCTACTTACTAATATTTCATGGCAAGACCTGTATAATATATCAGATGTCAACGAAGCATACTCTTACTTCATTGATACAATCGAATATTGCATTAATGAGTCTAAAAAATCTGTAAGACATTTTGTAAACTCTAGATTGAAAAATTGGTTAAATTTTGATCTTTTTAAAAAAATAAGGGTTAAAAATAATTTACAAGTACAAAACATGCGTACTACAAAAATAAATTCTAAAACTGCTTAAGGAATTCTAAATGTCAATGGAATTTGGTGAATGAACTTGTTGGAAAACATCCCTCGCATGTTATCATTAAAGGTATTGAAGATGGTAATGGGACTATACATGATGATCATTTTACCATGAGCAAAATATTCAATGAATTTTTTGTTAGTATTCCGAGAAATTTAACCAATGAACGTATTGAGCATCAGACTCTTAGTGGTCTCGAATTAAGTGAGTTTCTTTATGGAAAGAAATCTGCCAATTCTAATAGTTGTTTCTTTAATCCGATTTCTGAAAACGAGTTATATTGCCTCATTATGAATTTGAAGAATTCCAGCTCAACTATAGCAGTGATAATGTTTCCAATATTATATTAAAACGTATAGCATTATTTATATTAAAACCACTGGCTCATATTTTTAATTTGAGTTTAGGTTCAGGGATTTTTCCTAGCAAATTGAAAATGGCGGTTGTTATACCTCTTTATAAAACTGGATCCCGTATGAACGTATCTAACTATAGACCTATTTCTCTGCTTTCGGTTTTCTGTAAGATTTTTGAAAAATGTTTGAAGTCACGTATTATTGACTTCCTTCAGAAAAATTCATTTTTTAGTAAAAGACAATATGGTTATCAACATAACCGTAGTACGGAGGATGCACTTATTGACTTCTTGTCGCCAATTTATAAAATGTTGTTTAAATAAAAATAAGAAAGTTGCTGGATTGTTTTTACACATTACTAAGGCATTCGATACTGTTGATCACAAGAAACTATTTTCTAAGTTGGAACATGCCGGTTTTAGGGGCATTTCTTTGGCTCTGCTAAAATCATATTTATCAAACCGTGTCCAATGTGTTCGTATTGGTAATGCTTATAGTGATTATTTAAAAATTGACAGAGGTGTTCTTCAGGGGTCTGTACTGGGTCCTGTGTTGTTTTTGTGTGTACATTAATTCAATTTGTGAGCTTAACTTCAAAGGAGAATTGGTAGCATTTGCCGATGATACCGCTCTGTCATACTGTAGAGAAAATGGTGTGAATGTTTGTAGTCTTATTGATCATGATCTGCTGGTACTTCGTAAATGGTTCAACTTGCACAACATGGTTATTAGTCCTAAAACTAAATATATGAATTTTGACTTGGTCGATAAACAAGGCACTCAATCAAATTTATGCCAACCTTCACATTTTATTTGTCATAAATCATCTTGCAATTCTTATGATAACTGTGCTAGTTTATCTTGCACTAAAATTTACAAAGTACCCGAATATAAATATTTGGGTATTATAATTGACACTAAGCTAAAATTTTCCTCACATGTTTCCTATGTTAATAAAAAGTTGAATAGCGCAATTAGGAAATTGTTTATTCTTCGCCCGGTGTGTCCTAAAAACCTTTTGCGACCATTATATTTTGCTCTTATCCATAGTCACTTGGATTATGGCATTTCATCATGGGGTGGGATTTATTTTTGTAATCTATTCCCTTTATATGTTGACGTGATTTTGAACTACCATAATTTTCTTAAAACTTTGAAAGTGATTTTAATGGAATCTGAAAATATAGAAGAATTATATTTTTGATAGTATCGTCACATGATTTTTAGATTGATTTTTCATCATTCCGAGTCATCATCATTCGTTGCTCGTCATGGTAATTTTTTATATTGATTTAAATGTTTAAACTTGTTCTCTTATACTGTTATTATATTTATTAGTTTTTAGTTTATTAATTTTTGTATCATTTTTATTAATCTTTTTATTTTATTTGACTTTTTTCTTTTGTTTTTGTTTATATAATTTATTGAATTTTTGAATTAGAGCACCTCACGCATCTAATTAATTTTTGTATATATATTTGATGGGGCTTCCAAAATAAATAAAATGTATTATTTCAGGAGGTTCCTATTATTTTATCCTTTTTACGAGTTTATTATTGTAACATTTTATGTATTATTATTATAACATGCATTGTAATTTTTCTTTTTGGAGTTTTTGGATAAATAAATTAAATTTAAATTAAATTAAATTACATTACATTAACTCAACCACTAGGTATTGTAATTCGTTGGGGTTCAACATTTGCAATGATTGATCGACTTGTTTCAATCTTACTGCAGCTGCCGCAGGAACAAGAAAGTGGAAGTTAACCAAAGCTGAATGGGATAAAGTAAAAAACCAGAAAAATTTCTTGGCGAAGCCAAACCGTACAACAGTAAAACTTCAATCTGCAGATGTAACTCCAGGAATTTTTATGAAAGAGTGGCATAAACTCGCCGAATTAATGCAATAAAATGCTGGCCTAATGCAATAAAATGCTGCACTCGAAATTGTATCCTAGATGCGAAAACGCGAAGTTCATCACAAAAATTGAAAGCTAAAGAAGGTCTCTTAGATATTGCCCAAAGTCTAGAGAAACAAAATATGTCCTTCGACGTTTCAATAAATTGCAACCGATTGAAAAACAACAATTAGTAGTCGTAAAAGTCGAATCAGATGTTCAATAAAATAACTGTGCCACCGCCACAAGAATAAAATCTTCAGAAAGGGATGATTTTCAGAAAGATCTTGCTAATCAGGAAAAACGTCGGAAAATATCAAAAGAAATACACAATTCCGACAATTTGAAATAAATTTTATTTAGTTAATTTAAAATAAAAAAAAAATTGTATTTCAGATTTTGTAGATTTCTAGTTTTTATACTTTTGTACTTGGAGCATGGAGCAGAGCATGGATCGGAGCAGAAGCATGGTGTAGTGCCGGAGCACCAAAAACATTTTACTGCTCCAAAGCCCTGCTTTTTCCATATTTCTAAACAAAGAGAGTATAATGATCGTTTTAATTATCATTTTTGATGAGATTCGCAGATCATCTCCTAGAACCTCCAGGCTTGTAATAATTATCTATCTATTTATCTACTTCCTGTCTACTATAATGGACCAATACAATTACACCATTTATTTTACATTTTTTCAGAGGTAATTAAGAGTAACAACAACAAATTATTGTTATTTGTTGCCAGTAATTAATTTTTCTCACTCTCAAAGCTCTATGGTGTAGATCCCGAGTATGTAATAAAACATATTAATATTAAAATGTACCAGCATCTTCCAAATGAAAATAAAAATAATAACAAAAAAATTTTATGAATCTGGAAAAATAACACAAAATCGTTTTATTATAAATCTTAATAATTTCACTCTTAATTCTTTTGGTTTAGTTTGCTTGCTTGTTCTGTTCTTACACCTAACATTTCATATTTTATGGGGATTTGTTTTGTGTGTTTGTGTGTATATATATATGTATGTATTCAAGTATATTTTTCTTGACGGCATAACAATAAGATCAAAGAGACCGATACTTGGGTGGTTGGTTAAATTGAAGAATAAGATGATTTTTTCTTTTTAATTTTATTATTGTACTTTACAAAATCTGTTTTTTTTCGTATACATTTTTTGTTGAACGTAAGCTTAATATAGCGATATATATATGATGCCCTAACTTATCGAAGAACGGTCGAACTATAAATAAATAAAAGCAAAATGAAATGATTTGAATCTAGTTTATAAAAGCTTTATTGTTCTCTCGCAATAATAATAATAATAATAGTAATTCTTTTTTATAAATTAAGCTCAAGTGTGCTTCTAATTTACTATTTTACCGAAAACAGAATGAAAGCGGTTGTACAGGTATATAAAACGTGTGTCTATATATGTTCATGTAAAAGAAGGATTACCGATAAGCGCTTATACTCATAATCTAAAGACAAAACGATCAAACGATCCGATATTCGCGTACGTATCATAACTATTATTATTATTATTTATACATAATATAAATATAAATAAAATTTAATTTATTACATTTTATCTTAAAGTGTTTTTATTTATTGTTAATACACAAAATAAATCTTTTGCATATTTCGTTCAATTAAATGTTGCAAAAACACTTTGCATATCAATTTGAATTCATCAAAGATAAAATGAGTTTGTTCAAGGTGTAATGATATTTTATGATTTTGTTTAATAAAAAGGAACCACAATTTGTTTTGAAATCCCCCAATCAAATAGAAACGGTCATATAAACACATCCCTTAAGCTATCAGAACCCATACAGCAGAACATTGCACGATAGTATTACTAATTATAGGGCATTAAATACTCTATTAAAAAATTTTGGGCTCCACCCCTTCCAACTAAAACGATGGGGTTTGCTAGCTTTAGAAAAAGCAGAACCCATAGCAAAAAATGTGTTAAAAACAATTGGAAAATTAAAGGTTAATTTTAGGCTAACTAAATGCCATATTTAAATATTTTTTATTCTGCTTATTCTAGAAAAAGCATAAGGCTTTATCACTTCAAAGCTAGCAGAACCCAAATCGATAATCGGTCCAAAACCGAAATTAGAATCCAAAAGAAGATCAATTAACAAACAAATAATGTTAGGCTCATTATGGTCTAATCAAATGCCCCATTAAAAAATTTTGGGCTCTACTCCTTTTTGGTCAAACTTCAGGTAATTCAATCTAAAGCTAGCAGAACTCAAATCGATAATCAGACCAAAACCGAAATTGGAAGCCAAAACAAGATCAATTAACATACAAATAATTTTAGACTCATTATGGCCTAATCAATCCGATTTTCGATTTGGGTTCTGCTAGCTTTAGGTTAAATGACCTGAAGTTTGGTCAATAACGAGTGGAGCCAAAAATTTTTTAATATAGCATTTGATTAGACCATAATGAGCCTAAAATTATTTGTATGCTTAAACTTAAATGACATGAAGTTTGGTCAATAACGAGTGAAGCACAAAATATTTAATGGGGCATTTTATTAGGCCATAATGAGCCTAAAATTATTACTTTGTCAATTGGTCTTGTTTTGGGTTCTAATTTCGGTGTTGGTCCGATTTTCGATTTGGGTTCCGCTAGCTTTAGATTAAATGGCATGAAGTTTAGTCAAGAACGAGTGGAGCCCAAACTTTTTTAATGGGGCATTGAAGCAAAAGAGCACATGAGCCTAAAATTATTCGTCTGTTAATTGATCTTGTTTTGGGTTCCAATTTCGGATAATATAAAATAAAAAAAACTAAATAGGGCATTTAATTAGCCTAAAATTAACCTTTAATTTTCCAATTATTTTTAACACATTTTTTACTATGGGTTCTGCTTTTTCTAAATCTAGCAGAGCCCATCGTTTTAGTTGGAAGGGGTGGAGCCCACAAATTTTAGCTTAAGGGACGTATATAAACTATTAAATCAAAAACATGATAAGTGTAGTGCAATCATCGTAATCCAATGTTCAAGATAAAGTCAGTCGTATAATATTCGAATTAAGTCCGATGCCCGAAAAACCTAAAATAGAAAGTGAACAATTTGTACTTTGAAATAGTTTATCTTGAGTGTACGTCGTTTTTGTCCCGCTTTCAGATGCCAACAAAAATCTATATATTTTAGTCATAACATTATCCTTCGCCGAATAACGTTTATATAATATTTAGTTCCTTTATCAACTTCTATGGAACTATCCTTTAATTTCCAATTAGTCATGCGTACACGGATGGGCAAGTTAGGTTAAGAAATGATGTTAAAGTTGCAGTGCAATTATGTAGGCTTTGGTTTTGTTTTTATATGAGGTATTTGAAACGTTTTTGCCATAATACGAGTATTTTTAATATTTCACATTTGACGCTTGGCACAAAATTATACAACTGTTAACAATAAAGAGATTCACTTCAGGGATGAAAAAATGCTTTATTGATCATCCCGAAAACAATTTTCTACACATACTTCCGTTGAAAATATGTTAATTTCTAAATTTCCTTGCGGCGAACTCAAAAAATACCCCCTCCCTTGGAATATGGAAATAGGCGCGCCAGTCTGCATCAAACTTATATTCAGACGCCCGTTCGAAAATCACGAGGATTAATGGTAAACAATTTTCTGTAGATACTTAAGTTAAAAATATGTTCATTACCAAATTTCCCAGAAATGCCAGTTCCCAGAAATGCGCCCACACACAAATTTCATATGAATCCCGTCTCATTGATCCTAGTAATTTTCGAACGGGCGCGAAACTAAGTTATATGCAGATTGGCACACCTAGGGGGAGGGGATCATCTCTGAGTTCGCCACAAGGAAGTTTGGTAATAAACATATTTTCAACTGAAGAATGTGTAGAAAATTGTTTTCGGGATGATCAATAAAGTATCTTTAATTTTTTCATTGCTGTTTCATATAGATTAAATTTACTAATATATTAAAGTGAATCTCTTTACTGTTAACAGTTGTATATTTTTATAATTTCTTCGGGATTGAATTACTTTTATGTGATTTAGCTAAGACACACATTTCATGTAAATAAACCTTTTCGGGGTACAAATTTCGGGCCAACTTAGAGCCTGTGATACTGTCACAGCCAATCACGTGTCATTTTGTTTTCGTCGATTCCGTTCAGATAGTTTCGATATCAAAGATGCTGGCGTAACATCGCCCAGATCGACGAAAACACAGATTTAAACCATTTGCGTAATGCTGGCTTCAAAAATAACCTCGGTGTTTGTGTGCCTCATGAGTGGACGCAAAAAACCTGAAGGACAAAGTTTATATCTGCGAATCCTTGGCCAAACGGAACGAAAACGGGCTATTTCTGAAGCGGGTGGAGACTAGCGACGTTAATTGGATTACATACGACAATGTCAAGTGGAAACGAACATGGTAGAGGGCCGGTAAAGCGGCGCAACCGGTGCCCAAACCAGGCTTTACTGGGAATAAAGAATTGGTAAACATATTTTCATAGGTTTTTTCTCTAAATTATAATTTTTATGGCCAACTGTTGGAATTATTTTGGTGTAAATATTTTTGAAACCAATATATACTCGTATATATTGGGAATTACTTGCCTCTATAAACATTTTGTTGAACCAAAGTTACCCAATCAACAATGGTTCGAAAATATTTACACCAAACTAATTCCCACCAGCAAACATTTAAGAGCTAAAGTTGCACGAGTTATGTATCCCTACTTCACCGGATTCCATATTGATGACGTCCACCAACAATCAGAAGCTAGATACGCAAGCCATATAGAATGCGACAACAACAACAACACAACATACATTTCTTATTTTCGTATCTTAAAAATAAAAAATAAAAAATAAATAAAACAAATCCAATTATATTTTGAATGCATATTATGCATTTATTTTATCTCATAAATAACAATTAAATAAAAAACAAATAAACTGTAAAATAAACATATTGCATATGTTTATTATTACATTGTCGCAGAAATGAGAATCAGAAATTAACCAATCAGAAATAAGAAATATTATTAGATAAGGAATATAAGAAAACTTATATATAACGGGTGATTTTTTAAGAGCTTGAGAACTTTTTTTTAAAAAAAAACGCATAAAATTTGCAAAATCTCATCGGTTCTTTATTTGAAACGTTAGATTGGTCCATGACATTTACTTTTTGAAGATAATTTCATTTAAATGTTGACCGCGGCTGCGTCTTAGGTGGTCCATTCGGAAAGTCCAATTTTGGGCAACTTTTTCGAGCATTTCGGCCGGAATAGCCCGAATTTCTTCGGAAATGTTGTCTTCCAAAACTGGAATAGTTGCTGGCTTATTTCTGTAGACTTTAGACTTGACCTAGCCCCACAAAAAATAGTCTAAAGGCGTCAAACCGCATGATCTTGGTGCCCAACTTACCGGGCCATTTCTTGAGATGAATTGTTCTCCGAAGTTTTCCCTCAAAATGGCCATAGAATCGCGAGCTGTGTGGCATGTAGCGCCATCTTGTTGAAACCACATGTCAACTAAGTTCAGTTCTTCCATTTTTGGCAACAAAAAGTTTGTTAGCATCGAACGATAGCGATCGCCATTCACCGTAACGTTGCGTCCAACAGCATCTTTGAAAAAATACGGTCCAATGATTCCACCAGCGTACAAACCACACCAAACAGTGCATTTTTCGGGATGCATGGGCAGTTCTTGAACGGCTTCTGGTTGCTCTTCACTCCAAATGCGGCAATTTTGCTTATTTACGTAGCCATTCAACCAGAAATGAGCCTCATCGCTGAACAAAATTTGTCGATAAAAAAGAGGATTTTCTGCCAACTTTTCTAGGGCCCATTCACTGAAAATTCGACGTTGTGGCAGATCGTTCGGCTTCAGTTCTTGCAATGTCAAAGCATACTGAGCATCTTTCTCTTTGACACCTTGTCTGAAATCCCGCGTGATCTGTCAAATACTAATGCATGAAAATCCTAACCACAAAAAAATCACCCTTTAGTAACCAAATTGTAAATTAAACCAGGTTTGTTTTGTAACTCAGAATAAAATAAACTTTAAACTACAATTAAATAAATTCGTTAGAGTTGTTATTCGTCATACCACGACTGCATAAAAGTAAAACTTTAACTAACGCTGTTTGTGCCATTTCGGTTAATGCTACAATCACCAAACTTGTATAGGTTTTCCATCACAACTAAACAACTAACCATTAAAATTTTGGTGCTCGTACCGCTCCCCAAAGTGGTCTAAATGGGTCACAACTTAAGCACTTAAGTTTTCGCTGGTTGATTCTTTAGACAAAAATGCTATGAAAATGTTTTTCGCAGTTCCCTGTTCCAAAAAAACTTCAAACAATGTATTCTCGTTTCATGAAGAATGTACGGGCAAGACTAAGCAGGGATCCCGGATACGCCGGGCCTACCGTACACGGCACAATAAATTTTGTTTTCAATTTGTAGGATATAAATAATCAGCAATCACGATCCTAAAAAATTTTTAATTGGTAAATTTTCTGAAATAAAACTTCATTATTATGAGTAATTAACCATTTTCTTCACCAATAAAATTGACAACCAACTATTTATCCAACTTAGAACAAGCTAACCAAAACCTTTACCAATTTACAGTCTCCCGAACAACGTAGAAATTAATTTAATTAAAGAAGTCCCATGAACCCCGAAAATACAAAAACTATCTAAGTACAGCAATATTTGTCTGCATTTAAATTTTATTCTGTAGTGTCCAAGTCAACTGTAATTTCGAAAATTCAAACATCCGCCGAAATATCAAATTTATTAGCAAACCCGGTTATAGCCATTGTGATTCCTACCATGTCTGCTTCCATAAAAAGTCATGAAAATTTGCAAACTTCCTAAAAAAAATGTAATTAGAATTAAAATTTAACTTAAACAGGAAGCGGGCAACACCACCGTTATGTAACTTTATACCGACCAAATGGCACAGTGGTTAAAGCTTTGGCGTTTTGGTCGGAAGGAGGAAGGAAGGAAATTTTCATCAACAGATTACGATCTGTGATTAAAAGGAACACAACTACGACCCCCTATCCGCGTGCAAAACTCATGGGCCGACCCATCTTCCATGTCCAGTACTATAGGTTAGCATGGAACTATGCAATGCGCAGATGGTCCTATAGCCGTACGTCTTCGATTTAGCAGGAATTGCGTAAAGTAAGACGGGAAAATCAACCGCGAAAGAGCAGGGAGTGCTTCGGCCCCAGAAAAGATTGCATGGATTAAAATAAAATAAAAATAAAAAAATAAATTTAACTTAATAAAATTTCCCTCCTCTGATACTTCAATTTTCCATACAATCATATTCGATTGATCTAGTAAAATAATTTTATTAAACCCATTAACGTATTCTTAAATTCTCAAATAAACAAAATTAATAATTTGAAGAGTAATTATCAATTAGTTAAAAGAATTAAATGAAGTATCACTACTAGTTACAACCAATTGCAGCCGCATTGATTGACTTTTAAATAAAAATTTTATTTTTAATCAAAAAGTAGTACGGCTTCAAAGATATTCTGTAATCAAAGAAATAAATAAATTAGCTTAATCAGGAACTGCAATGAATAATAGTATTAATAATGCACACCTGATAAACCTCGATAATTCTGCTGCTAATCAAACTAAAATCTAATAAATATAATAATTTATTACTCAGAAGCTGAATAATTGGATACAGGAATGTCACCAAAATCAGCCAATCTCTGTCCATCCTATCCGAGTATACAATCAAAATACGGCCTAGTAGAAGGCGAACAAAAAACCACAGTCAACATCTTCATACAAATGCCATGGAAATTTCCTTCTGTTAAGATCTTCCCCGACCCCACCCATCCATATCTCGTACATGCGGCGTGCACATAAACTTTGCCCATCCACCCTCAATCCCGATAAATTATACCTTTCACTTTCAAGTCATTCCTCATTCAGAACTTCGCCATTCTCTGCTAGGACGTCCCTAATCCGACGATCACCGTACAATATACAGAGCAAAACTTGTGTGTATGCACGTAGAGTGGATGACGAACGAAATTACCACTCTTCAAGCATAACACCCCAACCACGATCTATATTTCATACGACGATCATCAAATCAAAGACACCACCACGGAAAATGGTAAATTTCTAAACGAAAACTACCCTAAAATATAAAAACAATTCAGCAAAACCAAAGATAAATAAACAAAGTTCATGCTCAGGCGAATGAAAATTAATTTCTCCGCCGCATCTACAAGATACGATCAAGTAAAGTGAAAAAACTCTTCAAAAACAAAATTCAATAGCATTTGTATGAAAGTTTCTTCTCGAGTTTACGTTTTACGTTCATACATACAAAGTCTATACATTGCGAGACCTCCGTATACACACACATAGGCCCTGATCTATCTCTTATTAAAAATTACGCTTCATGCGCACAGGTTCTACCGAGATTTGAACTCGGATCGCTGGATTCAAAGTCCAGAGTACTGACCGTTACACCATAGAACCGTTACTTATTAACCAAAGATATCTATCTAAAAATATTGAATAGCTGCTTACAATAAATATATTTTAACAGATTATATGCTTTGCACCATCTTTTCTCAAATATATTAATTTTCGTGATGGAAGATTTCTATTCACCGTCAGTGTACAATTCTAATATTTTGAACTAAGATTAAAAACATGGCAAGAAATGCAAACTAGGATGAAAAACTATGATTTGTGTGATTGTGATGGGAACAAATCAATTCGTGCTAAGAAAGCTCTACACATCAAATGATGCCAACTAATTCGAGCACTAACTCAGCGACGATGAAAATGAGTTTATATACTTTTCTGCTAACCTAAATACCCGATTTATTCTAGCATCCATTTTTATCATTCAGTTCAGACTCATCCATACATCATACATCGAATGCATACCTGGTTCACATTTAATTAGTTCATCATATTTAAGGAAAAAGTACATTAACTGCTGTGGAATCAATTTGACAAAATTAATTTTTCGTCTGCGAATGCTTGAATGCAATATTATTTAGCAGGTCTAATTGTTTAGACCATGTTTATAGAGATGGCACTGTGAAGCTTTAATTATGGTTTTTAAATAAACAGTTATTCAGTCAATTGTTATGCTTTGCGGCTTTCTATGGAAATAATATATATTTAGTCTAAGACTGTGTTCGAATTGTGTGATATTTCCTAGCAAAAATATTTGACACTAACGTGTACAATTTTCGCCTTTGTTAGTTTTTCTGTGATAATTTTTTTGATAAAAACTCCCTGCCCTCAGTTTTAATTTTAATTTGTAAATTTTAATCATTATAAGATTAAGATAACGTTATAAATTAATATAAACACTTGAAATCTTAAATGTAGTTATATTTATGTCAAATGTTGAATATTTATTCTTAAGTCCAATACTTTTACATATGTAATAAATGCTTCTAAACACAATGAATGCCTAAGCAAGTACATTCGGTAATTTCCATCCGTTTAAATTATCACTTTTCTGTCAAAAAGTATTATGCCTAAAGACTGTGATAATTCGGGTGCGTTCGGTATTTTCAGAATGTTTGTTTTAAAAATTAATTAACACACAATTCGGACACAGTCTAAAATTCACATTTAAAAACTCCGATACTCCTGTAGTTTTACTGAATTACCGACTACTTACGCAATTACGTACTAAATATTAGCGCAGTACATGGACACAATGACAACTATTAATCACTAGTATAAACTAACCGCTATTTAGTTTAACCAGTAACTTAGCCAATGTAATTGGCCTAAGTGACACAGTATGAGTTACTTGATATGTATGTAGTGAACGTTCTCACTACTGGAGTGAATTGTAAGTAGTTGTCGACGATGTCTACGAGTAGTCGACGTTGTCCACGAGTTGTCGAAGCGACCACGTAAAAATTAGTAGATGATGCGCGAATGCTCATCTCTGCATGCGGATCATTCGATAAAAAATAATTAAAGTTTTAAAAAATACTTCTTACATACTTTTGTCTATGTGGAACGAATTTTGAAAATTATGGTCGATTTTTGATTCTGAGTAGGCTCATTCTACTATTTCGATATATTATGCAGGGATGACCGCGTCGTATCAATATCTCCCAGATTCCAAGACCGGCATTGAATTTTTCTCCCGGTCTTGCTATCTCTTGTTAAAATTTGCTTTCATAATTTTGGATTTCCCATTCTCTTTTGTACACTTTATGCGATTTGGAAGTTTGAAACCGATATTTTTATAGGCCCAACAATACAAATGTTGATAGCAGAATGAATGATTATTTCACATATCAACTCAAACCATTATCTTTAGCTCCAATCTGAAGACTGATATAAATGAAATAAAAAAACTCTAAATGAAACTGATAAACAAGAGGTGGGGTAAAAATGCAATGCATAAAATAATCGTAAATATATTTGTTTTCTAGTTTCGACACGTGCAAGTGTTTCAACCTATTTCATTCTGCTATCAACGTTTGCATTGTTGGGATAGAACGTTAACCGCAACTAAAATTCAGTTTTCAAATGGTTCAATTCGTTATTTTTCGTTTCGGCTCCCTCTTTAAATTTCTGTTACAACATTTAAATGTTGAGTCTAAAATCATAACTACAGAGCAGAGCAGTATAAGATGTAGGAGAGGTCGGGATATGGAAATTCTTTACAATTGATATTGAATTGTGTACACGTAAAACATACATAAATACTATTACTAGAATTTTGCTTAACATTTATTTTATTATTAAACGCAAGGTACAAGAATCTACCAAAGAAATATTGTTTATAATTGTTCACTGCAAGATTCGTCCGTACATTCCTCCGAATATGAATGTCTTATTGAAGGTAACCAAACAAAACGGGTCACCAGTTGCACTTCCACTAATAATTTTGATTCCATCAAGCCGTAAATCATTTCAAATGTCGACGTCCAGATTAAGGGACCTTCTTCAGAAATTATTCCTATATTAATTCGTCTTTGATAACGCAAGCTTCGTAACTTTTGAAAGTAAATCAAATGACCACTGATCACTTATTCGATTTGGCAAATATGAACTGAGTTGTACCCCGTGTATTAATAAAGTAATCTGCCAGAATTAAAACTATTCAAAATCCGCATGTTGCACTTAATATACGTACCATTCATTTAGTTGTTATAATAAAGATGAATCTAAGGTTAAAAATTTGTGGAATTGGAACCTACAGTTTGACGGTAGTAGAGACGATAGAGCATTGGCTAAATTCCTGATCCAAGTGGAATATCCTGCTAATATGTTTCATGTACCTCAATATCGATTAGTTAAACAACTTTGTTTCATTCTGGAAAAGAAAATGTCGGAATGGTACTGAGCTTTTATGTGTAAAAAATGTAAAAATGTTAATTTAGAAGTATTCTGTCATCAACATATGTGAAATGCAATGGTATTGCTGGGGAATCTAAAGCGAGTTTCATAACTTTTTTAGTTAGATGTTCATGATATCAAAAACTTGTGTCCACGTCTGAGGATATTTACCATTCACGAAATAATAGATTTTCTTCTTCAAGATATCATAACCATACAGGGAACATAAAACTTTTTAGCGGTCAAGATCTATTGTTACTAGTCAAGATGTTGCCTCAGTATTTTACAAGCAATATCACACCAGAAGTTCGACCCCATCTTCATTTCTAAATTCCGCTACAGCTGCATCTGCAAATTTTTGAGTAAATGTGAATTTCCCAATTACAACGAAATTACCTGTCAACGATGTAAATTTTATTCGGGAAACATGAAGACGAAGATACTTTTACTGAAGAAGATTATCTTCCACAAGTAGCAAGTCAGAATTCCGGTCCCACGAAGAAAAATGCAGCAACAAACACCTAATTCAACAAGAATCAGAAGCGATAAAACATAATCAATTCATTTATTAGAGCGTTATTAGATTATATCGGTAAAAACGATTAACAAACTTGTAACCTCTTCAAAATTATATGAAGATGTCGATGACATGCCTCGATTAGAACTTATTTAATGAAACGAACAGTTTTATGGTCTGTTAGACAACGGGGTGAATGTTAGTGTACTGGGTAAAGGTTGTAGAAAATTTGTTTACTAAAAATCGTTTTACTATTTGTCCTCGATCATATCGCCTTCATAGTGCGAGTGGGTAACGAAAGGGTTCATTTGAAATCTTAAAACTTTCAATGGTATTACAA
The DNA here is from genome assembly GCA_963691935.1 of Nephrotoma guestfalica. NCBI lineage: Eukaryota > Metazoa > Arthropoda > Insecta > Diptera > Tipulidae > Nephrotoma > Nephrotoma guestfalica. Next base: position 196,848,766 of record OY829913.1, on the reverse strand, counting down.
AATAAATATTGAAGATTCTGTTTAGCATTTGATTTATCTGAAAATTTGTACTTAGGAATCGATGTTTAGAAATAATTTGGAAGAGTTCTAAGTATTGTATCCGAAGTATCAATTCCATCTGGCAAAACCGTTCAAACGATACGCGTTCAGAAGTTTAATGATACGCAAACTGAACAATTAAAACTGAACGAAAATTATGAATACATTTCCTTCTACAGAGAATTAAGGCCCGCAAAAAAACCGCTAGAACGTTCGACGAAATTAATTTACTTAATAATGCAGTACCGGCCAAATAACGATACTCGTCTTTCCGCCAGTTCAAGCCGCTCTGTATGCGGAAATTATTTTATTACGCCACGCAAATTTTATTTAAAATTGTAGAGGACCTTAGAGTTGTGTGTCACAGATACAGAATTAAAACTTGTATTTCTTTCATTACTAACAATTTCTACAAAAATGATTCTCCTCCTTATGTTGATATAACAACGCCTCAAAATCCATGCATGCATTATTAGACAGCTCTCCACTGTGTGTGTGTCCTGGAAAGTGGTACGCTAAAGTTCTTCTCAACAAACAATATAAAATTTCACAAACTTAAATCATTTATCAAAACAGAGTAGAGGTAGGTTATAGTACCTTGTCTACAATCATTTATCTATTTAGGAATTGATTTATTGGAGAAGTTCCTTATTTTTTCAAATATGAAAATAAACGAAATTCTTAATCAAGATGTGCTGGATTGCAATGTTCAGAAGTCAAGTGAAAATTTTCTTCATTTGCCATAAAGGGATTAGGCAAAACCAAATTGTATGAACACGAAATAATTATACAAAAGGAATTAAACTGGCTAAACAACACAAAATGCATTGCAGGGCTAGACCTTAAAGTCACCTTCTGGTAGATTCCAAAAGAACACCACGATAGTGTATTCGTCTATTTGAATAACACCTGATTATCACCACCACCACAATGACGAGCCACTTTAAATTATTACTCCTGTAGGCAGACTTACTGTGGATGGTGGGACTGATAATTAGCATCGAAAACACATCTTTGTCATAAGGGAAATACGCTACATGTTACATCTGGTGGGCAAAATGGGTCTACAATCTGATCCCGAGGAAATCGAAGCTCTTGTGAATCGGCCAGCTCCCAGCTCAGCGTCTGGCGAGATGATATTGTAGATTAGTTTAAAAAAAATTCTCCATTGACGGCTCAAATTACCGACTGTTTGAAAAAAGAGAAGTTTGTTTGGACAAAAATATCAAAAAAGGCATTAGGATACTTAAAAAAATGAGAACTTCTGTCCCTGTATGAATATCCGATATGAATATGTCGATGAAATAAAATAAGACCAGCATAAATACTCGACTACGGAGCGAATGTTTCACGGAGATTCTAGCAACAAAACAAAAAATTGTGCCGAGGGTTACGAATTCACGCTGATAACAGACTACGTGAGCCTCAAATGGCTAATGGCGCAGAGCGATCTCAGCGGAAAGTTAACACGATAAAGGTTAAAGCTTCAAGCGTTTAAATTTTCAATACGACACCAAAGAGTAAGTGAAAACTTGGTTCCTGATATGTTCTCTCGAGAACACTGTAATACGGGATCAATACGGGATCTATAATTTGGATCAATATATAACGGGTAGTTTAGACGCTTATATTGATCAGTTTTATAAAATAATGAACTTGGCAATTGAACAATTTATTCCCCGTTCACCTGTAGTTTCGTCGATGCGCGAGCCATGGTTTAATAGTCGCCTCTCAGGATTAAAAAATCGGAAATCTAAAGCTCATAAAAAATATAAATTAAACCCATCCGCCGTAAATTATGAAATATTTAGCGCTCTCAGATCTCAATTTAAAATTTTAAATCGTTTCTTGTATAATTTATATATTGTCGAGATCGAATCGAATATTAGAAACAACCCTAAATGTTTCTGGAGTTATGTTGATTCGAAACGGAATTGTAGAGGTATACCCTCGCAAATGTCTTTCAATTCTTTGACGGCTAGTGATCCACAAATTATCACTGACATGTTTGCAGCATTTTTTGAAAATGTGTATGTCCCGTCTTCGAGAGGGAATGACGATCTTGTTTTTAATAATAATCCAAACATTCAATTTCAATTTACTACCGATGACGTTCTGCACGCTCTTTTGAATGTAAATGTGAATATGAGTTGTGGCCCGGACAAAATTCACCCGCTTGTGTTGAAAAAGTGTGCTTCGGTCTTAGTTCAGCCGCTGACGAACATCTTCAATTTGAGTTTGAAAAGTGGGGTTTTCCCTTCAATTTGGAAATCCAGTTTCATTAAACCAATTTTCAAGAGTGGACGGAGAACGGATATCGAAAATTACCGCGGTATTTCTATCTTATCGGCTATTCCTAAATTATTTGAATCGATGGTCAAGGACCGCATCTTTTTCTTAATTAAAAAATCCATCTCAGTAAACCAGCATGGGTTTTACCCCGGACGGTCAACTGTGACAAATCTTGCTTTGTTTACAAATTTTTTGACGCTAGCATTAGAAGGTGGTGATGGTGTTGAGGTAGTGTTTACTGATTTTAGCAAAGCTTTTGATAAAATTGATCATGTTTTATTGGTAAAGAAACTGGGACAGCTCAACAAGTGTGATGCCCTTCCTTTAAAGTGGATTTTTTCATATTTGACGAACAGAACTCAAAAAGTTTTTTTAAATAATATTTTATCTAGAGACATCAATGTTTTGCCTGGCGTCCCACAAGGTAGCCACATTGGACCTCTATTATTTATTGCATTCATAGATGATGTGAAGCGGTGCTTCAAACATTGCAAGTTTCTGATTTACGCTGATGATGTAAAAATCTTTTGTAAGATTAGAAATGATCGCGATCTGCTAAATCTACAACCGGAATTAAACGTTTTCTGCGACTGGTGTAGCTTGAATAAGCTTTGCCTGAACGTTTCGAAATGTAAAGTTATGAACTTTTCTAGAAGACGTTATGGACGTAATGGACATGATAATAGTTTATTCTTAAATGGCGTTATGATAGAGCGAGTTCATTCTTTTCTAGATTTAGGGGTTTTGTTTTCACGAGATTTATCGTTTAAGGACCATATTGACAGATGTATTAATAAGGCTAATTCAATGTTAGGGTTTTTAATCCGTTTCTCCAAAGACTTTCATGATCCATATACTCTAAAAGTCATCTTTGCTTCATTTGTTCGATCGCACTTGGAGTATGCGTCAATTATCTCGAATCCGTACTATATCAATTCCTCTAACCGTATAGAATCAATCCAGAAGCGATTTATGCTGTTTGCCTTAAGGCGACTTCCTCGAGAGGTAAACGCTCCTAAGTATGTGCTTCCGCCGTATCTAGGCCGTTGTTTGATATTGAATATTGAACCATTGTTCGTTCGAAGACAAATTTCTTCCGCAATGTTTGTGCGCGACGTTATAATGGGCCGAATTGATTGTTCACAACTACTTTCCTTGTTTTCAATACGTGCCCCAGTGAGATCACTCAGACACCGAGTGATTAATCTGCACTTCCATGGGTCTAATTTTGGTATGTCGGACCCGGTTTGTAATTCTAGCCGTGTATTTAATAATATATCTACCGTGTTCGATTTTAATTTGTCCAGAGATGAATTTAAAAGAATTCTAAAAACTTTTTTCATTCAAATTTGATTTATATAAATAAACCTAATTTTAAAAATACCAGATGTAAATTAATACTGTTGGTAAATAAATAAATAAATAAATAAATAAATACGGAAGAAGAACATCTAACAAATATAATTAAAATATTCACCCAAATTAACTTAGAACCAGACGTGTTGTAAATGGCAAAGTTCGCTACTTTACCATATCGATAAAAAAAATATATTCGGCTTGGCCCAAAACCAAAGGATAAGTTGACTGACATACCTACTTGAAAATTATGAATACCAACTACTATACCAGGGTCATTAATTAAACAGGAACGCAATGATCCATTACCATTTTACGGTGGAATAGCCAAGATACTGGAAAAATTACGAAGACTTTATTTCTGGCTAGGTATGGCAGTACAAGTAAGAGAGTATGTAAATAACGGTGAAAATTGCAAAATGACAAATGCAGATTGACTTGCAGATTGACACAAGCCAACACAATGATCCTTATCATTCTCGATCATTTAACAAAATTCGTACTTTTAAGACCGCTAAATAAAAAAGACGTCCCAGCAAATAGTTGAATTCATTAAAAATGGCATATTATGTGCTTTTGGTACAAAACTGTAATTTATTCACCGCAGTCTAAATTATGGGAGACGCTTAACCGATGGATATTAGCAGCAATAAAATCATAAAGGAAACGTACGCATTAAGACAAAGAATTTCATGAAATAGCATCATTAAGAAACGGGGTTCATTTACTTTATTTGGCTATGATAAAATAAAATAAAAACAATCATTGGTCGGACTATAAAATATTGCAAGAACTTCCAGAACAATCGGAAAACGAAATTATTCTTCTATTGCCTAGCACACTTTTGCCGATTCACAATGAAGTAAAAAATAATATTGAAACTGCGTACAAGGGACTTGAATTTTAATATGGGGCATATTGCGAACACGTCCCCAAACCGATGCAACCAAATTTGCACTAAATGTACACAAAAATATTGTAAAGGGATTATTACTAAATAGATTGGGTCAGTAATTTATGAAATTAAGGATGAATCCGGAAAAATATTAGGAATATTTCATGGCAAAGATATTAGGTTGTGAAATTTACTTTTATTTCCAGCATCATCTTGCTTTCTAATTCAGATTAATAATTTGAACCTGTCCTGATACGCTCCAAAAAGCGAATAAATATTTCCCAAAAACAAAAAACTTTTAGTTCCAACCTAATATTTAATAAATTTCAATATCATCTGGAGTATGTTCATAACACCATCTGGAGGCATTGTTGGTATGACGTATATGCTTAACAATGATTTTGATAAAAATGTCAATGAATGAATTTACATATGGACGAATCCAAATAATAAAATGTATCGTAACACGTTAATCAGCAAACCAGTTCCCTTTTCCTTCAAAATAAAAATAATTACTCACTATCCGTGAGTATTAAAATTTTCAGTTTTAAATAGTGATGATTCAGCATTTCTCAATTGTACGCAAAATATTTTTATAGCGCTCATAGTCCACATAAAAATATTCATTAACAATTTATTTTGTTTAATTTTTGAAGTTAAAGATTTTTTTTTCGGCTGATTCTAGCATTTAATACTTTGACAGCTAGAACGGCAGTCTCTAGTAGGGTAGAGACAATGACATTTGTAACAATGTTAATTGAAGTTTACGCACGATAAAAGGAAAGTGGCCATTGTTACAATGATAGTTTTAGAACGCTTCAGAGCTGTTATTGTTAACGTATTTTATAACAAGGTAGAGTTTACGAACACACTCCTGCGGTGTTCGGATGTTTTCACTCTTTATTTGGGTCAATAAACTCTTTAGTATATAACAAACATAACTGTCCTACATTAACATTATACACCTATATAGTCTTTATAATTTACAAATATTTAAAAGCCTATTCATTGTATTGGTTATCTACATACGTAGTACTTTCATTAGATTAGGTGCATGCAATAGGATTCTCTGGTGTGAGATAGTATGCAGAATACATACAAAATTTTAATTGGTTTGGTGTCGATGATTTTTTTGTTGGCTAATTTTTACAGTAAGGTTGTATGGTTAGTAAATCGGTAAGCGGGCAGCATATACAGTCTTCAGGTGTATTGTCTTCAAAAACATTTTAAATTTTATTGGATTCGGAGAAACAGTTAATTATTTTATTTTAAGTGTGACTGAACAAACGTTAATGAAAAAAATGTGAGGCAAGCCACAAAAATATTGGTGTAAAAGGTTTGTGTAACGCCGTGTTTTCTGCTTAAGTTAAGAAAATAATTTAAATGAAAATTGTGTTAACGTCTTATTTACTCGTAATAAATTTTTCTAATTAATTTTAATTGAATACTAAATATTTGGTGATTGTGATTTTGATATAAGTGTATAATAAAAGTGCCTAACATTTTCTAGTTTAAGCCGCCATTACCTCCAAGTATACCTATCGGCAGTTTTTCGGTGAGTTTGTATGCCAATACTGAATTTATAAAAACGTTTACATTTTATTAGCATCAGTAAATAATATTTTCTTGTAACATTTCATTATAATGATAATACTTTTATAACCATTTTCAAAGTCTTCATTTAAAAATATTATTAAGCATTTTGTTTTCTTTATTTCCATATTTAATTTAAAGATATTATAAAGTTTGAAATGATTTAAGTCTTTCCTCTTTATTTTGATTAATGATGGTCGAGTTTTGCAGTTCATTTTTTTCACACGTATTTTTTTGTATGAGCTTTTCAATTAAAACCTCAACTTCAAACCAACCCCTTAATATGCACTGTAGTATATTCTGTAGCAAGAACTGTGGTCGTCTATTTATTTTTATAGAGCACCTGTCACTTCCGAATGAATTCTGTCGTTTATTGCGTAAGGCAGAATTAACTGTTTTCGTATCGAAACAAAATTCGCTCTCATTGTTTCTGGAATACATTGTAGGTGTATATGGTCTACAAATCGATCATAGTAATTTCAACTGTACAAATAACCTACTACCTAATACAATACGTAAAGTGCATCAATTTCTTGATATGACTAGTATTACTACCGACGATTCATACACAATTTTTCAACTGCTCCACTGGTTGGTCACCCGAAGCGCTATCATCATTTCACCTCTCCTTAACAACAACAAAAAATGTGTACTTTGCCAGTACGATAATAATGGAGGCGAAGATCACACTGCATTTGCATGGAAAAAGCTTAATATCACACAACAACTATTGTTCACGGTATCAAGTCTTTTCGATTATAAATATGTCGATGGTTATATACCTTTACTGGGTTTGTCTGATAGTCTAGCGCGTTGAGTACTACCAACCGACAAACAATGAGGGACTGAGGACCACACAGTTTTATGGTACACTGTTATTTCCTCAAGTATTGTAAAAAACCGAGTGTTCCAACTTTGGGCGGTGACGACCGGACGAGGACTGCGCGTTGTTGTACAGCTCAAGTAGGAGCAACCGACTGAATGAGGACCGCGCGATACGTTACTGTCCAATTAACGAAAAAATGTAAGTAAGTTTTCCTGACAATTTACCAACCAGGATAGACAGTTTCACGGTTGTGCTGATGTGACATTACTGATGATGTTAACTCCTCCCTTCTTAAAAATCCACGTCGCGTGGATCAAAAATTTACCTGCATGGGATGAATTCCACTTTGATGAGTGGGAAGTTCCACCTGGACAGTTGTTTTTAAAGACACAGCAGTCCCCTGCGATGCGCGAGTCTCGCCCTGTGTATCAGACAAATTAATATCAAGCTGCAGATGATAACTATGATCCCATTGTCAATGGTGGCCGCTTCCTTGTGTTCGTTGAGTAGTTCTTGTAATTGGACAATGTTATCCAGATATAGATTGTGGAAATATCCGGAATCAATAATGAGGCCCTTTTCCGTGATGTTTGTGCGTAATACGGAGGGTAAAACCTGGAATGTCTTAGCTTCCTTACTCACGAATGTGGAATTGTTGATTTGGACCGTCTTGTTAGCATATTGTACCAACAAATTTCCTTTCAAGTGTTGACTCGTATTGTTGTACGAAATTTTCCCATCAAAGTTGCTTAGAAATATAGTATGATCATTGAGAGGGTCAATGATTTTTTGATTGTGGAGTTGGTACTCGCATCAAGCATTGAAACCTTTGATCAGTTGGTAGATATAATGATTCATTGGTATTTTCTTTAGGCCGCTTAGGTCACAAATAGTCGTCTCGCCGAATGTATAATTTTTTTTGACAATAACAAATATCTCATCTTGGTTGAGAAGAAGTTTGTTGAATTCCATGTACAGGGTTTTTCAATAAGAGCACTTCAACTTTTTTTTTGAATAAAACACAAACTGTTCGACTTTTGACCCTAACTTTTTTTTTATTAACGAATTTGAACATATACATTTAAGTATGAAACTCGATTTCTTTTGCATGTCCACCGCGTGCACGTTTTACGAAGTCCAATCTTTGAACCCAATTTTCGACCACTCTTTCGCATAAATCGGCCGAAATTCCAGCAATTTCACGATCTATATTGGCTCTGAGCTCTTGCAACGTCGCCGGCTTATTGGCATAGACCAATGACTTCACATAACCCCAAAGAAAATAATCTAGAGGTGCCAAATCACACGAGCGCGGCGGCCACTGGACGGGCCCATTTCGCGAAATAACACGCTCATCGAACTTAGTCTTCAATAACGCGATTGTATCGTGTGCTGTGCGGCATGTGGCCCCGTCCTGTTGAAACCACATGTCGTCCAAGTCCATTCCATTCAATTGCGGCAAAAAAAAATCGTTTATCATATCGCGGTATGGATTTCCATTAACAGTAACGTGGCGATCGTTATCGTCGATGAAAAAATATGGCCCAATGACGCCGCCGGCATGTAATCCGCACCAAACAGTGACTTTTTCGGGATGCAACGGTGCCTCATGAATCACGTGTGGGTTGCTTCCTGCCCAATAACGCATATTTTGCTTGTTGACAAATCCATTTAGCCAAAAGTGAGCCTCATCGCTGAAGATGATTTTTCGGTGAAAATCTGCATTATTTTCGATTTGCTCTTGGTCAAACGGCTTTAGTTGTTGTGTCAGCTTGATCTTATACGGATGTAGGCCAAGATCTTTACGTAAAATTCGCCACAATGATGTCACAGAAAGGCCCAATTGTAGTGAATGTCGTGTGAGCGACACATTCGCGTCTTCTTGAACCGAAGCCCTGGCGGCTGCGATGTTTTCAACACTTCGAGCACTTCTTGCTCTCGAGGGCACCGGAACATTATGTAGCGAAAACGTAGACTCAAATTTTGCCACTATACGGTCGATTGTCGAACCGGGCTGGCTTGTTAAATGGACCGTAAAATGGCCGTAATGCTCTTAAAGTAGCAGCAACAGAACGATTATTTTGATAAAAAATTTGCACGATTTGCAATCGCTGTTCACGTGTGTAGCGTTCCATGATGAAATGTATACTAATGAAGTTTCCAAATGACAAAATATTAATAAAAAATATGGCGTCGTTCGCCGTCCCTATCGGAAAAAAGTTGAAGCGCACCTGTTGAAACACCCTATATATGCGCTTGTCGTGGCTGGAGGTTGAGCGTATGATGATGTGATTGTAGTCCTGTCTGGTAGTTTTTGGCATGAAAAGAACGTAAAGGAGGGTAGATTCGTTCACGATCATCATAGGTTCAGCACATTCGATTATCTCTATCTCGTTAGCATACGGCAGGGTTTCAATTTCCATGATTAAGCGACTAATTTCACCTTTATTCAACAAGTTGGTGTTAACGATGTTTCCCTTGGCTAATTGAGCAGCTCGGACTACTTCGTATATTTCTTCTTTGAGGATAGTGAGTCGATTAAACATAATACTTGGCGAAGTTTCTCTTCCGATTCGTCATTTAAGTGGTCAATGATTTTATTGTACTCCGTAAGTAATTGTTGAGTTGTATATGTTAGGGCTTTGTTGATCCTGTACTATTGACTGTTGTTAAGAATTATCTCGTTTTGGCTAGTCATTATCTGGTCCCAATCCGTAGCACCCGGTGATACTGCTATCCATTTCCAGGCGCTACCGATCCAGTTTATTGATCTTTGTGTGCGCGAGCGACCTTTTAGTTCCAAAATTATCTGCGTTATGACTCTCGCTTGGTGGATCAATTGTGGTTGAAAGGTGTTGTCTTGGTGAATGCGGGTAATTGAGAGTGTGATTCGATCTATGACTTCTTCATAATCCTTAAGATTGATGATATGAAACAGCTTGAAGCTCCCTTAGAAAAGAGGAGGAGGAATGTTTGTTATAGGTATTGTGGTAATAATGGGGAATCAGTGCGGTAGGTTTTTATTTGGACTTTATGGATAAGTTTTCCCGAAGTGGTTGTTACAGCAACATTGTTATCTTGTGCTAGCGTTTCTTGCCTGAATTTCGGCTTATCTATTCCTTGGATTTGTTTGATTGCCGTATAAATGGTATCACCAGCTTCATATTTCTCCGGACCGACTCTCTTTCTATTTTCTCTTGTAATGGTTGAGTCTTGATTTTTGCGTAGTCTCTCTATCAAATACTCATAAACCTTTGTCTTAAAATCTGCGAGATGTTGATAATTAGTTCTTTATGTTCTTTCGAAAATGATATTGTTAGGTTTTTGTTGAGTAACCGAGTGTATAGAGTCGTTGTCACGGTCCATAGCTAAGTTCTTTTGTGGACAGTTCCTGGTACTCGTTCTGGAGGCATCGAACTATTTCCAGTATAGTACAATAAACTCTCTCTATAGGGCCATTTACCTCACTCCGTTGGGAGGGTGTTAGGTAAATTTGGATACACAATGTTTTTAAGTAATCCGTTATGATAGGACTCACGAAACTTCTCTCATTGTCCATCACGAGTATTCGGGGTGCAGTGAAATAACGTACATGCAAAATTGAGTTAGACTTGATGCGACAAAGTTTTACGAACTTTGAAAATTTGTCCACACAAGATAGAAACTTTTCCTTTATGATTTCCATTATATCCAGATGAAGAATTTCTGCAGATATGTTGGATTAGGTGTTTCTTGAAGAACAACACGGTGAGGCTGGCGATCATGTTTATTTGTGTTGCAAGTATCATAGGTTACCGTGTATTCTTTGATCACACTGGCCATCTTTGGAAATTAGTAGCGTTCCAAAATTTGTTTTCGATTTTCCATGTGATTGCTGTGGCAGGTCGGCGATTGATCGTCGAAGATGAAAGACGTGTTTTTGTCTTTCTCTGTGTAGTAAAAATTAAAATTTAATTTAACACGATAAAATATGTGTTTTAATAAATAATATAATAATAACGTGTTAATAATTTAATTTAATTAAAAGTGAATTAAAATTAAAATTTATTTATTTTAATATTTTTAAATGAATATAATTGTAAATAAAATTAATTACAAATAAATTGTGTGTATTGCACAGCAATGGATGAAATTGTGTGTAGTGCGAGCAAATGCATTACACTCATTTTATGTACGAAAATATGTTACTGTAACGACTCCAAAGGATTCATAAGATAAGTGTTTGCATTACTTCAATTCATATTTTTATATATTCCATAAAAATTTTAGTTTTATTTATAACGGGTGTTTTTTTAGGAGGTTTGTTTTTCCGATAGATGTCGTTTTATTTTATGACAGTTGTTTTGACAGCTCAAAGTGGCATTTCTACTCAGTATTGTTTGGCAAATCATTATGAATAGGTTAACTCCAGAACAACGTTTTCAAATTGTGGAAATTTATTTTCAAAATCAGTGTTCAATTAAAAATGTTTATAGAGCACTTCGTGAATTTTATGGTGCACATAATCGTCCGTCAGAGACCACCATAAAGAACGTAATTACCAAATTTCGGTCTACATTCACTCTTTTGGATGCCAAGCCACCGACAAGAATGAGAAGAGTTCGTACAGAAGAAAATATTGCTGTCGTTGAGGCCAGTGTCGAAGAAAACGACAATTTATCGATTCGTCGTCGTGCTCAGCAAATTGGACTTTGTCCATCGACTTTATGGAAAATTTTACGTAAAGATTTGGGTTTGGTGCCATACAAAATTCAATTGGTGCAAGAATTAAAGCCACACGACCATCGTTTGCGCCGTGAATTCAGTGATTGGTCGTTAAATCAATTGAACGAAGATCCATTTTTTTACCGTAAAATTCTCTTCAGTGATGAGGCGCATTTTTGGTTAAATGGATACGTCAACAAACAAAATTGTCGCATTTGGAGCAAAGATAATCCACACGCCGTTCTAGAATTACCAATGCATCCTGATAAATGTACTGTTTGGTGCGGTCTATGGGCTGGTGGGATCATCGGTCCATATTTCTTTAAAAATGAGGAAGGACGACGCGTTACCGTGAATGGAAATCGATACAGAACCATGTTAAATGAGTTTTTGTTGTCAAATCTTGAAGATATGGATATGAATGAAATGTGGTTTCAACAAGATGGTGCCACTTGCCATACAGCACGTGAAACAATCGACTTATTGAAAGAAACTTTCAACGACAACATTATTTCGAGAAATGGTCCGGTGAATTGGCCTCCGCGTTCGTGCGATTTGACGCCACTCGATTACTTTTTGTGGGGATACGTGAAGTCATTGGTTTATGTGGATAAACCTCAATCGATTGACGCTTTGGAAACCAATATTCAACGTGTCATTGCTGACATACGCCCTCAAATGCTTGAAAAAGTGCTGGAAAATTGGACCTCCAGAATGACATTTGTGAAAAATAGTCGTGGTAGCCATATGCCAGAAATTGTGTTTAAATGTTAAATGCCAAAAAATTATCTACCAAATAAAAAAAAATTTTGGTCATTTCATAATTTTATATGTGTTTTATTCAAAAAAAAAATCGGCAACCTCTTAAAAAAACACCCTTTATAAATATGTTCTAGTAGCTGTTGTGCTTGTAGAAAAGACGCATTTTTAATTCGCCATAGTAGTGGAATGGTACGGTTTACGTGTGTGTGTGTGTGTGTGTATATGTGGAAGCTATATACATTGCCAATGCTACTGCATAATAGGCCTTTATACTATATAGAAAAATTACATGAGTTAGTATAGGTTGTTGTCCTTGTTTGGACCACAAGGACGCGAGCGCCATGCACATAACAAAAGTTGCGTGAGACAACAAAAAATTCTTTATTCGTTCCAATGAATCTGCTTTATTATCTACAATCATATTTTATCTGAAGGATCTCGATAACTATCGATATCTTGAGAAGCATTTCCAATAAAAATATTTCCATATTGAGAAATTTTTCATTTACCAACTTACTGATAGAAGCAACTACACATTTTTTTTTTTTTTTTTTTTCAATGACACGTGTGCGTATGATTTTTAATTTCTCTCGGCTCTCGCACTTCTGTAATTTGTTTTGGTTTTGTTTCACTATATACAATACCGAATGAATTATATATGGTAAACAACATGAGTATCGATTATCGTGCGAACGTGTTAAGAGAGGAGCGTAAAGTAAAGTGCCCTTTCGTTTATATGTTTTGGTTTGGTATATTAAATACATGTTTCTGTTTTTTTGTTTTGCGCTTGTTTGTTGGGTGAGAACTGAGAATAGTAAAATAAAGTATGTAAATACAATTTTGATGGGATAAATATACACTCGGATATGGCGAAATTTAATAGGGGATAAACAGGCATGATCGTGGTTTGTTCTGTTTTATTTGTTTTCTCCTTGACGGATGAATTCATTACCGCGCGTGATCATTTTTGTTTTTTTTTTAATTTTAATTTGTTATTTTTGAATGTGTACATACCCATTCTCCGATTTACACGGTAGATTGGTTCCGCAGAAAACCATGTAAAGCCGAAAATATGATTTTTGTATGAAAACCTGTATAAATCGTAAAAGTACAATACAATTCTTAAATTATCGTTTGGTTTTTAATAATTCATTTATTTTAAAATAAATTTATAGATAGCTAGTATAAATTAGAAATAAATAAATTCGTTGCTTGTCTTAATGGTTCTATAAATTGAAATTTTATCGGAAGTCCTGACTTAAAACATAAGTTGTCGACAAATATAATTCAATTTATTTTTATTATTTGATTTTTAAATACATTTTTTGAATGTACCGGAAGGTCAAGGAAAACTGATTGCAACATTCTTGATTAGGGGGTCTATTTAATTATCTAAACTTTGAGAATAACCTCAATACAATCAAATATATTAACGATCTAAAGACTTCTTGCTAAGGAATGTTGTTTTTCGGCGATCTTTCTGGTTGAATTCAGGATATGTTTTAGTGAAGTGATGTGAATGTTAGATATAAATAAATCCTGCTTTTAGTTGAATGAATTTAAATATAGGTAGCTGATGACATTACTGAATTTAAATTTAATAATTTTAGTATCAACGAAATATATAGGTCATCATATGTATGATAATGCTGTCGTGTCATTACAAATGTGAAGTCCCTCGGTTAGATGGTGTTGGATGGGAAGATAGGGTAAAATAAGGTTACAAACAGCACATGATGAGATGACCCGTAGATGTGAATTAAATAACCTAACCAGTCTTTTTGACTGATGCCGAATACATATGATGAATATTAGTATCCTTTACCTCAACCACAACTAACCCAAATTAATAAACTAACAAAATCTAATCCAGAGTGTGAATTTAATTGAGACTAACATTTTAATATATTGAAGTAGTTAGAAAACGACTTTGCTGCGGTTCGCCCTAGTTGTTTCTGTGACTAACATCCTTTCCTAACTAGCCTTATCTGTTAAGGATGCAGGTGGGGCCTGGGCCCGCATGATGCTGAAATATTATTCGCATTCAGATATAATTTGTTATTTGATTGTTGATATTTCAGGATTATGGTAACATACCTAGGATCGCCATTATGGTTGGCCTGTACGCCTCAATCATATCATATCATATCATATCATTTTCCATGTGATTGCTGTGGGCCCGCTTGTGTTCTTCTTTTATGATTGAAAATTGATTTTCCTCGTTCTGAATGTCTTCAACAATTGTTTGTGTTAGGCGTATTTTACAGCTAGAGAAGCTCTCTTTAACTACTTTTTGCAGAAGTTGAATACATTCCTCCGGGATTTTGATTCCATTGATGATGGTTGGGTGCAATTGTTTCTGTAGGACCTTGCATATAATACTTTTGTTCAGCTCCGGCAGGCTAATATAGTGTCTGTGGTAAGCGGGATGAGGTTGTTTATGAGCATAGATGTCCTGACCTTTCTGAAATATCAGTTGGTTCCTGAGAACATTGGTGGGTACATCACAGTATCGAATTAAGTCGGTAGAATCCTCCTCTGCACTGTGAATGTCTTAGTTGTGGACAATGTGTTCGCTTCAAGTTCCAATCTAGACAAAGCGTCAGCTACCCTGTTGGTACAGCCAGGTTTGTAGTTAAGCTCGTAATTGTACTCCTTCAATCGAGCTTTCCAGCGCTTTAACTTGGCATTGTTGTTCTTATCGTTCTTATTTACACTTAGTGTAAATGTTAGCGGTTGATGGTCTGTCAAAATTTTGATTTTGCGGGCCCTATATACATAGTTGCGAAGGTTATCCAGTGCCCATACTATGGCCAACATCTCCTTTTCATTTGTTGCATAACTTACCTCGGTCTTATTCAGTGACCTGGAGATGTAGGTAATTGGCCGCTCTTTCCCGATGTCTCCTTGAGATAGTACAACGAGGAAGCGTCAGTAGTTAGCAGAAAAGGTTTGTTAAAATTTGTAAAAATTAATATCTCCGTTGAAGACAATAGTTCTTTGATATTGCGAAACGCTTCTAACTCTTTCTGGTTCAGGTTAATCTTCACTTTCTTGGATTGCAATTCTTTTATTTGAGCATGTGGCTATGAGTGCAAAGTCTCGGATAAATCGCCTATAATACGATGCGAGTCCCAAAAAGGATTTGAGATCTTTCAAATTCTCGCGTTTCTTGATGTTTTGAATGGCCAGTACTTTGTTCTTGTCCGGCTTGATGCCCGTGTTTGTTATGAGATAACCCAAAAATTCCGTTTCTGGTTTTAGGAACTCTGTTTTATCGAGATTTACGCGCAAGTTGGCCTTCTGTAGTTTCGAAAATACTTTCACGATGTTAGTTAGATGTTCTCAAGAATTACTCCCTCCAAAGACGATTATGTCGTCTATATAAACATAACATAATTCGCCGATGAATTCCTTCAAGACGTTGTCGATCATCCGTTGGAAGATTGCGGGTGCGTTTTTTAGTCCGAAAGCCTTAGAAACGCATACGTCCCATTCATGGTAGAAAACGAAGTCTTCGGAATGTCAGCCTCTTTCATCTTGATCTGTTGAAATCCTGAAGTCAGATCGATGGTGGTAAAAAATTTGGAGTTTATGAGATTAGCTAGTGTATTTGAGATATCCGGAATTGGATTGGAATCTGATACTATCACAGCATTCAACCTGTTGAAGTCTACTGCTATTCGATATTTTTTCGTTTGTGAGGCATCCAATTTTTCTCCACAATCCAAATTGGAGAATTGGGCTTTTGGAGGGTCGTATAATCCCATCTGCGAGAAGTTGAGTAATTTTCTTGTCCACTTAATGCCTCGTACTGTATGGGTACGGGTATGATTTAGTATACATCGGTTCCTCGCTGGTGTTCCTCGATCGGTTCGAGATCACTGAGTACAATATTTATTTTGTGTTAGGTGAAAGATGACCATCCCGAATTTCCTTGTTGTTAACTTGGCCTAATGGGTTTTCTTGTAATGGAATGTGCATGTGATTATCAATTCATTGTGTGTTCGATCAATAAGTGCCCCAAGTTCCTTCAATGTATCATCTACTATGATGCCATCAAATGATTTCAATCATGGTAGAATAAAAAAAGTCAATGGTGGTGTCGATGCCCACGCTTTTGAAGAATGGTCCACTAATTTTGTGACTAATTTTGATGTCACCTCCAGCTGATCTGATTTGGAATTGATTTTCGGTTGGTTTGGCATTAACGGCTAATTCCGATTTTATAAAATTTTTATTGGCTCCTGTATCAATGAGGAACTTAAGTGGTACGCTAGAAAAGCTTCCATCATAAAATTTACCTCCGAATTATCTACTATACCTTGCTCGTCAATGGATACCTCGTTTTCGGTGTTGTCGTGTGCCAATTGGTTCTAATAGTCCTCTTCCGTTTGCGTTTCCAAGTGGTTGGTTGGTTGTGTTTTCTTAGTTCGTGGACGTGAGAATGTTTCCGTTTTGCTACCACGTTATCCTGAGGAGTGAGACGATTGATATAATTTATTTGTAGCGTTTGCATTGATGGTCCACGTCCATTGGTGTTGGTGGTTTAGGATAGTTCGTCCTTGGTGGCGGGAAGTTGTTTGACTTCTGACTACCATAAGGAGTGCTGTAGTTCTGTAGTTGAATGTTGTATGCTATATTTTTCCGTTGAAATGGTAGCGCGTTATTATTCTTTGATGAAGGTAATGCGTTTGTGTATGAAATTTGGTTTATTGGGGCTGTTACAATATTGTTGATATTTTTCTTGTGTATGGTCATATTCCTGAAATTCAGGTTTTGAATTTCTAAGCCGGATGTTACGCATCAATGTGGCTGGTTTCTGGTTGATCAGCATCTTGGACAGGTCACCATTTAATCCACGGATGAACACGTCCAGTGCTCGAATACGATAAGTTTCGATCAAAATTTTGATTGTATCCACTAAATAATCTTCTGTCTTGATTTTATTAACGCTCAAGGAGAATTGATGATAATTGGCATGAATTCGTCCACCGTCATGTTTTTTTGATATAGTGTACTCAGTTGGTGTTCCAATGTGCGAAGATCTCGTTTATCGGCATAATGTAATGGCAGGCATTTTTTATGGATGCCTAGATCAACGTTCGCATCCATTTCGCATTTTCCCGAATTTTTTGGCGGATATGCTGAAGTATAGTCCGGTATATTGGTTTATTTCTCAGAATGTTGTAGTCGTGCAATATATTCTCAACATTGTGCACCCATGAAAGGTATTGGGTGGGATTTCCATCAAAAATCTGTAGTTCCTTGACAGAATCAGGCAAGCGACTTATTTCTTTCAATTCCTTTTCATTTCTTGCAGTAACTAGCGTTGTTGGAGCTGCTGCGGAAATCTCAGGATTTTCCGGTTTAAAGGTTGCTTATTTTTGATTGCTTATTTTTCGTAGTGGAAATGTTACATGTTAATTCAAATTACAGTTGAAGGCAACAAATTTGGTACATTTGTTGTTGAATCAATAAATTTGATCTTCGCGTGTCTAGGCACGTTGTGCTAATGTGACATTACTGATGATGTTAACTTATATATATATTGCCTTATTACTACTAATTTAACTTAGTTACTAAAAAGATTTTTATTTCGAAAATAAACCCGCTTTAGGAATTCCTTTACACTGGAATTAATCATTTCAATTGCGACAACGTTGAGGGGTTTTAAATAATTGTGAACGCTTCGTAGCAACTCGATGTTGGGCAAAAATGTGTTTATTGATATCTAAAGTGAAAAAATAAAACAAATTAATCTGTCACCTGTATAACCATTCTTAAGCTTTTACTTTTCGACAGAAAGTTTTGGCCGGACCAAGAATATTTAACAAGTAGCTCATACGAGCGTAAATGTTCCAAGCAATTTTCACTGTGTTTTACGGAAAATTTTTAATGGTGAAGAGTCTGGAATAAAATTAAAATTTATGAAATATTATGATTTAGTTGTAAATTATCTTTTTTATACCATTTGATCCATATAGGCTTGTGATGATAATTTGATGATTAACAACACAAAGTGTTCGACACTGGTGATGGGTAGCTTTTGTAATACGAAATTATTGTCTTTTATAATAGGAGTTTGTTTTTTTTAGGCAGTGTGTTCAAGATCACCTGCAGGACCTCTTTAATATCAGATTGGTTAGCTAATATTTTCTACTGGTTTTCCAAAACAGTTGTAATTTTTGATTTATTTTCTTTAATAAGTAATTTATTTTTCTTGATTTGTTCTTGCAACTTATTTAATTTTTGGCAGTTTTTGCCGGTGGAATAATTTTCTTTATTTTGATTTGGCATGGAAATATTCGATTTATATGTTATTGTGTCTGGTTTGATTATTACCACACATTGTTGGCTATAATGGGAAAGTTGCAAGTTGCTGTTAATGATAGAGCATTCTAGAATGTTGTTGGTATTCGAATTGAGGTTGATTTCTTCGATGTCATTTATTGACCCAACTACTATTAGTTTCGGTAATGGTTGCTCAAACTTCTCGTTGAAGTCCATAACCTCTGGTGTCTGTTAGATTCCTCGTCACATTTCGAATTCCAAAAATTAGCTAAAATTGTTTCATTTTGCTCTGCCTCATGGTAGTCAACGATGCTATCTTTTAATAATTTGCAGTTGAATATTTTCCAATACTGAGCAGGATCAAGTTCTTTTAAATTGCTTGTTGGTAATGTTTAGGCCAAGCTACTGTTCCGCCTTTTATCCAATTCGTGAATACAACCAATATTTTTTTTTTGCCAAAAAATTGTAAAGATGTATATTAAACTGTTGAGAAATTTTGATTATCGTAGTGAAGAAGAGGAAAGAAAATGTAAAATCCACCACCATTGTTTCTCATGCCAAACAACTTCTTGTGTATGTCTGTAACACTAAATTTTTGAAAAATATCTTCGCTATTCAATGATGTCTGGTAAATATCTAACTAACTTGATGAAATTGGTATTTTGTGGAAGTCCGAAGTGGTTTCCATTTTTTACCCCATATAAACGTGGTTGTATCAATTATTTCTATATATTCAAATGTTATAATAGATTTCTGTTTGGTCAAAAACCCGCAATTTCTATCCGAATTGTCAAATTCAGTACATTCAAATATAATGCGATTCTGATTTTATTTTTTCTTGCACTACACAAATTAGCCTTTTATTGCACACTGTTTTGATTTCAAGATAATAATATGTGGACCACTTTTATTTAATTTTAACGATAAACGATCTCGTTTCGATAAAAAACAAACTTAAAAAATAAACATTGTTACGAATCTGGTGTTTCGCCCCATATTAGATCGGCAGAATCGGTAATTTCATCTTATCAAAATATCAATTAATTTCGACCGTATGAGTGTGCCTCAACGAATAAAGTGATCACTTTATTAATATTGATGAGTTGATTATTGATTTGGGTAATTGCTAAAAAAAAAGTACTTTAGTTGATTAGGAAGTGTGTGGGTTGAGTTAAGAACCGGAATAAACGACGAGCTCGAACGACCGACAATTGTTTTAGATTTTTTTTTGGTTCGTGCTTTTCGTTTTGTTGGAGGCGGAAAAGACGTTTTTTTTTAGTCAGTCAGTCTCGGTCCACCCAAAGTGAAAAACTTTAAGACAATTAGTTCTGTTCATTATTAAATAATAATTTACTTTTTTTTTTTTTTTTTTAAATGTGGAAGTAAAATTTTAAAGCAAAAAAATGGTGTTAGAAATATAGTTTATACTTAGAAAATTAAGTGATTAACATTTAAATAATAATTGATAGCATGTCTGAATGTAAAGCATGCAAATGATGACTTAAGTTTATAAAATTAAACTAAATATAAAACAAACAAAAAAAAAAAAAAAAAAAATGAAAACTTAGAATTAAGATTGAATTGTGATAAAATGGTGGACTAAAGTATGAAAATGATTTAATGGTATTGCGTCCATTAAGACAAAATAAATAAAAAAATAAATAAAAATAAAATAAAACAAAAATGTGTTAAAACTTCTAAATTAAAGACGAAATAAATAAATACTTAAATTTTGTAAAAAGACATTTATGTGAAAAAAAAAAAAAAAAAAAATAAAAAAATAAATATTTAAACGAAATAGTGAAACTTATAAAATACTACTGAGGTGGACGTTTAAAAGGAAATATACCCTGTGGTTTTAATAATAATAATAATTATAATAATAATAATAATACTAATAATAATAGAAAAAAAAAATGCGAACACCTATCATAACCAAACAAATTTTAAATAATCCGTAAAATTGATAAATCCGTAAATTTTTTTTTTTTTTAATAACATCAATAAACAGTTTGGTCACCTTGTGTGCTATAAATTAAAGTCTACGTTATATCCAACCAATAAACTTCAATTGGATACCTCGTTCACCAAGGCGCCCAAAGTTGTCCAGTATGTATATTTTTGGTACCAATTTTGTCAAATCAAATCCTCGTTTATTTTATAAAATTCTAATTAGTTATAGTTAAGATTATAATGTAATATCTATCATAATTTTCTTTTTGTTTAATTCCTAAATCTTCAATAACTTGTTGAGTTTTTCTTTATTAGTCACGAGATTATTCGTTGACCCAATAATTAATTTTTATTATATTTTTTTTTGTGTTTAATTTTTATTTATATTAAACATATGTAGGTTTGGGAATTAAATAAAATAAACCTCTACAATAATTTTAGTTAAATTATAAACATTTTGATTATATATATATTTTTTTTTTTTTTTTGCTTTTCTTAAATGATTGTTGATAATAATTCTGAAAGTAAATTATTAATTGGTAAATGGAGGAAAATTTATTCTTTTTATTAATATTAGTGTTTTTTTTTAAAAAATTAACATGAATTCGTGATCGCCATTTAATTCGAGGGGCAGATGTGATGATGGTAAGTAGTCGTTGCGAGTGACATGTGACATTTTATCAGGGGATCATTTTTCTTCATACGGTCGAGCGAGATTTAATCATGCTCCAGAAACCCCACACCCGTACCCTGAGCCTTAGCCGCGCAGTTGACCGTTTTCCTGGAGCCGCTGATTAAATAAATAAAAATTTTCTAGATAACAGATGAATCAGCATAACCCAATACAGTTACCGTAATTAAAGATTTCGGTGCTGCAAATTCAAAATTATCGTATCTGTTACAGATGGCGCCCAAACACTTGCGGGACCAAAACTTAATTAATTGTACAACTATATACGGTACCTAATGACACGTCCATGTCCATATGACACGTATCGTTGTAAAATAGATCCAATAAGCCTTGTTTTTTTTTGTAAAATAACCTTGTTATATAGCATCCGTTGATTTTCGTAAATTTTTTTTTAAATTTATAATCATAATTTTTTTTGTTTAATTATTCATACCCGCATTTGCATCCTGCTAATTATAGCTGTTGATCATGCAAATGTTAGTAAAGGTATTAAAAAAATATTGCACAATTTCAAGTTTCAATCAATTTTAGTTAAAATTTTTACATCACGATTGAGTAAATTAGTTCGTGTGCACAATCTCCTATAGTAGAAATTAGCTGCACTTAACGTTTTAAATTGATCGATCATGATGATTAAACCTTAAACTTTCGCGAATATTCCTTATTAAGTCGATTTATTTTCGTCAGTAAAAGTTTAGGGTAGATGTTTTTTTTTTGCACTATTCGATGTATTAGTCGCGGATTGACTCTGGTAACTTCCATCGAATTAATCCTATTTTGATTTTTATACATCGTTTGAAATTCGGCACAGGTTATATATGTAACAAGGCACGTTAATTATTCGTTTATACAATTAAAGAAAAAACTGAAAATGTCACTTGTCGAAGCGTATTCACTGCTTGCATCGTCACATCTCCCTCGACATAATACATATTAGATTTTTCATCAATTAGATTTTTCTTTCTCAACTAAAGTACTGAAGTAACTAAACCAAATAACATAAAATTTTGTTAATTAATTTATTTTGTTGTTTATTACGTTCTATTTTTTTTTTTTAACGTGTCTATTATTAACAATCAATATCATTAATTTTTTTTGTCTTTCCAATTATAACGAACACACAATTTTTTTTTTAAATCCACTTTCAAACATCAAAAATGGATTTACCTTGTATTAATATTGACTATTTGGATATAGATGAAATTAAGGTCGAATGCGAACTTCGGCGAATAACGGGGTCCCTTCGTTCTCAAATGAATTTGTTAGATATCGAAATCCGAAAAGAACACAATGACCCAAATCAGTCTATTCAACAGCCTCATCCGTCGGCCATAAAATACCCACACACCGAAATTACAACTTGTGTAAACAAATTACAAAATTTACAAACCGCTCTCAATAACGTGGTTGAAACTGCTAATTTTCAGAATGAGGATATTGAAGGTATTGTCTCTAAATTTTTGCACGTATTTTATAGATTACAAAGGGTTCGAGATTTATCCGATTTTCCTAATACTATGGAGAAACTACTAGACGTCACCACAAAATTAATAGTAGTAGCTGCAAAATTACAGAAGAATGAATTGACACTTGAACAGTCAAAAGAACACCTTCAGGCCATAGTGATTAACCCAAAAGATGTCCTTGATCTTACGGGCGCACTTTTAAGCGACACCAAACTAGATGGTGATTCCTCTCACGCCACATCTACTCCGATGCAAAGCGTTAATAATAGTCCAGGTCGTAATCAAAATTCTGAGGTAAAATCTGTCGGGGCCGAAAACCCCAGCGCTCCGAAATCTAATGGTGATACTGTAGTTACTAAAGACAATCGAAATTCCGCAGTTGATCCACAAATACAACCTGCTCCTGAGGCACAGATTATTGAACAGAAAGCCCAAGGTATCCCAGATCAATTTCCGCATTTTCCTAATCCTGCTTTACTCTTTCCGTCTAACTTCATGCCTCCACCAACAGTTATGCCGTTTAACCCTTATTTAAATTTTTTTCAAACAGTACCTCCACCCATAATGCCTTCTCCTAATAACCCACCAGGCCATTTGTCACAACCCAGTGCACCTACAGAGCAGCCGATTAATCCACAGCAACAAAAAAATAGTTCTAATTCAAATTTAGCCACTCCAATTCATAAATGGAACTTAAAGTTTGACGGCTCCCCTTCGGGCATGTCAATTGAAAAATTTCTTTTTAGAATTGAGCACCTAGCTAATACTAACAAAATTACATTAGAACAGTTGGTCAATAATATTAACACCCTACTAGATGGCCCGGCTAAGGAGCATTATTGGTTAATTCTTGAGCGGAATCCTAAACTTGGTTGGTCTGAATTCCGTAATCAAATGCTTCATCGCTTCCAGGAGAGACGAACCGACTTAGACATCAAGCAGGTTCTTGAGAGCAGAAAACAGAAGTTAAATGAATCGTTCGTCGATTTTTATTACGATCTGCTAAACCTTGCAATGCCTCTCAAAACGCCATTATCCGATAGCGAGTTAATCGAACTAATCTTGAAAAATATGAGACGTGGATTCAGAGCGCATTTCGCTGGTCGAACATTTGATGCATTATCTTCTCTGGTAAATACCTGTATTGCGACAGACGAAGTATGGAGAAGAATAAACCATCAACCCGAATTACAAATGAATGTACCACCTAAAAGAATTCAGGAGTTTTCAGCTAATATTTCTCAGACTCCGATACATTCTAACCAATTTACCATGCATTCTCTAAAGGAACCTAATATTGAGGAAATCATCCACAAGCCTCCCGCATTGCATCAAACTTCTAGTAATATTACTTTGAATACTAACTCTAGTAATTCAATAATACAGTGCTGGAATTGTCAGAGGATCGGTCACCAATACACACACTGTGACATACCGTTATCCATTTTCTGCTTAGGGTGTGGAGCACCAGGAGTGCTTCAAGCCCATTGTATGACTTGTAATACAATTTTGAAGGGAAACCTAAATGCGGAAATGAAGAGTCCTGGGTCCCTACATTTCCGAAAGCGATTACCACTAAGGCCCAGATTACCTACCCTGCACGAATAAAACGTATACAAAATTATTTTAAAAGTCGTAAACTATTTTACTGTAATATCGCTGAATCTCGCTTTATGGATGATAATGAAATGTATACGATGGATGACAAGCGGCTATATGTCAATATTGATTTGAATGGTACTGAACTTCGTGGACTTTTAGATACGGGAGCAACTATTAGTGCTCTTGGTACTGGCTCGTTGGAACTTGTAAAAAGTCTCAACACAAAATTGAACCCAATTATTGCTTCAATACAAACAGCCGGTGGAGCCCATGAATCTGTGTTAGGGTATATTAATATTCTAACTACCTACCAGAACCAAACCAAACTTATGAAGTTCCTTGTAGTTCCAACACTGCAACAACCTCTCTACCTGGGTTGCGATTTTATGCTATTGTTTGGTATCCAAATCTCATTTCTGCCTGACATTCAAAGTAACAACTATGCTTCTGAACTATGTGGTATGGAACCAAACCCGCAACATGACAATGAATTCGTGAAATCTGATCCTTCCAAATATCACCCATTGACTGATGACCAACGCAGAAAACTAAAAGCTACGATTGATAACATTCCAAATTTCCAGAAAAGCGGCTTAGGTCGCACTCACTTGATTCAACATACAATCGATACAGGTGACGCTCCAGCCATAAAACAACGTTTTTACGCTGTATCTAAGGCTGTCGAGAAAGAAATGTACCAGGAGATCGATCGAATGTTGGATTTAGATGTTATTGAAGAGAGCCATAGCGCCTGGTCCTCACCAATGGCAATTGTACGAAAACCTGGCAAAATACGATTGTGTTTAGATGCGAGGCGTCTTAACTCAGTTACGAAGAAGGACGCGTATCCTCTGCCCCTAATAGAGAGTTTGCTTAGTAGACTTGATAAAACGAAATTCATCTCGAGCTTGGATTTAAAGGACGCCTTTTGGCAAATTCCTTTACATCCAAGCTCCAGAGAGAAAACTGCGTTCACGGTCCCAGGCCGTCCGCTGTATCAATTTAAAGTGATGCCCTTTGGACTCTGTAATGCGCCCCAGACGTTGAGCCGGCTCATGCATACGGTCGTCCCTCATCATCTGCATGACCGGGTGTTCGTCTATCTGGACGATTTGCTTATTACTACGGAAACCTTCGACGAGCACATATCCTTGCTAGAGGATGTGGCAGCTAGACTATCTAAGGCTGGTTTAACAATAAATGTAGAGAAAAGCAAATTCGTACTAAGAGAAGTCGAATACCTGGGTCATGTAGTTGGTGAGAGTGGACTCAGGACCAATCCGGACAAGGTCAGGGCCATTACAGAGTTCCCTGCTCCTAAAAATGTGAGGCAAGTGCGACGGTTCCTGGGATCAGCAGGATGGTATAGACGGTTTATCAAAGGATATTCAACTTTAAGTGTCCCCCTGACGAATCTTCTAAAGAAGGGAAGGCGATTTCAGTGGACTAGCGAACATCAACAAGCTTTTGACTCTCTCAAAATGGCATTAGTCTCTGCTCCGGTTTTAGTGAGTCCAGATTTTACCCAGAGATTTTTTATACAATGCGATGCTAGTTCCACTGGAATAGGTGCCGTCCTTTTTCAGAGGGATTCCGAAGGGGAGGACAGACCAATTGCTTATATGTCGCAGAAGATGAACGCGGCTCAGAGAAACTACTGTGTTACAGAGCAGGAATGCTTGGCCGCCGTTTTGGCAATTAAACGTTTCCGGTCCTATGTGGAAGGATTACCCTTTACGGTGATAACTGACCATGCAAGTCTTACCTGGTTAATGTCCCTCAAAGACCTCACCGGTAGACTTGCACGGTGGAGTTTGAAACTGCAGGGGTATGACTTCGACATAGAGTACCGTAAAGGAAGCCAAAATGTCGTACCAGACACGTTATCGCGAGCATACATGGATTCTATTGATTTATCTAACATTCCTTTGAATATTGACTACAATTCAGATGCATTCCTCTCTGGCAGTTATCTAGATTTGATAAATCAACTTTCGACTTCTTCTTCCAAACTTAATATTAAAGTGGATGGAGGTCGCGCTTTTATAAATTTTCATTTAGATGATACCCCAAGTTTATCTGATTTTACCCATTGGAAATTATTAGTGCCTCGCGAACTACGGCAATCGATTATTGAATCAGCTCATTGTCCTCCAACTGGTGGTCATTTAGGTATTGCAAAAACCCAGGAGCTCATTCAAAGATATTTTTTCTGGCCCACGCTGAAAAATGATACTTCTACTTTTATTAAGGCATGCCAGATTTGCAAATGCAACAAAGCGGTAAACTATCTCGCTAATCCACCTTTCCGGAGTTTTAATACAACATTTCGACCGTTTCAACGCATTTATCTGGACTTTTTGGGACCTTATCCCAGAACGCGTCAGGGAAATACGTCAATTTTAATTGCGGTCGATAGTTTTTCAAAATTTGTAATTACCAAGGCGCTTTCCAAAGCCACTGCTGAGGGTGTTGTGAGCTTCCTGGAAACCGAGATCTTCCTACTGTATGGGGTTCCTGAAGTCCTAGTCACTGACAACGGCCCACAATTTGACTCACGTGCTATTAGATCACTTTGTGAACGATACGGGGTAAACCATGTCTTTACTGCGAAATATTCGCCCCAGGCAAACGCGTCGGAACGAGTTAATCGCACCCTACTATCGTCATTACGATCCTATATAAAAACTGACCAACGTTCATGGGATGAAACTCTGCCTGGCGTTACTCATGCTCTACGCAATGTATTTCACGAAGCAACTGGCTACTCACCACACTTTATTGTGTTTGGCCAACATGCAATTTTGCATGGGTCAGTTTACCAAATTCTTAAGAAAACCTTCGAATTCACAGGTAATTATGTGTCCTGTGCAGATAAACCGCAGGCTCTGTTCCAAATTTACAATGATGTGAAAATTCGATTAGACCATGCTGCTCAGAAAAATCTTAAATATCATTTACGATATCGTTATCCCCAAATTGTGCCAGGCCAGAAGATATTTGTGCGAAATTTTGTACAAAGTAAAGCAGTAGACAAATTCGCTGCTAAACTTGCCTCAAAATATATTCCAGCAATCGTTACTAAACTCACTGGTCGCGTAATGTGTGAATTGCAGGATATGCAAGGGAAACCCCTTGGAACATATCATTATAAGGACATAAAACTTTAAACCACCACTACGGTGTTTCGGGTTCTTCCAAAAAAATATGTCATTGTATCCCGGCTATGAGACTTACTCAGGGGTAGGTACGTCCCCACGATTGTTACGAATCTGGTGTTTCGCCCCATATTAGATCGGCAGAATCGGTAATTTCATCTTATCAAAATATCAATTAATTTCGACCGTATGAGTGTGCCTCAACGAATAAAGTGATCACTTTATTAATATTGATGAGTTGATTATTGATTTGGGTAATTGCTAAAAAAAAAGTACTTTAGTTGATTAGGAAGTGTGTGGGTTGAGTTAAGAACCGGAATAAACGACGAGCTCGAACGACCGACAATTGTTTTAGATTTTTTTTTGGTTCGTGCTTTTCGTTTTGTTGGAGGCGGAAAAGACGTTTTTTTTTAGTCAGTCAGTCTCGGTCCACCCAAAGTGAAAAACTTTAAGACAATTAGTTCTGTTCATTATTAAATAATAATTTACTTTTTTTTTTTTTTTTTTAAATGTGGAAGTAAAATTTTAAAGCAAAAAAATGGTGTTAGAAATATAGTTTATACTTAGAAAATTAAGTGATTAACATTTAAATAATAATTGATAGCATGTCTGAATGTAAAGCATGCAAATGATGACTTAAGTTTATAAAATTAAACTAAATATAAAACAAACAAAAAAAAAAAAAAAAAAATGAAAACTTAGAATTAAGATTGAATTGTGATAAAATGGTGGACTAAAGTATGAAAATGATTTAATGGTATTGCGTCCATTAAGACAAAATAAATAAAAAAATAAATAAAAATAAAATAAAACAAAAATGTGTTAAAACTTCTAAATTAAAGACGAAATAAATAAATACTTAAATTTTGTAAAAAGACATTTATGTGAAAAAAAAAAAAAAAAAAAATAAAAAAATAAATATTTAAACGAAATAGTGAAACTTATAAAATACTACTGAGGTGGACGTTTAAAAGGAAATATACCCTGTGGTTTTAATAATAATAATAATTATAATAATAATAATAATACTAATAATAATAGAAAAAAAAAATGCGAACACCTATCATAACCAAACAAATTTTAAATAATCCGTAAAATTGATAAATCCGTAAATTTTTTTTTTTTTAATAACATCAATAAACAGTTTGGTCACCTTGTGTGCTATAAATTAAAGTCTACGTTATATCCAACCAATAAACTTCAATTGGATACCTCGTTCACCAAGGCGCCCAAAGTTGTCCAGTATGTATATTTTTGGTACCAATTTTGTCAAATCAAATCCTCGTTTATTTTATAAAATTCTAATTAGTTATAGTTAAGATTATAATGTAATATCTATCATAATTTTCTTTTTGTTTAATTCCTAAATCTTCAATAACTTGTTGAGTTTTTCTTTATTAGTCACGAGATTATTCGTTGACCCAATAATTAATTTTTATTATATTTTTTTTTGTGTTTAATTTTTATTTATATTAAACATATGTAGGTTTGGGAATTAAATAAAATAAACCTCTACAATAATTTTAGTTAAATTATAAACATTTTGATTATATATATATTTTTTTTTTTTTTTTGCTTTTCTTAAATGATTGTTGATAATAATTCTGAAAGTAAATTATTAATTGGTAAATGGAGGAAAATTTATTCTTTTTATTAATATTAGTGTTTTTTTTTAAAAAATTAACATGAATTCGTGATCGCCATTTAATTCGAGGGGCAGATGTGATGATGGTAAGTAGTCGTTGCGAGTGACATGTGACATTTTATCAGGGGATCATTTTTCTTCATACGGTCGAGCGAGATTTAATCATGCTCCAGAAACCCCACACCCGTACCCTGAGCCTTAGCCGCGCAGTTGACCGTTTTCCTGGAGCCGCTGATTAAATAAATAAAAATTTTCTAGATAACAGATGAATCAGCATAACCCAATACAGTTACCGTAATTAAAGATTTCGGTGCTGCAAATTCAAAATTATCGCATCTGTTACAACATGGCTTTTAAACTTATCAAAATTTTACAGCACAAAAATTTAAATTTGTTCGCTATCGTTAATGTTAATAAAGTAAATTGAATAGGAAAAAACGGAATCACCAAAAAAATTATTTGCAAAAAAATATAATTGAATTAATTAAATAACTAGCTACATCTAATTACCTGTCATTTAAATAGTCTAAAATAATAGATAAATTATATAAAATAAGAAAAAAACTTAAATACAAGAAAGACAAGAATAATATTTTCATTTACCCTCAGCCAGCTGGTTTTATCATATCCAGTTTATTGATGAACGTTGAGTGATGGCCAAATTTTATTTTTTGTTTATTGATTGATGACGTAGAACTTTAAGGCCGAAATTTAATTTTGCAAATTTTTACCGATACTCTAATGGCCTGGATAGACTGCGGATTAGTTAAACTGGTTTAGCAAAATTCGGTCAAGTACTCTAGGAAATAAAATTCAATTCAGTTCGACACACTACGAAAAATTCAAAAATCTACTAGCAAATTCAAGTTTTTCCATAGGGTGTTTGATTGAATTTTACTAAACCAGTTTAACTAATTTACTAGACGCAGTCTGTCCAGGCTATAACTTTCGTGTGAGCTATTTTTTTCTTATGACCTTAGCATGTTATATTCGCCAAAAAAAACTGAGATTTTTCGTTGTTGTGAACCAATGCAGTTCTGGTATACCGTGTACTATTAATGTACACACTAAACGTTGTATGTCGGTTTTAAATTGTCTTTTTCGGTAGCATACTATAGCTTTTCAAAATTTAGATGTAGCAATTATCAAATACAACGTTAATACCAATTTTATTTTAAGTTTTTGCACTACTCGCGCAAATCAATGTAATCAATATATCAGTTATGAACACTTTTTTAGAAAAAAAATTCGCTTTATAGCAGCTTGGTTGTATTGTATGACTTAACGGATGGTTATATCCTTCAATTATTATATAATGTTCATAATTGTCGAGTTCACATTATTTGATAACACTCGCACATTTACCATTAGCGTCATTATTCACAAAACACACCAAGAACATTAGTTATACGTGCACTAGTTAGATCATGATGTTTGAATCTCTATTAAAATGTTTAAATGATCAAATTATTTTTCATAAACGATATAGATATCATCGTTATATATTTGTAAATAATTCACTCCCAAAAAAAAACAAAAACAATCTAACAATTTTACCAAAAAATGATGTATTTATTAATTTCTATCAAATTTTATTTTATTTTATTTAAAAAAAACGGATTTGTCTTTTAATGACTCACAACCAACTGACCCGTTTCACACCGATCGCCCTTTTTATCTTTTTCTTCCCGTCACATACCCGCCAAATTTTACACACGACTTTTGACAACACCGGGGTTTTAACAAATATCGGCAAATTACTTCCCACAATAGCATCCACTGGATTGCCCGAGGTGCCATATGTCTACGTGGAATGAGATATACTGCTCAACGGTCACACAGTACTCTGTATTACCAACCAAAACTCGCTGACATTCAGGGGTTTAATCATCCAATCATTTGCGCATCACAGACCACCATTATCGCACAGTACTACTGTTCGCAGCGGAGATAAGACTAGTGTCGCGAGCATTTACTTAATATCACATGACAGAAATATAATATCACAGAACTGGAATGTTACGCTGTTATTCACTGCATTAAGTCTTTTCGTTTATATGTCGATGGTTTTATACCTTTATTGGATTTGTCCGATCGTTTAGTGCGTTTGGAACTAAAACTACAACCAATTACGTTTTAAATTGTTCATCAAAATGGTGCACAGAATATAATGGCAGATGCCTTATCGAGAGTAAAGGCCGACGAGATCAGTATAAACCAGATAGTTATCCGCTTTAGATTGGCGTTTCTTTCTCCCATTTTATTCTGCTTATATGGATTCTGAAATTAGAAAACGGAAAATTGTTAATAAAATTGAATTCTAGTCCTGAAACCTTCAATTGATCGCTTTAATCGTAGGAAAACATACCCTGACATATATCATGCTGCCAGTAATTTGATCTGAGATCTACTAGTTAAGAGGTAGAAAAATTTATTTATGTATGATGGATGACTTTGATATGGTATACTAATCACATAATTCGTAGCTACTCTACCTACATTTCTTAATATTCTAGTTTTCTAGGCCTTCGGCTCTAGCTTGTTAAATTCTTCACGTATACTAGATCTCCAGATTTAAATACTCGTGGTCGACTTCGTAAATTGTAATACTCGAAGTTGGTGCTGTTATTATATGGTCGCTTCAGTTTATACATGGCATTACGACGTATGAGACTGAACTTCCTGTTGATCATCCGATTGACCATTTCCGATGCATTATACTCTTTGTTGAGTATTTAGGAGTTACGATGTGTTTTACCCCGTGTTTGACCAATAGACTATATAATATGCATGAACAGAATTTTGGTCCTTTGTGAATACTTTTTCTGACACTCAAAAACGACGAAATAGTTTCTTGAACAAGTAAACGGTGGATTTAGCCGTTGCTTGTCGTAATAGTTGAAGATATATATACATGGTCCTAAAAAGTCAAGATATATACATTAAATTGGTCTGACAAGCTCCTGAAATGAACCCAGTAACGGTTGCGTTACTTGATTAACTGGATTACATGATTTACATGTTGTGCACTTTTTTAATAGAGTTTTAACATCCCTAGTCACGCCTTTCCAATAAAATTGGCGCAATAAGCGGTCTAAAGTCTGTGCAACTCCGAAATTCGTGGAAGTAAGAGACTCGTATCGAACCAATTTTGCTTGAAACTTAATTTACAAACTTTTTGTTTCTAATTGTTTTTTCATCAATTTTTTATACTTTTCAAAACATTATTTGCAAAAAACGAAAACGCTTCTATGGAAGGCTAGATAAATTGAGAATTTATTTCTTAATTTGAAATTGCCTCTGTACTCCAAATAAAAAATCATTAAATCATTCATAATGTATTCTAAGTATAATCAACGAAGTTTAATTTATTTTTGACATTAAATTCTCAACATGTAAGATACAAATATTATTTACACTAAAAAATCGCGACAACGTCCTCGACGATCCCTAATTTGATTTTGGTTTTCGCACGGATTATTAGAATGTGCCGAGGAATCGTAAAGCCGCGTTTTACATACATGTGAAATTGGTACTTCTTCATCCACCGGATATTGACTTGATAATTTTTTTATCAGCACGTTATACCATATTAGGGATTTTGTTAAAGGTACAACCACACCAACGAACGGAGTATACGTTGATACACTTTGATTGTGCAAAATTAAAAAGACTAAAACCAATAATAAACATTTTGATGGCATCGTCATGTGAACGCACTAAATAAAGTAAAATTTTAATAACAATTTTTTATTTATTATTTTATAATGATAACTTACTTCACACGAATAATTTGAATTAAGTAATTATTAACCAAAACACCGGCGACAGATTCCTCGTCTATCCAGTATTTCGCCGTCGCGACACACTTTATTAGTAGATCGGGCTGCTAAAACTTCAGACGGGTCGGAATCTGATATTTTGATAAAATTTGGTTTTGCTGGCTTCGAAATTGCTCCACTAACGCTAGATGAATTTAATTGAGCCGCACTTATTACATTAACCAAAAGTATAATAAATATGATCCAAATATGTTTTAAATTCAAGTTCATTTTACGGCACGAGTATTCTTCAACAATAAGATATTAGGACTAAAAATATTTTAATCTTAATCTAAAAAAAATGTCTTATACTGTACACTCAGAAATAATAAATGAACTAATCTTTTAATTGAGTGAGATCATTTATTTTATAAGGTTATCATTCAATTAAAATGTTTTTCGAATTTGTTATTTACATATTAACCATGTAACTGGCAATTCACAAATGTACAGTTTGCATATAAAGTAAACAAATACTAATAGTTATTTTCGTATATTGGATCTAAAATGCTTATTTTGCACCAGAATGAAAGTTTGCTAAACGAGCGAAAGCTGCTTGATGAAAATTAGCCAGTTGTTGGTTATTGTTTTAACGTAACCAACAGGATAAAATATGTTTAAAAAAATAATTACAGACGTGTCACAGCTCTCACTTTGAGATCTTGCATATTGACGATAGCATGTTTCTGAATATTTGTAAGAACCTTGTGAAGATGTATCCGTCTTAACGTCTTGTTTATTTGAAAAAGTACATCAGTGCATTTTTAAAATGTAAATGCATTTTTAAAATACAAAAATGTGTTAATTTTTTTAATTTGGTCTGCTCAACTTACACAAATATTAATTTATTTTACGCAGTCAAAAAGTAAGTAAAGTAATCAAGAAAAATTTTGACCTCGGGATTTTTGCACATTTACCATGTGCTATAGCGCCGAAGTAAGCAAATTATAAAAAGTATAATAACGGTTTGACTTCATACATGAGCTTTTTCATAAATTGGGAACTGCCAGAATATGGCATTTATGAGAAATAAGATTTTAAATGAAATTGGCCAACAATACTGGCCCAGATCAATTTTCAAAATTTTAACAGAAAATGACAATTTTTGACATAAAACTGTTTTCAACAATAATTTGGCCCTGTAGAGACCAGATGAATTGATTGATCGGGATGCAATTTCATACTTAAACTTTTCCACAAATTAGGAAATCCCAATGTTTTTGGCCTGAAATAAGTCTATACCGGAATTTTGGCCATAATCGGCCCACCAGAAGTCTATATGAGCTTTTCGTCCTTCAATATAAGCTTTCTCGATGTTCATTTAGGAGAAAACGGTTATGTACTAACAGTCTCTAAATAAATTTTGTAACAATACCGGCCCAGATCAGTTTTTAATAAAATTTAAACAATGGTAATCGTATTCTAATAATAGTATCCGCAATGTCAGGTTTGAAAATTGTGGAAAACAGACAAATGGTCGATACATTAGGTCATATAATTAACAAGCAATACAAATCTTTCTATTCCTAGAAAAATAAAAATACTGCTATAGGCATAGGTTTCTGAAAAGATCTTAGTGGGTGCACGATTAAAAATAAAAGTATGAAATCCATTCTTTTCCTATCCTTCTGCGGAATAACTATACGCCCATCCTTTTATAAGATTTAAAATTATACTTCCCAAATAGATAAGATTTATACTTTCAAAATAAAAATAATTTTGTCCTAATTTTAACAAATTTTATTTTTGTCCAAAAGATTAAAATTCATCTATCGGGCAATAAAAAATTGTATTCTTTGGCCGAGTGTAAAATCACTCAAATATAAAATAGAGTTTGCTCTTTGAAAATGACTAAATTTGCTCTTCTTGGCTTATATAAAATAAGTCACAAAGAATAATATTTATCTCATTAAAAGATTAAAATAAATACTAATCTTTACCAGATTTTATACAATTTAAGGAAATATTTTATTTTTTTTAGAAACCAAATTCAACGTTTTCTAAGTGAAATTTGAGTAAAAAAAGTAGAAATTTTGATAATAAAACATAGTTTTTTATTTAAAATATTGGCAATGTATATATACAATAGTTTATGAAAATTACGTAGATAATAACCTATCCGCATTTAATAATCTTCGGATTCATGAAAATCCTAGCATGTTCCTAAGTGTTGTGTGAAATATCAAGCCGATTACATTCCATGTTACTAACTCGTGGTTTAGTTCCATCTCTCTTGTTTTTGGTCTAAATAAATAAAATATTTATAAGAATAAATTATCAAATACATATTTGTATTATTTATTTACTTGTACATTTTCAAATAAAATCCAATTTCCATCCGTGTTCCTGTAGTGTGATTGAGTGCGGGCTGGCTGTAGATGTATCTAAATGTGTTTTTGTAAGAGCAAATAAATGTTTAAAAATAAGTGGCGGTAATTACTCGTATAATCAAAACTACATAAATTGTGTAGAAACGAAAACTTACCTCTTAATTCGCAGCAGAACCTTTTCAAACTATCGGCACCTGATAACTAAATTTTTAAGTCGAAATTACTAAAACTAAATTAAAAATTTTTACTAAAAAGATTGCTATCCCCTACTTCCCCACAAAAGTAATAGAAAAGATAAAGACATAAAGATTTAAATTTTAAAAATTTTCTGTACTGCAAAGCATAATAATTTATGTTTTTAAGGCTAAATGGTTTGTTCAGATTTTTATGCAAAACTGAATAAAAATGACAAACATATTTTATACTAAAAAGGATAAAATATGTTTTTCTCTTCAATTTTAAGTTAAATAAGTATGAGAATCAGTTATTATAGCCATTTTATCATAAGGGTTCAATCGCTGGTTGGCCTACCATTATTATACAAACGTAAATATATAAGAACTCTTTAAGAACATGATTGGGGAAAATAGACAATGCAATTGAGAAATTGAGAAGTTGTGCCGCGCAACTCCAATTAACGTCTATTAATTGCACATGTGATTATCCTTCATTTGCATTATAGGACTAAAATAATATTGAAAGTTTAAAGCTTACGTCACGTGCGCGACAATTTGTGTTGTGTTGCATTTGTATTTTGTTTTAACAATATTATTTGAGGAAAAGGTATTATGTACTGCCACTCAGTCGCTAAGATTAGATTTAAAAGTTTAAATTTATACTATATGTGGGCAACATGTTTTATCTATACAAAGCGGCTCTATCTAAAAAATCATATCACAGTAATATATCAATTGGAGCGGAGACAGCAAGCTGTTGAAAGTAGGCTGAACCTGTTGTATGTTGTACTTTACGATATTATGTTCTCACCTCATAATTTCATTCTCCTAGCCGTTTTGTTACTTTGATTATTTAGAAAATAAAACTTGAAATTAGTTAGTTTTAAACTGGATGTCAAGAGTTGCAGCATACGTGTTATACTCTTATAATATCAACAAATTTTAGCTGTGCTTACATTTCCATTTGTTCTCCTCGATGCGTCTAATTTCGAAAACCATCCGCAAAATTTTTTGAGATTACCGTAATGATCTCTGGGAAGTTTATGGATGAAAAATATTAAACTTAAATATTTTTGTTGAGAGACAAAAAAGAGTTGTAGTTGAGAGAAAGCGTTATATGACCTGGGGCCCTATTCTTGAAATCGGCGGCAATTTCCACATTCGGAATATAATTTGCTTTAAAATTCTTTAAATTATTCGAATTTTGCGCCGGCTACTTTAACCATTTTTTCAAATTTGATTGCAAGTTTTCTATTATTTATTTTCCTACTAAGGGAATAACTCCGCATCGATTTACCTACTCGGAATTTTTCCCTTAGTAGGGAAATAAATAATAGAAAACTTGCAAACAAATTTGAAAAACTGATTAAAGTAGCCGGCGCAAAATTCGAATAATTTAAAGAATTTTAAAGCAAATTATATTCCGAATGCGGAAATTTCCACCGATTTCAAGAATAGGGCCCCTGGACAGAATAAAGCACTGTATATCGCGATTCGTTCCGATAAATTGATATACTTTTATGGTGTGATCGATATTGACATGCAACTTAGTTGGGAAGCTCTTTAAACTTAAAAGTACGATTATAATAAGCATTTCATTCTTTGTTTACTAGGAATGGAAGGTAATAATAAATAAAAATAAATTGATAAATTGATTATTTATACTTTTAAGCTTAAACTATTTTGCTAATTTTTATTCAATTTGGAATAAAACTAATGGATAATTAATGGGTTTAGTTAAAATCCATTAATATTGCTAATATTTGAAATATTTTAGGTTTAAATATAGATAAACATTATTATTGAAAGGACAAATTTTTATTTATGCAAAGAATAACACGAAAGAATAAAATTTGTTTTAAAGAAAAAGATAACCATTAAACAAAATAAGAATAAAAACCATTTAATAAACGAGAATAATGTTTAGGTTTACAAAAAGAATGAATTTTATGTTCCAAATTTAATAAAATTTATTCAAAATAATTTTATACTTGGGCTAAAACTAATTTTTATTCTTTCATTTTTAACCGTGTGTATTATGCTGATAGTGCCAAGTATTCGGCCGCAAGAGACGACCATATTTAATATTTACAGAAGTTATTTGGAACGATTTTTGCTAAAATATTTATTGAAAAAATTTTGTTCTAAAATATCAAAAGTCCCCTATAAAGACAATCGGTTCTTGATTTGTACATTATGCTCAAAATGCCGGTGATTGATTCCAGAGATCAACCTTTTAAATAATAGGCAATATAAATTACTAACTTTAAAATGTGTTCTGAAAAAATTAAAAGATCCCTATATAGACAACGGTATCTGGATAGGTCTTAACTTGTATTTCATGCTGAAAGTGTAAAGCGGTTGATCCCAGGGGTCAGCCATATGCTTATATGTTACAAATAAGAGGCATTACTTGATACGGTTGTTGCCCAAACATTCCACAAAAAAATTGTGTCCAATAAAATCAAAAGGCCTCTATATGTACATAAAGTGGTTTCTGAAATGATCTTGATGTGAAATTTATACTGCAAGTGCCTAGTGGTCAATCATATTTGTAACCATTGTTGACAAAGTTGAAATGAAAAGATTTGATCTAAAAAATCAAACGACATCTATGTACACAGTGGTCTCTGGAAATATCTTGAGCAATACTTTATGTTGAAAGTGCCAAGTGGTTGTTCATATAGATCAACCATAAATAACAGGTATCATTTGCTAGAGTAAGCTAGCGACAACGAACAATTTGGTTTTAATAAAATCAAAATACCCTTATAGAGGCAGTGGTTTCTGGAAAATTATTGATGTCTACTTTATGCTGAAAATGCTAAGTGATTGATCTCAGGATTTGTGGGTTGCACAAATTGTCAACGAAAAGTTTGTTTATAATAATTAAAAAGACCACTATGTAAGTATTGGTTCCTGGAAAGGTATTGATGTGTTATTATGCTCAAAGTGTTAAGTCATCGATTTCAGGGTCGATCATCTAAATTGTTTAGAATGAAATTGTGCATTATTTAGAATGAATGTTGCAGACATCTACAACGAGAAACTTTGCTTTAGAAAATATCAAAAGACCCCTACATAGGCACTGGTTTCTGGAAAACACTTGAAGTGAAATTATCTCTGAAAGTGATAGCTCCCTTGGGTCGTTCTGATAAAGAAAAAGCATTATTTGGAACGATTATTGTACAAAATTTCAACGCAAAAATTGGTACAATTGTTGCACACAAATAATGCCTTTTATATATTTAGTCAATACTTCGAATCGGCCACTTTGTATTTTCAGCATATAGTTCAAGACATTTCCAGAAACCATTTCCTTTAAACGTTTTATTTTTATTATTTTAAAACCAAATTTGACGTTGTATATTTGTGCAAAAACGATTATAAATAAAGCCTTTTATTTACATTGCCAACCCATAAAATCGATCACTTGGCACTTTCAGTACAAATTGCACATCAAGAAATTTCCACAACACTGACTATATACGAGTCTTTTACTTTTTTTAGAACAATATTTTCCGTTCAAGCTCGCACGTGGATCAATCGTTCCAAATAATACCAGTTATTTATATGACCATCCCTTAGGATCGATCTTTTGGGACTTTCTAGCATCAAACACACAACAAGACTTGTTCAAAAGCGACTGCCTATATAGAGGTCTTTCCAGTTTTTAATAACAAAATTTCTCGTTCAATGTTTGTGCAACAATTCTTTCAAATAATGTCTATTATTTCTATGGCTGACCCCAGAATCATTTTTTGGTCCTTTCAGCATAAGATACACGTCAAGGTCTATTCATAGAAATTAATGTTTAAAAACCATGGGGACCAGGGATCTTTTGAATTTTTTAGTATAAAATTTTTCGTTGAAGCTTTATGCAACAGTTGTTAAAAATAATGCCAAGTAAATAGAACTACTCGTATATCTCGATTATTATGTCTTAATTTATATTTCATCCAAATTTTTTGATGGGTCCTTATACAAAATAACTACAAAACCAATTTTGAAATTTCTAACAACATCTAAAGAGACTAGGTTTTACTGAATTGCAATGTAGCAAAATCGGCTATATTCCATAATTCCACGAAATATTTATTTTGAAATTTCAATGTCATCAACATCAACAATTAAACATTGTTAAAAATTAGCAAAACATTAATAAAAAATTGTATGCACCATGGGTCTTAGGCGCCACAATCCTTCATGCGGTTGTGTTATATCTAACATAAATTTTCGTCACTATAAGGATTTTGTTGGTTCGTGCAATATTTGTTTCATGCAACAAACCACGAGAAAATGTATGCTATGTTTTTTATGGATTGTTAAGTATTTTACTTCCAAGAATTTCAAGACTGCATGTTGACTATAAATTGAACGTAATTATACAGTTGAAAATGAGAGGAAACAACAGCACAATAAGCAACAATTTACAACGGGTTTCACTATTTTCGAATAAGCGTCAAATAACGTTAAAAATTAAAATTATAAAAAAAATCGGTCATATAAGTTAAAATCATCAAGTACAACTCCCAAACAAGTTTTATATTTAATCAGCCTAGAGCTCCATTAATTTTAACACCAAGGGCTGGAACAGTTCTTGAATGTCAAACATGTGCTATAGACACTAATACTCGAACTTGTGTATTAAGAAGTAGCACAACTCGGTTATCAACAAGAAGTCGAAATTGTTCTTATTTTGAATCTATGGTTGGAATTATGTATGGGTGAAATTCAAGTTTGTTTGGTCTGAATATTCATATCGTCAAAATCAATAATGACCATGTAATGAACTTTATTCTTGTGGTCATGAGTTGGCTATTTCCAGGAAATGTATCCTGCTAGTCCAAATCAGCCTACTAGCTACAGTCGGTTTGTAGGCGTAGGCATTTTGGAAGAAGGCTAAATGTAATTAGCTGCTTTATTATAGTAGCTGATGGTAAGTAATCAATCCAAGGACGTTATTATTCATCAAGTCTTAATTTAGTACCGATAAAATTGAAAATGGATGCTATAAATAATGATTAAGGATTACCAACTTTTACATCAAATTAGGTCTTAATACTAGTAAAAAGAGATATTACTTTTCCAAAATAACAAATAAACGTACGAAGTAAGTATCAGAATTTGTTAAGTCAAGACCTAACAATCGAATTAATGCTTCATTTCCCACAATGCAAATTATCACATTCACACAGTTATAGCTAGATTTTCGTTAGTCTAATTGGTTTGGATAAATATAAAATTCAATGTTGAGAAAATCGGCTAATGAGCCACAAACAAAATGGTAAGTGATTATACCAATTTCAACCAAAATAAAAAAAATGTAGATGTATTGGTAAATATAGTAAAATAAATATATTAAGGCGAATTGACATTTTGTGTAATATTTGAAAATTTTTAACAATTTACTTTATGTTCAAACTATCTTTGATGAAATTCACATAATGTCATATACATAAATTAAACTTACCTAAACAATTAAGATTTTAATGAATTGAATTTCCTAAGGAAACTGAATATCTCGAGACCTAACTCGTTTATCTAAATCTACAAGTAAGGTAATACGGTCTTCCAAAATGTCTGGATTAGGACTATTTATATTCCAAATCATTTAGCCAAAAATCAATTTGACCATGCAAAAATAATTAGGTTTTCAAAGGTTTGAATAATCGAAACCTTTCAGAAATCATAATAACATTCTTGATTAACATAAAGGGTCTTTCGAAAGTCGCGCCTAGATGGTTTTTAAATAAACCATGGAAATACTTAGATTTTTTCGAGTGTATTTTATTTTTTGTAAAAATATGGCTTTTAACAATTATATGTGAAAAATGTCATCATTTAAATGTCCACCACGGGCACGTCTACAGGCTTCAAAAATCAAAATTTCAAGAACTCGCTCATACTTTACGGCATTAAGTTCCTCAATTGCGGTCCGAATGTTGTTTTTCAGCTGCCTAATTGTTTGTGATTTGTTCACATAAACTTTACTTTCCAAGAAACCCCAAAGAAAGTAATCGAGTGGCGTTAAATCGCATGATCTAGGTGGCCAATGTATGTCACCATTACGTGAAATTAATCGATCTGGAAGTTTATATCGCAATAGCTGGATATTTACACGTGTTGTGTGACTCGTAACTCCATCATGTTGAAAATAACAATACCCTGTGTTTATTTGTTCAAGTTGAGGCCGCAAAAATTCTTCAATCATTTGTCTATAGCGCTCTCCATTGACAGTAACACCTCTTTCATTTGCCACCTCGAACAAAAATGGGCCAATGATTCCGCCAGCCCAAAAACCACACCAAACAGTACATTTTCATGGATGTATTTTCCCGAAATTATACGAGGATTTTCTTCTCCCCAGATATGACAATTTTGTTTGTTGATGAAACCATCCAATATCAAATGAGCTTCATCACTAACGATGATTTTGTGTGAAAACCAGCACCATGTTCTAAAAACCAATTGACGAAAGTTCTGCGTTGATAATGATCTGTTTGTTTTAATTTGTGTGCTAATTGAATTTTTTAAGGATACAAATGCAAACTCTTATGTAAAATCCGCAAAACAGTCATGGATGAATGCCTAATTCCTGAGAATGTCGTGATATCGATGATGAAGGCTCCTCCGCGACACTTTCGACCACAGCAGAAATGTTCTCACTAGAACGTCCACTTTTTGGTCTGGCACCCCCTTTTCAATCCTCGAAAGAACCAGACTCTTCAAATTTTTTCACTAACCTTGGAATTGTTGACTCTTTCGGACGATTATTTACACTAAAAAATCACGAATTTTGCGATACGTATTTTTTAAAGATCAATGATTTTCATAATAAGTTTGAATAACTTTAATGCATGTAAGTATCCATTGTTAAAATTGTACATCTGTTAATTCACAAATGTCAAAAATGACATAATAAAAGAATTCGTTTAGAAATTATTTACTACTGACATTAAGTGTTTTGCGTGACTTTTAAAGGCACTTTATTAGGTTTCGAGATGTGGTAAATGTTTTAAGAAAATCGTTAATTCTTAGATGAGAAAATCAAATCGTCAGTTAGACGAAAAATTGAATTTGTGAACTATTTAATTTTGATTTCCGTTTATAACAAAGAATCAAAAGTTAAACATTTTTTAGGATAGGCTATTAGTTATTATAAATTGAAATTAGTTCACAAATTCAATATTAAAATTGCCCAATACATACAAATGTTCGTTTCTTTTTTGTTAGTTTAAGATTAATTTAGGTCAAGCTTCAAAAGCGTTACCGTCTTTGTACATTCATTTATCAACACACATACGTGGTATTATGATTTATTGTGAGGATTTATGAAGTTGCGTTTTGTTGACCCCTGCACCGATATTAACAAACCACCTTTGCAAGTGCATGCCAGTACGGAATATGGTTGTGGTACCATTTAATTATTTAAAAAATAAACACAAAACTAATTCCAGGATTGGAAAGGGAAGAAATGATGAATGTACATATCTTCAACACTGAATTTTTCCAAATGAAATTGTTGATAGTTGAAATTGGGTACAACAAATCAAATTTTCCCGCAATAATCCGAGTATGGCTTCCTGAAATTTATGTACGCCTGGTTGACGTGAATTAGTTTGTACTGCTTTTTCCCCAATAATTTTCGTAAAATAGTATTGTAGTGTATCTGTGATCATTCGTGTCTAGCGGGAAACTGTTGGCATATAATAATTTTTATAACGAGATTGTTTTTTTTTGCAGTTGCGTGAACCAATTAGGTTATACTACAACTTTACATTATGGTTTGCTATATTCATAATTTAATTTAATATAATTTATTTTATGGAGCCATAATAAATAAATTTAAGTTATACCAAAATACAAATAAAAAATACGCAATAAATATAAATAAAAATCAAATATTATTACGATTATTATTATTATTATTATTATTATTATTTGTTACTTCATTATTTTATTAACAAGTAGTACATTTTTATGAATTGGTGACGAAATCTTGGTCGTAAAATCTTGGTTGAAGAAGTTGAAACACAAAAATTGAAATCATCTTATATTTGGGTCTATATTGCAATAAATCTTTATTGAATCTTTGTCAACATTATTATTGAAATTATTCTTAAATCTGGTTCTCTTATTTATTAATTTATTATTCTGGATTCACTTCCTGCATGTAATAATTGTAATTTGATTTCTGCAATGTAAATATTTAAAA
Source organism: Nephrotoma guestfalica (assembly GCA_963691935.1). Lineage (NCBI taxonomy): Eukaryota > Metazoa > Arthropoda > Insecta > Diptera > Tipulidae > Nephrotoma > Nephrotoma guestfalica. The sequence continues at coordinate 196,804,945 of OY829913.1, read as the reverse complement.
AATGCTCTAATGAAACATTTTAAGTAAAACTCCTCTTGAATTTGGTTAGTTTGTTTATCGTTTAACGTGTTTATTTGTCTTATTGAACATTAATATTCACTTCGTGCATGTAATCAGTTGTTTGTCGAAATAATAAAAAAATATTTAGATTATACGTCATGCTATTGATCCATTTGAATTTAATTATTAAATAAATTAATTTGTGTTTTAATATTACTTCTAATAGGAATAATTTACTTCCTGCATGTAATAACTGAAATCCTGTTACATTTCGGTCTTTATTGCAATAAAACTTTGACAACATTAATTTTGAAACTATCATTAAATCTGGTTTTCTTATTTAATAAATTTTAGTAAAGGAAGTTTAATATTCACTTCGTGCATGTAATAATTTTAATTTGATTTCTGCAATGTAAATATTTGAAAAAAATGCTCTAATGAAACATTATTAGTAAAATCCCTCTCGAATTTGGTTAGTTTATATCGTTTAACGTGTTTATTTATCTTAATGAACATTAATATTTATTTCGTGCATGTAATTATTTATTTGTCGAAATAATCAAAAAATATTTAGATTATACATCATTTACGGCATATTAATATTTGCTATTGATCCATTTGAATTAAATTATTAAATAAATACATTTGTGATTTAATATTACTTCTAATAGGAATGATTTACTTCCTGCATGTAATAACTGAACTCCTGTTATATTTCGGTCTTTATTGCAATAAAACTTTGACAAATTTTAGTAAAGGAAGTTTAATATTCACGTCGTGCATGTAATCATTTGTTTGTTGAAGTCAATAAATATTTAAATTATATGCTATGTGAAACATATGAAACCTCTGTATTGATCCATTCAAATTTCGATATAAAATTAATGTAATAAATGTAAATTGATTTATGCAATGTAAATATTTGAAAAAAATGTTCTAATGAAACATTATTAGTAAAATTCTTCTTGAATTTGGTTAGTTTGTTTATCGTTTAATGTGTTTATTTGTCTTATTGAACATTAATATTTACTTCGTGCATGTAATCATTTATTTGTCGAAATAATCAAAAAATATTTAGATTATACGTCATTTGAATTAAATTATTAAATAAATTCATTTGTGTTTAAGTGTGTTCAAGTCAATAAATATTTAAGTTATATCCTATGTGAAACATATGAAAGCTCGGTATTGATCCATTTAAATTTAGATCTTAAATTAATGCATTTATGTTTTAATTTTATGTCTAATACACATATAGCTGTTGCAATGAAATGATTCACTTCCTGCATGTAATAAATGTAATCATTTTTTATTTGGGTATCTTTAGTAATAAATGTTATTGTGAAGCATTATTAGTTACATTTTATGTATGAAATTACATTTGTTCGATGAAGTCAATAATTGTTTAGACTTTCGCAACATGCAGCATATTATTAAGTTTTATATTGATCTTTCGATTCGAGTATCAAATAAATGCATTGGCGTTTTAATTTAGCCGCCAAAACATACATAAATGGAATGATTCACTTATTCACTTTATTTGTTTATATAGTGTTATAAATACTTGAGTGAAACATAAATACTTGAGTGAAATATTATGTAAACTATTCGCGAATATGGCTTTCTTGTAAATTGAACATTGGTATTCACATTGTACTTCACATAATTTGTATTATGAAGCCAATAAGTTTTGTGATTATACGAAATGTGCAAAAAAATTACAATACGCTATTATAATATTTGAGTTTATAAATCAAATTAGTTCTCGCATTTGCTGCATCAACAAAATGATTCACTTCATGCATGTAATAATTGTAATCTGATTATAAAACGCTTGAGTGAAGCATTATAAGTAAAACTCTTCTTGAATTTGGTTAGTTTGTCTATTGTTTAAAATGTTTATTTGTTTTATTGAACATTAATATTCACTTCGTGCATGTAATTATATATTTGATGGAATAGTGAAAAAATATTTAGATTATACGTCATTTGCTGGATATTAAACTTTGCTATTGAATTTAATTATAAAATAAATTCATTTGTGTTTTAATATTACTTCTAATAGGAACGATTTACTTCCTGCATGTAATAATTGAAATCCTATTATATTTGGGTCTATATTGCAGAGAAGTCTTTGAAAACATTATTATTGAAACTATTCTCAAATTTTGTTTCTTCTTTATTAAATTAAGTATAATGATGAAGTCAATAACTATTTAAGTTATAACTTATGTAAAGTATATGAAAAGTCGGTATTGACGCATTTAATTATTGACATTAAATTAATGCATTTATGTTTTAATTCGATGGCCAGAAACTGTAAAGGTTTTGAATGCTCGCAGAAAAACAAAACATTATAGTGAATATTTTAGCCAGTGAATTTTGTCGAAATTTTTCATGTAGTCTCAGTATGATTTTGTCTATTAGAAGAACAACAGAAAGTATTCGCTACTTATGGGAGTTTTTGAGATATTGGACGAAAATTATAAAGAACTTATTTGGCCGTAGAAAATCAGAAAATTATTGTAAAAATTGTAAACTATAAATGTTTCCCAATTTTCCCATGTAGTTTTAGTATCAGACAGACACAATAATTTTCCACATTATTGACTTATTGCCTAATATTGTCGACGTCATTTTTTGAATTCTATACATACATATTCTACAGTAATATTTAATTAACTACGCCGTGTAAACAATACGGTACACCACTGGACTGATGAGTCAATTGAGCTAATTGTTAAAGATTGTTTATATATTAACGCTAATTACTGTTGTGAAGTTGATTAGGAGACGGATCGATGCAAATTCTTTAACCAAATTGGGAAATCATTGACGCTGTTGGTTTGATCATTTTCCTATAGTGTATTTGACGTTTCTTCATGATGTTGACCGATAATTACATATTTTAGTCAAATATTACACAGTTCAAGTAATAAATTAAATTTTTTTGATAAATTTAGAATAATTTTAAGAGCAAAGAGGTATTTGTAATAATAATGATACCCAACGACCAATTACTCCTCGCAACCAGCATACGAGAACAATCAATATTATACTTGTGACTAGGAAGTTTGAATACTGATATTAAATGAAAGAAAATTCAACATATTACAATTATCTGGCAATTCTACACACAAATATTAATTAAAACAATTATCGTAACAGAATAATTAAAATTACAAACAAAAATATCTCGCACATATTATAATTATCATTACTTTGTATTCTTCTTAAGATCTTTTTTGTCTTTTGAGATTCATTTCTCATCTTTTATTAATTAACAATAATTAAAAATAATAAAATTAGTCAGTTTATTTATAAAATCTGTACATGTCAGTAAACAATGCAAATATCGTGTAATGCGGTCGAAATGCGTACTTATGCTAAGCAAAATCGTGTGCATTAAATACAATTTTATTCGCTGGTTTATCGTATTTAACAAGTACCAAGCCGTATAGATTTTTCAAGGCCCTGCTAATTTTAATTATATCTTTTCTGTCACACTAAAAAGATGTTATTTACGTATACATAAAAAACCTAAGATGTTTGCCTCTCCTTTCATCTTATTTGGTTTTGTATTTCGGAATTTAAGTGTAGCAATTGAATTGATGCCAAAAACGAAAAAATAAATTAAAAATAATTACATGAAATGATACGTAAATTAAATCATTACAAGAAAATATTTTATATAATTAAAAAAAGTAATAATAATAATTAAGCGGAATTAGTATAAGGGAATGGCGTACGCGCAGCACGAAGTGATTGGTCAAAAACTGGAATAAAAAAGTTCACAAGAAATATTCACCGGGATCACAATATCTATAGGTAAGCACGTTGGGTGGTCAAAAACAAATTTAATTAAATTATTTTCAAAATCACACACAGTACGCACCTTATTTAAAGACCATCTGGTGTTCAGTACGTACAAATAACTTCACAGAAACGTTATTTACGTGCGCACCCTATATAAACTTAAAGATATTTCCCGATCGTTTGTCTTGTAATTATTTTCTTTTATTGTTGCCAAGAACAGAAGATGTGCATCATTATTTAATTTTGTTTGTGTTATGCTCATTGGCCAATTAAACTGTGCTAATTTTACAATTAATACGTAATTAAATTAATGCACCGCCAGTTACAGATATTCACGTATGGTAAACTAATATGTGAGTGTTTCTGTTTACGACCATGCATTAGAATTAGTTTCTGTCACAAGTTCGCCAAATAATTTTAATTATGATCGTGTAATTAAATCTTGGGTGGGAAATGAAACATTTTGAAACGTATACAACCAACAATTTAGTAAAAATATTAATAATTTTAATTAAAAAAAATTTATTCTAATTATATAAAACTAGAAATTTGCGTGATGGTTAAAGTGAAATTACTTCATATGTAAATCCTCAAATTGATATTAATTATATGACAGTTGAATAATTATTGTAAATGAAGAGTGATTTTTCTTGGTAGCGCGGTTAATTTGATGTTATGAATTTTTATGACTACATTTACAATGTACATACAATATGCTTTTTATAAACAGGTTAATGGGATAAATGAACCAATGAAATTATTCTGCAACCAGTTTGTTTTCCCCGCACTGAACTAAAAACATGTGCGAAATTGCCAAGAAACATTAATAATTAACTAAATAATTAAAAACAATTAAATTGTAAATAAAATCCCCTTTGTGAATTTTTTAACATTATTTAATAAATTAAACTGGAGCAGCAATACGGAGTCATTTTGTAGGTTCCCACAAGACGGTGTAATTACAAATTAAAATAATAATTTTAATTGTTCTAATTATTATTTATTTATAATCTACATGTCGTAAATATTTGTATATCCTTGCTGGCATGTTAGTGTATAAAGACTCACTCCTAAACGCCATTTTTATATCTAACCTTACATTTTATTGTAATTATTCCGTTAGAATATGAAATCAACAAACTTCTGTTTATTTCTAAAACCTCACATTAATAAAATGCAATTTGTCGACTAACTTCTCATTTTGGGTAATTTTACAATTTTCTATTATAGAGCCAAAGTCGTGCACCATCCAGAATATTTAGAAATTTTGAGCTTAAACGAGTAAGCTCCCGCAAATTTCACTAATTACGAATTTATGTAGCTTAAGGCATCAGTAGTTTGTTCCATGCTGTAAAGTATGATGTGATGTAAAAAAGCTGTCAAACTCGCAGCCAGTTTTCCGAAAAGTTCAATTTTAAGTTCATAATGTTCTGTTTTGAAAAATATTTTAATTTTTCTTGATAATTAACTAACTGAACTTAAATATAACCAAAATATTTTTCTGCGAATCTCATTGGGTAATTCAAAACAAAAAAAAAAATTTATCAAAAATATCATGGGTCTAGCATGTTAGATGGGTTATAGACGGTTGGAGCATAGGGATGAACCATCGAAGCAAAAATATCGATCCTGTACATTGATATTGCTAAACATCGATGTCTCGATATATTGGTATTGCAAGCATTTCCATTTAAAATGTGAAGGAGTGAATATAAATAAAGGGGGTGAATATGTTGTAGCCAAGTGTACGCGCAATTTGTATTTTCGATATATTATTGTTTAATTTTGGGGTCTAATTAATTAAATTTGTAGAGCCTGTGGAAATAGAAGAAATGCTGGTAGATAAAAAACCGCCGGTTTCACCGTCCGTTATTTCAAACTTAAACTTAAGTTTAAAATTTTTTACGGTATAATTTAATAAACAGTTGGGATTAGACCTGTCTTAAATTATCGCCATTTTTTTATTTATATAATCTCAATTGTTTTCGTACGCTCTCATACAAAGGAAAATTTCTTAGTTAAAAGTTAAGCACTAGAAAAGAAAATGTTTGAAACAGTTATGAGTGATAAATATATCAACTGACGACTCCTCATTAATCGGTGTCACCACCTATCGATGGAAACCCTACAACCAAACACAAACGTGGACAACTCTAACATAACACACCTCATCCGCCGTTCATCAACAGATAGCTCACCAAACAACTCTACTCCTCGAGAATTAACGCATGATGATTCAGAATGTGATCGGCACAACACAATCGAACATCGCAATGAAGATGGAAGATACACCGTCTCCCTGCCATTCAATAAGAATGCATCACCATTTAAAAGGTTACGATCAACTACGTTGGAAAAACAACAGGTAGAACAGGTACAACAGGTTCATGCAAGGTTACCAGGAATTGGGTCCCATGGAGGAAGTGTAAGAAGATCACAACCAGGCACCAAGTCATTTATCGCGATAGCTTGAAAGTATTCGAGGTTCTCAGAATCGATCGCTGGATAAATCATTCGACAAATCGGAATCGACTTCAAGTACATGGATTCAACGACGCATCTGAGAAAGCATACGCAGAAAGACTAAGGTTGAACCACTGAAAACGACAAGCCTACCATATCTGGCACTTTGTGTCAGCGTACTCCTTGCAAAATGCATGCACACCATCGTTCAGCCACCCGACGTGCCAATCTATTAGACAAAAGCCAACGGGCTCGGAGGGCGGCCCATCGAATCGAACTTGACATACACACGGAAGCATCCAATTAGTCTTCCCAAAGAAAACCAGCTTACGAATCTACTAGTTTCGCAAGCACATCACACAACGCTACACGGTGGTACACACCTAATGCTGGCACACTTACGGCAGCACCAATGGATTTTAAGCATCAAAACCTTAGTGCGCTCACACGAACATAAATTTCTTGGGTGCTTTCTCCATCGCGCAACGACGAGCCAGCAACTGATGACCATTCTTTTATCGCATTGTATTATTCCTTCGAGACCGTTTCTGCACAGTAGCGTGAACTATGTAGTTCCAATACTCATCGAACTGTGCAAAATTCGTGGCGGTGCATCAACGAAATACTACACATGTATTGTGGTCTTCCAATCTACGAAGGCACTTTAGTTAGAGCTGGTGTCTGAACTCACTACAAACGCATTCATGGGCGAGATCGAAGCGTACCTAGACCCGCGACCCTTGTGTTCTATGATGAGAGACCTTTATGACTGTACGAACCTCACTTCATGACATTTATTAATTAAAGAGGCACCAATCGTCAATGACAAACCTCGCTATCGGTCAATTCGCCTTCATCAAAGAGGAAACATACCATCTTCGAAATGGTCACTCGGGATGACCATCGATACGCATCCAGGATCTAACGGACGATTTCGAGTCGTGAAACTAACATGTCAGAATGTCGTATAAAAGCGATCAGTAACAGAGCAGTGTCTGCCACCCATCCTGGACAACCACAGTTATCACTGAAGTATTAAAATACTTTAGGGCAACATGCAATGATGAAAATGTCAACTGATGTCTCTTCATCGATCGGTGTCGAACAACCCTAAAATGCATATCGGTAAATAAGCGTGGACCGGCACCTCGTCTGTTTAACACGTTCCTGTAACATTTCTTGATACCTTATTTGCAGTATCGGTGCTAGTCAAGCAATCTGAAAAATAAGAGAATTTTTGGAAGGATTTTCTGCATCCAGCACTACTTTAAAAAAATTTAAAATTTCAATTGTAGTTGGAACCGAGTTCATCAAAATATATTTTCAGGCCAAATACAATTTCGTTATATCTAATCATAACGCCGTACGACGCTAAGTGGTTTTACTGGAAATGAAATTTGCATTATGTCATCGCTGTTATTAATTCTTCCATAATCTGGTGCATTAACATTTTATTTCTTTTAATATTGAATATTATTGAATATGGGGTAACAAAAATAATGGTCAATGCTCATAGGTTCACGGTCACCTCGAAACACCTTGAAACCTCGAATAACGGAGCCAAGCGTCTATTTATCTGTGGAACATCGAAGAAGTGGATTTCAAGCGAGCATTGGGTGTAGGAGCTCTGACAGTTGCCTGGAGGTAGGACAGTCTAAAAGTTCGCCCTACACTCAAGTAAATTAAAACATTAAAAAATGTGTACGCGTTATTAGGTTGTAAAATGGTCCCTATGTCTCTAAACGCGTTTTCGGTACTATAATTAATCAAAATATTTATTGGTAAAATGAACAAGAATTAAACTAGCAGAATCTAGTATAATTTAATGAAAATCGGTCAGCTCGAAATAGTATCACCCAGAGAAGTTTTTCAATTTTTGCAAATATTTGTAGGAAATGTATGTACAAAGCTCTAAAAGAAAATTTAATTATTTATAAAAAGTATATAATTCAGGAACTAACAATTAAGTATTTGCAATATAAATACAATTAATTCATGTACAAGAAGACCAGATGTTGATAACACATATACAACCCTCCATTTGTTCGTGAAAAAATGGAAAATTTCAAAAAATTGAAAGAATTTGCTGAAAACTAAGGTTAAATATATCTTGTTTATGGCCACAGCAACTCATGATTTTTAACATAAAAAATAATTGTGTTATAGCAGTTCAACTTGATAACCGTAAATTAAAATTAAAAACTATAAATATTATAAAATGCATAGAAAACTTTTAGCTTGAGAGGATATCTAATTTGTACAAATCTTTTTATTTTCGTCTAAACTTCATTGGCAATTTTTCTGATAAGAATTAATAATAAAAAATCAAATCCCCTAATTCTATGATTATAACAATTATTGGTTTCTGCAAACCACAAGGAATCAATTTTGTTAAAAAAATAATAATAAACTCCTGTAGTGGTGGATTACGGCTGTTACCTCCTTTGCTGCGTACCAAACTTAACATATTTTCCAAAATACCCTGATTCAGTCTACGGGTTGGCAGAGTATTTATTGTGTCATATTCTGCAAATATAGGTTTTGAGAGACCAATTATTGCGCTAATATTTTGCACAAAACCTTTAAATGCATTCACTGTTTTTTTGCGGTTTCCCGATTGTGCAATTGTTTTATTGTTTTCTATGTATACCGGGTGATTTTTTTAATCTGAAACGTTCAAATTTCTCGGAAAATAAGCATTCTACAAAAAAAAATTCCATTAATTTAATCAGTCCGGGGGAGACATACCCCTATTTTTTATTGCAGATTCAGATACGATTCTGCAATACGTTGGAAATAATATTAACACGTTTTTAATGTAAATACTCGAAGGTAGTCTTAAACGAATTGTATTTCTCAAATTTTTAATTACTGAAAAATGACTTGTCAAGACACATGATACGGATGATACTTATGACGTTTTTAAATTTTCCAAATACTGGTTTGGGACAATCCGGATTCGCTAGCTATTTTTCGTGAACTAATATGAGGATTATGAGTTATTGCAGCCAATACAGCAATTTCATTACTTTCCTCAGTGACTGTTGCTCGAAGAGTCCTTTTTTATCCGGAAAACGCGAAGCGTAGAGAGTGACAACATTATCAAAACTACGGTCAGCTCCTCCATAAACCAGTAGCATTTCAATTTTTTTTGTACAGTTGAATACTCCTAACTCCTTGTCCTTGAATACTACTAATAGCCTAACGCAAACATGTCTTTTTGTTTTCAAAATAATCTTCAAACTGAATCGATTTTAAAACAAAATACAAAAAAATCATTTATTTGAAAGCAAATTTAATCGCATGTTCCTGGGTTACGATAATAGTAGTTTCTTGACAAGTCATTTTTCAGTAACTAAAAATTTAAGAAATACAATTTATTTAAAACCAATGTCGAGTATTTACATTGAAAACGTGTTAATTTTAATTCAAACGTATTGCAGAATCGTATACATAGGTTCTAAGTAGGAAAAATCGAAAAAAATAATATCGGTATTAAGCGCCATCTATCAAGAATCGAAAAAATGTTTCATAGAAATCCTACTTACTAAGCCGTAGAATCCGAATCTGCAATAAAAAATAGGGTTCCTGTTTTAATTTCAAAGCTCTCTCCGACCCACTTGCAAGAAGGGAAGGAGCGGTAGTAATTGTAGCACTAATGTATGTCTTCACGGAATGAATAAATTTTGATAATGGACATTTTTTCGTAGAGTGCTTATTTTCCGAGAAGTTTCCGAGCTTAAAAAAATTACCCTAGTTTATACAATCCTTTCTGTGTTCAAGCAAACGATTATTTTGGAGCAATTCAGTGGAATACTGATTAAAAAATCTAACAAGTCATGTTTCAACTTTAATGGATGTATTTGATAAAACATGCCCAACAACAAAATTCCATGACGTAATGAGACTTCGTATTAAAAAAAACACAAACCTTCTTACGAATCGCATTTGATATGCGCTTTCCATCAGTACAAACATCATCCATACAATCGAATGATATATTATACTCAAGAGATGGCTTTATGTGATTTTCATCGAAAAATTAAACACATGCGTTTGTTAGTGGTTAGTATTATTTTGTAGCTGGGTTTAATTTTTTAGAAACTTTCGTCATGGATGCCAAAAGAAATTGTTTTAACCAGGTGTTGATTGTTGATCTGGACAGTAACCGAAACCCTAAATCCTTTAGATAGTTGTAATAGGAGGGAGCTGTAAAATAAACTGCTAATCTATCTCACTTCTTCCCACGTAAAAGAGCAAAATACCACATAATAACGAAGCAAACACGAAGCAAAATATTTAAAGCCGGACAATCATGCTAAACGAGTAAATTTCATTTAATTGTGCGAACATGACATTGGGAGTTACTTCGGCAAAAAATACCATAGTTTCGTAATGAAGCTAGTTACTATTGCGTTTGCTCAATACAAAGTGAAACAATATTTCAAATCAAGTATGCAAGTAGTAGGAAGAACATGAAGCATTTCACAAAATTAGATTGGTTTTGAGTTCGCCGCATTTCCTTTACATGCAAATCGTTCATACATTAAAATTTCGTTCGAAATTTTAAAAAATTTGCATATTTATATTGAATATGGTGGGTAGGATTTATAACTTACAACAACTCACATTTTAATTTATTATTATTTATTTGTGGATAATTTTAGTGCTGTTGATATAGATAACCACATCTTCCTCGCAATATTATTTCCATTTCATTAACTGTGGCTTCATCCGTTGTTAAAATAATTGACCATCATGTGACGACCATTTTGCTGGTGACTTTCCTTACACTCACTGGTGAAGTTAGTCGTCGCATATTTTTGATATTGCTTTCTGCATATTTGCTTCGATCATCCCTTGCCATCTTCTTTTACTTGACGTGCTGTTTCTTCGTATCTACGCTTCGCCTCAACCGTACTTTGTTGGTACATTTGTAGCTCAAGTTGACGGCGTTCCAAACATTTACCATGTATCTACTTAATCAATCCAAAGGTTTCCGTATTCTTGGTAGCCGAGTGCTTCTGTAGCACACACAGAGTATTTGGCTTCTTCAGTTTGGTTTCATTTTTGTTCTTTACTGGGTGTGGTGCTGGCTTCATTTCTATGGTTCTTCATACTTTCTGAGTTGGAGCGTTTCACTCACTGAAGATGTTTTTTTTTGTTTCAGTATTTTTCAATCAATGTTTGTGCTAAATTTCCTCCTATTTGTCTAGTCTTTGAGTATTTCACAGTGGCTGGCTTGATTTGAAATTTTGCTATTACTGTGATCACTGGGTACTACGTCTGCACCCATTGTTTTGACATCTTGTAGTGATGTGAGGAATTTCTTGTTGATCATTATGTCGTGGTCTATCTGATTTTTAGTTCTGCCCATGTGTTGTAGTTTATGTACATTTTTGTGTGGAAACCTACTACTGCCGCCTATGAGAACAACTTGATTCGTGATGCAGAAGTCTACGAGCCTTTCTACTTTGTTGTTTCGCGCAGAATCCAATACATTTTTACCCATGATAGTTGTCAACATGATAAGATGTCAAGTCATTGTTATCCGTGTCAATAATGTTGGCATTTAAATCCCGCGTATACAATTTTGACGTCGTTTCTGCGCGTTCCTGCTATTGTGGCTTGTTAACTAGATGTTCGTGTACATTTCATATTTCGTTGTTTCATCTGCATCTTCGGTTGGGGCAAAGGACTGAATTATGGGTGTATTCCTTATTTTTTTGAATGGAATCTTGCCACTATTATTCTCTACTGTTAACTTGGTTTTTATTCCATCAATGCTTTTTTCGCTTTATTTGTTGTTATTATGGGCACGCTTTGTTCATGTGTCTCGTCTCTACTCTCGTCTTCCAGTTCCCGATTCGTGTCCACTAAAGGTCTATATTTGATTTTGTCGGTTTGTGTTGTTATTTCTTCTAGTATTCGTTTCTGTAATCGGTGTGATTTCGGATTAAAGAATGATTGGTCCAATGAAACCTAGCCAGCTCCCAGGGCTTCTGAGTAAGGCATACTGACATGCCGGGGGGTAGGTTTTGTTCCATTCCATGCTTCACTTTTGTCTACTATAATGTGTCCAAGCGGTGACCCAAATTTGTACTAACCCAAGCAATGGTTGCTTGCCCCTAGACCATAATTAGTTTAATAAATCTGTCAGTTTTAAATTAAATGAGTGGAGTCGAAAATATGTTACTGAGCCATTTGATTCGGCCATCATAAGCCTAAAATTATATGTATTTCAATTGATCTTCAGTTGTGGTTTTATTTCGGTCAAGATCCAATTTTTGGATTCAGTTCTGCTAGCTTTCAATTGATGCTTTTCCTAGAACGAGCAGAATAAAAAAATTTAATAGGGCATTTAATTAGCTTAAAATTAACCTTTAATTTTTTGCTAACTTTCTCTTAAGCAAGCGGAATTCATTATTTTAGTTGGATTGGCAGGGATGCAGCCCAAAATTGTTTAATAGAGCATTTAATTAGCTAACTATTAGCCAATAAGTATCCTTACTATCTTGTAATGTTTTTCTGTATGGGTTCTGCTACCATTAAGCACGTCAAACCTGCCAGGTCATGACTAGTTCGGTGTGAGACCACTTATCGACGAAATGAATGAATTTTTCAAAACATATGCACCAGTCGTAGACGGATTATCGATAGATGAATCAATGATGACGAGGTCTAGCTGTAAACGCTTATTTGTTTGTTATTACTTATTTTTATCCCCGATTGTACTCAATTTTAATCATATTATACAGTCTTTGTTTATGTTTTATTTATTTTCATTATTGTTTAGCTGTAAACGCTTAATAAGAATTCAGCATTTTTTAAAGTACATAACACACTACAATATTTTATTTATAAGTATTATCCACGGAATATTGATATAAAGGGTGGTTAAATTTTAAGGGCCGGTTCAAGGCAGGTTCAATTATGTATGGAACAAAATATCGGCCAAATGGCCGCCACGACCTCGGCGGCACACCTCCACCCGATGGTCTAAATTTTCAATGACGCTTAGGCATATTTGAAATAACCCCAAAGAAAGAAGTCCAACGGTGTCAAATCACATGATCTTGGCGGCCAATTGACATCGCCACCACGTGAGATAACACGGCCATTGAATTTGTCGCGCAAAAGAGCCATTGTTTCGTTAGCTGTGTGGCAAGTGGCACCGTCCTGTTGAAACCACATATCGTCCACATCCATATCTTCCAATTCGGGCCATAAAAAGTTCGTTGTCATCTCACGATAGCGAACACCATTCACAGTAACTGCCTGACCGGCCTCATTTTGGAATAAATACGGCCCGATAATGCCGCCAGCCCATAAACCGCACCAAACAGTCACTCTTTGTGGGTGCATTGGTTTTTCGACAATCAATCTTGGATTATGATTCGCCCAAATGCGGCAATTCTGCTTTTTGACGAATCCACTGAGGTGAAAATGTGCCTCATCACTGAAGATGATTTTCTTCGAAAATTGATCATCCACTGTTGCCATTTCTTGCCACCATTCTGACCATTGACGACGTTTGGAATGGTCAAGAGACTTTAGTTCTTGAGTCAGTTGCACCTTATAGGCGTGTAAATGCAAGTCTTTATGCATAATGTTCATCAACGACGAGTGTGAGAGGTGCAATTGTTGGGCACGACGACGAGTTGAGGTGGATGGCTCTTCAGCCACACTATCGCGAACAGTAGCAATATTTTCTGCTGTACGAGCTGTACGAGCATGCACTGGTGTTTTATAATCTCCTACAGACCCGGTTTGCCCAAATTTTTGCACGATTTTTCCGATTGTACGCACATTTGAACGATTAAATTGACCGAAAAAATCACGAAGTGCACGATATGCATTTTGATTTGAACGCCCATTTTCATAATATGCCTGAATAACTTTAACGCATTGCTCAATTGTGTATCTTTCCATGGTTCAAATTGAATTAGTTTGAAATTAAGAAATGTCAAATTAAATGCAGAAAAAAACTTTACGTTTAGGTGTGGTTCACATTCAACGTCGGCTCTTAAAATTTAACCACCCTTTACAATGCAAATTTTCTCGGTACAGTAATTATCATTATATTATTTCAATATGATGGATATGGCCATTAAGAAGGATTTTTTCCCTATTAATAATTATTTGTGTAATGGTTTTATTAATATTAATCTTCTATGGTTCTATGTTTTTTATCATTATTTTCTTTTCTCATATCGATTGTTATTATTCTTCTGATGGTTATAAGCTTAAATTTTTTTTATTTTATTTTCCCTGATCTGTTCTGGGGCCGAAGCTCTCCCTACTCTTTTGCGGTTCGCTTATTTACGTCCTTACCTTTACGCCTGTATTGGAGAATTCGAGGACGTACGGATATAGGTTCGATTTTATTGCCATCTGCACATTGCATACCTCCATGCCAGCCTATACTGGCATGGAAGATGGGTCGGCCCGTGAGCCCCGCACTCCGACAGGGGGTCATAGATGTGTTCCTTCTCATCCCAAATCGTAATTTGTTGATGAAAATTCCCTTTGCATCCTGCTCCTATCGGGATTCGAACCCGGTACCTCCCGATCCAAACGCCAAAGCTTTAAACACTATGCCATTTGGTCGGTAAGTTTAAATTATTATTGTGGTTATGAGCATTAAATTATTATAATATAAGTGATATAACCTTTATTTGGAAAGTGTTAATGATTATTCCGTAAATATTGATGTATCGCGTTCAAATTCTATTAATATAAATATATTTGAAATAAATATTTGGGGTATGAACGATCTAGCTAAATTCGATAAGTTATTACTGTTTACAGAGAGTCTCAAAAAGGATATACATATTGTAGTAGTTTCGGAAACATTTGTTCAAAGTTCAAATAAATTTTCTTATACTATTAGAGATTACGTAAATATTTTCTCTTGTAGGGATGATAGAACGGGTGGTGGTATTGCTATGTTCATTAGGAATGATACTCCATTCACCATGAAAATTATGGATGACGGTTCTTTAACATTCCAATACATATGCATTCTACACACGATTTTATTTTAGTTGGTGACATGAACATACCTGATTAATAAAAATTCTAACTTAATCTCAGACTATAACGCAACCTTGCTCTCTCAGTTTTCATAATATTGAGCAAGTTCGGAATTTTACCATTGAAGCCGACATAAGTGATCATATTTTTGTACTATCAAAATTTCGCTTCAAGCCTAAATATTGTACTCGGGCACTAACGAAGAGATACGTTAATTACAAAAAGGTTAATGAGTCCTTTGCATATTTTTTAATGATTACCGTGTTTGACGTCAGAAATCCTGAGTCTACTCTAGAACGGATTTTTGATATGTATAATAAACTTGTTCTACAGTTTTTCGTATTGAAGGAAGTAAATGTAAAAATTAAAAATGCAAGTGTTTGTGCTTGGATGACTCTTGATCTCTGGAATTTAATTAAACTTAAAAACCGGATGTTGAAGCGTTTTAAAAGGAACAGTACTAATTTAGAACTAAAACATAAATTAGATTTGCTAAATAGGAAGATCAAAAACGGAAAATATTTTGCAAAGAAGCATTATTTTGACAATTTATTTAATAATTTGAGCCAAATAGAAATCTGGAAACAGTTAAATCAGTTCATGGTAAATAACTCTAATAATAGGATCCACTCCGTTATTTGTAATGATGTTGAGTATCATGATCCTACTGCTATTGTTAATATCTTTAATCTCAGTTTTGTTAATTCTGTTGATTCTTCTGTATCAGCAAGTAGTTCTAGTCCAGGCTCAGATGATTTAAATAAATTTCATACTATGGTGTGTAGTATTAATTCGCGTTTCTTTTCGCCCACCTCCTGCAACGAAATATCGAATTTAATTTCAAATCTCAGTAATACAAAGGGTGGTGGTTATGATAACATTCGTAATGTGGTTCTGAAGAATTATTTGCAATTTTTTCACAATTACTAGCCGATCTGTTTAATGTGGTTTTGGAAACCGGTGTTTACCCCGATTGTCTTAAAATTGCTAAAGTGACATCTATCTTTAAGTCTGGAAATTCTAAACTAGTTAATAATTATCGTCCAATTTCAGTTTTGTCGGTATTTGGCAAAATTTAAGAAAAAATTATTGCTAACCGGATGATCGACTTCCTGAATAAATCTAATTTTTTCTATTCTCATCAGTATGGATTTCGACAAACTTCTGGTACAGATTTGGCCTTAACAGACATTACGGATCAATCTATCGTAATTTTGACAGTCAAAACTATATCTGTGGCTTATTTATTGATCTTCGTAAAGCTTTTGATTGTATAGATCACAGTTTACTTCTTCAAAAACTGCAAATGTATGGCTTCCGTGGCCTATCATACAAACTGTTAGCAAGCTACCTTAGTAATCGAAAGCAGTTTGTGATTCTAAATGGTGTAAAAAGCTTCACTTTAGTTGTGAACTGTAGTGTTCCTCAAGGGAGTCTTGGTCCTCTATTATTTTATCAATACTATGGCCAATTTACCGCTTACAGGCCATGTTAGAATGTTTGCTGACGATACGGCCCTGTTATATGAATCGATGATATTATTTTACTTTTGGATTTTCTTCACTTAACAAAATATCAGTTAATTTTAATAAAACGAAATATATAATTGTTCACTCCCCACGCCTGCCTCACATTGATTTACTACCACTTCAAGTAGCAAATTTCACCATAGAGCGTGTGAACAAATTCAAGTACCTTGGAGTAATATTCGACAAGCATATGACGTGAGAGGACCATATTAATTCTATTTTTATTAAAGTTTGCCCATTTATTTGCTTGATTAGAAAATTAGCTGGTTTTGTTCCAGTACATGTGTTAAAAAAAATTATTTCTCATTTATTCATACCCGATTCTCATTCGCTTCTTCTACCTTTGGTTCAGCTGTTAAAGAGAAACTGCATAAATGGCAGATTTTACAAAATAGGTGCTGTATAAAGCAATGTATAAACTGCCTCACCTATTTTCTACTGTGGAGCTCTATCGAAATATTGCTATAGGCATTCTCCTAATTAAAGCAATTTTTGAGATGTATGTGTCGATCTACATGTTTAAGTCTCTCTACACATTCCACCATTAATTTCGACTATACAATTCGAATTTCTAGATCATGGCTATTCAACCAGAAATTCTAGTCAGTTGAAGCGCCCCCAAATTAGAACTGAATTTGGCAGAAAATCATTAACATTTATTGGGCCATATATTTATATTAACTTACCTGAACATATTAAGAGCGCTGTACATATTTTTTATAAACGAGTTTAAACGAGTGATAAAATCTCATCTATTGTCATCAGTTAAAGATTATTTATGATTTATAATGCCATTCATTCTTAATTAATTAAATTAAATTATATTAATTGTTATGTATTTGAATTTTGTTTTTTATTATGCGTAATGTAGTTTTAGTCACTATGACACTATTTGCTGTATATGTTTTGTACATAAAAGTGTGAATGACAAACTTTTAAAGGACATTAAATCCACTAGTAGTCATTCTCACTTTAATGATTTTTATATAACTATAAAAATTACCGACCAAATGGCATAGTGGTTAAAGCTTTGGCGTTTGGATTGGGAGGTACCGGGTTCGAATCCCGATGGGGGCAGGATGCAAACGGAATTTTCATCAACAAATTACGATTTGGGATGAGAAGGAAGACATCTATGACCCCCTGTCGGAGTGCGGGGCTCACGGGCCGACCCATCTTCCATGCCAGTATAGGCTGGCATGGAGCTATGCAATGTGCAGATGGCAATAAAATCGGACCTATATCCGAACGTCCTCGAATTGGCCAATACAGGCATAAAGGTAAGGACGTAAATAAGCGAACCGCGAGTAGGAAAAGCTTCGGCCCCAGAACAGATCAGGAAAAAAAAAAAAATATATATAAAAATTAATGTTAAAATTAAAAAAAAATGATTTCCTATTTTGGACGACATATCTGCGACATATCAATTCATGCATAGTAAACCAATCCGCTTTGGTTTTCAATCATGAATTTTGGCTCAAAAAGATTTCAAAAATTTGGAATTTTCATTATTATTTCACTAATCCGTCGATTATAAATAAACTAACTGATTTTATTTATTGAGGAATTGGCACAGTTGGAGAATATCGTTGCGGAACAGCACCATCAGCCGCTGTAACAAAAAAGTCGGTTAAAGGAGCATATACAACCGCAATCGACATACATGAATAATAATGTGGTGACGTTGTTAAGTAATGAGTTTGGTATACACGTAAAATAAAGACACTTAAATACACGTAAATTAATGAGAATTTTGAGATTTTAATTTGTTTTCCTACGTTGTTGACGTTGTCTTCATTGTCGATGCCTGAGAGTCCAAAAATGGTTATTTTTTCTACGTACTAAATTATGTGTCAACAACCACGTAGATTACATTGTGTAATTTACCTGGCCTATCCGTGTTAAGAACTTTTTCGAATAAGTTGACCTTGTTACACTTCAAGCTCATTAATTCATCGCGTCATTAGCATATTTTTCAAGAACTCTTACTTCAAAGGTTTTACGCTTCTCTTGTCTAATTTACTACTATTGTAAACAATATTGTCATTAGTTTAATGTTGATGATTGTACTTAAAATATTCAAAATTTCATGATTACAACATTATATTGCATAAAACACAGAAATTATAATTAATTAAATTTATATAGAGTTGTTGTTATATACCCTACACAAAAATAAGATACACCATTTATAAAGTGTAAAGATAATGTTGCATTTATTGCAACAATTAAATAAAATCAACAGTCCCTTAAGGAACTTTTCCAGCGTCTTTAAAAATATTATTTAATTATTCCAGAATGTCATTAAAACGTGGTAATGATGTGAAGTAAACTGAATTGCAAATACATAAAAACGCAAATAAAAATCTTGAAAGGACTATACGTACTCAAGGTTAATATACATCGATTCATCTTTTAAAAAAATATAATTACTAATTGGAGACAACGGAATAATACTTACATAGCGGCTTTTCTTTAACCAACGGTATTTATGCAGAAAAAAAGAAAATGTCATTATACATAAATTACCTGAAATCTCTCACCTAGTTTAAAATACTAATTATATTCATATATTGATATTATTATTAATAATAGGTTTTATTGTTTCGTTTTGTTTATAGATAATCCTCAATTGAATTTATAAATATTATAATTTTTCATTAACAATCAAAACATAATTTTCTTTAAATAATCCAATCATCAAACATTATCATCATCATCATCATCATCATCATCATTAATGAATCATTTTATCTTCTATATGTGTGAGAAAAGTGTTCGCAAATCGTTTGATCTTCACATCAATTTTAATTTTATGTAAAGTTAGAAAAAAAATTATTTAAAAATCGGTTTGTTTCAGATCATAAATAAATATTATAATTATTATTTGCGGTAGATCAAAGGTATTTAAAATAGTTGTAGATCACAGTACGAGCAACGCGCACACTAAAAGTATCATGTTTTCTAATATATGTATGTATATGTAAACAATTGATCATGAAAAACAGTATAGACAGTTATAGCTAATATAGGTATAATAAATTAGCGTACAATTATTTGACAGTTGATATTGCGATTGATTTTCAATCAGTATTCTTGATCTTGATAATTGACCGAATTGCTGGCAGCACAAAACAAATGGATCTTATGTTATACAAAGCTTATCCATTAGTTAATAGTTAAAACTTGTGAGATTAGTATGTTTTAAGCGTGTGAACTATTTTCGTTAATATACAGTGCGGGGAAAAAAAAATTGAGCAAACATATTTTATTGCAAATTGGAGTCTTTTTTGCTAAAATTACAAAATTTTTGAAAGCAATTGGCTTATTGTTTCATTTTAAATACATGTCTGACGTAATTTTTTGGAAAAAAAAATTTACCTGTAATTTAGGGGAAAAACCCCGAAAAATGCCAAAATATTCAAAATACGTTGATTGGAGTTAAAGTAATGGAATAAATTAAGCACCTATTTTTTAATTTTTGTTTTGTTTTTTATTAATTTATAGAAGTTCTAGCTTTAATATTAATATTTTGTTGAACCGCCATTTGCTTTTATTACAGCGATACACCTCCGATTCATTAAATTTGATAAATTTTTTAAAGTCGTAGGAGGAATGGATTCCCAAATCATCATCAACAAACTGTTTAAAGCTTGAATCGATTCTGGCGCTTTCATGCTACTTCTAGCTTCATTATAGACCAAAAATTTTCAATGGAATTTAAGTCTGGACTATACGGGGGCCAGCTCAACATATCGATACTTCTTTCTTCGAAGTACTTTTTTACCTTTAAATGTAAAGATAAGAAAAAAACAAGTTTTTAACAAATTATTTATGTTTATCTGAAAGGCAAATTTTTTATCTACAATTCAAAATTAATAACTCACAACTTTGGCGGTATGGCACGGAGCGTTGTCCTGTTGAAAAATAAATTTCTCGCCAAATCTCGCCAAAAAGCTTTAACACAGAAGGCTCAAATTCGTTGTGTGGGACCTGCAGATAAACTGCAGTTTTGCAGCTGCTGTATTGCTGGAACTAAGGAAGGACGATTGACCGGTTTCATTTCCAGAAAAGCGTCCCCAGACCATAACTCCTTCATTTTGCGGTGGAAGTCTTAAAAGACATTCGTTGCTAAGCCTCTCGCCTGGTTTTCTTCTTACCAGAATTCTTCCATCTCCAACATGCAGCTTGAATTTTGATGCATTGGAGAAAATCACATCATTCCAAATCTCTGGAGTCCAAGAAACATGCTCCTGGGTCCATAGCAAACGTTTTTTTTCACTAGTAGTGTGAACTCGGGCTTCTGGACTGGTTTAAGTGCTCTCAAACCAGGTATAACAAGTCTTTTTCTCACTAAGCTGGCTGAAATTTGTTTTCCGCTGCTCGCTCAACATCCCGTCTTATGTTCATGTTTAGTATTATGAAACGATCTTCCACTGGCGTTGTCTTTCTAGGCCTTCCAGAGCCTTCCTTTCTTTGTGTACTGCCCATGCATTTTTTAATATTCTACGCGAAAGTACTTTTAGGAATGTTTAATCTTTCTGATATTTCAAGCATGGTTAAATTTTCCCGCGTCAAAATCAAAATATTGATTTTACACTGCTCATTAACTTCCTCATTTTTTGAAACTAAAATTGCACTTTATCATTATTTGACTAAGATCACTTACAGAATAACTTAATCTTACAAAATATGCACTATTTATACCCAAAAACAAAATTACGGGCAATAAAATATCCGCACCCTAATGACGACCAAGAACGGTAGGCGTAAAATAAAATAATTGCTTGACCAATATTTTTGCACATCAGTTGCGGGGTTGTACCAGTGTAATAAAAACAAAATGTGGTCCAACAAAATATTAATATTAAAGATAGAACTTCTATAAATCAATAAAAAACAAAACAAAACTTAAAAAATAGGTGCTTAATTTATTCCATTACTTTAACTCCAATCAACGTATTTTGAATATTTTGGCATTTTTCGGGGTTTTGCCCCTAAATTACAGGTAAATTTTTTTTTTTTTTAAAATTACGTCGTACATGTATTTAAAATGAAACAATAAGCCAATTGCTCTCAAAAGTTTTGTAATTTTAGCAAAAAAAGACTCCAATTTGCAATAAAATATGTTTGCCCAATTTTTTTTCCCAGCACTGTATTTTTGTCTTTATTAATTACAACTGAGACTGTGCTCATCTAGCAATTTATCTTTCAAATTTACACATTTTACATTTCTTAAATAATTCTGATTTATTGGGGTGAAACCCAATGGTTAGTCCCAAAATTAATTAAACCTATTCAAGTCAAGTGGCCCCGTTCCTTGCAGTCTTCTTTCCACGAAAGAGTTATCTATCATATGGCGAATATAGGGGTTCCACTGTTCCTGGAGCCTTGCTTTGATGATTGTTGTTTCATCTGCAAAGGTGGCTATGGATCCTTCGTCTGTTGTTGGAATATCCCTTGTATATTATAAATACAGGATTGGTTCTAAGACACTTCCCTGTGGGACACCGGCAAAAATTTTCTTTAGTACGGAGTATTCAACCTCATATTTCACACGAAAATGTCTATTGGATAAATAAGGTCTTAATATGGCATAGAATTGCCTCGGCATTGTGCCAAACTTTATCAAATGCTTGGGCGACGTCCAGATATATGCTGAACATATTTTTTTACGTTCTAACGTTCTTTCAAAAACGTTGGTGATTCTATATACCTGTTCAATTGTGGAGTGCTTTTCCCTGAATCCAAATTGATGTGGAGGAATTAGTTGTCGGTTCTCAATTATTGGTTTAAGTCTTTTTAGTAATAATTTTTCAAAGAGTTTTGACATAATTGGCAGCAACGAAATTGGCCTGTATGATTTTTAATCGTTAGGTGGTTTATCAGGTTTTGTTATCATGATTACTTCTGCTGCTTTACATTGCCACGGAACATATTTTAACCGAAGGCTTGCATTTATTATGTATAACAGCGTACAAAATTCTTTATTATTTGGCAACTAATCAAGTCATATCTAGAGGATTTTTTAACATTCATGTTGTTTTTTATAAAAGGCGTATATTAAAATTATCTAGCTTTTCCAATACTTGACGAAAGAGATCCCAGTTTGTTTTTGAATTTGTTAATCTGGGTGCACTCTCCCTTTGAATTACCATTTCACTGACTGCCATGATAACCGGGGAATGATCTGATACTAGAGAATTACTGTCATCAATGTGAATGTAGTTCTGGGATATACCTTTTGCTACATAAAAGTCTATTAGGTCAGATATCTTCGTTCCCTCACTGGCCCAGTATGTTTGGGAACCACCAAAGTAGAATTCACATTTTGATGTCTGCCCTGCTTGAAGCAATTCTTTACCTTTTGACGTCGTAAGTCTAGATCGCCAATAGGTGTTTTTCGCATTAAAGTCGCCTCCAATAATAAAATCATGTGCAAGCGATTTAAATAGTTTATGGTAGTCCTCTCTTTTCAAGTTATGTTGGGGAGGACAATATATTGCAGAGACAGTAAGCTGTCTGTGTTTAATTTGGATCCTTACAGTAGTGACTTGCTTTGTTTCTTCTTCGATATTTGATTCTAAATGATGTTTTATATTTTCTTTTACTAAAAATGCCGAATCACCTCTTGCTCTTTTCGCTGGATGAATGGTGTGATATAAGTTATAACTCCGTGTTTTAACAAACGAAGATTTAACTAGATGGCTTTCAGATATTAAGAAATATGTTGCATAATGCCATTCGCATTCCAGATTGCTATTTTGAAAGTTGTGTTCTTATTTAACATTTTTTTTTAGATTCCTTTAACACAGTTCCATTTTATTCATGTGATCAAGTATCATGTTGTTCAGATTACTTTGCTCATCTAGCCGCTTTGTAATAGCTGCAATGCTGTTCATAATGTTTTGCATAATTTGTTTATTTTCATAGCCCATATGTTTGGTTGAACCCAATCTTTTCACTACCTGCGCAAATAAACTTCACTACCCTGTATTGCTTGTTTGTTTGTTTGTTGGTTTGATCCATCTGATTTGATATTCGAACCCTTCGATTTTTTTAATTTTGCGGTTGATTTCTTGTTTTATCTCTTAATTTTTGTAGTTGTTTAGCAACCTCATAGCCTCGATAATTAGCCGGATGTTGGCCGTTACAACTTTTACACTTGGCTGGCACATCTCTGCGTATTGCACATGCCTGGGTAAAATGATTACCTGAGCATTTTACACATCTTGGATCTCGGCCGCAATATCTTTGGGTGTGATTAAATACCTGACATTTCTTGTATTGGGGTATGCGTGTTGTGGTTCTCCTCATTGATTCAATTTTCACCTTCATGTGAAGGATTCATTTTATTCCATAAATGTTTTGAACATTCTCTTTGTTTTCAATTCCTAGCATAAAAAGAAAGAGTCTCCTTTTACTGATAATTTGGTTTCCTTCCTGAATTTTTGTTCTCTCTTTTTTCACAATATTCACAGCATCAAGCATGTTAAGACCTTTATTTTGTAAGTTTTCCATTATTTATTTGCTTGAGGCAGTGTGATGCAAATCTCTTGCCATGACTTTTATAGGTCGGGCCTGTTTGTTCTCGTAAGTGAACCACTGATAAAAGTATATATGAGGCATTCAATTTCATAGATAAAGTTCTATAAGTATCTGAGTCCAGTGCATTAATTTTCCAAACGTCATTGTTTAACGCTGATACCTTATAGCCTTTGTCAGTAACTGATTTCATCAGTGACTGAATTTCTGGGTAACTGGTTATACAACTGGAGTTGCTTCTATTTTTCTTTATCGATGAT
Organism: Nephrotoma guestfalica; assembly: GCA_963691935.1. Lineage (NCBI taxonomy): Eukaryota > Metazoa > Arthropoda > Insecta > Diptera > Tipulidae > Nephrotoma > Nephrotoma guestfalica. The sequence continues at coordinate 196,780,296 of OY829913.1, read as the reverse complement.
CTTTGTAAATTTGGTCTTCTCTGGAAAGGATTTGATGTTCCCTGATAATGCTATAGATGGCCCTCCCCAAAATCCATAGGGTCAGTCTCCACAGAGAGTGAATTTACCAATGTTGATATTGGTGTACCACATGGGGTTTATTTCCTTCTGTTTGTACCATTGCATAGTTTTGATGGACTAATTAGCTATTCTGATTCACTACTACGAAGGGATTGCGTACCACAACCGGTACGTTCTACAAAAAATTGCCCAGTATCCATTTATGAATACTTCGTGGAGGCTGTCAATCTCGTACACCATTAATATATAACCTAATAAATAATAGAATTAAACATAATTTTAATTAAACCAAAGACACAGATTTACATTCTTATTCCACAAGAAGACATTCTAATTATAGAGTTGGTTATTTTGACACTTCTGCTTGCAAAAATAATGTTCTGTTTAGAGGGTTGGCTGATTTCAACAATATCCCAAGAAATATCAAATATGTAAACTCGTCTTCATTGTTTAAAAAAATGGAGACAAAATATCTTTGGTCACTCAGTGACGATTAAAATAAATTGAAATATATAAAAAATGGGAGCGTCTCAAAATCTTGCTTGACAAAATCTAGTTGTTGCCAAAACGTTGTTTTTTTAAATCTTGGTTTTATAAAATCTTGATTTACAATTTGCATAATCATCATGTGCATAACCATTTTTCCATAACTTCAAGAAACCAAGATCTCTTTTTTGTGTAAAAGCAAGATTTTGAAAACCAGGAATTGTAGAATCAATCAAAATTCCTGGTTTTCAAAATCTTGCTTTTCCACAAAAAAGAGGTCTTGGTTTCTCGAAATTATGCAAAAATGGTATAAAATCGTTTTTTAAGTGAAAATTTGAATTACATGCTTAGAATTTATAACGCATTACTGCTTTCATGCGATTTATTTATAAATTAGTCTTATTTTAAAAATTATAACATGATGGTGATTCTGAAAGGAACGATTAATAATTCAAACTAGATTTAAATAAATAATAAAACGATAAAATTAATAACTGAATTTAAATATTCCCGATTTCACTTCTTGTAAATTTTGTATGCAATATTTTTTAGATAACTTATTCTATCTAAGTTGTTTTTCCCCGATGTTGAATAATTATATAAATTTTATTATTTTTTCAATTTGTTTTTTTTTATTGGACCAGATGCTCCTGCTTGTATTTAGTAAAACTCCGTAATTACTTGATAAAGCCCAATTTTAATTATATTTTATTTTACCAGGCCTTCCAAGAAAACTACATATTATTGATAACAAAAGGAGTTTGCTAATTTTACGTATTTAACGATTTTTTATAACCCATTCACACTCGAAAAGAATTTTCCAAATCTAAATTCCCGCTGAGCAGATTCAATGGAATATGACACTTCCTGTACTTCCTCCAGGAAAGTAAATCATACCTGCGAAAAGTAATATTAAAACACAAATGAATTTAATTGATAATTAAATTCAATGTTTTTTACTTTGCGAACTTTAATATGCAGCAAATGGCGTATAATCTAAATATTATTTGATTATTTCATCAAGAAAATAACTAAATGCACGAAGAGAATATTAATGTTCAATAAGTCAAATAAACATGTTAAACGCTAAACAAACTAACCAGATCCAAGAGGAGTTTTATGAATATTATTTCACCAAGAATTTATTAAAATATTTACATTGGAGAGAGTAGATCACAATTATTACATGCAGGAAGTGAATCATTTCATTGCTGCAGCTTATTGTGTATTAGACGTAAAACTAAAACATAACTGCATTTAAACATAAATGCATCAATTTTTATAAGCTTCACATAGGGTGTATCTTAAACATTTTTTGACTTCATCAAAAAAAGTTTACATGCACGAAGTGAATATTAAATTTCCTTTACTAAAATTTAATATATAAGACAACCAGGTGAAACAATAGTTTCAATAATAATGTTGTCAAAGATTATTCTGCAATATAGACCCAAACATAATAGGATTTCAATTATTACATGCAGGAAGTAAAGCATGCCTATTAAAAGAAATATTAAAACGGATCTATTTGTTAATTAAATTCAAATAGATCACTAGCCAACTATAATATGACGCAAATGACGTATAATCTGAAACATTTTCATTATTTCATCAAATAAATGATTACTTGATCGAAGTGAATACTAATGTTCAATAAGGCAAATAAATAAACATGTTAAACAATAAACAAACTAACCAAATTTAAGAGGAGTGTTGCTAATAAAGTTTCATCAAAGCATTTTTTTAAATATTTAAATTGCACAAATCAGATTACAATTATTACTATCTTGATTTAAATGGAGAAATACCGGCCAACAAATAATTACCTGCACTAAGTGGATATTAAACTTCCATTACTATAATTTAATAAATAAGAGAACTAGAATTACGAATAGTTTCAATAATAATGTTGTCAATGATCTATTGCAATATAGCCAAATATAATCGTGTTTCAATTATTACATGAAGGAAGTAAATATAGCGTATGAGAAGTAAAATTAAAACGCAAATGAATTTAATTGATAATTAAATTGAAATGGAATTTTGTTTGTCACTTTGCGAACTTTAATATGCCGCAAATGGCGTATAATCTAAATATTATTTGATTATTTCATCAAGCAAATCATTACATGCACGAAGTGAATATTAATATTCAATAATACAAATAAACATGTTGAACAGTAAACAAACGAACCCAATTTAAGAAGAGTAGTTTGTAAAATATTTCACCCCAACATTTTTTAAATATTTACATTGCAGAACTAACTTCTAACTTATAACTTTTTCCCAAATTTCATACAAAGTCTCAGCATGATCTTAGCCATTAGAAAAATTACAGAAAGTATTATAACTTGTGAGAATTTTTGAGATATAAGTGATAATTTAAAACTCCTAGTTATTGATTTTCTTATTAGATTCGTTAGTTTCCAATCCTAAACTTAAAAGCAATCCTGCTCAAAAAAATTTATATTTACTTGTGAGGAAGTGGACGGGAAGTGCCTATCATTCACTCATTTCGGAACTTGGTTCAAACTACATATTAGAATTAAAATATGGTTCGTGAAGCAAATTTTAGAATTATTGATTAAGAATTAGCCGAGTTCTCTCCAGCTTAAAATCCATTTTAATAGTGTAAAATGAACCAGACACCAGAAATTTATCTAAAATTTGTGATTCAATCCCAAATCAATTTTAGACCCATGTTTCATAAGCGTTGGTTATGAAATGACCAAGTTTAGTCCAGCATAAACAGAGCGTAGAATTTTGTTAAAAACTCACTTTAGAATCCCTAACCAATACTACTAACTAAATTTCGTATTAATTCATTAAGAGATGGCGGAGAAAGATGGAACATTGTAACCGACGATGGAATTTCGACATATGGCCGAAAGTTTTTCACTCTTAAAACAGAGGCCAGACACTCTAGCTTAGTAGTTGAGTAATTATATTGTGCGGTATTCCATTTCTACGACATGTACACTATCGGACGTTTATTATTATTGTTATCTGACTGTAAGGGAACGAACCCCACTTCCAAATTAAAGCCATCACATCTAAACTTTTTCTTTTTCTTTAGAAGGTCAGTAATCGGGCGTTTTATTTCGGAATAAAGTGGAATAATGCGCTGGTATCAATCAGTCATTCCCAGTAATCTTTTGGTTCGATTTATAGTAGTAGGTGGTGATAAAAAATTGGATAGCCTCTACTTTCTCTGCCCATAATAAATCCCAAATATTTTACTTGTACTTAAAATCGTGTAGTTGGTTTGGTACCACTTTATCGATTGCGTCAAATAACACAACTCAAACGACATGAACGAAAAATGGTAAAGCTGGGACTCTGGTACTGTGAATGCAGATTTCTCTTTACACACAGGATCGAAAGGGATCTGCCAAAAGGCATCTTTAAGATCAATGCTAGATATTACTATGGAGTTCGTTAGTCTACCAAGAATTCCGTGTATTATGGGGAGTGGATAAGCGGCCTTCTTGGTGACTGCATTCACTTTTCTGAGTAAAGTGTGTCGAGAATGATTCAGAATTTGTCGAGATCAAGGATATTGATGGTGTAATTTGGAAAGCATAACAAAAATCAATGCCTAAATATGGGGCAAGGTGAACGGTCGAAACTAAATATAGACGCGTTTTGTTGTTAAATGTTATGGGGAAATTCAATTATTTTATTCGCTGTACCATCTGCCGTTTTCAGTTCCGAGTTAACTATTTTTAGGTTCTATGCCTAATTTGGTTAGGAATTCGATTGAACCACGACCTAAAATGCTTACTAGTGTACCACTATCTAGCAGTCTTCTAGCCAGTACTCCAGCTATGCCCATAATCACGTATGGTTGATTATCAGAACAATTCGTTATTAATGTTCCTGTGTAAGCTATTCTAAAATTTCGTCTACATTTCTAATATTGTTTTACTCTACAAATTTTGACAAAAAGGAGTGCCTTGTCGTGCTGCCTAACTTTTAAAGTTCTAACGTCTGTTTCTAGTGTTTCATAGAATACGAGGTTTCTTGATATACAATAGAAAAAACGTTAAAATCTTTTAATTACGTGTTTAGGTAATGATTATTCAACATACCTAAAAATAACAGAATGAATGTCCGTAATATAAATTTGAAGACTATTACAAAAAATTTGTGCCGAGATTAAATTTAGAAACGGTGTAAACCTTTAGAACGTTACTTGTAGCAAAATTAAACAAAATTATCAAAGGGGTTAATTGTTTGAATGCTGAATTAGTTTCAGTATCTCTGTCGTTTCGTTATTGACATAAGAAAAATTTCGATGTGATACAGCACATAACTTTCCAATTATCTCACATAAAAATAGATATGGGCACGTAGGCCTAAAACAATCGCTATTCATTCGTGTTATTCCTACGGTAACATTCGTCTTTTAAGAAACATGAGTAATATAAAACAATAAAAATTGCGGCTGCTAATTTATTTGGGGAAAAATTACAAAATTGGTAATTTGTTGTCACTGCACAATAATTTCGGAATGCAAGTCATACATCATATTGTACTTCTGCTAGAACTATGGCCGCGACAAGTAAAAAACTATAATCTATATCTAAACTCCTTAATTTCATGTTTAAGATTTTCGCATTTTTCGAAACTAATAAGACGATTTCTTAAAATTCTTCTTGAGCTTCCACCAACTGGTTTCGTTAAAAACATTATGTTGAGATGTAGGCTGCATTAATGTGATTGTTTCTATTTGATTCATCGGTCCGGGGCACTCATTTTTTATTTTTTCTTCGCAAGGACCGATAGTTATCGTTTATTCATCGTAATAATCCTACGTTGGATTTATGGCCTCTTCCTATCTGGCTAATACGTTGATTTTCTTGGGCGCTCTGTTCTCTTGGCTTATCATGCAAGTAAATCTTTTGTATTGTCACATTCCAGGACGCCTTTTCTCAACTTCAATGCATGCCATCTTAGCACATATCTTTGTCACGGCTTTATGGGTCGCTCTCTTTTCCGAACACTGTATAGTATAACTTCTGTATAGTATAGCTTCAGTTCTTTCGTGTTTTGGTCGTGATATCTCTCTACCTGGAGTTTAGCTTTAAACTGCACATCTGCTTCACTTGCGTACTGAATATTGAACCATAGAGTTTTCAGGTTCAGTTTTATCATTGAATGTTTGATGTTTAAAATTTTCTTTCAAGCTCCCTGCAATAGCGTACTTTCAACAGACTGATTTTCCTTATCATTGTGTAGATATCGGTTCTCTACGAGGGCTCCAAATTCTTTAGTCTGACTTTTGCACTCCTATTTGATTTTACTCTTAAATCAGTCAAATCGGTCGTCCCATCTGTGTTTAACTTCTTGAATTTTTGCCATACGAAGTTCAGTCACACGTCTCAGTTCTTCAATTTTACAACTAGTTATTCATTATGCTTCTCATATTAAGTGTCTGATTCGTTTGCTCGGTAGTAAATGAATTCACATTGTTGCTTTTTTTGCCACGAACAGATCAGATTCTTCAATTTTTAGCTGCTTTTCGGTGGGCTGTACATCTTGATCTTCTGATGATAAAACAAGCGCCGTTGCTGATGGTGTTGGAGCCAGTATCGGAGGTCAGTTGAGAGCCTGTGACTTTGAAGGATATAACACAATTTTTTCTCCAAATATTGTATCTGTCGATGAATGCCTGTTGCATTTGTAAAGCCTAAAAAGTTTTCAATTCCCCAGTCTGATGTAAGTAAAAATAACGTATTTTTTGGTAATCTCGGCCACTTTTCTGACAACCTTCAACCAGTGTGAATCATTTAAATAATAATTAAAAAAATAATAATATTCTGCGACGTTTTTTTATATTTGGAGAATTCAACTTGAAAGCGCATCTACATTTTTTGGTCCTTCGAATCGGGTCCAGAGTTTTACATTTGAATTTCATACCAGCCCCCTGATTCTCTAAACAAGACGATAATGTGTAAACGAAAAAATAAAGAAAATCACACAGGAGTGCTTTTTTGTAGATTGTACATTTGATGTATCTGGTTTGCGTGATTTATCTCTCATTTTCTGTAGTTGTACTGCTACTTCACATCCTCTGTAGTTGGCTGGATTCTGGCATTTAGAGTTGTTACACTTCGGTGTTGTATTTTTGGGAAATGTTCAGTCGTTTCCAGCGTATTTTCTGCATATTTAACACATCTTGCTTCATGATGGCAGTACTTTTGTGTATGCTTATAATCTTGGCAGTTACGTGACTTACCTGACACTGAGGTATTAGTCGAGTGACCTTTCTCAGTGTTTCTATTTTAACTCTGAGGTTGAGGATTGCGTTAATATTATAAATATTTTCGATTTTTTCATGATTGTCGAAGGTTAGCATGAAAAATGGGGGTCCCTCTTCTCATGATTTCAACATTTCCTTCCCTATTTTCTCGTCTCTCTTTTGATGATGTTGATTGCATCGATTATTTTCACGCCTTTGTTTTGCAGGTCCTCAATAATTTCATCTTTTGAACAAGTTGGATGGAGACCTCTTGCCATTACTTTAATTGATCGATTATTTTTATTCTCGTAGGTGTACGACTGGTGACCAACAGAATTTAATTTGCTAGCTAAAGCTTTATAATCTTCAGGCTCTGTATTGTTTATTTTCCAAATATTATTACTGAGCAGTATTACTTTGTAGTCATTTCGTACTACTTTTTTCATCGATATCTGAATACTACCGTGATTTGTTATTCTTAGAATATTGACCGGGGGTGGAACCTGTTTCTTCTTTTTTGGCTCATGCACTTTAGGTGCAGTAATTGCATTGGCAATTTTAATGTGGGTTTGAATTGACTCAACTTCTGATGATGATTCAGCTTTCATCTTGCTTGGGTTGGTTTCTTTTCTTGGTTTCTTATTTGATCTCTTGGATTTCTGTAGTCTCCAATTGGTTTCCTTTTCAAGCTCATCTTCATCCGTGTGATATTCGTCTAGATCTGTGAGTACTTGAAATCGGTTGTTCAATAATGCTGAGTTTTCTGCGTTGTTATTTTTATTTACCGTTTCCTTTAGCATAAGGTTTTCTTTCTTTAGCACGGCAACTTGTTCACATTTATTTATTAACTCCGCATTGTTTATTATAACTGATTGTGCACTGGGCGTGGCTTCAGAAGTTTTCTCAAAATTTGTATGCTTGATAGAAGAGGCATTCACCTTCTCATTATTACGTTCACACAGTGCGGTGCTCTCTGGCGGTGGAGTTGATGGTGGTGTTCTATGAAGTGCCGTACTTCTTCTACCAAACGGCCATTCATTTATCGCTTGTTCCGCGCTTCCAGTAGTCTAGGAACATGATCAGCGCCTACCGACGATTTCCTTTGCAATGTCGCGTTGCTCCCTCCAAATTCCGTGGAGCAGCCCGATACATCACGGTGGGATTTAGAATCTGAGTTGGGACCCACCCGGAGTATGTTATTATTTATACCCGACGTTTCATCTTTTTTTGTTGACTATCTGCTATACTGTTTCTCAATTACGTAGGGCTTAGATACCACAACCCTTCGATCTACAGTACATTGCCCTGGAGGAGGCTGTCAACTAGCACCCCATCAAAACTTCTGATTAACAATAAGAATGCTATATTTTATTTTAGATAATGGCAATATCAGTAAACCCGACCTATGTCATACTAAAAAATATATAGTTCGTTTATATAGATTTTGATGATAATTATTTTAATTATCGATAACATTTTAAGTGACTACACATAGTCACATGTTCCTGGTATTTATCCAGAAAGTTGAAACCAAACCATAACTCTCATATTAAATATATTAATATAATTATAACATAATAATGACGGAACAAAATGTGTTAGCACCATTACCGTGTTGTTATTAAAATCAACATTTTAGAGAAAATTACGTGATCTATAGTAAATTAAGATCAATCATTAGATTTATAAAAGCGAGCGGTGCATTCATCATCACATTTCTGTCTTTAACACACATGTTAAATGCGTAATAATTATTTCATTTGAAGTCAATCGGGATCGTGATCAACAAATTAATAACGATATCTTGTGTAATTAATTTTTAAAATACCGTCTAATTAATATATGCGATCTGTATACGTAAATGGGTACACCTGTCAAGGTGATGCCAAAATAGTATTAACAATTTTTGTAAAATATCTGGTGTTGTAAATATAAATTTATTTCTAAAATTAATTAAATCGATTTGAAAACTGCTGCTGTGAACCTTAATTACATATTTTGTGAACGTACATTTAAAACAATAAATTAGAGTAATTGCTTACTGTTCATATAAATAATCTTCGCATTTATGAACAAATGGATATAACGAAAACAAAAAATACTTATCGATCTCAATAAAAATTTAGATAAATGATCGGTAATTTGGTATCCATCATACAAACCGCACATAAAACAATATATAATTAACGTTATATTAATTTACTCAACAGAATTAATTTAATTTGTATTACAGACCCATTACAATATGAACTTCACACACAAAGTGCTACTTTAAATTATGAAAAGTTTTTTAAAGTTCTTTTTGTGGAGCCTACGAGTAACGCCGACCGAAATTAATAAATTATGGTGGTGGTCCGAGGAACCCAAAAATTATAAAAAATAGAATCATTTATTTCAATCTTATATACATTAATATTATATGCCCGTGTATTGACCACCTGAGTGGCGGCCTCTCATCATTATTACATACATAATCTATCTAATAATTTAGCTTTACACAAAATTGTAATTTTAGAAATTGTAGAAAACTTGAAATAACATTAGGCGAGAACAAATTTCGGTATTTAGACATGTACATGATACACATAAGGAATATGGTACATTAATTAAATTATATATAAAAATTAGTATAATTAAGTGAATTGTGATAATTAATCATTAATGTTACGATGATGTTCAATGATATACTGCGGATGTTTTTAATTGTAACAAAATAAATCGTGATCTGATCATTTAATTAAATTTTAAGTTTTTGAGTGTATTACAAATATAACAGAAAAGTTTTCATCAGAATTATTTAATTATGGTCCAGATTAATTAAGATGAGTTTATTAAAATATAATTTTCTACTAAATGTTAATTTGTTTAGTAAATATTTTCATAGTTTGTAGTACATGAATTCTCATTGAAAAGGTCGCACACGCGTAGCAATAATATTTACCGACAAAATGGAACAGTGGTTAATGCTTTGGCGTTTGGATCAAGCATGTGGGACGATTATAGGACGATTTAAATTATAAACACAACAACAAATTATCTCATTTGTTGTTCATGTAATACAAATTCAAACTGGGAAATAATGAATTGTGTTTTGGCAGTAGTAATTTTGTGTATTTTAAGTTCGAGATAACAGCACGCCATAATATTAGTTTAAAATATTTAGGGTAACTTATAATGAGGACCTCAGCGTCAGCCGTATGTTAAAATTGGCACAATCTTCAAGCTTCGATATGGCCCCATATAAATTTATATGAAAATCGTCTATAACTTCCAAACCCTTCCTGGGCCGGAAGTAGCGATTGATGTTTTGAGATGGTGCGTAATTAAGTGATTGCTGACCAAGTAGCCAGCACCAGCCGTATGTTCAAATTTGAGTAAATTGCCAAGTTCCAAAATCTCCAGTTAAGTTAAATACAAATTTGTATCTCTTAAGAACATTCTAGGTCGGAAATGATTCTTTAGGTTTTGAGTTAGTAATGATAAGGAATACTATAGAGAGCACCCCAGTGCCAGCCATATGTTAAGATTGGCACAATCTTCCAGGTTCGATATGGCCCCATATAAATTTATATGAAAATCATCTATAACTTCCAAACCCTTCCAAGTGGCCAGCACCAGCCGTTTGTTCAAATTTGAGTAAATGCCAAGTTCTAAAATATCAGGTTAAGTTAAATCAAAATTTGGATCTCTTAAGAAACATTCTAGGCCAGAAATCATTCCTTAGGTTATGGTTTGGTAATGATAAGGAATACTATGGAGAGCACCCCAGTGCTAGCCATATGTTAAGATTGACACAATCTTCCAGGTTCGATATGGCCCCATATAAATTTATATGAAAATCGTCTATAACTTCCAAACCCTTCCTGGGCCGGAAATAGCGATTGATGTTTTGAGATGGTACACAATTTAGTTATTGCTGACCAATTGGCCAGTTCCAGCCGTTTGTTAAAATTTGAGTAAATGGCCAAGTTCCAAAATATCAGGTTAAGTTAAATAAAAAATTGACCGGAAATGATTCCTTAGGTTTTGAGTTGGTAACGATAAGAAATACAATGGTGAGTACCCCAGTGCCAGTCATATGTTATTGGAACAATCTTCCAGCTTCGGTATGGCCCCATATAAATTTATAAGATAATCGTCTATAACTTCCAAACCCTTCTTGAGCCGGAAATAGCGATTGATGTTTTGAGATGGTACGTAATTAAGTGATTGCTGACCAAATGGCCAGCACCAGCCGTATTTTTAAATTTGAATAAATGGCCAAGTTCCAAAATCTCACATTAAGTTAAATAAAAAATTGTATCTCTTAAGAACTTTCTAGACCGTAAATGATTCCTTAGATCTTTAGTTGGTAATGATAAGGGCAAACTATGGTGAGTATTTCAGCACTAACATACGGCTGGCACTTGGGTGCCCACCATAGTTGGCCCTTATCATTACCAACTCAAAACCTTAGGAATCATTTCCGGCCTAGAATGTTCTTAAGAGAAACAAATTTTTATTTAACTTAACTTGAGATTTTGGAACTTGGCCATTTACTCAAATTTAAAAATACGGCTGGTGCTGGCCACTTGGTAAGCAATCACTTAATTACGTGCCATCTCAAAACATCAGTCGATGTTTCCGGCCCAGGTAGGGTTTGGAAGTTATTGACGATTTCTTATAAATTTATATGGGGCCATATCGAAGCTGGAAGATTGTGTCAATCCCAACATACGGCTGGCACTGAGGTCCTTATTATAAGTTACCCTAAATATTTTAAACTAATATTATGGCGTATTGTTATCTCGAACTTAAAATATACAAAATTACTACTGCCAAAACACAATTCATTACTTCCCAGTTTGAATTTGTATTACATGAACAACAAATGAGATAATTTGTTGTTGTGTTTATAATTTAAATCATCTTATAGAGGTATAAAATGAAAAAACTGGGATGGAATAGAATAGTTTCGTGTAAATAATAATAAAAAAAATTCCTGGGATGAAAAACTGGGATAAATTTACATGCTTGAACGCACAGGATGCAAAAGGAAATTTGCATCAACAGACTACGATCTGTGATTAAAAGAAACACAACTACGATCCCCTATCGGCGTGCAAAACTAATGGGTCGGCCCATATTCCATGTCCAGTACTATAGGCTGTCATGGTGCTATGCAATGTGCAGATGGCAACTTAAATCGATCCTATAGCTGTACGTCTACGAGTTGGCAGAAATTGCGTAAAGTAGGTCGGGTAAAATTAACCGCGAATGAGCAGGAAGTGCTTCAAAAAAAATATAATAATATAATACTGGGTTGTTCTGAGGCGCTTCGCGCCCGTTTATTTCCAGCAAAGTGTGTAGTTAAATATTTTTTAAATAGATCGTACATGCGATTCAAAATTTTTTTTTTTTTTTTTTTTTATATATTTATTTATTACAACTGATTTACAAATCATCTAGTAATTTATCTTTCATAATTTATATTCTTGTTTGTTGGAGGGTTGTAGCCCTTTGGCTAGTCCTCTTTACAATTTTTTTATATTTTTAGTCGATCCTGATTGGATCTAGTAGATCATGCGGTTTCTTCTTTCGCAGCCGTCTTACTAGGTTTGAATCATCCAACATACGACGTATCTCAGCATTTTGGTGTAGACTAATACGTTGCATGTGTTTTCTCGCGTGTTTGCTTATTTCTTCACTAACGAAATCCATCTTCAGATCTCTATGGAGGTTGTCATTTCTTATGTACCACGGCGCATTAACTATTCCACGAAGGACTTTGCTTTGGAATGACTGGATGATATTGACATTGGTTTTCTTTGTACAGCCCCAGAGCTGAATACCGTAAGTCCACACAGGTTTTAGGATTTGCCGGTATAGTAGCAATTTATTATGTAGAGTTAGCTCAGAATTTCTTCCTAAGAGCCAATCCATCTTTCTGTATTTGATGTTTAACACTTCTTTTTTCTTTTTCACATGCTCTTTCCATTTTAGTTTCGCGTCTAGAGTCATGCCTAGATATTTTGCCGTATTTGCATAGGGAATTTGCTGGGAGTTCAGTTCTACTGGTATCCAGTTGACCTTCTTGTTGGTAAAGTTTACGTGAACAGATTTTGCTTCATTAAGTTTTATTCGCCATCTCTTGGTCCAGGTACTGACAATATTAGTAGCTCTTTGCAATATGCTTGTAGATTCTTCTATGCATCTAGCAACTGCTAAGATGGCCGTATCATCCGCAAACGTCGCTATGTTAGTATCCTCTATCGTTGGCAGGTCCGAGGTGTATAGAACATATTTGGTCCCAGAACGCTACCTTGTGGTACCCCTGCTGATATTTTCTTTATTTCTGAGTATTCGCCATCTAATTTAACTCGAAAGTGTCGGTTAGATATGTAAGATTTTAGAATTTCATAAAACTGCTTTGGTAAGTCTCTTTGTAATTTATATTCCAAACCTTTATGCCATACTCTGTCAAAGGCCTGTGCTACATCCAAGAAGACGCTTGAACATACTTTCTTTTTTTCAAGTACGTCTTCAATTATATTTGTAATTCGGTGTACTTGTTCTATTGTTGAATGATTTTCTCTGAAGCCAAATTGATGTGGAGGAACAAGATTTCTTTCTGCTATTATTGGTTTTAGTCTCTTTAGGAGTAGTTTCTCGAATAATTTTGAAATTATTGGGAGTAAGGAAATCGGCCTATACGAATTTTTGTCATTAAGTGGTTTGTATGGTTTAGGTATCATAATTACTTCTGCTACTTTCCATTGACTTGGAACGTGTTTAAGTCTGAACACTGTATTAATTATTTGGAGTAGTGAAAATCGAGTCGAGAAAATTGATGGTCATCATTGAGAAGCTTTCCCTGCTGTGGATTATCTTCGATTCTTATTTTCACTTGGTGAGAATCTCTTGCGCGGGAAAGAGCGACATACAATTACCCATGGGAAAACATTACCGTTTGAAGATGAATTCTCACGTTATTAACAGACTGGCCTTGCGCCTTATTTATCGCCATTGCATATGTCGGAATTATTGGAAACTGTCGTCGTCGCTAAACGAATGGTAGATTGGTCTCAGAAGGGCCAAATCAATTCGAGGGATTAGAACCGTACTGCCTTTGTTGCACTCAGAAATGATTTTGGCTTTATTAAAGTTTGATGCATCACCATGAATCAAGTCGATTATTCTTCGATTCATCTCAAGCGTCTGAGCATTCGTTGAAGCAACGATAACTCTTTTTGAGAGCTCATCTGTTGACATTTGCTCAATATTATTAAAATTAACACTGATTAGATTTTGACTTGTGATCATTTCGGTCGGAATTTGAATTGCGTCCTCCTCATAAATGCCAAGTGTTGCAGGCAAAGTTCCTGATCCGACTTGCAGACGCCATTCGATTTGGTTAGGGGGAGGGGGGTTTGATTTAATGCAGCATTCGATGATTTCAGTGCGCATTCCTCTTTGAACGACTGGTAGCGTCTGACGAAAATCACCGCCAAGGACCAAAACTTTACCTCCGAAGTTAATGTCATTTCCCATCACCTCTCGCAAGAGCATATCAATGCAGCGGAGATCATTCTTAGGAAGCATTGTAGTTTCATAGCAGCCTCATGCAAAACTGCAGCTTCTGGTGTTGTCATTCACATTGATGAGATTGAATTATCAAGAAGTGGCGCACTGGAAGTTCAAATTCACTATAAATTGTGCGTCCTCCCTTAAGAAAAAGTGGCTGCTATTCGGGTTGTTGCAAATGGCAGCACAATTTTTCCTTCACCTTGAAAGTTTGCCATTAAAGTTGTGTATAAGAAGGTCTTGCCTGAGCCACCGGGACTATCGATAAAAAAGAGCTTTCATTTTGCGTGATTATTTTCAACTGCAATCATAAATTTGATCTTTTTCGGGTGAACCGCATGACATTCTATTCTGTTTGAGAACAAAATTGATATCATGAAGAGCCGAGTTGATCGCTATAGATTCACCGTGTTGTCACATGTAGTCATGTATAAAATCTCCTAGATGACCCTGTCACAATTTGAGGGGTTGAGCGGGTTGACAAAAAATACAAATGTAAGCGTGTTCGCTACATGCTCTCGCAATTGCTTAGCCATCAAGTATGTTCCATGGTCTGTCAAGCATCGCTCCCATTCTTCATCCGACTCAAGTAGTCCTCTTGCCATCGTGGCCGCTTTAAATGTTTCGCATAAATTTTCATCTACCGTACGCAAAATCTCAAAACTTGTTGCACCAGGAAGATGTAGTAGCAGTGAAGCGTTCTTCCTTAATGCTCAGCACTTAAAGTCGTGCTATTGTCCTTTCGCCTCCTCTATATCGCTCTTGACCTCGCCATTGACCTCGCTTATAAAAAAAATGGTAAGGGGTATCGGTGTAAAGGTCAACTCGTGCAGTTGCGTCTTTCTTGTTAAGCAGAAACCAAGATTCAAGCTTGATCTTTTCAGTACGCGCAGCCAAAAGGGCTTCTTCTTCATGACCAACAACTTGTTGTTGATTTTGAAGGTGAACTAGCAGTCTCATAACAGAGTGCGATCCTTCGTGCATTGCTGACTCTCGCAGGCGCCACATTGCTTCAGGAGCACTCACATATCGGCAATTGATGAAGTTTGTAATCTCAGTATATCGCAGCTCAAGTTGATAGTGGAACAATCATATCCCTTGAATATGTATTTGTAAATATATTTTACGAATCGCAGAGAAATGGAGCATTCCACATTGATGTGAGCGTTATATTTCCAAGTTAGAAATGGATTATACGGCACCACATTACGACTATCTATTAAAACTCGCACGCTTTCTTGCTCACCACTTCGTCTTCGATACAAATTATGTCCAATTACGCTTGAATTGAGTTTGCTCATTAAAATCCTTAGGAAATTGTTTCGAATATTTTCCGTCCTTCAGGCACGGTGCATTTGGGTGTGCACTATCGCAAGGACCATGAAGCTTGCATTTAAGTACAATTTTGCGTAGTGTTGGACGTTCTATCGGTGAATCAGCTGTCGGTGGAATATCGGCGCAGATAAATTGGTCAATCCTTTGAGCAGTTGTAAATCTATCTTGACTGTGCAATGTCACTAATATGCGTGCGTGCGGAAGACCTCTCTTTTGAAACTCGATTGTATAAACATAAGTAGTTGATTTTCCAAGAATTCTAACTCTGATTAAATCATTAATATAAGATCATCTAACGGAATGCAGCATTTTATCCTGGTATCCAAAATTTGCTGTGATTTCCTTCAAACTCAGATTTGCAGCTGAACCTTCAAAAGTTTATGACAGAATTACAGAAACGCCGGCTGCAATGCGTTCATTTTGCGCTAAATTTGCGACGTGATCAACGAGACCTTGATACTGTTCAACCCGAAGTCGTTTCTGATTTTGACGAATGTAGATGAGATTATTTCCTTCTACCTATACATGTAAGTCAACCAGCCATTGCTGTGTTAGTTTTCCTGCGTTCATGATTAGATTGAAGTCACCCTTGTATTGCTGCCAATGCAGCCTTATATTGGAGCATACTGATATTCTTACGAACTGGATTTAATTTTGGACCACTGTAACTGCCACACTGCCAATTGGGATGCCAGCCTGGCTCTTCATATGAAAAACGTATTGCATAAGTCATCGGATCCAAGTTTGGACTGAGAATATTGATGTTAATGAACTGCTTATTGGGATCTTCAGGATTAATCGGGTAAATATGGATATCACGATTAAATGGCGGCTCACCATCAGCATTTACGAATATCATCGCAGTTTCATTGGATGTTGGCAAGTTGTATCTTCGCTGATCCGATTGACGATCGTGTCTAAATGCCATGCTCACAGTTCGAGGATCTTCTTCGGCTTCAGCAGCGCGTGCAGTCTCTTGTGCTTCAACATCTTGTATCAGTTGATAACTTTGTTCTCTTTCTTTCATTGTTCTGCTTACGTTTCTTTTCCTTGTTATACTCCGCGTCGTCATTTATAATTCCTGCTCTTTGCGTAAAACCAAATTTAAAACATTTCAAATAATTAATTTTTTTTAGAAATTACGTAAATTATAATAAACAGCTTTAAGTGAACAAATATACAAAATAATATTTATTTTCACTGTTTTTCTGCTTTACACCCCGTATACTAATTAAACACCAGAATTTCCGAGTTTTTGGCAATTACGCCATTTTTTTGAATAGCAGTCCGTCAAATTAATATTTGTTTTGTTTTTTAATTCAATTATCGACGTTTTTTCTACTTCGAAAATAACACATACTCTTTCGATTTTACGATTGCATTGTTGTTGCATTTTGTGTATTTCGTTGACGAAAATTTGAAAAAAGGAATCACTCGAACGAAATCGAAAAATAAATCAACTATGGAATTTTTGTTTAAAGAATAATTTGTTTGATACTAAACGTTACCAACAACAATTGACCGATTTGAACCGTTCGCTGCTTGAAAAAAGGCCAGGATACCGAAAGAAGCAACGCAAAATCATTTTTCTTCATGGCAATGCTCCATCACATACGACAAAATCGGTTCGCGACACGATGGGGCCACTCAGCCGGGAATTTCTACCTCATGCGGCTTACTCACCAGACTTGGTTCCTTCCGATTACCACTTGATTGCATCGATGGCCCATGAACTTGCTGGTTCGTAGCAAAAGGGGAAGATTTTTTGGTGTGGTATTCACAAATTGCCCGAAAGATAAGAAAAATGTTGAAGAAGCGATGGAACATATACCTTGAATAAAGCTCTTTTTATCATTCTTCTGAAGTTAACATGTTTTTTGGTAAATTAATCCGCATTTCATACTTGTACACCTGGGTACATAAAACTAAGTTTATTAAATTAACTAGGAAACAATTCTTTATTTCATATGCAGTAATAAATGAGCTCGAAAAAACAGTTTTTAAATAGAAAAATAGATTGATCTAGTTTCCAGTCATGTATTTTAGTTTTCGAGATAGAATATGATTTGAAGATTTTTATTTTTCGGGATATGAGAATTTTTTATGTATTTTAGGGAGGGCATCCACCGTTTGAAAGAGTATTTTTTCGGGCTATCTTCACATACTTAAGTCCGATAATACCATGCTTTTTCAAATCCAAAAATTATTGAAAAGATTTTGCTCAAGAAACTCAAACCAACAACAAACAACCAAAATTTGATTCCAACACACCAATTCGGGTTTAAACATTAAGAACTTGCCCTTTCACTTTTAACTATTTATTTATTTGTTGCTTAATATAGTTAACATTTGTTTGAAAAAATCCACTCCATTCAACCACCACAACCAATTCCATTTTGAGCAAGGCCTGCTCATTCACAATCGAGTAAGTGGTTTGTAGTGGACCGTATAATTTGAAAAAATATCCATTTTGTGCATGTCCCAATTTTGTCCACGAATGAAATGCATTCATTTTAGAAGTAGCATCCAAACAGATTATTCACTTTTATATCTCATTATAGTGATTCTCTTATTCGATGAGTTTGTTGTCTTTATTGTTGTCATTCTTCAAATCCATCTTACAAATTCAGCCCACCAAGTTATTTGTGTTCCTAAAATCCACACGATTTTTATACGACTGTCTCTATGAATTTGTCGCCTGTATCCTTGGTTGTGACGTTATTTACAGCGACGAAATTGTAATTATAAATCGCGACCTTATATTAATACGCTCAAGTTGTTTTGAAATATTAACGTGCAAAGTTGTATGGTCCAAGTATTTTAATATTACTAATGTTTTCCTCCTTATCAATTTTCATTTTTCTCAGCATTTTCCTCCTTTGTCGATTTACGGAATCCGTTGGCTGGATATTGGTGGCACGTTAATCTTTAAAATTGTATTATAATAATCGATATCTTGGTGGGACATGTATTTAAACATGGACTTTAATTAAATGTTCACGTTTGATATTTGGAATTTCACAATCGCGCTTACGGCTTTTGGATCCACTAAAGACAAGTTTTTGTTCATTGCTATACGTTTTCTTCTCGTACTCTTAATTAAAGGTCTCAAATTGACCTTGATGTATCTTTCAGTGACGTATACGAGAGATTAAATTGAATTGTAGATAGTTCTTGTGAATACTTAACCATTCGTACTGACAAAAACGACGACGATTTATATTTTTTAAGACCCTTAAGACGCCAATCGGAGAGACAAACTCATTTCTTGCTAAGTTTTTCTCAATTTCACTGTAAGCGTGATGTACTTCTTATATGACTGAATGCCCCGGAAGTGAGTAACGCATTTCTATGAATTCAATATTGGGATGTTGAGCCAAGAACCATTTAATAGCATAGGCCATGTAAGAGTTTGTGTTCTGTGGAACACATGAATCAATTCAAGTGATTAGTTTGATGAAATCATTATTTTCAAATATCCTCTCTAAAATTTTTATCAAGGCAGACGCAATATCGTTTCCAGACCGGCCTCCTGTATACTCACTCCAGACAATATACACTTTTTGAAGTTGAAAGATGGGCAGTCAAATTGTAATAATTTATTGTCGGATGGTAAAATATCTCGCCTATCTCCGATTTGGGACAAGTGATTACATTTTCAAGATCGAAGCCTAGTATCGGGATGTCGCTTTTCTTGTCATTTTCTTTTAAAATCCTCATTGCCTGTTTCAACGAAATGTGTTCTGCATATACTGACCCTCTTTTTACTCATTACTAGGACTCATTACACATTGTAACTTATAGATCGTACATTTTCGTAATCTTTAGGTTGCCTTCTAAATAACGTTTATTGGTCTTCAATCGACAGGATAAGTTCAGGGTTACTCGAACAATGATCTGATAATTGCTGTACCAAAGTGAAAAGTATTTATTTGGATCTTGATGCTTTCAATTGATCTTGATGCTTTTTAAAATTCAAAATAAACTTTATATGACTGATCCTTACGCTTTATTAGAATTGGTGTACAGGAAACGTGAGCACCGATTTCGGGTGTACAAATAAATATGGTTCTCTCCGATACTGCATGGTATTTATTTATTTATTTATTTAAAGAAACCTATTCTGTGATTTTCATGTATGATTTCAGAATTTAATTTAAAACAAAAATATTAAAAAAATAAAATAAAAAAAATTAAAACACAGAAATATAAATGAAATCTTGATTTAACAATTAAAAATTTAAAAATTAATTCTTAAGTATATTTTTGAAGTTGTCCTTTGATAAATTAAAGTCAAATAGGTCGTCGACGATGTTGAATGATTAAGGCAACCTCCTATTAATGGGATTATTTTCTCCATAGTTTGTGGAATGGTGTTCTAGTGCTAAAAATTACGAATGTGAAGTTTTCGACAAAATTAAAAAATAACGAAACATGGCGGACTACAAAAATTTGTGGAAATCACAAAAATGCACATGTATTAGTAAAACAGTTGACAAAAGCAATGCTAGGATTATTTAAAAAATTTGCTATGAAAATCAACTGCTCGCTAATACGCAATTAGTAAACTAGCGACTTCGGTAATGACAATAACAAAAAATAGATAATTACGAAATTCGAAATGTTCAAACAAATAAAAATTATCCCCATTTTAATACGATGACGTAGACCCAATAGTTATTGACCCTGAACGTGATCCATTTTTGCGAAACTAAAATAAATGGGATTTAGACGTTCACTGTATCGAGAATTGGCCACCTCACAGAGATTTCTCACAAACATGATATGTGTGCTTAGTTACCTTATGACATTCTTAACAAACTAAAAATTATCCCCATTTAAATGCGATGACGTAGACTCAATAGTTATTGAGATTTCTCACAAACATGATATGTGTGCTTAGTTAGCTTATGACATTCTTAACAAACAAAAATTATCTCTATTGTAATGCGATGACGTAGACCCAATAGTTATTGATCCCGAACGTGATCAATTTTTGCGAAACTAAAATAAACGGGATTTAGATGTTCACTGTATCGAGAATTGGCCAGCTCACAGAGATTTCTCACAAACATGATATGTGCGCTTAGTTAGCTTATGACATTCTTAACAAACAAAAATTATCTCAAATTTAATACGATGACGTAGACCTATTTGTTATTGACCCCGAACGTGATCAATACATCAATAACAAATGGGTCAATAACAAATGGGTCTATGTCATCGTATTACAATAGGGATAATTTTTATTTGTTTAAATATTTCGAATTTCGTATTAATCTATTTTTTGTTATTGTCATTGCCGAAGTCGCTAGTTTACTAATTGCGTACTAACGAGCAGTTGATCGTCATAGCAAAATTTTTAAATAATTCTAACATTGCTTTTGTCAACTGTTTTACTAATACATGTGCATTTTTGTGATTTCCACAAATTTTTGTAGTCCGCCATGTTTCGTTATTTTTTAATTTTGTCGAAAACTTCACATTCGTTAAAAATGCATGGTTTCGAAATGTTCTGCAAGGCACATGAATTGATATGTTTTCCAAAATGTATGCTGAATCAATGTGACCAAGCAAAACGTTAAAAATGAAAGCCGCACCTAAGAGAACAGCAAATTTAGAAAAGTTGTTCAAGACTGCGAGAAATATATGATTTTCATAGAAACAGAAATCTATATGCAGGATTTCCATTGGCCTTTTCGGCGTTTCTGTAATTTCATAATCAATTTTTAATGACTGTCTGTCGTATTTTGTCTGCAGGCATATATTGCAGTTATTAATGTAAGATGTTATGAGGTTTTTCATATGTGGAAAATAATGTGTCCTTTTGATGAACTCATAGTTCTCCAATATACCTCTGTGATGGTTTTCTTCATGCCTTTTTTGATCATAGCATTCTGATCTTCAGGATCTAACACATCGGTTAGAAGGACATTTGCTCTTACCAAATAGTTTTTTGAAGGGTTTCCAAATTTTTCCTGATAAGCTTCTTTAGCTATATCAAAGACTATATCATCACACAAAATACCTGTAACTCGATTTTTTGTTACAAATGTTTTGATATTAAGTTTTATAGTTGGTAAATGGTAATTAGGCATGTAAATTATTACCCCATGTTTTCCGAAGGGGTGTTCGTGAATGATATTTTAACATAACATTTCGGGAGCAATTCTTATTATCAGCTGTGAGCTGAAATGATTTATTGGGGAATTAGTTGTTGGTACAATGTCCTCGGTTTCACTTCCACTTTCTGGTTCCGTGGAGCTTTCAGATATGTCGGAAGTGTTAATATTATTAATAGTAAGAGGTTCGGGTTGTATCCGTGATAAGGCATCCGCGTTCGTATTTTATACACCCTTCTTATATACGATTTCATAATCGTATTCCTCTAGCTTCAATCTCCATCGAATCAGTTTCGAATTGGGTTCTTTGAGGTTGAAGAGCCATGTCAATGGCTTGTGATCTGTCACGATTTTGAATTTTTCACCGAATAGATATGGCCTAAAGTATTTCGTGGACCAGACGATTGCCAAAAGCTCCTTCTCTATAGTGGAGTAATTTTGCTCCGTAACCGTTAAGGTTCTGGAGGCATAGCAAATTGGTTTATCCTTCCCTATTGGGCCTTGTGAAAGCACGGCTCCAACGGCTACATTACTTGCGTCTGTAGTAAGGATAAATTCCTTGGTAAAATCAGGGTATTGCAGGATTGGTTCGTTGCACAACAATTCCTTGCAATATTCGAAACAATGTAGATACCTTTTGTCAAGAACTATTTCCTTGCCCTTCCTTAAACGGTGTCGGTGGTCGACGGAAAATGCGGTTTTAGGGATATCTTGTTTTCGCACCTCTATCTGGTGAAACCCAGATGCGAGATCCAAGGTTGAGAAATACATACATTTCCCTAATTTATCGAGTATATCGGTGATGTTAGGTAGAGGGTATCGATCTTCGACAGTTTTCTCATTTAATTTGCGGTAGTCGATTACCAGCCGCCATTTGACTTTTCCGCTGGCGTCCGCCTTTTTCGGTACAATCCAAATAGGGGATGACCAGGGTGAGAAACTCGGGCGTATGATTCCGTCTTGTAACATTTTATCGATCTGTCTTTTGACTTCCTCCTTGTGAACATGAAGATATCAATAGCTTTTAGTAAGGACGGGCTTGTCATCTTTAAGATTTATTTCGTGCTTTACAGCGTTTGTAAAGGACCGACGTTGTTCTGTTTTCAGATATAATTCTTCGTATTGATGACATAATTTTAAAATTGCCGTCTTTTCTTCACCGTTGCGGTGTTCCGTTCTAATTAAATTAGATATAGTTTCACTTGGAATGAGTGGAATTCCTGAATGTTACAATGGTTGGATTCAGCTCGATACATTTTTCTGAATAATTCAGCTTTAATCGGCTGTTCGATTACTAAAGTATGGGATTTGTTACTATAGTTGGCTACTTCTAAAACTGCATACCAATTTTTGCAGTGGTAAATCCCTTCAGGAATAATTAGATGTTTATTGATCGTTGTAGGGGTGATATATATCGCCATTTTCGACATCAACCGGAAGCTCGGCAGTTAACTTGCTTCTAGGTAATATGGTATAAACCTTTGAGGCATAGTTAGGTTTAAATCGTAGCGGGATTTCTACTTTGTCTGTTCTAAGAACAGATTTACCTAGATCTTCGGTTACACCTAATTATTGCATGGTTTCCAACCCTAGTAAACCATCGAATATTTATGGAATTTAAAAAGAAAGAATTCCCTTGTTTTGAATTCCATTAGTCCGGGGACAGTAACTTTTTGGTTTATTTGGTGATCGTTAAACATGGCTTTCAGGTTC
Source organism: Nephrotoma guestfalica (assembly GCA_963691935.1). NCBI lineage: Eukaryota > Metazoa > Arthropoda > Insecta > Diptera > Tipulidae > Nephrotoma > Nephrotoma guestfalica. The sequence goes on along the minus strand of OY829913.1, from coordinate 196,756,773 downwards.
ACTGGAGGTATGGAGCGTATCCGTGAAGGATGGATGAACTCTGGGTTCAAGAAAGATTTATTAGATCCCGTATCTATTAAGATTTTTAGAACTTTAGTTTTGCTTAAGTTGACATGTATATAAGGAAGCGTATACGTTTGATGTTTATTTACATCTACGTATCCGATTCCAACGGGGAGGCTTCTGGATGAAAATTTTCCTCATCTATCTCACCTTCTTCTAGATCGGGGAAATATGGTTGAGGCTGTTCTTCGTAGCCCTCTTCCGTTACTTTCTGTTGATCTTCGGACGTATATAACTCCTGTGACCGAATCTTTGGGGGACCCATCGGTTGGAATTGGAAGTTGTTTCTGTTGTTTATACTTGAAAATTGTTTGTATGGGTTTTGGTTAGACACTGTGTCCATTGGTTCTTGTCTTCTTGGTGGAACCATTGGTGGTTTAAATCTGTTATAAGTCTGCCCGTTTCCGTTTACCATTAGATTTTGTTTAGTGAACGGTCTATGGTTGTAATACTGAGGCATGGGACGGTAACCATAACTAGGGCCAGGATGGTTGTTCCGTGTAGGATTTCCGTAAAGGATTTTCGGCACCGCCGTTCATTGTGGAATCGGTACAATGTTAATATTCGTCCCTTTCTTCATGTACCCCATATTTTGCTCTTTGAGGCAATTTGTGAATTCCTCTGTAAGACTAGTGGGCTGCATGGCCCGAATCAAAGAGCCCATTGGCTCTCTAATCACGATTGCACTTGTTTCATTTAGCTTGACTTGATTTATAATAGTGCTTTGTATGTCGATTATTTGAGCAAAATACTTTTCTATGGTGTAACTACCTTGTGAGGTACTGTACAAGTCCCTCACCAAGTTGGTTTCATTTCGCTTGTCAGCGTAATGTGTTATAAGATTATTTTTTATGGCCTCCCACTCTAATGGAGTGCCATACATAGTCAAAACTTCATTGGCGTCACCCGTGATTTTATTCCTAATAGCTCTGAGAAATATTTTAGAGCATGGGTGTCCGTCAATCGCGTTGCACTACGTAATAATTTCTTCTACGTTCTCTATAAATTCGTATAGAGTGTGCCTGCTTCACTCGTAACGCGGAAGATCTTTAATCGCGTCGGGAATCCTAAGACTTTTGAATAAATCGTTAGCGTAATTGTCGTTATTGTTTTCACCGTGTTCTTGCATTTTATTATTAAATTTAGTTTCGTTATTTTTTGTATTTGCTTGATTGATATCGACAACCGTCAGGTTAGTAAAATTTTCCGGGAAATTATCTAAATTCACTAAAATATTCTGTGGTTTGAAATTCTATAAGCCGTAGAATTTTCGTGAGTTGCTAAGCTAGTCTGTCTGATTAAAGGGTTTATATTGGGATTTGAATTGAACATAAAATTTGAATTACCAAAATCACGCTTACCATGAGAAAACTATGATGACGAACGCCACGAACATCGATGATCCGCCGATTCTCGTACTTGCACGTCACCTTTTTTTTTTTGGTTGTTTTTAATTACTTTTTTTCACTTTTCTGGTACGTACGCCAGGACGTCTTTTTATAAAATTTTATTAGTTCTCTATCTCGCTTACCGTGGGTCAGGGCAAGATAGATATTAGGAAAAAAAATGTTATTATCGGTTTGCTTATTATTCCAATCGATTTTTCTATGTTCTTTCTATATTCACTTTGTACCAATTAACCGTTGGTATGAGCACTTATACGATAACTCCGAATATAGGTATAATTTCACAATTCTCGTAAACTATTATATTTTTATCTTATATGTTATCTTTCACGATTTTTAATTAGTTATCGCGTAGGTTAATGGATATTAAAAAATATCCGCCACAACTGCGCCACTTATGTTTTTAATCACTGGATTATTATAAAAAAACAATTTATTTGGGTTTAACTTATTTATTCGTTTTATTTATTGAAATTATTTATTTAATTTATACTTTAATTTGATGTTTATTATTCAATTTACTTAATCTATTACATTGACACTTGATATGCAAAATGTGCATAAATGCATATCTATGTATTTATGCATATTTTGCATTTTTTGTTGCGCGTGGTTTTCCCGCGCACATTTAAAAAGTAAATCCCACGTAGCATTATGTTTTTGTTGTTTTACAGGTAGTATTACGTGAAGAGGTTCGTAACTTTTACTTTTCTTAATATTTAAGTAAAGCGAGTTTCGATCACACCACTCACTTAATCTATCGATGTCTTCTTGAAGTTTCTTCGTATCTAGCATTCCATTAACAGTACGAAAAATTTTCACGTCATCAGCAAATATGAGAACGTTTGAGTTTTTGATTATCTCGGTTATTTGATCTATAAAAACAATAAATATCCACGGCCCGATGTGAGATCTTTGGGGAACACCAGACGTAACTTTGATAATGTTTGATTCTCATTTCCCATTATTACAAATTGTCGCCGGTTTGATAGATAGGACTTGAACCAATTTATGTAATCGAATGAAAACCCAAATGCGAATAAACTCCGGAGTGCTTTTTGATGGCAGATGGAATCAAATGCTTTACTGAAATCCGTATACGCTACATCAACTTGATGATGGTTTTCTATCTCATTAATTATTTTACTGGTGAATTCAACCAGATTAGTTGATGTGGATCGGCCAGGCATAAACCCATGCTGGTTTATTGATATATGACGTGCAATTGTGGATTTAAAGTTGTTGCATAAAACTAATTCAAACAATTTTGGAATTGATGATGTAGTTGATATTCCTTTGTAGCATGTAACGTCATCTCGTTTGCCCGATTTAAAAATTAGTGTATTTTTTGAAATTTTCCATTTTTCGTGAAACACCGCGGTGCTCAAGGTGTGGTTGAATAGGTAGCATAATGGAATTGATAAAATGTCAGCTTACTCTTTCAGAATAGAAGAGGGTATATTGTCAAGGCCACAACCGTCTCCAAATCCCTTTAGAGCCGATAAAATGTTATCCTCATGTATAACTGGAGGAGTTATTGTTACGTTGGTATTGCTGGGTTGTTCGTATAATCCACTAGTAACGCTTGGTTTATAGACTGATTGGAAAAACTTCGCGAACATGTCAGCTCCTTGCTGGTCAATTTCGCGTTTATTCCTAACGTATTGTTTTTTTATTATTTGGCACTAGCTCCAAAAATTTGGTGCCATATGGCACAACCGGTTTCAAAATTTACAATTTTTAATTGTTTACATTTTTTAACATAATAATTTAATTTTAATTTTAATTTCTTTTCATACACCTAGCACACATCGATCCCCTTTCACACTTCTATCTGACTTGTTCTAATAAATTCATACACATTCTTTCGTTCATATACGAATGGGAATGAATTCGTAATAATTCAGTCAAACTACTTGCACTCAATAGAACATCGAAAATTTGTCTGCTCTGGTTGAATGCAGAACATTTCAGAATCAAATGTTCGATGTCCTCCACAACCAAACAGCTTTCACATAATTCACACACAACCAAATTGCGTTTCTTCAAACATTCTTTCCAATTTCCATGATTCAATCTCACTCGTTACGTAGTTCTTAACATTCTAGTACCTCCTTTGAATACCTTATAGAACTGAATTCAACTGACATTTTTCAATAAACTCTCTCTCCCATTTTCTCCACAGATTCACCTGAAAATACTTTCAATCTGTAAGTGTGAAGGTATCCATTGAAGGATGACCTCCCTCCCACAAGATTGAAGATGCTTATACTGCATTTCCACATACACATTGCCATGAGTTCCCCCCACCCTTACTAATTAATACCAACCCACTCCGGAAGTCAGAGAATAACACTATTCTCCTTCTCCCTTCTGTCATTGCCAACTTGACCCCTTCCATAATCCCTATCAATTCTGCATTCATTATACAGATACTGTCATGCACTCTTACCATTTTCTCTTTCCTCCGGAAGGAATATAAATTCCGACACCTACTCGATCATCATTTACACTTGCATCTGTATATACTTCCACATGTGCAACATAATTCATTCGCATTTTGCAAAATTCACTCTTAACCGATAACTCATTGATCATTGCTTTTGTTGTGTCACCAAACTTCAATCGCACTATTAGATTGCTCGGAGGGACTTTCGGATTTGCCGGACGAATCTTGGAGAATATGTTAATATTTTCCAAGATTACCAGTGATACTGTTGTCTGTTTGTAAACCGTCCCTCTTTGCAATCTCTCTTTCATTTCATTCACCAATTTATTGTCCTTAGTTAATATACCCAGAGTCTCTCGCACAGTGATCCATTCCCTCTTATAATCACCTAATTCAGACCACAAAGTGTGTATTGGTGTCGAATTGATCGCTCCCAATACCACTCTAGCACACACATTCTCCACAAGCATCAACTTTTTAAACCCATCCTTGGACTCATCACCATATATAATTATTCCATACGCAATTTTACTTGACACTAGCGTCTTTCGTAACATATCAGTCACACCCGGATGAGCTCTCCATTTCGTTTTGCTCACCCTTTTAATCACGTTCAATCTACTCTTACAATTATCGACAATTTTTCTATATGCACTTTGAAATTCATTCTTCTGTCAATCCAGATTCCCAAATACCTAGTCAATTTCACACACACAATTCTCTCATTATACCATTCGCACATCCACCATCCGATTCGTTCTAAAAGCCATACTACAACATTTACTCGAATTTACCCTCAATTTCAATTCACTCAAACATTCGGTTACCTGAATCTCACATTCTTGAGCCCGACTCAATGCCTCCTCGATGGTCGTCCCCTTGCCCATCAGGACAAAGTCATCTGCAAATTGCAAAATCCTAAAGCTTTTTCAAAATTGTTTTGGATTTACTTTGATTTTTTCTTGAACTTGATCGAGATACGACCTGTGCTTTTATTTGAAATAAATTTCAAATTCGTTACTATGTTCTAGAAACATTGTTTTGTCGGCTTCTAACCCGCTTTTTAACATTTTGGCATACGCTTTCGACTTCCGATTTTTTAAGTTAACTAGACTATCATCGAATTACTGAGGATGAACATTTTTTCGTTTACAGCACATAGGTACATAAAGTTCGAGGCCTTGCTGCATAATGTCATTAAATTTATCAACATTTTCGTTTATATCATTGGAATTGAGAGTTGTTTGCCAGTTGATGGAATCTAGGTAAATTTGTAGCCCCGCACGATTTGTATTTTGAAGTTGTATTTGATTGGTTGTAGGTGTTCCGAACTCGCCATTAAATTAGTTGAGTCAAATACAATATCTAAAGAATTGTGATTGATATCGTTAATTACAAAAGGCAACACGGATTCTGAAATTTTGAAAGTGTCAATGTCGTTGCTGAAGACAAGATCCAGTAATCTATCACGATTATTAGTAATTGTGTTTATCTGGTTCAAATTATAACCAAGCATGGCATCCACAAAAAAAGATTCAGCATCTGTTATATTGTTTGGAAAAATAAAATTTAGTTCCGGGTCCAGATTCCATATTATATTTGGAAGGTTAAAATCACCAAGCACAAGAACTAAATTTGACGAGTTTGCTGTACTAATAACTTCATCAATCGCATGCAAGGTGCGTAATGATCACTATTTGATTCAGGTTGTATACATGCTGCGTAAATGAATAGATTGGTTTGGTTAATTTTGATTTTTACACATATTTGACTATTTGTTCGACTCTCGATGGGGCTAAAGTTACTGGAGCATTCCAGAGTTTAGAATGTACTACTATCAGTACGCCACCATTTCTTTGAGCTAGTTTCGAAAGACCGATGATGGAAATACATAAAACTGTTGTCATCCGGAATTTCCCGATTAGACTTAACCGTACACTCGAATCTACAAACCAGACTGTATGAAAAACTGTATACATATATAGGTGCAACTGCTTTAACAAAAACTATCTTCTAAAACGAATCTTACTAATTAAATGAAGGTCAGACGAAATTTATTAGTTCCATATAATTTAAACATACGAATCAAGCTCATTTAACACCAATATATTGTAAACTAAATGATTCAGCTTCTGTATATTTAAAGTTATCCGCACAATGCACTGATTGTATTTACGTAAGTAAGGTAATAAAAGAATAAAGATTAACAAAATTAATTAACAGTAGTACCCATATTACGATGATATCACCAAATTTCGTAAAACTGATTTTAACTAATTAAATTAAATTTTTAACAATGACTGCAAAAATAAGTTAAGTATGTCAAGTAAGCACAATTAATTTCAAAGTACATATTCTCCCTTCAAAAATATTCTAATTAACAAATAATTGACATTGAATAGTTTTGTACAAAAGCTAATTAATCAAAGGTAGACAAAAAAATCATTACAAATTATTATTTGGTCGTTAATTACTCGCAAGTATTTAAAAAAAAAAAACTAAAAAACTGCGAAAGAATTCGCAAGCTTTTTTATATGCATGCATATTAGAATCTGACAAATTAACAAATCTGTTTTAATGATCAAGCATTTAATTGTATTTTAATAAAACACAGGTAATAAAAAAGCACTTTTAAATCACGGTCAAATTACTGTATTACACAAGCAGCAAAACAATTATTTTGAAATATTTGCAATAATTAATCGAAACCAGTGGTGTAAAGAGAATATTTTTTTGCTGTGTAATTTTTTATTTTTTATAATTAATCGTCAAGAAATTAATAATTCTAAATAACTTCGTGATTTTGCCATTGGGGAAATCTTCAAGATAATTGAACTCTAGCGGCTGTGGGTAATAGATGTTTGCGATTACTTATTCATACATTTTACTGATATGAGAAAAATCTGTATACTATATATTAGGTGTAAAAGTGTGTCGACACATCGTCTGCTCAGTACCTTAAGCGCATTTATTTTGCTTGCTTTACCATAAATCTGTACCATTTTATACTAAAATTTTAAAATTTGAAACTACATTTTATTTTAAATTAAACTTATTACCACACCACAATCGAGCTCGCACAAAAAATCCATCTTTTATTCAATTTTACGCGATTTTGTTATTTAAACCGCAAGAATCTCTAAAATACTGCCTACATAAAAACAAAAATCTTCTTAAATTAAATAATTTTTTGCGTGCAACAAAAACCATCAACCAAACCAAAAAAAAAAAAAAACTTAAAGTTAAATTTAATAATAAAAAATAAAAAAATTATTAATTTGTTGTGTTAAATTATAATAAATATTATTTTTATTGCAGAGAAAAAATTATGTTGCGCTTAAAGACATAACAGGAAAAAAAATAAAACATACTCTAAAAGGTAATATCGGTATAGAAATAAGAAGTTAAATCTTAAATTAATTTAAGTAGAAAATAAATCGGTGTATTAAAAAATATGAACAAAAAACTCGTAACTTATTAATTTTAAGGTTTATTCTATTAATAATTTGTAACAATTAACTAAACAATTTAATGGAAATTAGTTATGAAATTAATTAAGTAAAATAAAGTTTATGCGCAGTGTGATTGAAATAAAGATCAATGAACTTTATTTAAAGAAACCTTATAGATACTTATGGTTTCAGATTTTAAAAAATTTTATAATACGTACAGTGATGGAAACTGGAAAGTCTCATTTTCATTTTTTGGTAAATATTTAGTTGCGTAATTACATGACAACCAAAACTTCACAAAAAATGTTTGTTTCCCATGTATACGGACGAAAAAGCTCTTAGGGAAGCTGTCACTTTAGGTGGACAGATGTCAATCAAAAATCACTGGCATCTCCCAATTTATGGAAAAAAATTAAGTATAAAGTTTTATCCCGATCAATCAATCCGTATATGGGCTGTGCAAGGACTAAATTTTCGTTGAAAAATACCTTTTTGTCAAAAATCGTCTTTTCCGCTTAAATTTTGGAAAATTGTAAATTAGATTTTTCTAAAAAAATAGTTGAAGAAAGTTAATAGAATGATATGGAAGGTGTCACGCCCATTATCTTGAATAATCAAAAATCATTATTTCACAAAACTAACAAAAATCAACCCCTGATCAACCTGTGCGCAGATGTCCACCACATTTGGCCTGGGTCTTCCAATTTATGAAAAACTCTTTAGTACGAAGTTATATTACGAATGGTCAATCTTACGAATGGTCTGTAGAGACGCCGAATTATCACTGGGATCTCCGAATTTATAAAAAGCTTAAGTATAAACTTTCACCCCGATCGATCAATCCGTATGGGCTGCAATGGACCAAATTTTTAGATAAAAATAGTTTTTCGACAAAATTCGTCATTTCCTCTTAGTTTTGGTAAACCGATCTAGACTGGTATTTTTTCAAAACTAGTTTAGAATCTGTTAGTTCATAACCGTTTTTCTCGCAAATTGTTTACTTTTTAAAATACCTGCAATAAACGAAAAAGCTCCAACTGAAGTTTTCACTTCATGTTCAAAAACGAAAAAGGTTTTATGGAAGACGTTTTTTCCGGTGGAGGCCGACGTCGGCTTAAATTCACTGGGGCCGGCCAATTTGTGGAAAAGAAGTAAGTTGAAGTATCTTCCCGATCAATTAGTCCATCTGGGCTGTATAGGGGTGAAGTTTTTTGTTTAAAAATGATTTTTGTTAAAAATAGTCATTTCCGCTTAAATTTTTGGAAAACTGATCCAGAACAGTACTTAAAATGTTTGCAAAATACATAAAAGCTCCTATGGAAGCAGTGATTTTCATTGAACCGGTTTCGACTAAAATTAACTAGGAACTCCTAATTTGTGTAAAAGTTGAAGAAAGAATAGTTGGAGAAAATTAATAAAATCATATGGAAGGTGTGATGTATCTTATGTTGAATAATTAAAAATCATTATTTCTGCCTTAATTTCAGAAAACCAACAAAAATCAACCCTTGTTGAAGTATTAAGCTTTAAATTGAAAAAGCTCATACGGAAGCTACCACTTGTGGTGCGCAGATGTCCACCACATTTCGCCTGGGTTTTTTAATTTATGAAAAACTCTTTAGTACGAAGTTCTATTACGAATGGTCAATCTGCCTGGTATGTAGAGATGCCGAATTTTTGTAAAATAAAGTAAAATTCAAATTAATTTTCAAAACGTGGAAGCTGGCAGATCAAAAATCACTGCGATCTCCCAATTTATAAAAAAGCTTAAGTATAAAGTTTCATCCCGATCAATCAATCCGCATGGACCAAATTTTTAGTTAAAAATAGTTTTTTGACAATACACGTCATTTCCACTTAAATTTTGGTAAGCTGATCTAGACTGGTATTTTTTCAAAATTAGTCTAGAATCTGTTAGTTCATAACCGTTTTTATCGTAAATTATTTACTTTTCAAAATACCTGCAATAAACGAAAGAGCTTCTACTAAAGATGTCACTCCATGTTCAAAATTGAAAAAGGTTTTATGGAAGATGTTTCTTCCGGTGGCTATAGACGCAGTCACCTTCATGAACCGATTCCGACTAAAATTTACTAGGAGCTCCTAATTTGTGGAAAGAACACAGCGACTAAATTTTTGGTGGTAAATAGTTTTTTGCCAAAAATTGCCATTTCTGCTTAAATATTGGAAAACTGTAATTTAGGTTTTTCTAGAAAAATAGTTTCATAAAATTTATAAAATTCTATAGAAGGTGTGATCTCACTTTTCTTGAGTAATCAATAATCATTATTCCTGCTTTAACTTCAGAAAACGAACAAAAATCGACTCTTGTTGAAATATTAAGCTTCAAATTGAAAAAGCTCATACGGAAGCTACCACTTCTGGTGCGCAGATGTCCACCACATTTCGCCTGTGTCTTCCAATTTATGAAAAAATCTTTAGTACGAAGTTTTATTACGAATGGTCAATTCGCCTGGTATGTAGAGACACCGAATTTTGGTAAAATTAAGTCAAAAATCACTGGGATCTGCGAATTTAATTTATAAAAAAGCTTAAGTATAAAATATCACCCCGATCAATCAATCCATACGGTGTACATGGACCAAATTTTTACTTAAATATAGTTTATTGACAAAACACGTCATTTCCGCTTAAATTTTGGTAAACAAATCTAGACTGGTATTGTTTCAGAATTAATGTAGAATCTGTTAGTTCATGACCATTTTTCTCGTAAATTATTTACTTTTTAAAATACCTGCAATAAACGTAAAAGCTCCTACTGAAGATGTCACTTCATGTTCAAAAACGAAAAAGGTTTTATGGAAGATCTTTCTTCCGGTGGGGGCTGACTTCGGCCTAAATTCACTGGGTCGTCCAATTTGTGAAAAAGGCTCAGATATGAAGTTTTGTCCCTATCAATTAGTCTAGTCAGCTGGGCTGTACGGGGGTGAAAATTTATAATACTAAAATTTTATTGCTAACGGTAGAGTGTTAGTCATAAGAAGAGATAGATTATTAATCGCAAGTAGATTAGTGTTGTCTTGTCATTTGATACCAACTGTCGCCTACATCTAGATGGTGGCTTTCTAATGTGTAGAAAGAGTGAAAGGCAGGCCCAGCGATATGAGGGAGATCCTGTGTAAAAACGTGGTCGTTCAATCAAAATCAATCAATTAAATTAGTCTTTCATAAACAGGCATTAAGCCCTGTCAAATGGCTATATTGGCAACAGTCCGGATTACGGTTATATAAAAGCACATATCGACATTTTGTCAAATATCATCCAGTAGCATCCAGAGTTAAGAAGCATTATGTCCTATCAAATGGTCTTAATGACATCAATGCGGATTTAGGTTAACCTAGAGTATCGAACCATTCATGAATTTAAAAGATATTGAACTATCGAAATCTTATCAAATTACACCATTAAAGCCACATTGGAGTTTCGTCTCGATTGGGCTAAAGGTAAACGATATTAAGGCCTATCAAATGGTCAATGGTCAAATAACATTCCCTTGGACCCTTCAGAATCTCATGATAACCTAGAGCACCCGACAGATAATCTTTTGTCACATATGGGATAGAGTTAGCAGGTAATAAGACCTATCAAATGATCATAGTGGCATCAATGCGGATTTATGTTTACTTAGAGTGCTGAACCAACCACCAATAAATTTCCAAAAAATTCCACGTTCTAAATTTTATCAAATTTTATCAAATTACACCCTAGCCCCATCAGAATATGTTTACAAATTAGCTAAAATTAACGGACAATATACAAGGTCTATCAAATGGCCATAGTGGCATCAATGCGATTTAGGTTAATCTAGAGTGCCGGACTATTCAAAGCATTTCGATGAAACGGAACTATCGACATCTTATCAAATTACACCTCTGTAGCACCAACAGAATTTATTCAAAATCACGATAGAGTTAACCAGTATTAAGGCCTACCAAATGGACATAGCGGCATCACTGCGTATTTATGTTAATCTAGAGCACCAGATCATCAATGATTTGCAATAAAATGAACTATCGAAATTTTGTCAAATTATACTTCCAAAGTCCCACCAGAATTTCAGCTTCACCTTCTTCGCTACCACTATATCCCACGACGGGATTTGATCGCGTCAACAATGTTCTTCCAGATAACTCGATCGACAACAAGCAGGCACCACACACGATAACCAAGAGTATGAAGGTCCTGTTCTACGTCGTCCTTCCACCGAATGGTGGGCCTTCCACGAGGTTCAGTCCTGTAGTTCGATGTTGAGAACGAAGATCAAGTCCGAGCCATCTGAGCTTTGATAATTTAATTGTTCCAATTACATCAAAGTTGTTCAGATTATTTAAAATCGCAAGATTTAGACGTATCCAGTCCATTTCTCAATCCTTAATAGAGTCTTGCGAATAGCCAGACTCCATAGCCATATGTAGGCTTTCTCGCGATAGTCATGAAATTGGTTTCCGGTTCGTTGATATGGGGGCCGATTTGTTGAAAAGCTGTTTCCAATTTCAGCAGAACTTCTTTGAGAGAGGGGATATTCCAACTCAAGATGCATATGTCGTCAGCCTAGGCTAATGTTTGGCGTGATTTTTAATATAAACAGCTGTGCTGTATGTTGAGCTGACGATCGACATATTCTAACGAAAGACTGAATAGAATTTTGGCTATTGGCACCCCTTGCCGTACTCCTAATGTTACTTCAAAAGCTTTCGAGAGTTTGCCTTCAGTTATCACCTTGTTTTTAGAGCCGTCCATTAATATTTTGCACAAGGTTATCAATTTTGTCGGAATACCCAAATGTGACAAAACAATGAAAGTGTTCCTCTGGATACGCTATATACGCCTGTTGAAAATCTACAAATAGAAAATGCGCAGAGACGTCCATCTCGTGGCAATTTTCAAACGCAATGCTCACAGAAAAGTTTGATCGGTTGTTGACCTGCGTGAACAAAAACCGCCGTGGTAGTCGTCCAAAATGCACCCGCTGTAAATTGATAACAAGTCAACAACTACGGTGGCCAAAATCTTGTAGCCGGCGTTAGGAAAAGCGTTTCCAAGATAGTTATTACAATACAGCCGGTCTCCTTGGATTCTTTCTGCGAACCAAATCGATGAAACCGGCTCAAACATATACGGTAGAAGAGGTAATCACCGCCGCTTTTGAACATTTCGTTACAGATGCTATTTCACCATGGGTGCGTTCTAATTTTTCATTTTGGTTATGACTCTTCGCACTTCATCGTAAGATGGAGTAGACGGAGGTGTCATTTCGACATTGATATTAGTTTGATGCAATGATGTTGACTGTTTGCTGGAGGATAACGTCTGTCTATTTAGGAGTCATGAGAAATAATTTCGCCACACTGATGTTTGTGTCCATTCGTAACTCTCCAAAATCGTTTCAAATAGCGCTACTACGTTGAGCATCATTAAGACTTTTCATTTGAATCTATTTCCAGCCATGTCACATAAATGGTCAATTTTTAGAAATTTTCAAATTTTGTGTGTGCGATATATTCAATCGAGTTTCCCGGACTCCCAACATGAAAATTGACCCGAAATTTTTCCCAGGTATGATCATCATAAAGACGTTTCATTTGAATATATTTCCAGCCATATGGTAAATGGTATGGCAAATGGTAAATTTTTAGAAATTTTCAAATTTTGTGTGTGCGATATATTCAATCGAGTTTTCCCGGACTCCCAACATGAAAATTGACTTTACGTTTTTAAAATGATGTTCAATAGAAAGCACTTTATTTGAAATATTATCTGGGTATGTCACTATAGATGAATTTTCCATTTAACCTCCCCAAACATCTAATAAAACACTTAGAAAATTTTGCTTTGGGTAATTTGTTTCAAATTCGAATTAAAAATTTTTATTTTTATTTTTGTACATAGTTGTTTTTTAGGAACAGCAAAATAAAAATTTCTAATATAATTAATTGATTTCCGACATAAAACTTGTATCTGCATTATTGGCATTTTTCGGCTGGATAATTATCGGCTGTCATTTTCGTTTGATTAGTTTGCATCTACATTATCGACATTTTCGGCTGAACATTTTCGGCTAACTTTAATAGGGTTGAGCGCGTCGGTTAACTTTAACAGTTTAAAATAAACAAGAATTATGGTGTCCTATAAAAGAGGTGTGGGAAACCATTCCAGTCGAAACATGCCAGGAATTGGTGGACAGTTAATGCGAGGCGCTTTTGAGAACTTTAATTTTAATTGAATTTTGTGATTTTGTTTATTTACACCTATTATTTTTTTAATCAACAGAAACTAGAATTAAAAAAAGCATCCTTGAACCTATGTTAAATTAATAATTTTTGGATTTAAAATGATACTCGTAAGTAGTGAATAAACTATAAAATAAAATCCCCCAATTTTCTTTAATTTTTCTAATCATCCGATAATTGCAGTATTTGTGCTTTTTTGATTCACGCCTATTATTTTTGTACCCACTGTATATCAATTGTACATCCTGGAAATTTTTCTTAAATTAGTAGCGTAAGCCTACAGCTATTGACAGTCTTAAGGAGAATTTGAATTTAGAGGAAGTTTTTTGGAAGCTACAACGTTAATCGTAAAGAAGCCCTTATTTAACCCCTTGTTTAACTTTAGGGTTTTAACAAAAGATTTGTTTTAAATTATTATTTAATAGTTAAAAAATAGGTTTTTTGAAAAGTTTACGATTGTATACAACTATTGACACTTTGTTGTAATTATTGACATGTTGTTTGTTACAGCTATTGACATGGATTAAAATTCAATTCATTCATTCATTTTCATGTCTGTTGTTTAAATTTATAAAATTCATTTTATTAAACAGATTATTACATCAATTGAAATATAATTAATTTCTAATAAAAAATAAAAAAATAAATTAAATTTAATTCATTGGTTATCATAATAGATATTATCACATAGATATTTGAATTCTCGACATAAAATGCCATTAGCTACCACAATATTAGGTTTGGCCTTACGAATTGCAATTTGCACATAAATATGGGATTAAGAGTGGCAATTTTAGCGAATTGACGCATTTCACGCGGTAATCCCTCACGCATGATGAACATTTAATTCCCACATTGTATGGGGTTTGTGTTTTTTCAACGGTTTGCATTTTCGAAAACGAATATGTGCAGTAATAGCAAATTGAGCCTTTGGCAAGATTATTGCTTCCGATGTGAACAAGAAGTGAGTCTCTCTCGGTTTCACAATTGTCCTTTCCATTTTCAGAAATAGTTACGTTGGGAACTTGATTTGGAATGCTGTATAAGATAGCGGACAATAAGAGATTTCGCTACTCGCCGCAAGTGGCAGCACGATCACAAAAGAAAATTTAATTTGTTATATAACTACCAGCGGAAATTTATTATTCATTTTGCATCTCTTTTTTCACTAAATAAAACATCCCAGCGGGATAAAATATTAAAAGTGATCCTTAAAATGACAAATTGATTGGTCTCCGAAGTAAAGGAACTCGGTAAATGAAATCTTGAAATTTAACAATATTCCGTCTTTCCGCCATACTAAACGAATGACGATGAAATTTGGATAAAAGTATTGATCAGGGGTCCAAAACTTAGGAAAAAATTCTAGGATCTGTTCATGCTGGACTAAACTAGGCCATTTCATAACCAATCCTTTTGAAAACTTAAATATTTTTATCAATTTATTATCAGTTTTTGGCCAATATCTCAAAGACTTCCACTAGTAACCAATACTTTCGGTTGTTTTTCTAATAGCTTAGGTCATACTGAGACTACCAGGAAAATTTGGGGAAAATTGATGGATCAGAATTTTCACTATAATTTTTTGATTTTCTGCGGCCGGTAGGTTGTTTGGTTAACGCTTTTAATTCTAATTGCTCTTTCTTAATTTTAATTTTTTCGATTTGTATAGCATTGCATTTTCTTTTCCCTCTCAGCTTGCATATACAAAGGCGATGTTTGAACGAATGGCTTTTCTCGTTTTGCATCTTAGGTTCCTACTTTAGAAGGTGTTTCAGGCCAATCCAAAAAGTTTTCGATTGGTTTGATTGGAGTACTATTCTGATAGATAATATTAAGCCGCTGAATTTTAGTGGTAGTAACCGTGTTAATTATATCGTTTACAAAACCGTTTAATGGAAAGAATTTAATTTTCGTGTTATTCTCCAGGACGCGATGTGTCACGTGTTCAATGGTGGTCGTTATTAATAATTATTTTCGGTGCAGCACGACTAAAGGGTCCTCTAATGGAATAGATTTAGTTGGAGTTATGTTATCGCGAAGGTTTTGAAGTGGCTACATAATAGCCTCACCCGTTTGTGTGTTGTTAACCAGAAGCTCCTCATCAGTATTCGCTATCACCAATTCTTTTCCGACCAGGTCGCTTAGTGGACCGTAAATATAGTTTTCCCCCTCAACATATATAAAATCGTGTATCTCTTTTATTAATATGTTCGCTGTCCTCATTCGTTAGATATTCATCTTCGTGAAATGGCTCAATTGTAACGGAATTCTATCCAATTACATTACCAACCCAAATCTAAACATTTAAAAATTACCTATTGGCAAATCCTTCGAGGTAACACCCCAACATTATATCATAAATATCTACCATGCCGATTTTTCGCATTTTATTTTGTGTATATGTACTCTACGTAACCACGGTATATCGATTTCGCAAAATTGTCACGTTATTGGGCGTTATAGGGGATAGTTAAGTTTTTGGGACAGTGAGCCCCGGATATTAGTTTATAAGTTAGAAGTTGTATTTTCTTTTGTGCTTTTTTATGTTTTGTTAAAGTTCGGGTTTTGTGTTTGTGTTAAGTGATAAAAGGGATGAACGATCGGTAAGTAGAGTGATGTGGTAGGCCTGCGACTGAGAACTAATCAGTGGCGAGGTCCCTTGGTTGCTCTAAGCAAAAGCTAAGCGCGGCAGCTTCGAAAGTAACCCTGCCCATAGGCGGGACACTCCCTTTCTGGATTGATACGCAGGGCCTACGCTGTGAAAATGTGTTTAATTCTTTTTTCTCTAATCCGTGGTAGGTCCTTAGGAATTATTCCACTCAACCCTTTTTCCTTTTCTGTCGTTTTGTAATCAGTTTTTTATTCCTCGCGATAAACTAGGCCGTTATCTGGGTACCCCAAAACCCACACCGTTCCCCTCTATCAAACAGAGCTGCGGGAACAAATGCCGCATGAGGTACCAGGCAGATAATGGCAATTCTGTGAAATGGGTTGGCTTTAGCTGTAGCTAAAGTTTAGTCAACCCGTTTCACAATTGTACAACTTCGCTTTACATTTTTAACGGCCATAAATATTTTGAATAAAAGTTCAAAATTGTCATTATGCTTTTCAATTACATGCAGATGTTTTAAAATGTACTCGATCATCTGTATTTTGAAATTGCTAACAATTTCAGCAAATTGTTTTAAATTTATAGAACCACGTTCTGTCTGTAATAGTGGCAGTGAACTTGAGAGCACGATTTCAGATGATTTTCCACGGCACTTTGATAAATCTATTGCAGACTAACTCCATGGATAGAGACCGCATGCTTTGAAACCATTTTGTATGATCTGCTGTGTAATGCAACCTTCAAAGGTTTTGAAAAGCAGAGGAGCAAAATTTCTCTGGTTAAAAACGCATCCGTATTTTCCTTTCGCCACTGTACAACATTTTTGGCCCAAAAACTTTTTAGCGGTTTAAACGCAGCGTCGTCGCAGGGTTGTAGGATCCGCGTGGCATTTGAGTATAAAGCTATTATGATAATTTATAAACGCACGCATAATTCGGTAACTATTAAAGTTATATGTGTGCTATGGCCATCGACAAAAAATAATACAGGAAAGATTATTTTCTTTTTGACAAGGAACGGATAAAAATACTTCGAAATGTACTCGTAAAAAATTTCCTTAGTCATCCAGCCATTCTCAGAAATTCCCAAAGCCCAACCTTGAGGTTATGATTTGCGAATTTCATCTGGTACTCTTTTGTATGGGTAAATTACGATTGGTGGGCTGGTTTCACCACTAGCGAATTTCATCTGGTACTCTTTTGTATGGGTAAATTACGATTGGTGGGCTGGTTTCACCACTCCTCTCCCAATTTCATTAATATTACGTGCACATACATTGTAGATACTATCTGGACATTCCCGAATACTAAAATTATTAGTTTCTTGTAAATATTGTGATATTGACTCAACCCACCTTTTAATATCACTAGCACTAACTTTAGCGCTATTTTAATATTAGGGTTACGTTCCAGAAACCTGTTAAACCACCCTCAACATGGAATATTATTTTTGAAAGGGGTAGTTCTCTTATCGGTCTCAACAAACTCCTTGCGCTTTTTTGAAATGCTCTCCCAAACGGAAAATTAACGTTGCACGAGGAATATTATATTTTTTAGGAGCAAGGCTTCTTGATATTTGTTTATTTTTAATTTCTGTAAGTGCTTGTAACGGAATGGTGAGCACCCCAATACCCACGCTATTTCCTCTTAACGACCGAGCTGCGTGGCTGCATGGCGGATAGCTGGCAAATTCTATGAAACCGGGCTGGCCTCAACCAAGTAAGAGGCTAATCCGTTTCAAGTGACGCCCAAATGGGGCCCAAAATTGGCCCAAATTCTTGGTATAAGTTACCAAAAGATTCTGGAATCATTTATGAATCCCAAATTAAATTGAGGATTTCCTTCCAAAATTTCTTACATTTGTATGTATATGTAGGCACCACTGTTTCAAGTGGCGCCCAAACTTGGAGCATAACATCAGTTTCAAACTCAAATAATTTATATGTAAGTACCACTGTGTCAAGTGGCGTGTATGTAATTAATCTGATAATGTGTGGCTGCGGTATGCTTTAACAACATACCTGACCAGATGCAGTGATGGGTCACACACGCACGGAAAAGATTTCGTAATTGTCGTATTCCAGTGCTGGATCCTCGTTTTATCAGTTCATTTGTGGCATTGTCCCAACTCGCACTCCGGGGAATGAACTGATATTCGTGGTAGCATCTGCAACTCAACGAGCCTTTTCACTATGTTTTAATTCAGAACTATTATTAAGTTAGCCAACTCTTTTTCAAGAGACGTTTAAATGCGAGACATAAAAATTAGGGAGAATGATACGTTTCCCGGATGTAATGAGTATACCCCTTTATTGGCCGGAAAAAATGTCCGAGGATATAAAGGGCTGCTCATTCTCAGGCTATCAGACGTGTCCTTCCGCATCCTGATTTGCAAAGTAGAGCTGCCCTTGCAATTTTTGTTCTACAGTAAATTACCCTGCTATTAGTAAGAAATTACTTTAAGTAAAGGATAAATTTAATTTAATAAAAATATGGATTTCCTACAAAATTAACACAACGTATAGTTAGGTCGCATAATTTCCGCTTCGTCATTATTTTAAATTTACATCCCTCGGGATGGGTTTTGCAAGTCAGCCAAGATTAGGTTTAGATACGTCCAGGGTATAACTCAATTTAGTTGTTCAAATTTAGGATCTATTAGTGGTCGAGTACTGATTACAAGTTTGAACATAAACTAGCTGTAGTTATATTACGCGTTGTGGAAATCCTTATAATTGGCACATTATCACTCCCAACTGATAAAAATAGCGATTGGTGTTTGAGAGCCTAATAAAAAGGCCTCATTACCAACAATTTTCTTACTTGGTGGTAAGATGCTACTCTCACAGTTGAGCTCTTCTAAGGTTAGAGTAAGACTGCCAACTGTGGCAAAGGGGGCAAGGCTATTATCAAGATCATTTGGGTACTTTAATTTATTCTGTTTTCAAATCTACAATAGCAAAGAGGATCGCTTAGGAAAAGTTAAGAAGCCCATTGCGAGTTTGGAGATGAGTAACTGGATTCACCAAATTTTAATTTCAAATCCTTTCATTTTCCTTGTATGACCCAAGTAGTGGTAATTTTACTGTTATCCCACGGTGGGGGTCCGAAGGACCTGTGGTTGTATATATGTGGAATAATTTTTTTTGTACGTTTTTTGTTATAAGTAGCAAATTTTTTTTAGGTTAGGTAAAGTTAGGAAGTTTCTAGCGATGGTTTCCCAACGAAATTGGAAGCGCCACCATAAAGAAAACGTGGACAGCTACATCATCGGAAAGTGGATTAGACCATCTATGTGTTGACGGGCATTTACATAGATGATGTAATGGTAAAGTGAAGGCTGTTATATCGCACGCGTTATTATGAATATACCAGCGTCATAAGAATATTAAGTTTAGTGGTTTAGCCAAAGATAGGGTGAAAGTCCTCAGGCTGCAGCTGAGTGACTGGAGGCGTGGTAGAGGGAGAACAATCTCAAAGTCAATGGCAGCAAAAAGGAAAACTCCTTGAACGAATATGAATATTATAATTATTATGCCAGTGTTAGTTAGTCAATAAAATTAAGGCTAGGGTATTATAGTAGTAGGTACTCATAAAACGTAATTTATGTTTAATATCATAGATAGGTTACAATGCTGATGGTAATTCTACTGCTGTTAATGAAGGTGAGGACAAATACAGCGTCGTCAGACAACTTACAGTTTTCGAAGTTTAAAACCGAGCCTGGTATTTACTTCGAAGAGCTAGGGCGCGCGTCGCTTTCCACCAATAGCTGGAAATTGATCATGTTCTATAATCTAACCGTTTACTGGCAAGAGTGGAACTTACTACAGTTAACTCTCGATGGCCTTCAAAAAACCTGCCCCCTGCCCCTAATGTCACACAGTATATACCAAACTGCTCAGAGTTACTACAACGTGCCGCTTACCTATAGGTGGGGTTACAAAAAAATAATTATATACTGCAAGCGCCAACTCCGAGAGTCAAGAGGGCGGCATTAGATTTTGTTGGAAACATAATCGGAGATTTGTTCGAGGTGCTAAACCAGGAAATTGCAGAACGTAATATACAACTACAGCAGTTGGTCGAACACAAACCCAAGTATTAGACATGACCGCGAATATTATGAGAATGGAGAAACACCTAATGGAGTAACACTATTATGCGTTGCATAAAGAAATAGAGGGCGTTCTAAAACATGAAGAATTCACAGATACGCTGTTACAGCTAACATCAGCCATGATATTATTTCAAACGATGCAAAACGAATTAGTTGAAATATTAACTGATGTCCACCATGCGCTCACCAGCACCCAGTTATTGGACCCAGCCAAGTTGGAAGAGCAGCTAAGTGAACTACAACAACGCCTGCCCAGTATGACTCGGGTGTCATATGGGTGTCAGATATACCAGTTACTCACCACCAAAGCTGGAATAGTGCAAAATCAGGTGATTTATGTGGCGCGACTACCGCTTATACAAGGAGAAGACTATCAAGTACTAAACTTGATACCGGTGCCCACAAAACATGATCAGCAGTTCATTTTTATAGACCCAGAGTTCCCATATTTGATGGCGAATGCAGCGCGATCCGCATACCACCCAATGTCTATAGAGGCCTGGAGAGCTTGTAGGAGATGG
The DNA here is from genome assembly GCA_963691935.1 of Nephrotoma guestfalica. NCBI lineage: Eukaryota > Metazoa > Arthropoda > Insecta > Diptera > Tipulidae > Nephrotoma > Nephrotoma guestfalica. The sequence goes on along the minus strand of OY829913.1, from coordinate 196,735,897 downwards.
GACGACAGTTCCGTGATTTGCTACCTGACAGCACCGAAACACCTCATTCAAACCAAAGATATAAATTGCGAAGTAGCCTTACTAGCACACGAAAAAAAACCACCAACCCAGTGTCGCGTCAGAGCAGAGCTATCCAATGTTTACCTTCGGCAGCTACAGCAAAGAAACCAGTGGATCCTGGTGCTCGATGAAGAATCAGTATTCGATCTACACTGAAAAAACAAAACCCTACCAGTTACACTAAAGGGCAGCGGAATATTAAGTATGACTCCGGGATGTAGTTTAAATGGCCGTTCCATTCAAATTGAAAGCCCAGTAACTTGCCGCCTCAAGATGTCTTTTATGCCAACATTTAACCTGTCACAGGAAATACACACCCGTGGGGTGGTCATCAGTTCGGAGGATTAGATGTGGCACTGACAGGATTACAGCAAACCGTAGCAGAATTACAACAAAACAGCGTCCGACCCAGCTTGAATCGTAATGCTATGGTGGAAGCGACAAGCAACCTGATGAGCATAATATACCAGGAGGATGTCAACACGAGAAGAAGGAAAGAGCTCCAGCCAGGACAAGAAAGAACAACAAAGATGAACCAGTGTGGGATAAATATTTTTTTGAGCGCCTCAGCATATAGTTAGCGTGGGGCGTCCGCCACTTTGGACTGCCACGACAAGCTACTTTATTCCTCCCGTCCTTTCCAAATAGGGTATGAGGTCTCTGCTCATCTCAGGGTTTGGATTCACACTGTAACGGTATGAAATCACATTCCGTTCCCAAACACATCTCATCAAATTTCTTTATTTACGTAGCATGTCTTGTGGAATAACATCCCCAATACATATATAGATTAAACCGGCATGTCAATTTTATCACATTGTGTTTACACTTTATCAACTGCAAGCATTGAACTTACCTATATGAGATACTTTCTCATATAATAAGATAATAATAAGATAAAATCGATACAAAAAAATTCGTTTAAAATAAAAGTTTTAAGTTATAAAAGAATTTATTAGAAGAGTTGAGTGCATTTATTTATAGCGATATAAAGAGAAAAAGTGAAAATTCTACAAAAAATATATACATTTATTTTGCCGGCCCATAGTCGAGGCAATGAAGCACTAAAAAGGCTAAAAGTTCGGAATTTTTATTTTCTGAGTTCCTGAATTCAAATATGGCATTTTCGAACACACTCTGGACACCTGGTGCGCCCGAACCTGGACGTGGACGTTATTTTCGAGGAAGCTGGTTTGTCCAGCGAAACAATTTTTGAGAACGGGGCGCAGCTAGTCCTGGCAATGTACGGTGCTCCAATGTCATTCAGGAAACCAAATATTCCTGGCAAGACAAAATGGAACAAGTTACTCCAAACGAGCAGGTGCGAAATGTACAGGAAAACCGCTACAACGGGGAGAGTAAATTTGGCCAAAATTTTCCCTACAGTAGACGCCATTCAACAACATCTAAAAAGGGTATATTTTCAAGTACAAGAATGGCTGCACGGAGACCAGCTGATCATGAACCCAACAAAGTGTGGGTTGAGAAAGGAAGGCGAGAAACAAATGGAAGAAAAACCTGCGCCCAAGAATATTATGGAACTAATATTCTGTGGATGCAAAGGAGATTGTAATCTGAACACCTGCAGTTGCAGGAAGCCCGTCCTACCTTGCAATATTGCCTGCAAAATTTGTGAAGGTTCAACTTGCCTCAACACTGAAAAATATTCAGTTGAAAACGCCATTGTTGCAGAGACAGAGGCCTCAGATAAGGGAGATGTTCCCCGTATGAATACATCAGTCGATGACGAACAAAATGAGCAGACTACCGATGTGTCACGTGATCAAAAATTTCATATATAATTACGTGTCTACACATTTAAGTTATTAGTTAAGGAAATAAGGCAAACTTACAGGTTCATAGTAGTTGATTTGAGGTCAATAAAAATTATTTTAACGTTAATTACATAAATATTGACTTTCTATTCATTCTGTTTCTTTCCTCCTCACATAATCTAGAATCAACAATTCTACACAGCTATTGCAGTATTGACGTCGGTCTCTAACACATCAGATTTGGTTGTCATTCATGGGAATGGCATCGATGTCAAGATAAAAGTTCCAGTGCACCAGGTGTTGAAAGGGTAGTTTTCGACGTGAAATTTGGATTCAGTGCCCCAAAAAAAAACCCTTGAAGTTTTCGGTTTGACTTTTTCGATCATGTCAGGAAAACCTTCGGAGATGACGTTCAGGTCTAGGTTCGGGCGCACCAGGTGTCCGGGGGTCATTTTCGACGTGAAATTTGGAGAAATCCAATAATTTTCGGGTTGTTTTTGTCGATATTGTCAAGAAAGTTCTCGGGGATGACGTCCAGGTCCAGGTTCGGGTGCACCAGGTGTCCGGGAGGTGTTCGCCGATGCCATATTTGAATTCAGCGACCCGAAAAACCCTCGGGCGCCGAGTTTTTCTCGTTCCTCGCGTGATTTTCTGGAGAGTTCCACGGAGATGGGGTTCATTGGCGTTCCTGAGCTCCAGGTGTTCGGGGGGTCAATTTGAACATCATAATTGTGATCAGCGACTTCGAAAACCCCCGAGTACCCGATTTGAGCCAGTTCTGACTCTTATTTACAAAGTTTTTACATTTGCCAAAAGGCATCTCAGAAGATACATTTTTTGAATGCATTTTTGGCTGCAGCAATGCAATTTCCGATTTGTCAGAGGTACAAAGTAGGTACATTTTTTAGAAATAATTTTTGGAAGCGAATGCAAGATATGATATGAATGCAGATATTAGGGTGTCCTTCTGGTTGTCTTACGAGACAGAAATTGTTGTTGTGGTCAACCCCTTTCTACCACAACCAACTGATCGGAATATGCAATCAGAATTGCCAACTTCATTGGTTTTTAGAACACTTTTTGTCAGAAAATTGTTCATGGAACGGTCGTTGTTGTTCAATGGAATTGGGCCAATTCTGGATTACCACAAATTCAGTCACTATATTTTTCAGATGGCAAACAACATACCTGACAGGAATATACTATCTCAATTGCTTATGCCTTGGATTTTAGAACATTTTATCTCTATTGTTTTATTTGTTCTTCAGCGAAGAACGATTCGTTCTTCATTTGTTCTTGAACGATATATCTCCGTTTTTTAATAAAGTATCTTTCAGGGGTTGGTTTGGTTTTCCTCGATTTATGAATGAAAATTTATGAAAATTATATTTCTATGAAAAGCACAAATTTCATCAGTTTAGCGGCCTTTAGAAAGTTTTAAAATTAGGCTTAAATTATTTCTGGTTGGCGAAATTTGAAATTTTCTTTTCCCGTTTTTTTTCGGCTCCTGGACTAGCACTAATTTTTTCCCGTAAGCACTAATTAGCACAAATTGGGCTTAATCGGTATGCAAAGTTTCATTCTGAAATTCGAAGTTTCCCTGCTGCCGTTACCCACGTTGTCAATAGCTATAGCTCTTACGCTAATAATAGTTTAGACTGTCAGTTGGTTTGCAACTTTGAAGATATATTTATATAAAATAATTATTAAATTTTATGAATACAAGTTTTATTAATTTATATATCTTATTTAAATATTTAATTTGTAAACATTAAATGAAAATGAATTAAACGGCCTGATTTAGTACTCTAATTTTATTTGTAAATTCAGAACAGTGTACTCCATTCGCTAACACGTTAGTCAAAAACTAACCCAACCTTCCATTGTACACTAATGTGGATACTAATTACACCAATTTCGTATGGTATTGCTAAATCGTTCTTCAAAATGTATATGATTTTAAATTAATAAATCACTGTCCATTAGTACAAATTAAGAATTCTAACAAACCATTGAAACCGCAAAAAACCAATCAATAGCGTATAGTTCTGCCTGTCGACAAATAAAAATGAAAACCCAAATTAGGTTTGGACCGGAAAATCATTGTTCACGCCAAAGCCATTAACAAAATGGACAAATGAATCCAATTTATTTCTAATCATTATCTAATCTAAATGTTACAACACAAATTTTCATTGTACCTACCTTAATAAGAAGCGACTTGTAATAGAAAAATAATACCATTTCCGTTTTAATTTTTGCAAACCACCAAAATATTATAATCTTCTTCATCTCTCTTACATAAGAATTGCTTTAAAAAATCACAAAGACATCATTTTTGTACGAAGTGTTGTCATATTAAATTGTACTTAGGTTTTGTTCACATTAATTAACCGCATCAAAGGAAGTAGGTACATTTAGCTAACGAATCTAAAATGAAAAAAAGTTGATTGAATATTAAAGTTGGATGGAATTACCGTATAATTTAATTAATGCTGCCCATAAAGAGAGAGAGGATTGGTACTTCCATAAGCCATTAAATAATTCTTTTTTTCGTAATTTAACGTAAACTTATTGTTTTAAAATTAATTAAGTACCAGCTATAAAAACAAAACGTAACGATAATAGAAAATTAATCGAGAATAATTATAAGCAAATTAGAAAGTTGGCGATATCGGCAGTAAAAAATTTGCAAAAATGTAAACGCACAGCAAAAAAATTGTAAGTTTAAATTACTGCACCCCCTTAATGCGAATTATTTTAATTATTACATTATTTTTTGAAAACTTTTAAGTCAATTATACTGTTATTAATTGTAAAATTAAAGGAATGCATTTTGTGTAAATTACAATAAATTTCCATCATAATTTCATTATAAATACACTCGGTGTAGTGTGCAGGGACTGCGTACAAAAATGCGGTGGAATAAAAAACTTTTCTGTACTGTATGCAGGTACTGTTGCGCCTTTTGTTCTTGTTGCTGCAAAAACCTAAACCACCACACTTTTCTATTTTATGTAACAGCGTCTGTATGAAAAGTGCGATGAAAATGTATTATGGTGCAGTTAGAAAAGAAACTTCCATTTAAAAAATACGTAAATGCATACAGTTTTTTGTTGTACAATACAAATGACTTATTAATTACAGAAAATTATTTTGTACTGTACGAGTACAGCACAACAATATAATAAAACTTTTAACAGCTGTATAATTCATTATTATTGATTTAACAAAAACAAAATAATAATAATAATAATACATAAATATAAAATAAAAACTATTTATTTTATGGTAAAGCTAAAATGTTTGCAGTATTCTCTCTGTGTATAACCACAAATATGATAATTACATTACAGGTATATATTGATAAGGCATCGAACTGTAAACAAAGCCACTTTGTGTATGTGCAAATTTTTTTATTTTTACAATGTATCGTTACTTTTATTGCGAATAGTTAATTTTTTACTGCCAAATGGCAATAAATTAATGGAATGTAAGTTGTCAACTGTCGATATATCAGCTTAACTGTAATTGACACGGCGAGAGCTGAGTAAACGTATGACATCAATATAAGCAAGTCTTGTCATATAAACCGCAGTAATTTAGCGTTTTAATTCTGCCATAATGTTCTTTTGCAATAAGGACCTCCATATGTAGACCTTTTTCTTCACAAATAAACACAGCGTTCTAACTAAATTACTTTGTGCCACAAATTCTTATATTTCTTATCTACTCCGCGCCATCTAGTTAAATCGATTGGCGATAATGCCACATTTGGTAACCGAATGGAAATACTACGTTCTCAAACACGATGCTATATCCGATTGATAAAATATTAAGAAAAAAGATATCTATGGTAAAAAGTAAATCTGTTTCAACCCATCGAAATAAACATACTGTTAAAGTTAGGCCGAAAGTGAAAAAATCGATAATGCAGATAGTGTCTCGACTACTTCAGCCGAAAATTAAAAAAAATATGTATTGAATTTAAATCCCAGCCGAAAGTAACTAACCAACAAAATCAGCCGAAAATATGTATACATTCGTAACAAACTGCAATTAAAACTAAAATACCGATATTAATTTAGAAGTTTCTTATGAATATAACATGTATATACAGGGTGGCTGAGACCAAATGTTACTGACTTCACTCCGCTGTCATTTGTGTAGTTGTCATTTTCGCGCGTCAATTTTTTGATAGATTGAAGTTTGGTTAGTTGTTTACATGTGGTCAACAAATAATTGTTCTAAATTAATATCTTCATAAAAAATCGTAATGGAATTCAAACGTAGTAGTGTAATTGCACTGTATTTGGGTGGTAATTCACTAAGAGCAATAGTTCGTCAGCTCCAGCATTTGAATGTGAATAAAATGTTTGCGTATCGAACCATAACTCGATACAACGAAACTGGTAGCATCGCTAAACGCAATAGAGGCGGTCCTAAAAAGACAGCAACATCAAAAGAAATGATACGAAATGTGAAGAAACGAATCCAACGAAATCCTCGTCAAAGTGCCAATCAATTAGCCGCACGTCTACATGTTTCACGATACAGCATTCAAACCATATTGAAAAATGAACTACACTTGAAGCCCTACAAGATACAAAAAGTTCAAGATCTTACGGAGGCACAAAAAAAAGTTAGGCTTGAAAGAACACGAGCATTGAAGGCCTTGGCCGAACGTGATGAGATTCCAAAAATTGTCTTTTCTGATCAGAAAATGTTCACCATTCAACAGTATGTGAATAACCAAAATGATCGTGTTTGGTTAGAGCACAAGTCCAACGATAATTTGGACACAAGAGTTGCCATGCGCAAGCAATCACCAGCTTATGTTATGGTTTGGGCTGCAGTGACTGCAGATGGACGCACTCCTCTGGTTTTCATCGAACATGAAGTCAAGGTAAACCAAGAGGTGTACCGCCAAAAGATCATAAACGATGCTTTGCTACCTTGGGCACGTAAACACTTTGGTACGAACCGTTGGACATTCCAACAGGACTCGGCACCGTCACACAAAGCTCGAGCGACACAGCAATTTTTACAAAATTGCATTCCGCTGCTGATTTCGTCGAAAGATTGGCCACCATATTCACCAGACTTGAATCCCATGGATTTCTCCATATGACCCATTTTGGAGAGTAAGGTGTCCACTAAAAAACACGAAAGTGATAATGCATTGAAGTCAGCTCTTGTTCGAGAATGGAATAAAATTCCGCAAGCTCACGTTCGGTCAGCATGCAATGCTTTCTATGGAAGACTGAATCAAATAATCGGAGCCAAAGGACGTCATATCGAGCAGTAACATGTTTTTCATAAAATGTAATATGTTTTCAACATATTTCACGAAATTTCAATAAAAAACAATAAAAATTAAAAAAATTACAGCGTTTTCATTTGGTAACACTTGGTCTCAGCCACCCTGTAAAGTATATGGTCAAACTTCAAAAATGTATAAAAACTTTAAGTTTAAAGTGTTATGTCTGGAAAAGGTCTTATTTGAATCGGTTTATCGCTGGAAAATTTTCCAGGTCAAGTTTCATGTTGGGAGTTTGGGAAAATTGAGGGGAGTGAAATACACGTGCAAATTTCAAAAATTTGTAGAAACTTAACGTTTAAAGTGTTATGTCTGGAAAAGGTTTTATTTGAATCGGTTTATTGATGGTTATCGCTTGAAAATTTTCCAGGTCAAGTTTCATGTTGGGAGTTTGGGAAAATTGAGGGGAGTGAAATACACGTGCAAATTTCAAAATTTTGTAGAAACTTAACGTTTAAAGTGTTATGTCTGGAAAAGGTTTTATTTGAATCGGTTTATTGATGGTTATCGCTTGAAATTTTTCCAGTCAAATTTCATGTTGGGAGTTCGGGAAAATTGAGGGTAGTGAAATACACGTGCAAATTTCAAAAATTTGTAGAAACTTAACGTTTAAAGTGTTATGTCTGAAAAAGATCTTATTTGAATCGGTTTATCGGTGGTTATCGCTGGAAAATTTTCCAGGTCAAGTTTCATGTTGGGAGTTTGGGAAAATTGAGGGGAGTGAAATACACGTGCAAATTTCAAAAATTTGTAGAAACTTAACGTTTAAAGTGTTATGTCTGAAAAAGATCTTATTTGAATCGGTTTATCGGTGGTTATCGCTGGAAAATTTTCCAGGTCAAATTTCATGTTGGGAGTTTGGGAAAATTGAGGGGAGTGAAATACACGTGCAAATTTCAAAAATTTGTAGAAACTTAACGTTTAAAGTGTTATGTCTGGAAAAGGTTTTATTTGAATCGGTTTATTGATGGTTATCGCTTGAAATTTTTCCAGTCAAATTTCATGTTGGGAGTTCGGGAAAATTGAGGGGAGTGAAATACACGTGCAAATTTCAAAAATTTGTAGAAACTTAACGTTTAAAGTGTTATGTCTGGAAAAGGTCTTATTTGAATCGGTTTATCGATAGTTATCGCTTGAAAATTTTCCAGGTCAAGTTTCATGTTGGGAGTTCGGGAAAATTGAGGGGAGTGAAATACACGTGCAAATTTCAAAAATTTGTAGAAACTTAACGTTTAAAGTGTTATGTCTGGTAAAGGTTTTATTTGAATCGGTTTGTCGATGGTTATCGCTGGAAAATTTTCCAGGTCAAGTTTCATGTTGGGAGTTCGGGAAAATTGAGGGGAGTGAAATACACGTGCAAATTTCAAAAATTTGTAGAAACTTAACGTTTAAAGTGTTATGTCTGGAAAAGGTTTTATTTGAATCGGTTTATTGATGGTTATCGCTTGAAATTTTTCCAGTCAAATTTCATGTTGGGAGTTCGGGAAAATTGAGGGGAGTGAAATACACGTGCAAATTTCAAAAATTTGTAGAAACTTAACGTTTAAAGTGTTATGTCTGAAAAAGATCTTATTTGAATCGGTTTATCGGTGGTTATCGCTTGAAAATTTTCCAGGTCAAGTTTCATGTTGGGAGTTCGGGAAAATTGAGGGGAGTGAAATACACGTGCAAATTTCAAAAATTTGTGGAAACTTAACGTTTAAAGTGTTATGTCTGGAAAAGGTCTTATTTGAATCGGTTTATCGATAGTTATCGCTTGAAAATTTTCCAGGTCAAGTTTCATGTTGGGAGTTCGGGAAAATTGAGGGGAGTGAAATACACGTGCAAATTTCAAAAATTTGTAGAAACTTAACGTTTAAAGTGTTATGTCTGGTAAAGGTTTTATTTGAATCGGTTTGTCGATGGTTATCGCTGGAAAATTTTCCAGGTCAAGTTTCATGTTGGGAGTTCGGGAAAATTGAGGGGAGTGAAATACACGTGCAAATTTCAAAAATTTGTAGAAACTTAACGTTTAAAGTGTTATGTCTGGAAAAGGTTTTATTTGAATCGGTTTATTGATGGTTATCGCTTGAAATTTTTCCAGTCAAATTTCATGTTGGGAGTTCGGGAAAATTGAGGGGAGTGAAATACACGTGCAAATTTCAAAAATTTGTAGAAACTTAACGTTTAAAGTGTTATGTCTGAAAAAGATCTTATTTGAATCGGTTTATCGGTGGTTATCGCTTGAAAATTTTCCAGGTCAAGTTTCATGTTGGGAGTTCGGGAAAATTGAGGGGAGTGAAATACACGTGCAAATTTCAAAAATTTGTGGAAACTTAACGTTTAAAGTGTTATGTCTGGAAAAGGTTTTAACACTTTTTATACATTTTTGAAGTTTGACCATATACTTTACAGGGTGGCTGAGACCAAGTGTTACCAAATGAAAACGCTGTAATTTTTTTAATTTTTATTGTTTTTTATTGAAATTTCGTGAAATATGTTGAAAACATATTACATTTTATGAAAAACATGTTACTGCTCGATATGACGTCCTTTGGCTCCGATTATTTGATTCAGTCTTCCATAGAAAGCATTGCATGCTGACCGAACGTGAGCTTGCGGAATTTTATTCCATTCTCGAACAAGAGCTGACTTCAATGCATTAACACTTTCGTGTTTTTTAGTGGACACCTTACTCTCCAAAATGGGTCATATGGAGAAATCCATGGGATTCAAGTCTGGTGAATATGGTGGCCAATCTTTCGACGAAATCAGCCGCGGAATGCAATTTTGTAAAAATTGCTGTGTCGCTCGAGCTTTGTGTGACGGTGCCGAGTCCTGTTGGAATGTCCAACGGTTCGTACCAAAGTGTTTACGTGCCCAAGGTAGCAAAGCATCGTTTAGGATCTTTTGGCGGTACACCTCTTGGTTTACCTTGACTTCATGTTCGATGAAAACCAGAGGAGTGCGTCCATCTGCAGTCACTGCAGCCCAAACCATAACATAAGCTGGTGATTGCTTGCGCATGGCAACTCTTGTGTCCAAATTATCGTTGGACTTGTGCTCTAACCAAACACGATCATTTTGGTTATTCACATACTGTTGAATGGTGAACATTTTCTGATCAGAAAAGACAATTTTTGGAATCTCATCACGTTCGGCCAAGGCCTTCAATGCTCGTGTTCTTTCAAGCCTAACTTTTTTTTGTGCCTCCGTAAGATCTTGAACTTTTTGTATCTTGTAGGGCTTCAAGTGTAGTTCATTTTTCAATATGGTTTGAATGCTGTATCGTGAAACATGTAGACGTGCGGCTAATTGATTGGCACTTTGACGAGGATTTCGTTGGATTCGTTTCTTCACATTTCGTATCATTTCTTTTGATGTTGCTGTCTTTTTAGGACCGCCTCTATTGCGTTTAGCGATGCTACCAGTTTCGTTGTATCGAGTTATGGTTCGATACACAAACATTTTATTCACATTCAAATGCTGGAGCTGACGAACTATTGCTCTTAGTGAATTACCACCCAAATACAGTGCAATTACACTTTTACGTTTGAATTCCATTACGATTTTTTATGAAGATATTAATTTAGAACAATTATTTGTTGACCACATGTAAATAACTAACCAAACTTCAATCTATCAAAAAATTGACGCGCGAAAATGTCAACTACACAAATGACAGCGGAGTGAAGTCAGTAACATTTGGTCTCAGCCACCCTGTATATACATGTTATATTCATAAGAAACTTCTAAATTAATAACGGTATTTTAGTTTTAATTGCAGTTTTTTACGAATGTATACATATTTTCGGCTGGGATTTAAATTCAATACATATTTTTTTTAATTTTCGGCTGAAGTAGTCGAGACACTATCTGCATTATCGATTTGCTCACTTTCGGTTGGAAACTTTCGGCTAACTTCAACAGGCTGAAATAAACATAGTTTTAGATCATTTCAGGCAAATTCATTCATCACTATCATCCTGATCCTCATTGATTTTGAACATAACATCGTCCGTTAGCCTCCACCGTTTCATGTTGTCCGCTGCGTATATAGAACGGAACGGTTTTTGTGTAATTTGAATTCTTGGTACATCAATTATCTCATAACGATCAGTGCCTATTACTTTATCGATAATGTATGGACTTCTATATTTCTGCATTAGTTTTCGTGAACTATCCGTAGTTGGTGGATCATATCTTATAAGAACTAATTCTCCTTCATTATACTTGGTAGGTCAAAACATCTAGTAATTTATCTTTCATAATATACAGTGCTGGGAAAAAAATATTGGGCAAATATATTTTATTGCAAATTGGAGTCTTTTTTTTGCTAAATTACAAAACCTTTGAAAGCAATTGGCTTATTGTTTCATAATAAATATATGTATGACGGAATTTTTTGAAAAAAATTATTTACCTGCAATTTAGGGGGAAAACCCAAAAAAATGCCAAAATATTCAAAATACGTTGATTGGAGTTAAAGTAACGGTATAATTTAAACACCTAGTTTTTAATTTTTTTTTTGTTTTTTATTGATTTATAGAAGTTCTATCTTTAATATCAATATTTTGTTGGACCGCTTTTTGTTTTTATTACACCGGTACAACCCCGCAACTGAAGTGCAAAAATATTGGTCAAGCAATTATTTTATTTTACGCCTACCGTTATTGGCCGTCATTAGGGTGCAGATGTTTTATTGCCTGTATTGTTTTTTAGCGCATATTTTGTAAGATTAAGTTATTCTGTAAGTGATTCTGTAAGTGAAAAAAATGGGCAAAGTTAGTGAGCAGTGTAAAAGCAATATGTTGATTTTGGCGCGAGAAACACATAAGATGGGATGATGAGCGAGCAACGAGAAAAAAAAATTCAGCCAGCTTAGTGAGAAAAAGACTTGTTAAAGCTGGTTTGAGAGCACTTAAACCAGTCCAGAAGTTAGAGTTCACATTACTAGTGAAAAAAAAATTGGCTACTGGCGCAGGAGCATGTTTCTTGGACTCCAAAGATGTGGAATGGTGTGATTTTCTCCGATGAATCAAAATTCAAGCTGCATGTTGGAGATCGAAGAATTCTCGTAAGAAGAAAACCGAGCGAGAGGCTTAGCAACGAATGTCTTTTAAGACTTCCACCGAAAAATAAAGGAATTATGGTCTGGGGATGCTTTTCTGGAAATGAAACCGGTCGATTGTGCTTCCTTAGTTCCAGCATTACAGCAGCTGTTTATCTGCAGGTCCTACACAACGAATTTGAGCCTTCTGTGTTAATGCCTTTTGACGAAATTTGCAATTTTTTTTTTCAACAGGACAACGCTCCGTGCCATACCACCAAAGTTGTGAGTTATTAATTTTGAATTGTTGATAGAAAAATTTCCTCAAAAATTAGGTAGAAACTTGTTTTTTTCTTATCTCTTCAAGTAAAGATTAAAAAGTACTTCGAAGATAGAAGTATCGATGTATTGAGCTGGCCTCCGTATAGTCCAGACTTAAATCCAATTCAAAATATTTGGTCTATAAGGAAGCTAGAAGTAGCAAGAAAGCGCCCAGAATCGATTAAAGCTTTAAAAAGTTTGTTGATGACGATTTGGGAATCCATACCTCCTACGACTTTGAAAAATGGATCAAATTCAATGAATCGGAGGTGTATCGCTGTAATAAAAGTAAATGGCGGTCCAACAAAATATTAATATTAAAGCTAGAACTTCTATAAATCAATAAAAAACAAAACAAAAATTAAAAAATAGGTGCTTAAATTATTCTATTACTTTAACTCCAATCAACGTATTTTGAATATTTTGGCATTTTTCGGGGTTTTGCCCCTAAATTACAGGTAAATGTTTTTTTTTCCAAAAATTACGTCAAACATGTATTTAAAATGAAACAATAAGCCAATTGCTTTCAAAAAATTTGTAATTTTAGCAAAAAATACTCCAATTTGCAATAAAATATGTTTGCCCAATTTTTTTCCCCCAGCACTGTATATTCTTGTTTGGAGGGTTGTAGCCCTTTGGCTAGTCCTCTTTACAATTATATTATATTTTTAGTCGACCCTGATTGGATCTTGTAGATCATGCGATTTCTTCTTTCGCAGCCGTCTTACTGGGTTTGAATCATCCAACATACGACGTATCTCAGCATTTTGGTGTAGACTAATACGTTGCATGTGTTTTCTCGCGTGTTTTCTTATTTCTTCACTAACGAAATCCGTCTCGCCCGAATTCGCCGTGTCATAGTTTGCTAAATAATGCCCATATTTACTTCGTGCATGTAATAAAAACTAAAACTAAGTAAAGAATAATAATTTAAATTTCTACCTATATTCAACAACCCGTTAAGTGTTTAAATCAAATTTAAAAATTTTGCAATTTGATTAGACTTTAAATCTTGTTTGTATGTAACAAGCAAAATATTTACTTCCTGCATGTAATATCTTTTTGGGATTTATATTTGTTTAAAAATTGTATTAAATCAATCGTTTAAGCAAAACTTGAGCAAAATGTAATAACTCATCTTGCCTGAGCTCACTGTACCTTAGTTTTCTAAAAAAAATCTATTATTTACTTCGTACATGTAATAATAACTATAATAAACAAAATAACTAATAGCATTGATTTGCAAAATATCTTTATCATTCTAAAATAGAACATCAATACATTTGTTTTTTAAATCAAATTGACGAATTCTGTTGAATTCTAATTTAACTTTAAAATTTATTTGTATGACACACGAAACATATTTACTTCCTGCGCGTTATATTTTTTCTGTATTTATATTTGATTAAAAATTCGCATTAAATTCAATTAGTTAAGCGAAACCCGATAAATTTGTATTTACTAATCTTGTCTAAGGTCCATGTAGCGCCAATGTTTACTTCGTGCATTTGACAGTTACTATACGAGTAATTAACAAAACAAAGAAGTTTAGATTGCAAACCATAATCAGCGTAAAGAAACACAACATCCATTCATTTGTGTTTTTATTCCAAAACGAAAACAAAATAAATATTTACTTCCTGCTTGTAATAACTTTTTGTATTTATAATTCTTTAAAAAAATATTAAATTAAATTATTTAAGCACAACCTGAGAATTTTGCTTAAATGATTGATTTAATACAATTTTAAAATATATATAAATACAGAAAGTTATTACAAGCAGGAAGTAAATATTTATTTTGTTACATGCAAATGAGTTAAAGTTAAACCAAATTACAGAATTCTTTAATTTCGTTTACACCCATAAATGCATCGATGTTGTATTTTGAATGCTAAGTACAGTTTGCAATCTTAATATTGATTATTTTATTAATTTTAAACATTATTACATGTACGAAGTAAATATTAGCGCTGTTTAGCAAACTAAGACATAGTGACTCTAGACAAGATGAGTTAATACAAATTTCTCCGGACTTACTTCAATGATTGATTTAATTCCAACTTTAAACAAATATAAATACAGAATAGTTATTACATGCAGGAAGTAAATATTTTTCTTATTTTAAACAAATAGATTTTAAAATTAAATTAAATCACCACATTCTTGGATTTAGTTTAAAACCACAAATGCAACGATGTTGCATTTTTGTATGTTGAATGTAGTCTTCAATTTATTATTTTGTTAATCTTACCTACATATTATTAAGTAAGTCGAATAAGAACATATTTCTTAGGTTTTGCTTAAATAGTTGAAGTTAATACAATTCTTAAAAAAATTTAAACACAGAAAATTAATTACATACAGGAAGAAAATATTTTTCTTGTTATCAAAGAAAGTATGTTTCGTGTGACATACAAATAGGTTTAAAAATAAATTAAATTGCAAAATTCTTTAATTTGCTTTAAAAACACAAATGCATCGATCTTATATTTTTGAGTGTTGAATACAATTCAAATATTTATTAGTTTGTAACTTGCAATCATTATTATATGCGCGATGTAAATATTGACGCTCTTCAGCAAACTATGAAATAGTCAAGTCAGGCAAGATTAGTCAACAAATATTTATCTGGTTTTAATTAAATTATTGAATTTAATACAATTTTTAAACAAATATAAACACAGAAAATATATTACATGCAGGAAGTAAATATTCTTCTTGTTACACACAAATCAGTATAAAAATTATTTAAATTGCAGAATTTTTAAATTTGATTTAAAAACACAAATGCATCGATATCATGGGAATTTGCTGGGAGTTCAGTTCTACTGGTATCCAGTTGACCTTCTTGTTGGTAAAGTTTACGTGAACAGATTTTGTTTCATTAAGTTTCATTCGCCATCTCTTGGTCCAGGTACTGACAATATTAGTAGCTCTTTGAAATTTGCTTGTAGATTCTTCTATGCAATTAGCAACTGCTAAGATGGTCGTATCATCCGCAAACGTCGCAATGTTAGTATTCTCTATCGTTGGCAGGTCCGAGGTGTATAGAACATATACAGTTGGTCCCAGAACGCTACCTTGTGGTACTCCGGCTGATATTTTCTTTATTTCTGAGTATTCGCCATCTAATTTAACTCCAAAGTGTCGGTTAGATATGTAAGATTTTCGAATTTCATAAAACTGCTTTGGTAAATCTCTTTGTAATTTATGTTCCAAACCTTTATGCCATACTCTTTCAAAGGCCTGTGCTACATCCAAGAAGACGCTTGAACATACTTTCTTTTTCTCAAGTACGTCTTCAATTATGTTTGTAATTCGGTGTACTTGTTCTATTGTTGAATGGTTTTCTCTAGATTCTCGAATAATTTTGAAATTATTGGTAGTAAGGAAATCGGCCTATACGAATTATTGTCATTAAGTGGTTTGTTTGGTTTAGGTACCATAATTACTTCTGCTACTTTCCATTGACTTGGAACGTGTTTAAGTCTGAACACTGCATTAATTATTTGAAGTAGTTTACGTAGACCTTTTTCAGGAAGAGCTTTTACTATTTGTCTTTTAGTTATTAAGTCATATCCTGGAGACTTCTTTGTATTTCGGTTAAGATTGATTTCCTTCTTGTAATGTGACAGGAGATATATTGCAGTTATCCATTTTATATACTGGTGGTATGTTTTCCTCTGCAGTTTGCCTAGATAGAGGCTTACACGTGTTCTCAAGGTGGGTTCCTGTTGAGCAAAATAATGTGCACAAAATAAAAAAAGACCTTGTTACTTTACGAAAGATGAGATAGCAGTGACAAAAAAAAATATATTCCAGTAGTACATACAGCGCTTACAACACTATTAAACAATATACATTATATACCAAATATGTGTGTGCAAGAGAATATAAAACATTATATAATGCAAAATTATTTAGGGTGTAGTTGGGTCTACATAACTCATGTTTGGTTTTTTTTTTATTTATTATCCCAACGCTCTCACTTAAACAAAAAAACTTCTCTAAAATTATCTGTAGGTAAATTGCACACAATGCATTATTGGTTGCAGTTTGTCATATAGAACCTACACATCACTCTATTGGCATAGTTGTGTTGGTGAAGAAAAATAGATCCATCTTGTGTTCTCTCAATCTCCATTCCCAAGTAAGATTCAGCTTCACCGAACTGAATTTCGAAATTGCTTTGGAGATTATTCAGTAATGATATAATTAATTCTTCATTGCTTGCTGCAATCAGCCCATCATCGATGTAAATTGCAAGAAAAATTTTGTTATCACGTGTGTAATTCACAAAAACACAGAGATCCGCTTTCGTTGGCTGTAATCCAAAATCATTCAAAAATTTTACAAATTTTTGATTCCAACAACGCGAAGATTGCTTCAAACCGTATAAACTTTTGTTGAGTTTACATACATTATTGGAGCCGTCATTGTACCCTTCCGGTTGCTGCATAAATATATCTGCATCGATGTTTCCGTGTAAAAATGCCGTTTTTATATCAAACTGCCTTAAAATAAGATTTTCTTGTGCTGCAACTGCCAATAATGCTCGAATAGATGTAAAACGAACAACTGGACTAAAAGTTTCTAAATAGTCGATTCCATATTGTTGCGCAAAACCTCGAATCACTAATCTTGCCTTATACCGTTCAATTAACCCATCCTTTTTATATTTTATTTTATATAACCAACGATTATCAATCAATTTCTTTTCTCGTGGTAATGAAACAAGTTCCCATGTATGGTTTTTAAGAAGTGCACTATACTCCTCGTCCATTGCTTTAATCCATTGGTCATTATCGGAACCCCTTACTGCTTCCTGGTAATTTGCTGGTTCCTGATAATCCATCAAGAATGCATAACTCTCATCCAAGTATATGAAATTGGATAGCTTTGTGTTGCTTCTCAACCGCTCTTTAATTGAACTAACATTTTGTTGGTCGCCACATAGAGATTCTTGTAGTTTTGTTGGTGGTACGTGACTATTTTGAACCGAATCTTTGACCAGACCTTCATCCCGAAAATTTACATCTTCCTCATTCACATTCTTATGATCTGGTCTTATTTCGTTTTTGTTATCATGTGTAATACAGCATTCAGTTAATGATTTTTTGAATTTAACATCGCAAGATATTTGAATTTTATTTGAATTTGAATTCCAGACCCGATACCCCTTAGTGCCTTCAGGGTATCCAACGAAAAATCCTTTTTCCGCCTTCTTGTCCCATTTTCATCTATTTTGATCTGGTACATGAATAAATACTTCTGAACCAAAAACTCGTAAATGTTCAACTCTCGGCTTATTACCAAACCATAATTCGTATGGTGTCACTCCTGGAACTGAACTTCGGCCAGTTCGATTAAGTATATATCCAGCCGTGTTGATTGCTTCTGCCCAAAACTTTAGGGACATTTGTTTTGAATGTATCATTGTTCTGGCCGCTTCGACTATAGTACGCATTTCGCGTTCTGCTCGGCCATTTTGCTGCGGTGTATATGGTACAGACCTTTGGTGGCGAATTCTGTGTGCTGATAGAAAATTTTCGATCTCTTTGTTAACGAATTCTGTCCCATTATCTGTACGGAGAATTTTTAAATCATAGCCAGTATCTTTTTTAAGCAACATGGTGAACTTCTTTAAATGTTGAATTACTTCAAATTTATTTTTCATAAAGTACACCATTCGGTAGTGCGAAAAATCATCCTTAAACAAGACAAAATATTTTGATCCACCGTATGAAATTTCCTGCATGGGACCGCAGACATCGCTATGTATGATCTCTCCACAACGTGTTGCGTTACTACTGCTATCTGGGAAAGATGACCGTTCTTGCTTATTCACCAAACAATCATCACAAACAACCAGATCGTTTTCTGAATACGGAATGTTCGTTGATTCTAGAAAAGACTTTACTTGTGCAATATTCTGGTGAGCTAGGCGTTCATGCCATAATTTCAATGGCTCCTGTTTAATGGCTGCATTCACTTGACGATTATCTTTATTGTTTGATACGATAACTTTAAATAACATTTTAAATAGTTTCTGTTTTCGCACTGCCACTGCAACAATACAATCTCGTTTTAAAAACTCACAGGTGTCTTTGTTAGACCGAAAAACATAACCCTTGTCTAGCACTTGTCCTTGGGAAAACAAATTCAATTTAAGATGAGGAACAAAAAGAACCTTCTCCAAATGTATAGGTTCCCAACTTTTGTTGTTGTATGCCAAAATATTTACATCACCGATACCAAATGCCATTATAGAATCGCCATTACCAATTTTTACTTTTTTCGGCACACTGAACTGAACGTAGTTACACAACCATTGCTTATCATGAGTCATGTGATCGCTGGCACCTGAATCCAAATACCACGCCACATCATCATCTAGTTCTCCCGTTTGACACATCAAAGCATCGGAATTGCTCGTCTTCCGGTTAAATGGTTGACTCTAAGTTTTCAATAAAGGACAGTCCTTCTTCCAATGTCCTACTTGATTACATTTGAAACACTTCCCTGGTACTCGAGTCTTGGGCTTTGAGTTTGATATTTTTGGATTTCTGCCACGTTTCGCAATCAGTGCCTCACTGGTTTCGGTCGTATCCTTTTTCTGCAAACGGGACTCTTCCACCATAAGTCTAGACATTAAATTGGTCAAGGTTTGTTCTGCTTTGCTTGTCGATTCCCAAGCACTATGAAAATGATCGTATTCATTTGGCAATGTCATGAGAATTTGGAATGTTCTCGTCCATGTCTCTCAGTTGTTGAACAACACTTTCGAGTTTAGCGATGTGTGTTGCCATGTCATCACCCGGGTCTTTATTCAAACTATAAAACTGCTGCTGTAGATAGTGTACACCAGTACTCGACTTATGTTCGTAGATGCTGTGCAGTTTATCCCACATCTCCTTCGATGATTTGCACTGCATTATGTGAAGCGTTGGCTTCACCGCTTCTACCGATCGTTGTTACTATAATCTTTTGCGCCTTTTTATCATTTTTAACCCAATTTTTAAAAGTTTCAGCTTTATCGAGCGGCTTAACATCTTCCCCCGTCACTACTTCAAGCAAATCGCTATCATTTAGCAATATCTTTACTTGAAATTTCCATAACATCCAATGACTTTGTTCAAGTAATTTTGTTACACGCAGCAAATCAGCCTCCATTTTGTTTTTTCTTTATACACAGTACTTTTTGTTCGCACGTTATGTAAAACCACTTGTTTTTTTTTTAAATTTATATATATACAAAAAACTTTACTAAAGTTCCAGCGAATGAACAAAAAAACGAAAAATCTGGTAATCACTTCGTCGATCTATCACGTGTCGTCTTTGAGGTTAGCAAATATTTCTAATTTGAATTATGTATCCGCACTTCAATAAAACTTCTTAAATCCTGCAACGTCACGTCTTCCAAATCTCAAAAAAAACAATTGCAGTTGTACTTATTGGTTACTATATACGTACAAAAAAAATGTGGCTGGGCCCATAACCTGTTGAGCAAAATAATGTGCACAAGCAGTACATACAGCGCTTACAACACTATTAAACAATATCATAGACACCTACATGTATCCAGACACAGTAATATTTTTGTCAATGTGTGTATTGAATTTTTTCTTTATTGAATTTGTTTAGTTTCTCTCTATATTTCGAAGTGGAACGTTGTGTTTTAAGGTAATGTCACTGGATTTATTTGAATTATTTACTGTTTTCAATTAACTATTTTAGTGTTGTGTTATTATAATATTACAGTTCGGCTTTTATAAACAAATTCCGTATTTAATGGAATACAATTAGAAAATATGCCTCGAAGATGTTGTGTTGATGGGTGCTTGAGTAATTCGACCCAAAATAAAGAAAACAATAGTGAGACAATTCCGACATTTTCTTTTCCTGTGGATTCAAATTTGAAATTTAAATGGAAAACAGCAAATTGGGAGCCGTCGAAGTACTCGGCGATATGCGTACAACATTTTTTACCAGGTCAAGTGCAAAAAAATTTAATGCTGAGAAACGAAGATACAAATTACCCAATTTCACGATCAAAATTGTTAAATGGGAGCATTCCAACAGTTTTCCCGGCCAACCTCATCAACACGAACCGCCAAACAAACGTAAGCCACCAGAAAAGCGACTAGAAGAAATCAATTGTAGAATTGAGAAAAATAATGAAGCTATTCTGCAAGCCGACATGATTAAGGGATATCAGGACGTTCTACAAAATTATAAAGAGAAAATGAACAAAAACATTTTAACAGAGTATAAGACTTTCGAACAAAAAGCTAGTTTGATTTTTTACATAGTTGATGGTGATTTACAAAAAGGATGTAATTTCAAAATAAGAATAGTGATTTGCAATGATTTGAAGGTCAATATTTTTACATATAGTGAGTTAGTAACTAAGCAAGATTTAAATTGGATTCTTCCAAATACTTTAAAATTAACACTCTGGTCTAAATTGGAAAATCTGTTGGTAAGATATAAAAATTTTGAAAATATTAATACTTCTAAAGATTGTAACACCCTGTTGGAAAATGCGCTTAACATAATGAATTTGGCTTTAGAAAACATCCCTGACGACTTTGAATTTTATAACGAGCTGAATTTTTTGACCGATCAAATAAAATTATTATTAATGAAAAGTAAAGTACCTAGATATTCCCAAAATACTATAATAGTTTCCCACCTTTTACATTCGCAGTCTAGTGCAGCCTACAATATTATACGGCAATATTTAACTCTGCCACATCCGGAACATATTCGCCACATTTCCACATCTTTAAATGTTTCTCCTAACACAGAAATTTCCAATAATAATTACTTAAAAAACATTGTTGAAACTTTAACCGATAGGGAAAAGAAAGTAATTTTAATGATTGACGAAATTTACGTTAAATCCGGGATTGATTACAAAAGTGGTAGTGTAAAAGGTTTCGCAAACAATAATTCAGATTCTTTAGCTAAGACTGTTCAAACTTTTATGGTTAAATCTGCATTTGGAAATTTCAAGGAAGTTGTGAAATTGATACCCGTTAAAACTTGCACAGGGAAAGAACTGCATCAGCCAACAAAAAACATCTTGCAGTATTTATACAATATTGGTTTAGAAGTTTAATGTTTTATTTATTTTATTATAAATTTATGTTTTATTTATTTTATTATTTATGTATTATTAAATATTGTTGAATTATTAAAATTAAAAAAACAAATTGTAGTTTTATTTGCATTTCAATGAAAATCATACAAAAAACAATTCCCATGCATTTTTTGTTAATTTGTGTCCGTTGTTCAATTTCATTCAATAGACCGTATATGTGTGTTAGTGCAAAACATAATACTGTGTCTGGATACATGTAGGTGTCTATGACAATATACAGTATATACCAAATATGTGTGTGCAAGAGAATATAAAACATTATATAATGCAAAATTATTTAGGGTGCAGTTGGGACTACATAACTCATGTTTCGTTTTTTTTTATTTATTATCCCAACAGTTCCAAACAACGAAGCGTTTTGCTTTGCACGTATAGCCCATGTGCCATCTTCATTTTTTACTGGTGGAATTTGTAGTTTAGGTCGTTTTAAACATTTTGTCGCTTTCTAAAGGGAGTACTCGGTATCTTTTTCCCCAGTAAGGCCACTCAAGTATTTGTTAATGGATTCGTTTTTGATTTCTTTAATTAGCAACTTTAGTTTATTAGATAAAAAATTTAGAGTTGTTTTATATTCTGGCGCTCGACTTCTCTGCCAGGCCTTTCTTGCTTTTTTTCTTTCTATTCCCTATCTTCTAGAGGATAAACAGCATTTCGGCGCATTTCCTTTGAACTTGAGGGAGTACTACTCCACGCCGCTTCTTGTATATTGTTGTTGAGTTTTTCTAGTTCTTCTTCTAGCTCTATCGGGTTTTTAATTGGCACCTGAAGATCAATATTATCCTCAACAAGTTTCTGGAATTTCTCCCAGCAGGTTTTTTTGTTCGTTAGCGAAGGTGGACTAGTTTTTTTAACAATCGTTGCACTGATTGTCATAATAACAGGCGCGTGATCCGACATAACCCTCTCGCTGCTTTCTAGGTATATGTAGTTTTCGTCTATACCTTTGGTGATAAAGAAGCCAATGATCAGGTATTTTGTTTGTATCCGTAGGCCAATAAGTTGGCTGATCTCCAGAATGAAAATCGCAAACAGCTCTCTTCCTTTTTTAGAGGTTACTCTTGATCCCCAGTGGGTGTTTTTTGCATTAAAATCACCTCCGATTATGAAACATGATCCAAGTGATTTAAATAATGTGCAATAGTCTTGTTTAATTAAATTATATCTTGGGGGGGCAATGTATTGACGATACACTATATTCTTTGTTGTTATTTATAAACTTTTTTAAAGTGACTACTTGCATAAATTCCTCTTCAATTTTAAGATCAATAAAGTGTTTGATGTTTTCTTTTATAACCACCGACGATCCTCCCCTTGCCCTTCCTGCTGGATGAATGGCGTGGTATCAATTGTATCCATATATTTTAAGATATGAAGTTGAAGTAAAATGGATTTGCATTCCAGGTTACTATTCTTAATGTTTTATTTGTTGTTGTTTGCATCATTTTAATAGAGCATGGATTTCATTTCATTTAGAGAGTCTTGTGAGTCTTATCTAACCTGTTGCTTAGAGCTTGAAGGTATTTCTCTTGATTAGCTAGAGGAATGTTAAGAGCTTCCATACTTCTCAGTATCTTTTGGAGCACTGCTGTACCTTCAGTAGTGTCCTCCGAAATAACTGGTTTTGTCATGACTACTTGCGAGTACAGTTTTGGTTTTGGTTCTCCCGATTTAGTAGCATGAGGTTTAGGTTCCTCTTTGGTGGAAGTTTGATAATTTTTTACCGATACTCCTGGACTTTGTTTTCGCGTTTTATTTCTTATTCTTTGTAACGGGTGTTTTTTTAGGAGGTTTGTTTTTCCGATAGATGTCGTTTTATTTTATGACAGTTGTTTTGACAGCTCAAAGTGGCATTTCTACTCAGTATTGTTTGGCAAATCATTATGAATAGGTTAACTCCAGAACAACGTTTTCAAATCGTGGAAATTTATTTTCAAAATCAGTGTTCAATTAAAAATGTTTATAGAGCACTTCGTGAATTTTATGGTGCACATAATCGTCCGTCAGAGACCACCATAAAGAACGTAATTACCAAATTTCGGTCTACATTCACTCTTTTGGATGCCAAGCCACCGACAAGAATGAGAAGAGTTCGTACAGAAGAAAATATTGCTGTCGTTGAGGCCAGTGTCGAAGAAAACGACAATTTATCGATTCGTCGTCGTGCTCAGCAAATTGGACTTTGTCCATCGACTTTATGGAAAATTTTACGTAAAGATTTGGGTTTGGTGCCATACAAAATTCAATTGGTGCAAGAATTAAAGCCACACGACCATCGTTTGCGCCGTGAATTCAGTGATTGGTCGTTAAATCAATTGAACGAAGATCCATTTTTTTACCGTAAAATTCTCTTCAGTGATGAGGCGCATTTTTGGTTAAATGGATACGTCAACAAACAAAATTGTCGCATTTGGAGCAAAGATAATCCACACGCCGTTCTAGAATTACCAATGCATCCTGATAAATGTACTGTTTGGTGCGGTCTATGGGCTGGTGGGATCATCGGTCCATATTTCTTTAAAAATGAGGAAGGACGACGCGTTACCGTGAATGGAAATCGATACAGAACCATGTTAAATGAGTTTTTGTTGTCAAATCTTGAAGATATGGATATGGATGAAATGTGGTTTCAACAAGATGGTGCCACTTGCCATACAGCACGTGAAACAATCGACTTATTGAAAGAAACTTTCAACGACAACATTATTTCGAGAAATGGTCCGGTGAATTGGCCTCCGCGTTCGTGCGATTTGACGCCACTCGATTACTTTTTGTGGGGATACGTGAAGTCATTGGTTTATGTGGATAAACCTCAATCGATTGACGCTTTGGAAACCAATATTCAACGTGTCATTGCTGACATACGCCCTCAAATGCTTGAAAAAGTGCTGGAAAATTGGACCTCCAGAATGACATTTGTGAAAAATAGTCGTGGTAGCCATATGCCAGAAATTGTGTTTAAATGTTAAATGCCAAAAAATTATCTACCAAATAAAAAAAAATTTGGTCATTTCATAATTTTATATGTGTTTTATTCAAAAAAAAAATCGGCAACCTCTTAAAAAAACACCCAAGCTCCTTAGCTATTTTACATCCCCGGTAGTCTGCGTGATGTGACTTATTGCAATTGACACATTTTGCAGCAATATTTTTACTAACCGGGCATAACTGGGCATGATGCTTTCCGGCACATTTCACACATCTAATCTCTCTTTGGCAATATTTCGGCGTATGATTAAAATCTTGACATTTTTTGCACTGCGGTATTAATCTGCTATTTTTTTCAATGGCTCTATTTTAACTCTCATGCTAAGTATTGCATTGATATTATACACATCTTCCACTTCTTGCTTGTTATTAAAAATGAACATAAATATTGGAAGTCCTCTTTTGTTAATTTGAACTCTTTGTTCAGTTTAAATTTTTTCTTTCTTAATGATGTATACAGCATTTTCTATTTGATAACCCTTTTGCTTGAGATCCTCAGTAATTTCCTCATTTGTGCAGGTTGGGTGAAGACCTCTAGCCATAACTTTGATTGGGCGATCATTCTTATCCTCATAGGTAAACCACTGATGCCCCTCGGAATTAAGCTTTGTAGCCAAAGCTCTTTAACTTTCAGAGTCTACAACATTAATTTTCCAGACGCCGTTGTTTAGAGATACGAGTTTGTACTCTGCTGCCGTATTCGATTTCATAATCGATTGTATAGTGGTGAAATTTTATATCCCGACGACATTTATTGGTGGAGGTGATTTTCTTTTGGTTTAGCAGGTTGTTGTTCTAGAGCTAGTTGTTTCTTGATGATTAACTGGTTTCTAGAAACCTCTTTTGAAGTTGATGATAAAGTCACTGCCATTTCTGGTGAGTGTTGCGCTTTCCTTTTCTTACTTGGTCTTTTATTCCGGTTCAATATCCAATTTGTTTCTCTTTCTAATTCTTCTTCATCCGTATGGAATGAATTAATGTCATCATCGACTGTTGGGCTAGGTGTCGTCCCAACTTCTGCACGTGTTTCAACTGCTTTTTTGAGTTCTTCATTCTCTTTTTTTAAAATTGTAAATTCTTCTTTCAATTTAGTAGTAAATTCTTTTATTTCTCTTAGTCGTTCACGGAGTTCGGCATTTTCCATCTCGTACTGAAATATATTTCCAGTTGAAGATCTTGGTGATCTTGATAATCTGGAACTTCGTTCAAATGGGTTAAACAATGATTGGCTTACCCCAGAATCAGTTGGGCCTGCCTCCGAAGAGTGTGGATTTGGCAGCATATCTGCCGCTGTACCACATATCTGCTGCTGGGATATTACATTCCGTATTTGTTATATTCATTGTTTGTTTTAGCCAATTTATACCACTTGGTGTTACCTAGGTATACACAGAGACAGCCGAAGCCCTCTGAGTACCCTAGGCTGAGGGGCTAATTTGAGCTGCGCAGTTTGAATATATCATTTTTAATGCAAACATTTTAAAAAAGATTTTTTTTTTCGTTGAGAATAAATTATTTTGTTCTCCAAATGTTATTTAAAATTTCAAACAAAAATTAGTATGCAAGTGAATTTAAAACAGTACAGATAAAATTAGAATAAAAAAACTTAAAACTTCCAGTTCGGGTAGTTTCCAGATTGATTGGACAAAAATGGTAATTATTTCAAAATAAAATAAAATTTAAATTATAATTATTTTTATCCTTCATTTGTAGTTTTTTTTTCGTAACCTTACTTGGTGGCGTTGCAACAAATGGCCGCTAAACTTGAGGATTAAACCATAAAAGTACTGGAACGATACATGGTAAAAGCAAGTTAAATGTACAAGCCTTTATGTGCATTAACTTATATTTGTTGCTTTCTTATTTTAATTTTAGAATTTTATAAAGCAAGTTTAGAGGACCAGACAAACTCAGTTCCCGGAATAATAAAAGGTTGCTTACAGGAGTTAGAGGCATTTAATTATTAGCAACATTACAACGATTCAATATCTTTCAAGACTGTGTAAAAGGAAATTATTTTTTATCAAAATTCACACTGTAAGTTATTATCAATCCGCATTTGTAATAAATTATCAACTTTATTTTAAGAAACTTCTATGGCCTTTTGTGAAAAGTGAATAAATAACAATTAATTATAAAAATTGTGTTTCATTGCAATTGGGTTTTAAAATGTCTCTCTGCAGAGTAAATATTAATGCGTTGCAAATTTTTCAATCCGCAAATTTTAGAATGCATTGTAAACCATTAACCATCTTGCTGTCATTATTTACCATGCGCTCTGTAAAGAATTTCTAAATTATTTTGCAAACTGCAGGGTAAATATTTCAAAGCAATAGCAAATATTGATTATCCACCGTGAAATAAAAATAATAAAATTTACATAGCAAGTTGTAATTCTTGATTGGCTAAGATCACAATAAATACAAAGCGCTTGTATGGCTCAATTTTTAATCAGTTTTCAGCAAATATTACTCCGCTTTTTTGTGTTAGCTGCTCGCACTGGTTTCAACACAACAAATTTCGTCAATCGGCATATCACTGCAACAATATACTCATTCTATTTGTTACTCTTAATAAGCGTAGACCATAAAAGTCTGCATGGAGCACTTGATGCGGTATTGTTGGACATGGTATTTCATGTAATTGATATCTTGTATCATCTTTTCCTATTTCTGCATACATATGTACGAGTACATGGAATACACTGTTCGATATATTTCTTCACAACATTTGTCATTTTTGGAAACCAAAACTCGTTTTGAATATGCTGTTTGGCTCTATTTAGCGCCGATGTCCTAATTTGTCATGAGCATATCGTAATAGATATATTCTTGCAATGGACGGAACGGCAAATTTTAATCCATTATCAGTTTTCCTATAAACTCTGCCATCCTTTAGTTGATAATCAGTTTTTACTTGTCTTTCGATTTTACGTTCTACATGTTTGCCTTCCAATACTCGTACATCCTTAATTTCTGCTAATTTATTATCCTTGGTTTGTAATGCAACTATCAAAATCAAACCTGGATTGTTGATTAACCACCATCTGGCAATTTTTGAATTCAACTCTGTTTGTATTTTGGTGTTGGCTAGCGATTTACAATCAGTATACAAAATGAAGTGGCGGTTCAACAAATAATACCTAAAACGTGTCAAGGTTTCCAATACAGCAAGAGTTTCCAACTCAAAACTGTGTCGTTTTGCCTCTGCAAGTGTAGTAGTACGTCTAAAATAAGCAACTGCATGTGTCAATCGATTTTCATCTAACTGAATTAAACAACCAGATAAACCAATAGATGATGCGTCACAAAATACTTCATGAACAGCCTTGCGAACGAATAAAGCTAATACAGGTTCCGTTGTTAATGCTGTTTTTAAATTTTGGAATGTGTTTTCTTGATCAGGTTCCCATCGAAATATATACCTTTTTTTGTTAATTTTGACAGCGGCTGTGCTATTACCGAAAATTTTGGGATAAATCGTCTGAAATAACTGCACAATCCGAGAAATTCCATTAATATCGATTTCGTGACCAAAGTAAGTTATTCTGGATGAAAGAAAATTATATTTCTCAATGTTCAACGTAAGCCCTGCGTCTTTTAGCGCTGTAAGAACTTGTTTGAATATATTTAATGTTTCATCTACAGATGTCCCAGCAATCAATAGATTGTTTAAGTACCAAATAAGACCACCATTATAGGCTGTAGAACTTTATCCATAACACGGATGAATATGAAACCGCTATTTGCTAGACCAAAATGACAACGACGATATTGAAAATGTCCAACCGTACAGATGAATGCGGTTAAGTGTTTGGATTGTTCGTTTATTTTTATATGATGATAAACGGACTTCATATCTAATGAGATGAATACGGATTTCCCACACAGGCGATGCAGTTCCTCTTCAATCAATGAGGTAGGAAATTGTTCTCGTTGAATAATTGTATTCAGCATTCTATAATCAACACAAAAACGAAATTCACCTGATTACTTAGTTACCATCACGACATGGCTCGGATGCTGATGGTTCTATTATTTTCCCGTCCAGCATCTCTTTAATAGCACGTTCCATTTCTACTCATTATGTAGCCCTGATCCGAGACATTTTTTAGTTTTGGCGAAATAATTTTAGATTTATCGAGTGGGACGAAAAATTATACAAAAATCAATAAAATTCCCAGTCCAGAGTTCATTTGCGGGAACTTGCCACGGATCGAACTTTTTTAACATTGCCTGTAATTTTCTTTTACTATATGCAATTCAGAAGTTTACCGTTTTTTGGTACTTTAGTTTTTCATTTTTTTATTATACATATAGGGTGGGCCAAATATTTTTTTTTTTTTAAATGCAATAAAACAAAAAGTTCTTAATTTTTTTCAAATTTATTTTTTTATTGTAAATAACAATCCTTCCGATTAATTATGGAATAGTTTTTCATTCATTTGACTGCCTCGGCTGGCCTTGATGTACCCCATACGGTCAATGTCAATGTCAATATGTCTTCAATGGCAATGCGAATATTGTTCTTGAGAGCGTCAATCGTTGCTGGTTTATCGGCGTAACACTTATCTTTGACGGCACCCTAAAGATAATAGTCCAACGTACTATTATCCAGATCACAGCTCCGAGGCGGCCAAATCACATCAGCATGCCAGATCAATTGAAACGTGTGCTGTCGTGCTACACGTCTTGTTGAAACCAAATGTTGCCTATGTTCTCCTCTTCAAATGCCGGGAACAAAAACCGTTTATCATAGCGCGGTAGCACTCACCATTGAGAGTAACGGCGGCTCCTTGCTCATTTTCAAAGAAAAATGGCGCAATGATGCCCCCGGACCAAAATCCGCCCCAAACAGTCTCTCGTCTCTAGAAATGCGCCTCATCTGAAAAGATGATTTTTTTGCCAAAATCCGCATCTTCTTCAAGTCGATCGCAAACCCACTCAGCGAACCGAAAACGCAATGGGTTGTCTCATTGCTTCAATTCCTGAACCAATTGAACTTTGAAAGTGTGTCATACCAAGGTCTTTATGCAGGACTCGTCGCAATGTTGTGCGTGAAATGTTCAATTCCTGAGCACGATAACGAGTTGACGTTCCCAGCGACTCACGCCACGCTTCACAAAATAAATTACAATATGGTGGAATAGTTCAATTGCCAGAACCAGCCTCTAAAAAGTGAAGCTCTTTAAAATAAAGTTTCTCTGTAAAGATCATACCTCTTAAATTTATCAGAAAATTCCACACCCATAAAAATCTATCAAAATGTATCGAACTTCCTTCCTATGCAAGAAACAATTACTCCTGAATATATTACAACAGCCCACACCCACAAAAATCGATCAAAATGTATCGAACTTTTTTCCTATGCACGAATTTATTACAACAGCCCACACCCACAAAAATCGATCGTAATGCATTGAACTTCCTTCCTATGCAAGAATTAGGTATCCCTGAAAATATTACAACAGCCCACACCCACAAAAATTGGTAATAATGGATCGAACTTCCTTCCTATGCAAGAAAGAAGTCTCCCTGAATTTATTACAACAACCTACACCCTCAAAAATCGATCGTAATGTATCGAATTTCCTTCCAATCTAAGTATCAATTTTTGTGGGTGTGGGCTGTTGTAATAAATTCAGGGTACCTCTTTCTTGCATAAGAAGGAAGTTCGATCCATTTCTACCAATTTTTATGGGTGTGGGGTGTTGTAATAAATTCAGGGATGGTCTTTTCCTTTGTTTGTATATCCAATCCATTTCACTTGCAAGTTCCTCATCATCTGCATGGAACTCACCGTTATATAGGCAAGTGTGCTGATTTCGTTAGTTAGTAAGAGGAGTTTCCAAGACTTTTTTCAGTTTGGTCTTCTTCAGCTCCACATTTTCTTTCTTTAACTTAGCGATTTCAATGCTAAGTTGTGATGCCACTTTTTCTATTAAGTCGTCTAGTTTAGCATTTTGGTTTTCCTTCTGAGTCGTGAACTATGTTTGTTTAGTCGGTGATCTATATGTTTTTGAATTAAGATTGAATCGGCATCGCAATGGTTGGCTCATCCCAGAATCCATTGAGTCTGCCTTGTTGGAGGTCGGATTATCCAACTAGGCAGATTTTCGCTGACTTGTGGTGTCATTTCAGCAATTTCGTTTCTAATGTTGTCCTTAAGCATCGAAGTTGTGATTGGTATATTGGTGCACACCTTTTCCTTCAAGTATCCTCATAATAAGAAATCGAGAGGGGTTGAATCAGGAGATCGTGGGGGCCAGTTGATAGCACCTCTTTTTAACATTATTCGGGCAAGAAAAATTTATCACAAAATTTGCATCGTAAGATGAGCTGTGTATGATGGGATATCATCTTGTTAGAACCAGCTTTTCTGTCTGTAGACCTAATCCATTAAATTAGGGCACAAGAAAGTTTTCTAACATGTTCCGATAGCGGTCACAATACCGCCGGTCCAAATAGCACACTATACAGTTGGCCTACGAGGGTGTAGTGGCCTTTGGAGTTTCAATTGAGAGGCTTTAGTGACCCAGTAGCGGAAAATGGCGGTTGTCTATACCGAGCTTTAACACGCAAGCACTCCAATCTCACAGCCGTGCATGGTCATTTTCCTGCTGCTCTTGTGTCATTGAATTTTATCCTACGACTGTCAAATGCGAATTGAAAAAGGTCATTCAAATATTTCGACCTGTAACTTAAAAAGCACCCTGTATATCAGCGCGACAAAATTGCCTTGTAATTTAATCGCAATCATTGCACTATAAAAAGTTAAGAAGTAAAAAGTGAACAGTGTCAAAAGTAAACGTAAATATGAAAAGTGAAGCAGTGAATTGTGATAAATAGTGAAATAGCGAATTGTTCAAAAAAAGTTGTAGGTGTTGGAGTAAATAATATTTGCAATTTAATCGCTGAGTGCTTTTTTTCAAAATCCAGCACGAACCTGTATAGAACGCCCGAAATTGCTAACAATAGTATAACAGCAAATTTAAACAAAACAATAAATCAGAAAGTATATTTTTCAAAAAAGTTCAAACTAACTAGCAATGACGTTAGATCACTTTCAAAATAATAAATAGGCCACAACAAATTTAACAACAATTAGGATTAAAACGGGTTCTCAACATATTTTGTAATATTATGATAATCTTATTGCTCTTCATCAACGATGATTAGGCAAGTTAAAAATTGTACTTAAAATCAAATAAACTGTAATTTGTGCTATTTGTATAGGGGAGCCCATTTTTTCAATAAAATATAAATTAGCAATTTTGAAATCGCTTCAAAATCGTACTAAAATTATTAAAATTTATTATGAAAATGTTGGATCTGTAAAAACTTAGCCATAAAATTGGAGCTATGTTTGGTATACAAAATCGCTCATCTGAGCCCGCTATTAAAAATTTAATGAAAAAATTTGAATCCGCTGATTCAGTAGCAAACATACCGAAAGCCCCACTTACTTGTTCAGGTAGTATAGTGCGCTCTATGGGTCGGAGACATCATTGATGCTGGCTGGTAACGCTTTTACTCTCAATGGTGTTCGCTATACAGGGACATGATAACACATTTTTTATGACTAATTTGATGATATGAATAATACGGCTAGACGGCGCTACGTGTCATACAGCCAATGAAACAATCGATTTATTGGGAAATCGACTTGATGAACGATTATCTTTGCGCGAAGGGTAATGTTAGTTCAGCTTTCTTGGCCACCAAGAAGGTGCGATCTAACACCATTAGATTATATTTTGTGGTGCTATGTTAAAGATAATGTTAATTAGAATAACCTACAATCAATCGAAGCTTTCAAAAGCATTATTGAGCCTCAATTATGTAAAAATGTAATCGATAATTTCGAATAATAAAGGATCAATTTTTGCAAACGAGTTCGTGGTAGACATTTGTCAGATATTATTTTTCATCCATAAATGGTCAAGTGTCTGCTACAAAAGAAATGTTTAATTGTAAATTTAATTTTCAAGCCTAAACGAACAATTACAGATAATGAAACTAATTGCAGATAAATCAAACCTATCACCAATTTCGAAAAATATTTACATCCGCTTTTACAATCTTACCAAAGTATAATATGTGTCTATTTAAACTATTCTGCCACAATAAAATCCAATAAATATTAAAAAATATGTAGTAACAATTTTTCGATTTCTCGGGGCAATAAATTATTAAAATTAACCAGAAATCCGTTGAAATCATAACAAAATAATAATTTTAATGTAAACTATTTTATAATTTATAATCCATTTTATTAAATATTTCTTTTTTTAAAAATGTGATCGAACGTACAAAAGATTGATATTAAAAATTGTAATTAAAAATCGTTTTTGGTGGTCCTGCATCCATATATACACACTTTTACCATAATTTAATATCAAGAAATCGAAATTTTCTTTTTTCGAATATCAGAAGTTTATTATTTTTACACCAACCAACCATCCTCAACCGCCAAGAGATAAAAAAAACACAAAAACAATTTGTGTACCGAGATGTACGAGTAATAATAAATAATCACTTTTTATTACTTTTATTAATAAATTTCTTTTATCGATTTTTATGTGCTGCTTTTATATTTTAAATTATTATTTATTAATTTATATACAAGCATAGAATACAAACAATGTGTTTGATTGAAATTATTTTCACATGTACCCGTACCGCGCACAAAAAACGCACCAACCATCAGTCATCATCATACACAATTTTATCCAAAATCTGTTAACCGAGATTGTTTTTATTTATTTTCTTTGTATATGATTTATTACAGTTTTTCCAATTTTCCAATCTTATTTCGTTTTTATTAAAAATGAAAAAAAATTAATAGATAATAATTTTTAATTATTTTTTTATTAGATATTATTGTTGTTGTAGTTGCGTGAAGTTTATTTATTTTTCTAAATTTATAGATACAAAATTATTTTTTCTACATGCTAGTGACATCTTATCAATATAAAAACAACTAAACTTCGATATCGAAAAAAGTGTGTCTAAAACTATTAGTACTTAAAGTAAGTATCTTTGTTAAATGTGTTTTCGCTATTGTACTAATTTTTATAGAGACCTCTAGCGTAAAAGTATACAAACATTAATTTTCGAAAAAATGTGTGTCTAGAATATATTTTAGTACTTAAATTATTTATAAAAGTGTCTTCGGTACTGTACTAAATTTTGTAATGACATCTATCCGTAAAAGCTAATTAAAAGTGTCTTTGATAATTTATAACGAGACATCTTTTGTCATTTAAATTATATGGTTTGAAGATTAGTTGGTAAATTAGTTTGAAAACAAAATTTTTTAAAAATTACCGCTGACACCATTTAGAGGAAAATTTAACACGATATTGGATTTTGTATAATTATTGCTGTTTACGGCACAAAATTCCAGTGCCAAAGTTTGTGAATTTTGATTTGATTTATTCTTAACTAGCGGTACGGAGGCACTTCGCATCTTTATTGTATAAAATAAATTTTATTACCTAGAATGGAATTAACCTGGGTTTAATCGTTATGACGATGCACTAAAATTGTAAACTAATTTAAATTCGTATTTTATAAATGAAGTTGGCACGTTTAAGCGCGAATTGGCCCGAGACGTTCTTTTGAGATCTAAGAAACCCATAACAAATCTTATAGTTCTACAGTAAATGTTTAAAGATTGTCATTCATCTTTTTTGTTGTGAATCTAACGGTAAATATGGTTATAATGGATTTTATTTAATCAACAGAGACTTCGCCGGCTAACGTATGTTTCGTAGGAAAATCTAATTTGTCCATTGTCTATTAAGTTCTTGTGGAGAGCCTTTACATTTTAGCCTAGTGCCATTAAAAAAATTAAGCGGATTTAGATCACGCAACAACTTTATAGGAGTTTTCACATTTAGAAGACGCTTGTGGCTAGGGAATCATGGTGGATTTAATGAGTTTAGTAGTACTGGTTAATGAACAGTATCATCTAGTTGGACCACCGAGGCAACTGACTTATACTCTACTCGTGTTCTATCAAAACAATCAAGAAGATGCTTGTTTATGGCACCGGTTACGTTATCCTTCGGTGTAAGAATAGCACACTCACATAACCATTTATTCGATTTATTATTATATTTTGGATGCCAAAGTAAATATGAGCTGCTTGATCTGCTAGAAAGTAACCCAAGACCAAAATAATTGTCTCCTTAACTTGAATCTCGGGAAATTTAGCATCACCAATATTGAAAAATTAATCGGAGAATTGGCCAGCCGAAACGTCGCCATCAGCTCGTGTTACTCATGCTCTGTAAACTTTGTCGGAAATTTCCAACAAACAAAATTGTAACACGAACCATCCATTGGTTATTTCCCATAATATCTTTAAAGGTGCTGCTGAAGGTTTAAAAACCTCCTTTATCTGTCATCGTGCTCTTATTCTACATAAATAGTTTACATTCTCGCTGTAGTTGGGCCTTACTGATGTGTTTTGTGAAATTACATAGAGGGGTTTCGCAACGAATTAAGTTAAGAGGCAGCCTAAATGAGGCGTGTGTTGTTTTGCCATCTTCTAACAAGATTACGGCAATGCCTAATGATGACTTCTTAATTTTGCCAAGAGTAAGTTTTTTCAGTGCAACCATACATCCTCGGAATTTGTTTCAACGCTGCAAATAATTTTTGTATAGACTGTTAGCAGTTCATCTGTCAACGAAACTTCGTCAAGTTGCAATCATTTGTGCCAATGCATCGTTATCGTAACTGGTGTAACTAACATTTGTTGTACATCACATCCATTAATTGGAGCACAGTGCCTTGTATCTGATATTTCGCCTGTCTGCCAGACTTCCAAGCAAATGATAAATCTGATCTTGTACCTTGAATGTTGGCATGAAACCACTTTCAACAATTTGTTTTGCTCCGAATGATATCATTTGGAAGCAACTATTATATTTTCTAATGCAGTCAATGAAATGAGTAGGTTCACAGGATGCAGATCCATTAGCACAATATTAATTAGAACAGAGATTCGAATGGTGGGATCTTTACCTTTAAAACATCGCAACACATCCCTGGAGCCTCGTTTTTCCTCTTGAGTGCATTGCAGAAATTACATTTGCAGTTCATTGTACCTACTGTTATGGCGTCATTTATAACATTTATAAGCACCATATGGCATGTTTCGATGATATTCACTCCCTAAACGTGCGTTGTAGATTTCTATGAACACATCTAATCTAGCTCGTTCTACACACGTTAGTGCCATAATTGGAATATTGGTAGGTGCTGTTGCTTTTTTATTCCCAAAACAATAGCATTTATAAGATACTTTTTCTTTGAATGCCTAGAGTATTTCCTTGAGACCAAATACTTCTCCAACGGCAGAGATCACATCAGTTTGTTATCGGAATAAGGCGGTCACAACTTTGTTTAGTACCACTGGGCAGGTGAGAGGTGGTGCATGTGAATTTCTGACATTACTCATGACGATTTTGTAGGATCTTTCTCATCATGCGCTACATCATAGATCTCCTTACAAAGTTCTCCTCCAGCTCGCCGCTTTTCTTATATATTTTAAAGGTCCATCTTTTCATGCAAATTTTATTAATAAAATATATGGCTTGATACACGAGGCCATCATACACGAAGTGGTCGCTCATCTCACTTTTTCTCAACATCGATATCAAGAAGCTGCTGCCGAACGTGAAATCGAGCAAGGAGGATACACCACACCTGCAAAACGTCGTTGTATAACACCAATCAGTTAGTCCAAGATATACACAATCATTTCGATTAGGAACCTGCGTACGGTTATAGTCTACTCCTGTATGAATGGTTTGGCACAACTGCATAGGATGGCTGTATTTTGTGGGTCAGGGTGAGGGAATATTCTGTCAGCATTTGAATAACTTCAAGGGTAACTTTTTCCAAAGAATTCGATAGATCACTCACTTCTAACTCGAAAGCTAGCACTCACCAGGAACCAGTTCAAAAATGAACAAGTACTTCAGGATTTTGGGTAAGGCTCTTTTTTCTACTAGAGTAAGGTAGAGCCGTTTTTAACGTAAAAGAAAACGCTAAATAGGTACTCGTCCAACAATAAACAGTTGCTCTTGAATTTAGTTTCGGGTTTTGCTTTGGGAGCGCTGCTAATTTATTCCCCACGTTCGCTTATCCGCTACCTGAGAACGTGCCTGATTGAAGAGCCCGTGCACATGTGCACAGCATTGTTGTACGATACCAAAGTGAACCGTAATTCAACATATGCGCATTGATCAGGATTGTATTTGATTCCTGATCTCCTTTGAGAATAGTAGCACAAAGTAACCAGATGTAGTATGACGAGGATTCAATCCATGGGGCCTGGTGGTTGGGCCTTTGCTAGTATATTTTGGCGTGAATACGTCTTTAAATTTGCTTTCATATAGGGAGGCAATACCAATCATCTACATCCAAAATTTAATTACACCACTCGATAGCTAAAGGGTCAAAAAATTCGTTACGTCGAGTGGCAGGAGGGGAAGCATCGCCATTTTAATTTTCGCCAATTGTATTGAACTCTGTATTTTTTTAACCGATTATGATGGGATTGGATATGTTGGTTGGAAGTGAGATTCTTAAATGATGTTTGGAAGAAGTTCTGGAATATGGCCATCTCGGGCGGAACTCGGTAATTTCTTAACCGGCTAAGATGGGATTCTTAAATGATTTTTCGAAGAAGTTCTGGATGCCTGCTGATGGGTTGGGATGAGATGATTATGATGGGATTTTGCATGTTGGATTAAAATGGGATTTTTAAATTATTTTTGGAAGAAATTATGGAATATGGCCATCTGGGACGGCCACGGAACTCGGCCATTTCCTAACAAATTATTATGGCATTGTGTATGTTGGATGGAAATGGGATTCTTAAATGATTTGTGGAAAAAGTTCTGAAATATGGCTTGCTAGGGTGGAACTCGGTAATTTCTTATGGACTATTGCCTGGAATTTTTGTCGAGAAGATTCCAATCACTAGAAGCATTCGGAGGACACAAACTGAACATCGCACGGTTGGCCAAACAAGAGATCAGCCTTTACCACGGAAAAGTTTCTTAAACTCTAAGAGCCTCAGTGGCAAATAGGCGGCGGAAAAATACAATGCGACCAATTGCAGGCATTGTGGGAAACGGCATCATTCTCTCAAAGAGTGCATTCATTTTCCTGTATCTGATCGTTTGTCGTGAACGCGTGCCACCAGCTCTGGAGTGTTGCTAATTTATTTGAGGTTACCCCGCGGGAAGCACAATCGGCTGGATTGTCTTCTGAACGGATATAATGCCAAGGCTAGGACGCTGGTATTTTGCTGAATCTCTGCCACTCAATGTGCGACAAATGATTTCCAAGATGATGATGGTTTTTGAATCCATGCCACCGTAATCATGGAATCGGACCATAAGGTTGTTGAACTAATGTTAACTTCCAGGCTCTTTTTTGCTTGTTGAACGAACCGACTCAACAGTAATGCGTCGCATAACTCGAATCGAGGTATCCCCAATTTTGATTTTACCGGTGCTACCCTGGTTTTCGCCGTCAAAAGACTGATTGTACTTTGCCCATTGATGGTGCTTTTGCTATACAGTACAGCCGCGTAGGCGTGCTCGGACGGCTTATAGAATCCTTGAAGTTCAAACGTACAGTTATCTTTCGAGTAGTTGAGATAGCGGGATATTTTAATTTGTCAAGCGGAATTCAACTTAAACTTGAGCTGATCTCAGCGTTTAGTTGTTTCTACTGGTAGTTCTTCGTCCCAGCCTAGGTTGAAACTCCATAGCCTTTGTTATATTATTTTGCAACCGATGATTAATGGTGCCGGCCATCCCAAAGGGTCGAAGATTTTCGATCATTCTCTCAAGGAGTGCATTAATTTTCAAACCCTGTCCATCAAACGAAGAATTGATTTTGTGGATCGCGCCGAAATGTGCACGAACTGTCTCGCACATAGTCCAAAGATACCGTGCAGCAAAAAACCCGGTCACCACGTTGGATGGCAATCAAACAACACTGTTAGCAACGGTAGTTGTAAAAATTAACTCTACCTGCGGACGCCGTTAAATGTACGAACGTTAATTGATCAGGGGTCCCAGGTTTCTCCCATTACGAAGAAGGCAGTTTAACAGCTAGGCCTACCAATACAGCAAACGACAGTTAGGTCTCAGAAGTTGGAGCTAATACAGCTAACAAGAAACATGCGAGTGTCCAGATTTGTCTTCAACCTCATTTTGATTTCTCGTACGGATTGAAGGTCGACGCATATGTGATACCAAGGATCACCACAAACATCCCGGAACAACCGATCGCATGAAAGTCTGATGATAAATGGAGTAGATTACATTTAGCGGATCGAAATTTTAATCACCGGGCACCAATTAACCTACTGTTAGGGGTGGACGTTTACAGCGACTTCATCGGGAATCGAATAATTAGAGGCAGACCAAGCGCTATAATCACAAGCATGGGATGGATAATCTCTAGCTCTCCACAATCCACATTTCCACAGCAGACCGTAGACCGTACGATTAATAAGACAGAATAAACTTAGAAAAATTCAGAAATTAGAAGAGGTTCCGAAAGACAGTAAAAGTTGGTCAGTACAGGAATCTTCATGTGAAACACTGTTCAAACAAACCATCAAGCAGTGAAGATGACCGATGTAGAGTACAATTACCAATCAAAGAGAGCCAATTGGATCTGCTCGAAGGTTTTCGACAGCGAGCACTACAACGAGTTCTACACCTGGAAACAAAATTCCGTAAAGATCCAGAATTGAGATCACTATACATAAACTTCATGCGAGAGTACATCCAGATGGGTCACAGGTTGACCGAGGCAGTGGGAAATTTTATCTATCACATTATGCAGTGGTTAAGAAAACAGCAGACCCTACCAAGATTCGCGTAGTGTTTGATGCTTCGATGAGAACATCCACAAGCATCAGCCTGAATGAGGCCTTATGTGTCGGCCCCTTTACTACAGAATGATCTATGGGCTGTCCTTCTTAGATGGAGAAAACACCAGATAATATTCTGTAGACATCAAAAAGATTTACCGTCAAATACTGGTTCAGGAGGAGCATCAGAAGTATCAACGAATTTTATGGAGAGAAAGCAAACATGCATTACCAAAAAGAGCCTAGAGGTTGAACATAAATCCAACAATCTTATGGTCCAATTCCATGATTACGATGGCATGGATTCAAAAACCATCATCATCTTGGAAATCATTTGTCGCACATTGAGTGGCAGAGATTCAGCAAAATACCAGGGTCCAGTTTTGGCATTATATCCGTTCAGAAGACAATCCAGATGGTGCTTTCCCTAAGGTAACCTCAACGAAATTAGCGACATTATCGGTCATTCTGAGCTGGTGATCAAACATCTTGAAGATATACAAAGAGGATTAGTGGACGTACTTACAAGTGCGAAACACCAGATTATTCATCCTTCGTTATTATCGCCGTAACAGCTGGAGCAAGAGATGTCCACTATACTTAAACATGTACCGAAGACCTGCACCTTTCCAGGGCATGGGCTTTTAGAGTTACACAACTTGTATCGTCTAATGACAATAACGACAAGAGTAACTGAAGCCAACGTCATAGTCGTGATACAAATACCCTTGGTTCAATCATGGGACTATCAGCTCTACGAGACCACCTCCGTCCCAATTTTCCTCCACGATTTACAAATAAAAGTAAAGCCCACCACACAGTACATACTTGTCGATCCGTACGAGAGCGCTTTGCACCCACCACATGGTTTATTGGTATGTGACATAGCGATGTTGTATACTCAACAAAGTGAGAAGAATCAATGTGAGATATCCATGTTTCTCAAGGCAACAATCCCACATCCAAGCAAAGGATCATAATGGATAAAATTTGCAAATCCAGAATACAAACCATCGCATTAGAATATTATGGCTTCATAAAACTACAGCCAGGTTGTATTCTTAGGAGCAATGCTGTGTACCTCTATGCAGTAAGCACCAAAGGCAGCGAGAGAAACGGGTCCTATATTCCTGCGTTTAACGTCTCAGTACTCACGCCGATTGTTGATAGTGAACATTGTTTGGCGCTTGTACATCCACTTAATGTTAATATCACCATCACCACACCCAATACTACGCAATTGGAGCAGGACATAAGAGCTCAACAATTCGATGAAGTGCAATATCCATAGATAACCACCACGTCGACCACTATGTGATGGATGACCCTTCTTGTTTTCTGGGCGCTCTTCGCTCTTGAGATCGTTCTAGTTATACGGTGCGTACGAGCCAGGCGACCTAGCTCACAACCAGCAGCAACCTGTGGCCGGCCCCCAACATGTTTGCGGCACGCGAGTGTTTTGATCCAAACATGTGCGCACATAATCATGACATATGCAAGTAGTTGTAGTGGTAAGTAGCTAACGCTCCAGAACACCAAAACCAATTGCTGCTGTCAATCAGCCATTCAGAAGCAAGGCAACTGCTGACGGTGAATCAGCCCTTACTTCAATGCAAAGACAACTGGACAAGATGCAACAACAATTGGCCGATCTACAGAGAACACTGGCCAATATGAACATTAGTGCACGTCGAAGATAGCCAAACAATAGACAAAATTTCAATTACCGACACAGGTCAAGGTCGAGATCGTCATCTCGATCCGGACTTGCTACTACTACTACCGGTGTTTCGGTTCACGCACACGCAACTGTAATAAGCCGTGCAATTTCCGACCGGTAGCACGCATGGGGAAGCTACTTTCTCCAAATGGCAAATAGTGGGATTGGTTCATCTCGCCGTCTTTTCAACAGTAAGTTTTTCGTAAACAAGTTTCCACGACATGCAAAAGACACCGTTTGAGTTCTTATTGCAGCAAACGGCTCCCCAATTTCCACTTACGGTACAAAACTTTTGAAGGTAAATCTCGGTCTCAGGCGTTCGTTCACACATCCCTTAATCGTCGTGGTAGTGGTCAGGCCAATTATAGG
This sequence comes from Nephrotoma guestfalica, assembly GCA_963691935.1. Lineage (NCBI taxonomy): Eukaryota > Metazoa > Arthropoda > Insecta > Diptera > Tipulidae > Nephrotoma > Nephrotoma guestfalica. Next base: position 196,694,234 of record OY829913.1, on the reverse strand, counting down.
TGCTGAATTTCTGTCCAAATATGGTCTCGTGGTCGTTTTGAAGAACAGAAGACCCTTCGATTCATTTACTACTATCACTGTGAACGCAATCATCACTCAAGTTGATACACCATCTCCAAAACGTTTCAGCGTCAACAACGATTATGGCGCTCTTTTGAAGAAATATCCCCCGCTCACTGAGGCTTCAATTACAATCTCCCAATGAAGCATAACGTAGACCACAACGTTGTCACGCAAGGTAGGTTACCTTGTGCTAAACCGCAACAACTGGACGCAACAAAACTAAAGCTGCCAAAACTGAATTTCAGTTGATGACAGACCTCGGAATTTGCCGCCCATCATCATCACCCGCCTCCTTACCATTACAGATGGTGCAAAAGAAAGATAAGGACTGACGCCCTTGTGGAGACTATCGACTGTTAAACACCGTCACTGTCCCAGATAGATATCCTATCCCACACATACACAGTTACTCATTGAAACTCGCTAGCGCCACTATTTTCTCGAAAATGGATTTGGCATGGCTCTCGAGGATATTCACAAAACAGTGATAACTACTCCTTTTAGGCTTTTCGAGTTCACCCGCATGCCATGGTCTTCGTTACTCAGCCCAGGCATTCTAGCCATTCCGTTAACGAAGTGTTCAAATGACTGGACTCTTCGTTTACTGTTATATCGACAATGTACTCGATGCGAGCCGCTCCAAGATGGAACACATGGAATATCTCGAGCCAGTATTTAAACGTCTCTCCGCATATGGAATTAATATAAAGCTTCGAAATGTATTTTCGGCGTAAAGTCACTCGACTTATTGAGCCACACAATTTCGAAAGATGGCAGCCTCCCGTCGAAAGACAGAGTTAAAAATACAGCAAGTTCGTCGGCATGGTGAACTATTACCACCGTTTTATACCACGATCAGCTGAACTGTTATCGACTATTCACAGGCATTTGGCCACCATACTCAAGAAAGCCAAAACAGAAAAAACTTCCCTTGGCCCGAAGAGTGCACAGAAGCTTTCGAAATGGTCAAGCGTTCTCTTACCGCTGTCACTCTTTTGGCACACCCGTTGAACGACGCGCAGTTCAACATAACTACCGACGCTTCCAATGTAACAGTTGGAGCTGTTTTACAACAACGCAATAAAGGGTGTTGGCAACCATTAGCGTTCTTTTCAAAGAATCTCTTTCCTGCGAAAATTGAATACTCTACTCGGCGCCGAAACATGTACACGAAGGTAGAGAGCGAACGTCAATCCAAAGTGGCAGGACATTACATTTTTGCTATTGCCAGCCTAAAATGCAATACATCGTCATAACATTACAGCACGAGTATTCAAACAAAAATTGAAGTCTTTAATGAGCTTCATTACAAAATTACATGTATTCGGTCCCACACGTTGCTGGATATTTTCGGTTGAATGGCAACAGCGAAATAACCTCATGCACACATTTTGATTTGGTTAGTCGACAAAATACGCCCTGAGGAAATCGATATGGCTGTGTTTCAAATTCAAAATATCGATGTGAATGCTTCTCAATTGAGAAAAATGCGCTACCTAATTAAATAATAATAAATAATGCGCTACCTAATTTGACGGTACATCAGCACCAATGAAACTGTCTGGCGTATCTTTATCTCCAGAAACGAGACAGCGTGCCATAAATCCACCAAAAAATACACTCACGGATTTTTTTGAATTATGTAATCGTTCGGATACTTTCGGTATCTTTGCACGAACACTATAACTCTATTCCGAAGTAGCACGCTATATCACATGGAATCAACCAAAAAATGGATGGCCCGCAAGCAAAGCACACCAATTGATGCGTGTCCCGGCCTATTCAAATCAAACACTTTGGGCCGAGTATATACAGTCACTCCAAGCCAGATTAAGTGCTTCGAAAATGGTCAACAGTATTCAACATATAAAGATGCATGCCTTGCACTCGGCTTGCTCGAAGACGACAATCACTGGGACAATATGCTTGCTGAAGCAGCATTAGGTTGTACCGCAACATAAATTCGTCTACTAATAGCTATAGGGATGACTACATGTTTCCCGGGATGAGCAGACACGTTGTGGGCTAAGCACAAAGATTCAATGATTGACGATATATTGCATCGAATTCGTACACGGTGCAACGATCTAACGATTACATTCAGCAATGCTATGTACAATGAAACATTGATTGCTATCGAGAATCTTTGCGTTTTCATTGCCAATTTTCAGACATTTCGGTAAGAGTTCGCCAAATCGAAGTGCATCTGATTTAATGAACGCCGAAATGAATCGTGAGCTGCGGTACAATACTACAGAAATGGCAGCGATTGTTACTCGCAATGTCCCACTACGTCGGGACAAGGTGGATTCTTTTTTTTAGGATGCACCAGGTGGAACTGGCCAATCATTTCTCATTTCGGTAATTATAAAATAAAAAAACAATCGTCCATGACCACAGTGTTGAAACAATGCAAAATTATCATCTGGGATGAATGCACTATGGCATACAAACATTCTCTTGAGGCGTTGAACAGAACACTCAAAGATATAAAAAATAACGACAAACTATTCGGCGGCATTATGTTACTCCTTTCAGGTGATTTCAGACAAACACTTCCCGTCATTACACGGTCAACGTACGCTGATGAGATCAACGCTTCCTTAAAATCATCGCTACTATGGCGTAATGTTGAAAAAGTCCAGCTAAAAGTAAACATGCGCGTCCAAATGCTATAAGATCCATCCGCTGACGCATTCTCGAACCAATTGTTTGATATCGGCAATGGAAAAGTTGCTGTCTATGAAAATACTGGATGCATAAAATTGCCCACTAATTTCGCCACAATCGTTGATTCGCAAAATGCTCTCATTGGCCGCATATTTCCCGATGTACTCACGCATAATACATAAAGCATGCGTGGCTGGCAGAAAGAGCCATTTTGACAGCAACAAATGTGGGCGTCGACGATTTAAACTTCAAGATACAGCAGTCGTTGCCAGGCGACTTGGTATCATACAAATCGATCGATACGGTTTGCGATGTTGCAAAACAACAAGATAGATATGGAAGAATTACTACACAAGCAGCAAGAAAATGCAGACAAAATAATTGTCTTGCATCGCAACTACAACAAGGATGGCGATATACGTAAAACCAAAACGTATTTAGCAGGTCGCATACAGAACGTAAAGTCGCCATAGAAAGATTATGTGGCAATAGACGACCAAATTAGAGCAGCAACCCCGCCGCTGGAATCAACTCATTCGTATTGGGGTTCCAGAAGACAACTGGTGGAGAGGTACGATCTTTTCCTAAAGGATTTGTGTCAACGGTTGAATAAGGGACCGCCTAGCACTCCGACGAGATCAACGCCCGACCGGTCACAACCATCATCACTCGTCAGTTATGATTTTGATATTCCAAAAAACAACGAAATGAGCTCAAAATCAGGTGAGCAACAACATTCATCAATACCTCTCAAGGATCGGGAGTCAACGAACGATGGAGATGCCAACAATAAATTATTTAAGAAACAAGACATCATAATGCGTCAGCTGTACAAAAATATCGCTTCTATTGAGTACTCATTAGACACCGCAGAGTGCTCAAAATAATATTTGCAGCTAAAGACCAACCAGTTGCAAAAACACATGGATGTAATCGACCAGCTACACACAGAAATCATGGTAGAAAGCGACGAAGATGAACGAGGAACCTCGTATTTTAAAAAGGTTTTCCACGGCACCTTGCAGGCCAAAGTGGAAGCCACGATTATCAGATTACAACAGCTCCAGAGAGGAACATCGACAACAACAGGATGTCTAAAAATCAAATTACCGACATTGGACGTGACAAATTTCGCTGGAGATTACGAAAATTGGAGTTCATTCAACAACATATTCAACAACATATCTTAAGTCCCACTTACAGAAAAGTGCAGCTAACTTATCAGCCACCAAACAACAACAGGCGAAAATTATGAAATGGCTTGGAACCTGCTATAGTCGAGATAGAACAACCCACGACTGCTGGCTGCCGAATGTTTCAATTCATTGCTGTCACTTCCAACGATACAAGTTGCAACTATCGGGGCGTTACGAAATCTCCATGACTCCGTGAAGGAAATGTTACACAACATAGAGCGGCTAAATTTCAGCTCTCCATTTGAGTCATTTGTAACATTCATCCTGATCAAAAAAAATGGATCCAGAATCTGCCAGGCTCTACGAATCAACGGTATCCAAGGGAAATCCAAGGGAAATACCAAAAATATCATAATATTTCGATTTCATGGAGAATAGGTTCCAGTCACTATACAAGCAGCTTAAAAACAGCCGCAACGCGATCATCTAACGTAGCACCATTCGTGCCACCACTAAAGCGTATATATGCCGCCACGCTCAGCCCCCATTGTTGGGTTAAAAAGTATACAGAACGTCATGGATTAGAGGAATACATCATAATACACATAAAAGAGGTCAGAGAACACCATCATACACTTCTGCATTGCAACAACGCAGCGTCTTCGAGCAAGAGTATAAGTCAAACTCTTCTGACCAATCAACAAGGACCTGTGTTATTGCCCATCGCCTTAATCAAAGCAACTACAAGCACTAGACAGGTCGCTACTTTAAGGGCCTTGATAGACTCAGGGTCCCAAGAATGGGACCCTGAGTCTATCAAGGCCCTTAATATCATCAAAGGCCGCCCATCTATTGAATGCAAACAAAAGAAAAACCAACGTGATAATTGCTGGCATAGGTGAAAATAAGGCTCACGTTTGCAGACACTCAATCAACATCAAGCTAAGCCCAATATTTTTTAGAAATTTTTTATGCTTGTTGACGCTTTCGTATTCGGCAAGCTCAATCAACAGCTTCCCGAAACCAACATTGACAAAAGTAAATGGAAGCATCTGTAAGGAATACAATTAGCCGATCCCCACTACAATCGACTTGGTGATTGAAGCGGATTATTATCCGTTAATGACATCATGAGCCCATGGCACGAAACACTGCATTTGGATGAGTCATAATTAGCAATCTGGGGAACAATGAGCATTAAACAACAACCTCTATGGTGACAACAAAGGCCATCCAAGAACAACTAAAATTGTTCATTGAGAATGAAAATATTTCCGAAGAACGAAATCCCATACCGAAGTGGAAATAAAAATCGAAAAATTCTTCAAAGAAAATCTGGGGCGCAATCCAGACGGAAGGTATACGGTGTGGATTCCTTTTAAATCAAGCCAGCACAACTTAGGCGAGTCAAGAAAAATGCTGCGGTGGTATACTGTCGAACAACTGACAATATGGGCCACATTACAACACACCTACTCACAAAACCCGAGTCGCTCCTATCAAAACTAAATTATCAATCCGACGTCTGGAGCTTAACGCAGCCTTGCTACTAGCGAAACACAATGACATCAAGACTTACGCTTGGACTGACTCAACTATTACATTATGCTGGATTAGAGGGGAGCCAAACCGATTCAAAACGTTTGTGGCCAATTGTATTTCTGCAATAAAAAGTATGCTGGGTTGCCAAGGTCAATTCAAAAACCGGCTGACATAGCGTCACGTAGAACAACCCCTTTAGCCCTCGCTAAGAGCAACTTATGGTGGAGGGGTCCAGATTTTCTTCATGAGGAATTACAGTTGGATCTTGATGTACCCACACCAAACAATATTCTTAAAGACGTACATGTGGAAGAATTAAAATAAAACTCAATAGTCAATCTGGCTGGCATAAAAGAAGTCATCCCGTTCTTACAATTATTTGAGCGGCATTCAAGCTTCAACCTATACCATCGAATAAAGAACTTCAAGATGCAGAAATTACAATTCTGAAAATCATCCAGGAACAAGACTTCCATACGGAAATTCAGTGCCTCAAATCCTTTAGACATTTAGAAAAAGAAATAGACGGTCGGCTGCAAAATCCAAACCTTACGCCTGCCAGCCGAAGCCCAATAATCTTGGAAAAGCACAACATATTAACGCTGCGAATAATCAAAGATGCTCATCACAGCACTTTGCACGGTGGCATTCAATTAACCTTGTCACATTTAAGGAACAAATACTGGATTATTGATGGTTAGCGGGCGGTGCGAAGCGTGATTCAAAAATGTCTAAAATGTTTCCGCCACAAGTAACATATGGCAGAACAACTGATGGGAACTTTGCCAGCGTACAACCAGGAAGAGTATTTGCCAAAACAGGAACCAGCGTTTACCGCATGTGGGACATCATTAAAGCCCGGGAATATGTTGAAAACACAAAAAATCAGTCTGCTCCACATCCGGATACCGTACACTAACGGATAGCAGCAGTAAGTTTTACATAAAAAAGAATTTTATTGTAATAAAAAGTTAGAATTAAAATAATTTACAACCGTATATAGTTCTCAATCTGATTTTTTAAACCCCCCCAGTGGTAATTTAAATAATCAGTATTAAACTAAATCAGAGCAGTGGCCTGATTTTTCATTTTAAGCGATCAAACAATGAATATGTCCGCTTCGTTAATGAAATACATTAATTGAGAAAACTAATGGTTGATGTTTTTTTGTTTTTATCGGCGGTCATCGTCTACAGCACACCATCCTGTTTCTGTCATAGATCCCATCCCCATACACACTTACAATACATTCGTTATTTTTTTTGTTTAATCGGCAGAACAACGTTTGTCGGGTCAGCTAGTCATTTTATAAAATAAAACCCGGTAACACCGCTATACGTCATTCGCGAACACTCGCGAAAAACATTTATAAAATTTTTAATTTGTCCAAAAATTATAAATTTTAATTAATTTCACACCACAATGTAGTGATGTCGTTTTCGATATTCGCAATTATATTGGTCGTCAATTTTTTCGCAATCTCGATTATTTATGAACATAAGTCAGTTAAAGTGATTCTAGCTCACTAACCAATCAATTGCAAATTCTAACCCTGGCGGCGAAAACAAACAAAAAATTGTTGGAATCAATTAAATCGATTAAACCACGCACCGTGTCCGATCGAGGGTTAATACTAAATTTGAATTTTACAACGGGATTTTTCGATTGAACAACAGAAAGACGCAACAGGAAAAAACCTGTAATCACGTTTAGTTGTGTCGTGATTTTTGTAGCAAATTGAACTTGCTAATTTAGTGTGTTTGTTAATAATTAAATAAAAAAATTGCGTAATGATTATTTAAGTGGGCGATAATTTTAGATTCATATGGTTCTTAATCGGTGTGTGTGATTGTGATTTATAAATGAAACAGAATTAAGAAAATATAAAAAAATTGTGTCATTGAATCAAAATGTACCGTTTTGTGAATTACCCAAATATATTTTGTGCAAAATAAACTTTGTTTGTAGCAGTTTTCTTCATAAACACAGGGTGGTGATCGCATCGATAATTAACAGGTGAGTTAGATAAATTTTTTAATTTTTTGCTACTAGAAAACTTTAATTCTACACTAAACACGACACAAAAGTATTCGTAAAGACAAAATAGAAATATTCTGCCGATAAGCCTTCCGATTTTAATTATGGGAATGTAATCTTTCAATTTTATCTTATAAAATGAGATTCTAAGATTGGTTTAATAATAATAAATTTTACATTTTTTTAAATTGCGGAAAATGAGGGAAGGGCGTGAAAAAATGAGTGATCATTAACGAAAGCTTTCGATATTTGTTTTACAAGTAAATAAGGCACCCAATTTTCTATTCAGGCTTTAACAGATTTATTATTCTTTGTAATGTTAATTCGGGACCCACAAGGCCAGTCATATTTAAAGACTTTTAAGTCTTGGTTCACGAGCGATATAGTCACTTGTATTGGATGCTTGTCGTTATCCCGCGCAATTCTATTGTGTTGAAACTAAACCTTTTACATCGTGCTGTTCGTCGTAGCAAGAATATTGACGATGGGCACCATGATGTAAAAGGTTTAGAAAAAAAACAACGTAAATCCAACAAAAAATACTTTGTTAAGGTGTGTTTCTTAAGGTGTGTAACGAACTGATCTCCAATTTGTTGGACTGTTGTTAACAGAAATTACTGGGCTAGAGGTTTCAACTCAGTCTTGTTTAAGCCAGCTAATACTTAGGGAAAGGCGTGGGGGTTGCTGAAACTTAACCCATTCTTGATACACCGAAATATAAATTTGGATAGGATACACCACATCAACTCATGACCTCCCTACTCACCTGTTCCTCCATTCTTAATTTATTCCATTCTCATACCTCCGTCGTAATCACACATGCTAAGAAAAATTTGAACTATTAAAATTGGTACAACCATATTCGATAATTTATTAAAGAGAATTGACAATAGTACTGACAAGTAAATGAACAAAACCTTAAACTTGTTTAAATATTTCGCAAAAATTTTTTTTAATATTTTAATTTAAAAAAATTTGTTCAAAAAATTTTAAAATTACTCGATCGATTTCGACTTGTTAGGTCATCGTCGAGTAGATACTCCTGATGATGACCTAACAAGTCGAAATCGATCGAGTAATTTTTAATTTTTTAATTAAAATTAAAAAAAAAATTTTTGCGAAATAATTAAACAAGTGCGAAGAGGTAAGTATTTCCGGAAGGAGATCGGAGATACGGCCCTAAGAAATCGATAAAGAGTTTCTGCCACGCCCGATTAATTTCATTGTAACATCCCATACGTGGTCGAGTTGAATAATTGGGGCCTTTAGTCGTTTAACAGATCATACATACTTTAAGAGATTCTGATACATCACGAATCATAGAAGGCCAGTTGTAAAATCTCCTTAGAATATCCAACGCTTTATTAAATTCCATATGCAACAATGCGCTTGCGGATGGCACATACAACTTTCAGTCTGGAATATCTGTTTCAGTTCCATACGAGCTATTATCAGAATTGAAATAAATGTTGTCACCTGTCACACGAAATGTTTGGTCAAACTTGGATTGGGAATGAATAACATCAATCAAAGACAAATACTCGTTGGTTTTAAATGTCGGATGAGTCAGGTTAATGTGGGCACTTTCGTTCAGTAACGTATTATCGTCCATTTTTAATTCTTCAGCAGACTGTCGAGATAAAGCGTCCGGTACGACATTTTCACTGCCTTTGCGATAATCGATGGTAAAATCGTACACCTGTAATTTCAGGCTCCATCGAGCCAATCTTCCTGCAAGATTACTTTGATTCATCAACCACTTGAGGCTAGCATGGTCAGTTATGATAGTGAATGGAAATCCATCCACTTATTGATGAAACTTCTTAACTGCGACCACGGCAGCGTAACACTCAAGTTCAGTAACTGAATAACGCCGTTGTACAGGGTTTAGCTTTGCTGTGACGTACGCAATTGGACGCTCTTCTCCTTTGTCCGTTTTTTCAAATAAAATGCCTCCGATTCCGGTGATTGAACCGCTACTTGATCCCAAATAAATTTTCTATTTTTCTTTAATAAACCTGTAAGTCCCGCTGCTACGTCCGAGAAGTTTCTGATGAACCTGCGGTACCATCCCGCCATATCTATAAGCCGTCGAACTTGCCTAACGTTTTTAGGTGCTGGATACGATGTTTTAGCCGAGACTTTGTCAGGATCTACTTTTACGATACCGTCACCAATAACATAACCCAAATACCTGATTTCTCGAAGCATAAACTTGCTCTTTTCGATATGTATCGTTAAATTAGCTCGTTTTAGTAATCCTGCTATCGTAGTTAATAATGCCACGTGCTCATCAAATGTCTCGGTTGTAATCAGCAGGTCGTCTAGGTAGACGAAAACTTGGTGCTGAAGTTCGTTAGGGATAACTCGGTGCATTAAACGGCACATCGTTTGCGGCACATTACAAAGCCCGAAGGGCATAGCAGTAAACTGATACAGCGGTCTTCCGGGAACAGCAAAGGCTGTCTTATCTCTCGATCTCATCTAATGGTATTTGCCAAAATGCGTCTTTCAAGTCAAGGCTTGAAATAAATCTTGTCTTGTTAAGACGCCCTAGCCATCCATCGATGAGGTCAAGGTACAGTCGGACTTTGTCGCTCGCTTTTCGAACCAAGGTAACCGGACTGCTCCAGGAGCTAAAACTCTCCTCGATCACTCCAAGAAAAAGAATGTGATCCAGTTCGTCGTATAATTCTTTTTCTCTAGCCGGTGATATCGCATAATGCCGTTGCTTCGTTGGTTTCGTTTGGCCTACATATATGAAATGGTAAAGTAGATCGGTTTTGCCTAGACCTACGGTTTCAAATGTTGAGAATTGATTGATAGGATTTTGGGGGACCTCATGTTGGAACAGGTGCCCTATTGATATGGATTCGAAAACCAAATAATTTCCAAAAGTCCATTCCCACGATGTGTCTTCCCAAGATGTCTTTACCGGAAACTGTAAACGTTTAAATTGGAAGGGTAAATCCGATGGTATCAGAGGAATTCGGGGAATCAATACATCTTCTCCGGTACCACATCCTGTGAGTATTGTGCACTCTATTATGAAAGTTTTCAGTGATTTTACCAACAAACGCGTGCCATTGCAAAGTTTAGGTGGATTCAGGTTTCTTAATAAAATAACAGGACAACCTACTTTCAACACCATTTTGTGAGGAGGGAGTCCAGACGGGTTCAAAGAGTTTAGAAATTCTGTAGGAAAATGAACAGCTTCTTCCAAATCGAGAACAGTATCGACCGAGTAGTATATTTTCGTCGGCGCATCAATCTTTGAAAGAATCAAATTATTTACCTTATCTACTTGTTCGGTAGTTGGTGACAGAATCGCTCTTTCTTTAAACCAAGATATTGTCTTATAACTTATGTTATCAATGTCAGGATAGACATTGTTGACTAACTCTTGGATGTTGTCTATCAAAAAACAAAGGTTTTCTAGGTTAATCCTTCCCTCACTTTGTGTTAACTCTCCATTGCCAACTTTTAGCAGCATCTCTGGAAATAGGCTGTTCTCACGTGAAGTTTTAAGCTCTAATTTATTGACATGTGGCCAAAGGTTGGATCTTTTTAGGGAAGCATTTATTTCGTCAGCACGTGTTCCTCGAGTCACAACTGGTAGGATTTGACGGAAATCTCCTGAGAACAGAATTGTACATCCACCCATAGGTGAATTTTTGTTGCGCAAATCGCGCATTGTTTTATCCAGTGCTTCCACAGACGTCTTGTTTGACATGGTAGCTTCGTCCCAGACTATTAATGAGCAGTCACGCATCAATTTTCCTGTATTGCTCTGTTTAGAAACACTACAGACGCTGTTATTATCATATGTGGCGATTTTCAGCGGGAGCTTGAATGTAGAGTGTGCCGTTCGGCCTCCTTCCCAAAGCGTAGCGGCAATGCCGGATGACGCAACAGCTAACGCAATTTTTCCGGTAGATCTCACTTTTTTTAAAAGCAGATTGGTTAAAAATGTTTTTCCTGTACCTCCTCGGGCATCAAGGAAAAACAATTTCCCTTCATTGTTATCAATTGTTGATAGTAATGCAGTGAATACTTTTTTCTGATCGATGTTTAATCGTGGCTCATCTTGAGCTATATTTTGTAAAAGTCTCGTTTGATCGTATGATGTTTCTCTTGTGTATTCGGCACTGTTAGTTAAATCTGAGTTAGTAGTATTAGCTGGCATCGGCAGCCCAAAATCCTTGATCGATTTACCCGAAAGTAATTGCGCTACTTTGTTCAATTCAAATAATGCTTCGTCAAATATGTTTTGATCATATTGTACATCATCTGAGTTTAACTCTCGCCGTCGCCGAATCAGAATATCACTGGCCATATTTTCTTGAAATTTATTCCATAGATTAACAGAATCCGTTACTTGACAAAACGCTACTATGACGGAAAATAAATATCTTAATGATGTAGCTGAACTACAAACAGCTGCTTCTGATAATGTGTTTTCCCAGTGAGAATCGTTTTCCAAGAGCCCCATAGCTTTGCATGCTGCTTGAAGTATTGTAAACAACACCTTGTACAGTTCTTAGGTGTGCAAAGGATGTCGGGCCTTTTACAATATGCAGTAACATTCTCGGATAAAAGCATTCGCTGTTGTTGGGATGAATCACGTAGACTCTGCCAAGAGAATCCGTTTTTTTTACTCCGGGGAAACCATCAACTACCTTGTTTTCGCCGTTGAAAAGTTTTAGAACTCTGGTTCCATGTATAGTAACTTGGAACTCTGTCATTTGTCAGTGTTTTAGCGAGATGATCATGAGCACATAACTTAAAGAATGCTGTCAATGTTGTATCCCGCGGGTTATTAACAACTTCTTGTATATTGTTCTCAGTGAAATATACTCTTTGTCCATTTTCTAAATGAACTGCAAAGTGGACAATTGTGGGAGCCCGGTCGTGCACTTCGAATGATAAAATCCTCCATACAGCTTCAGAGCTGCAGATGTAACGTCCAGACTGATATTTTTCCACTTCATTTGGTGATTGTATGCTGAAAGTGGCTTGATCACTGCCTTTATTAATGTACTTAGTAACATATTGGATTGACTTTATCGAATTGCACGATCCATCGGTTATCAATATCATAGTTTCGGACGGTAGCATTTTGCCCACCCTGTTCTGGCGATCGTCGTCGATATTTGGGATATCCGTCATCGCTAGTACTTGTTTGAGTTTGGAACGACTTCGGAAATTTTTTGCTGCATTTAGAATCTGGCATACATGGAGAATTTGGGTTTAAAGCCCCGCAAGGGCCGTGTACCATATGTTTTTCTACGATTTCGTACAGGATAGGATCTTCATCTTTATCCGGTAATTCAGCTGAAATAACCCTGTCAATTTGGTTTGGTCTAATTTTGTTCACTAACCACACCAGCAGGTGTACATGTGGCAAGCCACGTTTCTGCCATTCTATTGTGCACATATGACAGCGCGGCGGACCGAATATATGAGACTTGTTAATGAGGTGCAGGAGTTTCTGTACTTTTAAATGGAAGACTCTATTAACTATATCGTATCTGCCTTGTGGAGTTAAATTGGTGTTAATATTTTCTTTGATTTCCGGCCAATTTGGGTTACATGTTGCAGTTATAAATAAATCAGGTTTGCCGTAATTTCTGACGTAAGTCATGGCGTCTTGCGATTTTTCGTGTAAATATCGAGGTCCACCTGTGAATAATGAAGGTAGTATAACCAACTGCCCAATGTCGTTGCGGTGTTCATTCGCCTGTAAAGCATCCTGAAGATGAACGTAATTTTCGGCTCTCAATTTAGTTTGATTATTACGGATGTAGGCCAATCTCTCAGATTCAATTTTCGCATATTGATCTACCAAGTATTGGTTTGTTAACATTCCATATCTAAGCAAAGTGTTGAAATTGTTACGTCTTGTCATTATACGGTAGCAATAGTAGTTCATACATGACACTGTTTTACGCAGAGGTGTACCACCGATTGGGTCAACTTGAGAAATATTAATGGCATAACCATTTTCTCCACGACATAGCATCAACGGATATTGTAAGCTGTCATAAGATCTGTGTAACTCTGAAATTGTTTGCAAATTATCATCACGACTATGCAATACAATATCTCTTTTGTCAAGTTGCTGGCCAGCTATCACCACTGCTACTTCACTCGTGGAAGGCGCATTGTATCGTCCTCTGTGTTCTCCAATATGAACTTTATTTGCATGGATTACGACATTAAAGTCAGGAGTATCTGCTGGAACACTCTCAATCGCAGTTTTGAAAGACTGTATGTAGCAATTGTGAGATTGTAACATATCTTGGAGAGATCTAATCAAATCTCTATCAATTGGCTGTGCAACACTTGAACACTGCGTAGATGCTTGTGTATCTGGATCTGCAATAAAATATATTTGCAGAAATTTGTGATCACCGGGTCGAAGTGGTAGCAAGCTCCCAGCTAAGTGGTACACTTGCCCTTGAATTTTAAATGTAGGCATGAATCCACGCTCAACGACTTGCTTACTCTTAAAAGAGGTCATTTGAAATGCGTTATTATAACGGCGTATATTGCGCATGAATTGTTTGGATTTCTGATGATCACCCGTAAGAAGAGAGTGAAGTGGTTCAGGTGGAGGGAGAATTTCTTCTAATTTGACTTTTCCTTGTAAGCAACACATGCCTTTCGGTTCGTCCTTGATTTTCAATGCCAAGCAACGTTCACATACTACTGACATGGTACCTATTGATACTATACGATCGTCCTTGTAAGAAATCGAAGGATCGTAATTCATGGCAGAATTTTCTTTATTTACACATGAATTAGTAACTCGTGCTGATGATTCTCTGGCTCTCTGTATTCGATGTCTATCCCTATCTCGGCTGCGGCGAACCTCACGCTCTACTGAAGATTCTCTCTCTCTCTCTCTCTCTCTCTCAGCTCTATATCTATCCCGAAGCTGACTGAGTCGAGCCTCACGCTCTACTGATGATTCTCTGTCCCTCTAAACCGTATGCCTATCTCGATCCCGGCTGCGGCGAACCTCACGCTCTACTGAAGATTCTCTCTCTCTCTCAGCTCTATATCTATCCCGAGCCTGACTGAGGCGAGCCTCACGTTCCGTTGACGATTCTTCATCTCTTGCTGAACGTACTCTTCTGGCATTCACAGTACTACGACCTATGATCGAACGACGACGTCTTCCAGAGATGACTTTACAATGTCTGTACAAAATTTACTCAGTTCTATATGTATGATTACCTATGCACAAATTGACATATTATAAGTATGTGCCGCAGTAAAAAATATCTAAATACTTACCATTTCGAAACAAATGATTTAGAAACAAATGATAATCAATAATCATAAGAAACAAAAACTACCGATTCTATTCAGTTCTTTTTTTTAACTGAAATACCTCAACTTAAACTACGATTTTAATTAAATTCGTGTGACTAAAAACAAAAGATATCAACAATCATCAACAACAAAAGAGAAACGCTATGTCCCGCAATTTTTAAATCATCACTACATAGTATAAAACAAAGTCGCTTTCTCTGTCTCACTACATAGTATAAAACAAAGTCGCTTTCACTGTCCCTAAATCCCTATGTATGCTTAGATCCTTAAAACTACGCAACGGTTTTGATGCTTAAAAAGAAAGTGACAAAAAAATGTTATTGTGGGATATCCATAAGAGATAGACATATACCATCGCAGAGTTTTCTGTAGACCTTTTCAATGTGTACAATACTTAGTACATTATTTTGATAAATCTCGTAGGGTTCAGCCTGCGTTTGCAATGTAAGCGGAAAAAATGTAATTATTTACGACATCACATTAGAAACCTCAAAAATAACAGTATTTCTCCACTATTTAATGGATGTTATTATACATATAAACCTTCCTCTTCAATCACTCTATCTATTAAAAAAACCCGCATCAAAATCCGTTGCGTAGTTTTATAGATTTAAGCATACATAGGGATATAGGGACAGAGAAAGCGACTTTGCTTTATACTATGTAGTGATGTATGCCACGCTATTAAAATCAGCAATTTGGGAGGTTTTATACCAATTATCTTTCACTTCGTCCCAGTCCCTATCGCGTTGTAAATTTGTTTTTATGGCCATAAAAATTGATTAGTCGAATTCAATCGTTGTCTGTGGTGTATTCTGAGGTCCTAATAAACCATTATTTTGTTCAGTATTGCTTACAGATAATTTTTCGTTCGGGTTTACACTTTTCTTCCGGCTGTTACTTTATTTACAAACCAATTTTCCCGTAGGATTTGTTTTGCCATTACTCGGTGCTTCTCTAACTCCATTCTTCTCTACAGTTAGAAATTTAGGGTTAAATTTCAATAAAACTCTTGCTTGGGGTGATCATTTGATTAAGATTAGCAAGACGATTTTTGGAATGCTTAGTTGTTTGCAAAAAGTTGTTGGGTTCACTTATAGTAATTTTAAAAAGCGTGTGTTCCTCTCACACCTTCTTCCACATGTTCTATATGGAGACGTTGTTTTGTTTGGTATGCTTCAAGAGAATATAAATGTTCTCTAAAGATCTTTCAATGCTTGTACTCGTTTCGTTCTTAGTAGTAAGAAATATGATCAGTAAAATTGTTATGTCAATCAATCAATCAAAAAATAAATAAAGAATATCTTATTTTCTGTTGGGCAAATTTCTGCAAACTTATACAGCATCTGAGAAGAGCTAGTAACCCTGGCATACCAGTAATTTATTCGCCGATATTAGACGAAATGCAAGCCGCAGAGCTTTTATTTATTAAATATGCATTCAATTCTACTCCAAGAGAAGAAATCGAAACGCTTCAGTCGAGCAGTTCTGAGTATATTGCAAAAAATAACATCCAATAGCGCTTGCGGGGCTCTTGAAAATCCTGGTCAATAGCATATTTAACATCTTCACCACTACATCAGAAGTGGATGAATATCGAAAGACAACACTTTATTGATCAACTCACAGCTATCAATAAGACAAACGTAGTCAAAAATTAAGTTCTGAATTATGTCTTGGAAGAGATCGTCTAACCTGGGTAATCATAACCAAAATAATGAAGTGACTGAATAAATTACTTAATTTCTAGTACAACCAATCCAATACATACACTTAAAGGGAAATTTTCTTTTTTTGTATACAGTATAGGGTAGAACCCCTCTAGAACACATTCCAAGATTGTCCTAAATATGTCAAACGCGCACTTAAAGACCAATTACATTTAGTTTACAGTTAGCTACATCATCAAACAATCAGTTTAAGCAAAATACTTTAATTCATATAACGCGACGTTCAATTAAAATGTCAAATAAATTTAGACTAAACTATTCAAAACGGTTTGATAAGGCAATAATACGCGAGGATAAAGAAAACCGCAATGCGCAAACATTTTTCATTAAACTGGTTATTTTAATTAACTGTCAAATTGTAAAATTCTAAATACGGTGATTTTCATACCCTTTCGAGAAAAAAAACGTTAATGTAAGCTTACTGATTTTGATAAAGGAGTAAAGACAAAATAACTTCTACTTTGGTCATCTTCATAGCTATTCCACAGAATACCGAATACAAAAATGTTAAAAGTATTTTCATTTACCGATATGATAAGGAAATTATTGGTTTGTGTTGTTCGTTTATATAAAATAAACTGTATAAAGTAGTTTCGATTATTTTTAATTATTTTATTAAATCACTTGAAGAGGGGTTAGCAAAGACAAAAAGATTTAAAGACCGTTTATATTAAATTAATATTCTGCGAGCACATGTGGTACACACCATCGTATGTGCATTTACGTTTAAAATATTGTAAATGCAATCGTTTGTGGAACAGTAGAAAACAACTTCTGAATTATTATTTTTAATTAAACGTGATTACGTTATGTATACACTCGTTTGTTTCTTATCACTACGAGTTTTTAACATTTCATTAAACCATGATGCAAATATGATTGCACATTTGCACATATAATTGTAAAGCACTTATGGGTTCAAATACGGGACATACGAATTGAAAATTGACCACGAACTATTTTATAGTGGATGTCTGAGTTTGGGATCCTAATCGATTAATTCTTTTTTTTTCCTTTATTAATTACAATTGAGACTGTGCTCATCTAACAATTTATCTTTCAAATTTACAGATTTTACATTTCTTAAATAATTCTGATTTGTTGAGGTGAAACCCAATGGTTAGTCCCAAAATTAATTAAACCTATTTAAAATACTAATTTTAATTTGGTATGTTTACTAGGCCAAGTGGCCTCGTTCTCTGAAGTCTTCCTTCAACGACAGGGTTATCTATCATATGGCGAATATAGGGGTTTCCATGTTCCTGTAGCCTTATTTCGTGTTTGGTGGCGTGCTTTTTTATTTCATCTTTGATGTATTCCATCTGTAAGTCCCTGTGAAGGTCTTCATTTCTTGTGTACCACGGAGCATTTACGATGCTACGGAGAACTTTATTTTGAATCATCTGTATCATTTTGGTGTTTGTTTGCTTAGTACATCTCCAGAGTTGAATACCGTAGGTCCATATCGGCTTCAGTATTTGCCGATATAGCAGCAGCTTGTTGTGTAAGTCCAGAGCCTCTCCCTATGAGCCAATACATTTTTCTGAACTTTATATTAAGTTCTTCTTTTTTCTTTTTAACGTGCTCTCTCCACTTGAGCTTGGCATCGAGAGTCATGCCCAGATATTTAGCTTTGTTTGCATATGGCACCGGTCGTGAGTTAATTACTATCGGTAGATGGGAAGCCTTTTGATATGTAAAGTTAGTATGCGTGAATTTCGTCTCATTAAGCTTGATTCTCCAGCGCTTAGTCCAGTTACAAACCGCATTGATAATCTTCTGGAGTTTGCTCGTTGCATCAGCGACATTACTTCTAATCGCCATGATTGCTGTGTCATCTGCGCAAAGGTGGCTATGGTTCCTTCATCTGTTGTTGGAATATCCCTTGTATATAATAAATTCAGGACTGGTCTTAAGACACTCCCCTGTGGAACACCGGCAGCGATTTTCTTTAGTTCGGAGTATTCATCCTCATATTTCACACGAAAATGTCTATTGGATAAATAAGATCTTAGTATGGCATAGAATTGCCTCGGCAGATCTCTATGCAATTTGAATTCCAGTCCACTGTGCCAAACTTTATCGAGTGCTTGGGCGACGTCCAGAAATATGCTGGAGCATACTTTTTTGCGTTCTAACGTTCTTTCAATAATGTTGGTAATTCTATGCACCTGTTCAATTGTAGAGTGCTTTTCAATAAATCAAAATTGGGGTGGAGGTATTAGTTGTCGGTCCTCAATTATTGGTTTAAGTCTTTTTAGTAATAATTTTCCAAAGAGTTTTGAAATAATTGGCAGCAATTAAATTGGCCTGTATGATTTTTTATCGTTAGGTGGTTTATCAGGTTTTGCTATCATGATTACTTCTGCTACTATCCATTGCCACCGAACATATTTAAACCAAAAGCTTGCATTGATTATGTGTAATAGCTTACGAAATCATTTATCTGATAGAGCCTTGATTATTTGGCAAGTAATCAAGTCATATCCTGGGGGGGGGGGGGCTTTTTTAACATTCATGTTGCTTTTCACTTCTTCTTTTAATTCTTTGAGAGTTACTGGGCATATATCAAAATCATCTAGCTTTTGGATTGACATTATATTTGCATTCGTCGTTTGCCTTGGTAGTGGTTGGAAGGTATCCTCGAGATACTCCGCAAACAGATCAGCCTTCTCTTTAGGACCTCTTGCCCAGGTTCCATCCTCCTTTTTAAGTGGAGGCACTTGTATTTTGGGTTTTTTGAGTCCCTTCGTTGCCTTCCACAAAGAATAATCAGAATTTTTTTCATCTGGTTGGCTAACTAGATATCTGTTGATTAATGCATTTTTAACTTTTTTAAGAAGAGATTTGAGACTGTTATCTAAGTTGTTAAGAATTGTTTTGTTCTCCGGTGTTCTAGTTATTTGCCAGGTTTTACGTGCCCGTCGTTTTTGTCTTACCAACTCTCCAACTTCCATTGGGTATGATATGTTAAGCATCTTCTTATTTTGTATAATGGGAGTGCTTGCTAAAGCAGCATAGTGAATTGCTTCATTGAGTTGTTCTAATTCATCTTCCAACTGGTGGGGATTTCTTATCGGCACCTGAAGATTGATTTTTTCCTCCAATACCTCACGAAAGAGATCTCAGTTTGTTTTTGAATTTGTTAATCTGGGTGCACTCTTCCTTTGAATTACCATTTCACTGACTGTCATGATAACCGGGAAATGGTCCGATACTACAGAATTACTGTCTTCAATGTGAATGTAGTTCTGGGATATACCTCTTGCTACATAAAAGTCTATTAGGTCAGGTATCTTCGTTCCTTAACAGATTAATTCTGGAGTTATTTCTAGACCAAATGGGTTCAATTTTTGACATCCTTATAAGCTGCGATTCAAGTATAATCTAGCACACACATACACTAATCTATAATTGCATATCTGTAGATTACGTACTGCAATCTAAGCGGTTGTCGACACGTAATTTACATATCGATATTTTGTGTCCGTGACGTAGACATTGTAGTCAATGTCAACAATAAAGAAAATGTAAATGTAAATCTTGCATGCAATGCTTGCAGCTATGCTCGTTCTTGCACCTGTGCTCGAGCTTGCGCCTGAACTCGCACTAGCACCTGTGCTCGTATACTGCAATCCGGATCCAAACTTCAAAATACCAAACTTCCAATATCCATGTGTAACCTAACATTAGATTCTTTCCCAACATATTGTTCTTATTACCTATAGTCATTTTAAACTGGGAACAAAAAAAAATTCAATTTTATTTGCAAAATCTTTGATAATTTTGGCTCTTAAATCGACGAAATTAGCATATATGTAGAGCTGGACAGTTCCTGAATTTATTCCATGTTATTTTGAAATTGTATGATGATGTTTTGCACCACCGTTTTGCATTAATTTTCCGCAGTTGATCGGTCAGAAAAGTGCATTTTCCCATAATCTTGATAATCTATTTTTGAATTTGCAGAGAAAAATATGAGTTCTGATTTTCCAACACTTGAATGTTTTGATTCGAAGGCGGAGTGACAAGTCTGGTAAAAATGAAACAAGGAATAATATTTGCGACCCAAAAAAATTTTTTTTAACGTAATCGCCTTTTAGCTCGATACACTTATACATAGTCCAACATTTTTCCAATTTTTGAATCATTTCTTCAAGTTCGGAAACAGGAAATAGTCGCAGAGGGCTAAGTCCGGAGAATATCGCTGATGTGGAAGCAATTCGAAGCGTAATTCATGGATTTTGGCCATGGCAACTACACACGTGTGCAACCGTGAATCGTCTTGATGGGAAGAACTTTTTTCTTCGCCAAATGCGGTCGATTTTCTTTCAAAACGTCGTTGAAGTGGTCCAATAAGTAGAAGTAATATTCGCCGTTGACTGTTCTCCCCTTTTGAAGGTAATCGATGTGGATTATGCCGCATGCGTTTCAAAAAACTGTGGCCATGACCTTGTTGACGGATAAAACCACATTAGCCTTCTTCAGCGCAGATTTACCAGTAGAAATCAACTGTTTACATTGTTCTTTGGTCTCCGGTGTATAGTGAGGGATCCAAGTTTCATCCACAGTTATGAAACGACGCAAAAGCTCCTTTTTATTTTGCTTGAACATCGCCAAACCTGCCTCTGAAGTTGTATCACGTGTGCGTTTTAGGTCGATTGTAAGCAAACGCGGCATCCAACGCACGGATAGCCTTTTCATATTGAAATGTTCGTGTAATATATTGCGCACACATTCATTCGATATGCCTACTATCTCAGCTATCTCGCGCACTTTCGCTCTGCGGTTTTGCAATACCCTATCATGGATTTTGTCAACCATTTTTGGTGTGGTGACTTCATTTGGGCGTCCTGAAAGTTCGGCATCAGTTGTGCATGTACGACCACAACGAAAATCAGTAAACCACTTGTGAATCATTTTAATCGATGGTGAAGAGTCCCCATAATATTTCTCAAGCTTTGTTTTTGCAAAAAAAAGAGGGGGTTGTCTGTTTTCAAAGGCTGTCAAAACTGAACTAAACGACAGATCTGTCTGAACATTTTAATTTTGTCTAGTGACAGACGGTATTAACACATGACATCTGGGATTTGCGATTGTGGCGTCCTCTGTTACAATTTTACCAGACTTCTCACTACGCCCTCGTAGATTAAAAATCAAAAGATTGTTATTTACTCAAAGGCAATACCAGTAGTTGAAGCTCACTAAACTAAAACCTGCACTAATTTTTTTTACAAATAAATTAAAAATTCGTTATATTTAAGCTATAGGCGTAGACTAAAGCTATATAAATTGATTAATAATGCTGGTTAAAGGGCTTCGGTCTAAAATGTCAAATATCAGCCCAAATATCAACCCTGCATGCACGTAACACTTCCTGCTAATCAACCAACGAGAACCGAAAAACGACGGGATAACCGACCACCGAGAACCTAGCAAATAGTGTTCTCTCCACTGACATACTACCAATATCACTGGTTATGTTGGTGAATAATCAGTCATTCAAGCAATAAAAATCAGTTCAGTAGGGTGATTAGAACGAAGCTGGAACACTAGCTTAATGGATGCTAGCGTGAGCCAACCACAAGAGCAAGGAGCACAGTATTCGCATGGTTGTACCGGTTCGCTTGGGCTAGGCGGTTCGCCCAGTTTGCCAGGTTCGGTCAGATGTAAGTGCGAGGAGAGGTTTCACGCCCGGTACAGCCGGTTATTTAGGTTCCACCGATTTTTCAGGTTCACCTGGTACTTCAGGTGCCACCTGTTCAACTGGTTTGATCGGTTCGACCGCTTCAATCGGTTCGCTCGGTTCGGCCAGGTGCACGAGCATAAGTACAACATCGAGCACAAGTGCAAGTATGTGTGGTTCCATTTCTGTATCAATTCGGTTCCGAGTACTTTCCTTTAGAAATCTTTGAATTCAAGATTTTTCACCGCAAAAAAAATTTAACCATCTGACCCCTAAATATCGATGTCGGTACTTTCAAACATAAATTACGCCTGATTAATACAATAAACTAATAGTTTTTTGTGGAATATGTATAAACTCATACTGAATGAACCAATCTTTGTATACAGGGCCTCTGTCTTAACTTGTTTTCCAGGTTGGATTGAATGAATCGTGGGTTTTGTGTTTGTCCTGTTATTGGATCTAGTAGAGTTCTTATTTTCCCCTGTTACATCTGAAGTTCTTTTTAGACTGCAATCCCCGATTTTTGGTTTGATTTTGGAAAACCTAAGAAAGTGTCAATAATGCCGAAGTTATCCAGATCATTCCTGATCTTGAGATTTTTACGTGTCTGGTACACTTCTCGTTCAGAACCTAGCATCATAATACTAACGTTGGTTAAAAAATGGAAAGTTTTTGGCTGTTTCCTGGTATTAGCGTCCACGTTAAAAGTCAACCTTATATCTATCTCAGTGAAATTAGCAAACGTTACAGCTCAAAAGACAAAGGTTTCCAGTATTTAAGCTTTGTTTTATAGTAAAGTTGTTATCTGAGTACACAGTATGTCATTAGTTACTTTCCAATTGAATACTAACTTAATATTTTAATTGGTTCCATTTAAATGGCGATTGCTGAATACTCTTCATCAATCTCTTGAAATAATAGGCTTGTTAGTTTATGATATGCACTAGTGATATTTTCATTGGTGGTTTAGTTTCAATTTGCGCGATATTCTGGCTTTGTTCATCTTTCTAACGAACTTTTCATTCAAATATTCTTACTTTTTTAATAATTACTCTAGCATCGGGTCCGCTTAATGTTTTCTCGCCATTATGTTCTGGAATGTTATGGATGTTAGTTCCACCACACAATGTTGGGTTCAGATAAAATCACGCTACAGTTGAACAAGTTCACAGAATAATGGATGTCATTGAGGATACACTAGAGAATACGAAGATATGCTCCAGAATTTTCTTAGATGTAGCTCAAGTTTTCGGCAAAGTTACCACCAAGTTCTTGAATTTAAATTACATCGCGACCTACCTAAGCAATTTTATCAAATTCTTAAATCCTACATAGCAGATCGACACTTTAGAGGCAAACTTGAAACAGAGTACTCTGAACTAAACAAAATATCATCAGGTATACCACAAGGTAGTATAGTTGGACCTATTGTGTTTATTCTTTATACGAGAGACTTACCGAATATTCAAGGTACTACATAACCATTATTTGCAGACGATACGCCGATATAGGATATATCGGCAGCAGTTGCAAAAGATATATCGGAAGCAACAAGGAAACTTAAAAATTCAGTTAACACTATAAGCAACTTGACCAAAAAATTGCGCATCTTATTAAATGAAGCCAAATCAGTACATGTCAACTTTACAAACCAAAATTTAAACTGTATTCCTGTATGGTTCTCAACTCAAACAAAATTCTATATGCAAATACAGCTAAATACATTGGCTTGACATTCGATGCTAAGCTAAAGTGGAAAAACCACATCAAGAAGAAGAAAGTAGAGTTAATCATTAAATATAGGCAAATGTACTGGCTCTTAGGTAGAAATTCTAAGCTCTCAATACACAACAAATTGCTTCTGTATAGGCAGTATGGACCTATGGTATCCAACTTTGGGGTTGTGCCAAGAAGATCAATGTACAAATGAAGCAATGGTGAGCATAGAAAGTGAACAAGAGTCTCCTCCTCCTCGTCCTTGCAAATTTTTCAAAAGTCATTTGCATCCAGACCCAGCCTTCTCGCATGATCTCCGAAAAGGCAGTCTCCGGTAAGTACGACTACAATTCTACCCAAGTCACGCTTCCTTAGTGTGATCAAGATCTTGGATCGCTTCAAGCTAAGCTCAAGCCATACTTGCTTCGCTACCCTGCCAGTCGGCCAGTCGAACCACCTAGCATTTGCCAAGGCAACTGCTTTCCTATGACTCGCTGCTTTCAGCACAGACATAATCCTTCCTACACATTCTCTCCCTGGTTCCAATTGCAGAGATAGCTTCAAAAAGAAGGCTTCACCCAACTGTCCACACAGATAGTGATATCAGTCAACGATATTACACTATGCTTCAACCAGTTCATGACCTCTTCAATCGCTATAACTTCAGCCTGGTACACGCTGCAGTAATCAGGTAGATGAAAAGATAGACTTACATTTAATTCCCCACAGAACACAGCAGCTCCCACCCTACCATCGAGCTTGGAGTCGTCGGTGAAGAATTTAACTTCCCCAGTCTCCATAATGAGATCATTCTTTTAATCCTCCCTAGAGGGGAGAATCACCTTAAAACGCTTGCAAAAGCACAAAAGGGGTGTTATACAGGGTGTCTAATCCAAATTCACCAGGTCATCGCTCACGGAATTGGCTATAGTTAAGTGCTTTTTTGCAGGCATTTCCACCCCAAACCCGCTGAAAGCTGGGCGGCCGTATTGGCCGCCATTTGTTTACCGATAATATCCAACAGGAGATGGTACAGCATGACCTTTACGGCACTAGTGGGGGCAGTTTTCAATGCCCCAATAATGAGCAAACAGACACCTCCGCCATCATGTTCCTGTATGATAATTTCTTCAGAGCTAGCCACCATACAGTAGAACGGGATTTAAAACTGCCGTGTAAAGCCAGTGCACCAGCTCTGGTTTGAACCCCCATTTCCTTCCGATGACATTTTTACAAGAGTAGAGTGCCACAGTCACCTGAAGAAGGCTCTCTTTCTATCGTGTTTGGTTTCCAACTGAGCTTACTGTCGAGAAGAATGCCTAGAAATTTCGCCTTATCAGTAAGGGCCAGCATAGTACCATTTAAACTTGGTATAACCATTACCGGAATTTTATACCTTCTAATGAAAAGGACCAGCTCTGTTTTAGATGGGTTAATCCCCAATCCACATCTGCTGGTCCAACTCGCAATGATTGATAATGCATTCTGCATCAGATCTCTGATTGTACATAGGTGCTTCCCCGAGACAGCTATCGCTACGTCATCGGCATAAGTAACCACGCCTATTCCTTCCCCCTCCAGTTCTAATAGTAGTCCATTGATTACTACATTCCAAATAAGGGGAGGGGTGACTCTCCCTGGGGTGTTCCCCGAACCACCCCACCCGCCTTCTAACAGCGACTTCCCCAATCTCCGCTATAACCCTTCTGCTACCTATCAGGTGATTAATTAGCCTGGTTACAGGGTATTCAATCTCAAGTGGCAACAATCCTTCTCTAATTGCCTCCATCTTCACATTGTTGAAAGCGCCTTCGATATCGAGAAACGTCACCAACGAGTATTCTTGAAAATCCCGTGACTTCTCAATTTCCCGAACCAAGGTATGTAATGCCGTGTCCACGGAATTACTCTTATGGTACGCATGTTGAGACTGTACCCAGTTTCTTTTTTCAATTATCGAACGAATATGGACATCCAGAAACCTTTCCATGGTTTTAAGCAGAAAACATGACAGAGAGATTGGTCTTAATTCCTTAGGATTACTGTGCGAGCTTCTACCCGCTTTCAGGATGAAGATCACCCTAGCCTCCCTCCATTTCTTCGTGATGTGCCCCAGATTCAAACGCCTTTTGAAGATAACCCTCAGTCAGGAAAATAAGACCTCCTAGTTCTTCTGAATTTGCGCTGGTACAATTCCATCCAGACCAACTGACTTAAAGGGCTTAAAACTTTTAAAAACCCATTTTATCTTCCGTGTATTCAGAATATCCTCTGTACATAACAGTTGGATGTCGCAGTCATCCCCAGACCCGCAGTCTTCCAAAGGCCCACAATCGACGCATCCTCACTACCCGGAAAGTGAGTTTCCATCAAAAGATCAAGAGTCTTTTCACTAGAAATCGTCCATTCGCCATCCGGTTTTATCAGACAGCCTGGAGCAGCTGGACTAGTAGAGAGAATCTTTCTTAAGCGCGAGGTATCTCAGGTATTGCGAGCCCTAGTACGAGTATTCACCGTTGATCACCCGTGTCGAGGAGTCCTGGGACTCTAGATGGAATCCTGCCTTCCAACACCTCCCTATATACGCGCCATACTGTCCTCTGAGGATTTATGAACACGCACTGATTTGTAATTTAGAGATTGAGCTTAATCGTTAGGTACCGATGGTTAGAGCAGGAATGCTCCTTCGCCACCCTGCATTCTCTGATCATAGGTGAAATAAAATCGGAGACTAGAGTAACATCCAGAACCTCCTATCTATTGCTAATAATAAAGGTGGGTTCCCGACCTATATTACTAATAATGAGGTTAGTTCTTAAAAGAAATTCGAAAAGTAACTCACTTCTGTCTTTGACATCTGAGCTACCCCAGATGGTATGTTGTGGTGATATAACTCCCACTTCTCTCGATACATGTATTGCAATACTACATCCATTGCAATACTGCCGAAGTAGAAAAAAAATTATATTATTTTCCACCAGTATACATAATTTGCTCTTTTTCATCCCACAACCGTAAAAAAGGGTGTACTCCTTCGCACGCAGACCACAGATCTGGTTGTTTTTGATTCAAGGTTCTTGGATCAGAACTATTTCCTTCCCTGACTTAGCAAGCATGAGAAGTAGCTCCGCCGAAGCAGCCTTAATGTGATGTAGATTTATTTGCACAAACCTGCTCATTGGTACCAGTATTTACTCATCTTATCACGACCGCCGTGCTACATTGGTTAGTTGAACCAGACGCAGTCGACGGTATCCACCGTTGACATCTCCCGCCTCAGAGTCCGATGTGTATCCCTTCCCCATGTCTAGAGATAGTCGATCCCTAAGATTTCTAATTAACCTCTCATTTGGGTTGACCACTAGCTGTGAAATTTCCTCTGGAGAGGTACTACTCGTCGAGCTTCCCTCAACAGGCTTGACTCCTTGCTCCCTCTTCTCGGGCAGCGCCGTGCTTGGTTTTACCCCGTCTTCGTCCTTCTTAAACATCTTAAGGGCGACTGAGCCGAAGCCGAAGTTTATAACCCCATTGGTTTTTGACAGGGGAGCCAGTGATTCCTTATTGATTATCATAATGGATAACCTGAAACTGCCTTTGGGCTCTTCCACCTTAACAATCCTCCAGTTCCCAGATTGCTAGATCCGGATTGCAGGCCTGAATAATTCTCAGGGATTCATCCAGGTTAGCCGGCTTCGAGGGAATCCAGACCATTGCCCTAGGTCTACTCGGTATCTCCTCCTTCGCAACAGCCTTGAGCTTGGCTCCTGGCCATAACTCGCCTAACTCCTCGATCGCCTTCCTGTACAAGAAGGCGGATCTTTGATCTGCACACGCGGCCAGCTTCAGCCGTCGCTGGGGGTCCAGAATGTTGTCCAACAACTTTAAGCAAATCATAGTTTAGTGCATTAAACACCAACCTCCATTTTTCTCCAGTGAATATCCCCTTCGCATGGCTCTCGTCCACGACGGCGACCACCTCCCCTTCCTTCACAATATCCCTGAAGAACTTATGCTCTTTTGGCGACTGTCCCACAATGAGCTTGGCCCGTTTCCTCTCGGCCTCCAGACCTCCATGCACCTCCTCGCTAGAGCTCTGTCATCCTCCTTGCGTGCATTGCTCGCTTCGGCTATGCAACTCTTTGTTCAATTAACAGATTTTCTTTGTTCTTTCGTCCATTGCTCCTCCGGGACTGTAGCCAGTCTGTCCAAGACACGGAAGGCCGAACGCTTTGTCCTATATCTCCGAACCGAAGGACCAATGACTTTCTCCTTTTTACCACTACCACTAGTTCCCGGCTTGCAAGTCTTGGAACCAGTCTTAGCCACCCTAATGGCTGGAGTCTCAGACCCCCCTTCTTCACCAGCATTTGAGAAGTGCTGGCTACTTCTTCAGTTTTATTTACTTTGTTATCTTTTTTATTCATTCTTTTTCCCACGAGTAACGGAGAAAATGATGGTCCGCCCGTGCAGAGATCCTTATACACGAGTAAGGCTACATACAACTGGAGGCTGATCATCGGCACGGTTCGCATAACACCTTGATCCGACCCATCCGCCACCATTTAGCATGACTCGCCCCACACCTAGGTGAGGCGGTGGCGATAGTGGAGATGTTGTAATTAATTTGTAAAAAATTCTAGTACTATTTTCATTGGATTGTGCTACAAGTGCTAGTGCATCATTCTATGTTGCCAAATATTCTGTCAATTTGAGCTGAATGCTCTTCTTGACTAAATAAATCCGTTTATATTTGAATTTATTAAGTTTAGCAATTATTGTTGTTTATGGAGCATTAATTAGCATTGAGACTTGTTGTAGTTGAGGCTTCCCGTACATCCATAAAGCCTGTTCGTAAATTCGACTTGAAAGGTTAGGCGACAAAATTTATCTCGTGCTAGCATTGAATCACAGTTCTCAAATAAATTTTATAAATAAGTCTGCTCGCATATTTTATTAAGAATATTTGTAATACGAAATTCACTACAACCAAATAATAGAATTTAATAAAAAGAAACCCGGCCTAACAGTGTTTAGGTGAAACCAACTATAGCCCCCATAAATCCAACAAGCCTTACTCATCATTTCAACTTCCAATTAAAATACCGCGTAACAAAAAATGTTTATCTCCACGTTAAAAGTAAAATTGTCGTTATACGACCACCTACATATTTTTAAAAGCTTTGTCATTAACATCGTCATA
The DNA here is from genome assembly GCA_963691935.1 of Nephrotoma guestfalica. Lineage (NCBI taxonomy): Eukaryota > Metazoa > Arthropoda > Insecta > Diptera > Tipulidae > Nephrotoma > Nephrotoma guestfalica. The sequence goes on along the minus strand of OY829913.1, from coordinate 196,665,110 downwards.
ACCGTTCTAATTAAATAAGGATATTGCGATAAATAAAATTCTTAAATGTCTTCTCTTAACATTTTATCCATCCGTAAATACCGTCATCATCAGCTCGTATCGTCGTTAACGTATATTCGATTTAATAAAATAAGTTTATTTATATTATATTTATACAGACAACCAACCATAAGTAATAGCATTTAGATTAGATAAGAAGATTTTTGTTCTTTTTGGGGTTTAAGATGAACAAAATAACAAAACCAAAAAAAAAGAATTCCAGACTAATTTTGTTCAACTTTTGTTAAAGATTATTAATCGAGTTTATGTTTCTATTCATTCCAATTGGGGCTAAGCGCGCCTCCTATGTCGCGCCGTCGCATGTTTAGTGAAATGGAAAGTGAATGCCTTTCGATACAATAAAAAATTAATGTGTTCACCTACTACTAGTTGGTCTAGAAATTTGTTGTTTGTTTATACACAAATTAGTTGCTTGTTTGGTTTAAAGATTTGATGACAGATGTGCGGTATAAATGGGAATTGGTATAACCAGTTATTTATTTTTATCGCGTCGTGTAATATAAATAAATCGCCAATCCACAAAATAAAGTAGGATTTATCGCCACAAAACAAGAAAGCGTCGGAAAGCTTTATATCTAAAAACAAAATTAAGAAACCAATTAATGTGACTTAATTAATTTTGTAAATATTTGTTGCGGCATTTCTACAGACTGACTATTTTTTTTTTGTTAATTTAAATTTGTTATCTGCATAAAATATTTTTATTTCTTTTATTGCAAATATTATTTTATACATAAACACAATTATTGTTAATTTTATTATCGCTTTAATATAAAAACGAATTAATTTGCTGTGTTGAGATAATTAAAATTATGTGTAACGAAATGAAATTAATATTTCCTTAATTATTAAAGAATCAATTAATTTGTACAATTTTGCCCGTATGAATGAATTGTCCTCGGTTTCATAAGAAAAAATTAGAAACGTGTTGCGGAAACACGACTTCATTACGTCTCAAATTCGAAATCGTAATGGATTTAGCAAATAAAGTACTCAGCGTTTAAAGTTACAAACTTAATTTACCAACACGGTTAACTTCTTCCACAATTTGACTAACTCACTATCTATCACTGTTGACTATTTCACTTTTACTTGCACATTGTTCACTTCTTAACTTGCACTGTTCACTGTTAAATTAAAACGGTGGCTGCTTCCAAATTGTAGTTGTAATCGCAAACATTCCGTGTTATCGTTGTTAATTCCAGTATTTTCCACGATGACAACTTTCGTTGTATGATTTCGATATTTCCATATTTTTCTGCACATTCAATGCCATTTTAATATCTAATTTCCAATCAGTATTGGAGGTATACTTGATCCGGTAACATTGTTGCATATAATTAGAATAATAATTGCTGAATAAAATTATTGTCCCGGATTGGACTTGAACCAACGACCGGGATGGTAACACTTAGTGGTGTGCACCTTGAACACTCGACTAGCGATTGTTATATTTATGTAGAGAATTCATAACAATACCGTCACCTGAATTTGGTCTTACCAAACAACAAACATGCTTTAGTTCATCATACCCGACCACTTGCCGTTGACCTCCGATGATCCTTGTATATTGTATGAAACTATCCAATCTTGTTGTACATCTTGAGATTTGTTTTTCCGCTTTCTGGAATTGTACACCCACATTAAATCACCTCGTTAAATCATCTCGTATTCTTGGACGATGTTTGCGACCGGCTCATCATGTTTCTGAATTTTTCGCTGCTTTGTAATATTTGCTTTGTAACTCCAATGCGTCTCACCTTAACAAATCTATCTGTCGCAGTCTTCTGGATCGCTCTCAGTCCAACGACCATCTCCACTACCGGACTCAAACTCATAAATCGTACTGAAAACTCCCGCTCGGGAATAATGATGCTTCATAAATCGACTATCGCCTATATGTCTGCAATATCCTCGAAATCAAGCAAACGCAATTTTATTATATCGGTTGCCAAACTTGCTCTGGCTGCCTCTAAAGCCAAAGTCAATATTTCATTCATCGTTTTTCCTTTAGTGTTGGTTCTCAAATGACGTTTCAAAGAGTCGGCCTTGATAGCACTGATTTGCAGGTAAATTCTCTGACGTGTGACTGCCTATATCCTTACTCCAACTCGGTCATGACCCGATCATAATTTCTTTCTGTTGCGGATATAATTTGCAAGAGATCGGCACTTTTACTTCAAAGAGCCATTACAAGTACCTTGAGCTACTTCTTGTGCTAAAAAATTGTGATGTACGGCCGCTTAGAACTGCACTTTAATATTCTCAAATGGAATTTCGCTTTAAAAGATTGATTGAGCTCCCAGCAGCTGGTTTTGTTCAAAAGGTATAATTTAGTTGGCCTTCTTCAATAGTTTGCAAAGTACGTGTGTGCTTTGAGCGCCTCCACTTGCTCATTTTTTTTATTTTTATTCAAACACCTGCCTGATATTGTCTTCATATTCTTTGAGCTGGATATCTACTTTTTCCCCAAGAAACTTTATTTCTCCTCTAAGTTTTTTAATTCGAAGATCTTGGATATGCTGAATGTGGCCTTAGCAAGCTAACTGCCTTGCATGTCTATTTTTCCACGTTGCTGATCTAATTTGGTGTTGATCTAACTTATCGCCTTGCACTGCTCTCAGTTTATCGAATCTGAATTCCCTTCGGTTCAGCCAGAATGCCTGTATTATATTTCCCATGTACAATAATGGTTTCTCTTGTTCGATGATAAACGGCTTTGCTGAAATGGTTGTTTTCTGTTTGATCCATCCTTCCCGTTCCCTCGGTTCCCTCATGTTTATTTCTTCTTTGTAATTCTGGACTTTCTGGTAATCGTTTGCGGTAACTAACACCATCCCTGATGGTCCTTGCCTGGATATTGTTTGTCGCGATCTGCACCCTCCTGTTTCAGTAGAATCTTCCATGGCGCTCTGCAGCCTCGATTGATATTCGTTATGATTGACATTGGTTGAAAGCTCGAGACTCGGGGCTCTATCCCTTGCACAAATTGTGTGTCTTTACACGTGTGTGGTATCCCAGTGATTTTTGACCCAAATCGGTGCACCGGAAGTGCAGCACCCACAGGAACATTTTCGGTTTTTACGAATATTTTGAAAAGTGTATATAAATTAAAATTAAATAATTTTTAGAAAATAAAATTTAATTGGGAATTATTTTCCCTGCCAATTTAGATATGGACAAATTATTCTCAATTTATAAATATTTACATCATACTTTTCCGCTCAGTAGACCGGAAATAAAATATTTGACCAGTAATTAAATTCTGCCACGAGTTAATTTTCCAAACTTGAAGCGGAAATGACGATTTTCGACAAAAAATTGTTTTTAATAAAAATTCGGCCTCTGTAGTGGAAAGATCGTTTGATTGATCGGGATGAACAAACAATTTTGTTTTCTTACAAAAACTGCTGTTTAAGAACGAGTGGTCTCGCTCTTGTGATTCAAAATTAAATTTAAAACAAAAAATATTGATATTTACAAAAATTTATTACAATACGAGTATAAAGAACCAGGGGACCGAGCTTTGCTCGGTGAAAAGGAAGACAGTTTTTTTAATCTCTTTCGCAAAACAACTTTAATTTCATTTTATTTGATTCGGCTGAGACATAAAAATCGATGTTGCCGAGGTAACCGTCGTCGCTGTCACTACCAAGACTTATAGAAGTTTAATCAGGAGCGTTCAATGCTTCTTTCTACACAATATTATACGTGTGACGTTCATTTTCAGGTGGTAACAGAACTTACAAGCTATTTTGTCATTTAACATGAGAAAATGCTACGTATAACATACCGTGATTAAAGACAGGTGTGCGAAGGTCGACGTCATCATTCGAAGGTTTGCCCTTCAGATTCTTTAAAATAAACTTTATTTAATTTAAAATAATAGCACAAAATAATCAATCAGGTTAATTCATATATACTCGAATTATCAAATATCCTATTAATTCAGTTTAAATTCGAATGAATATTATAGGTTATAAAAAAAATTTAATTCATTCTAATGAATCATTAAAAATAAAAAAAAAATAGTCTTGAGCTGTTCAGTCACTTTCAAGATTGTAATAAAATTCTTTGTACTTTTGAATGATCAAGTTTTTATCACACAAAATCCCGAAGACTTTTAATTTCTTTGTCGATATTTTTATTGGCCCATCATTTAGTTGTTTCGGTTCGAAGTTCAATTTTATGTTTTGGTTATTTTTATTCAGTTTATCCGTATCCACAGTTCGATAAATATCATCCGTAACTGATTCTTTAAAATGGAATTGAAACGAGGTTTCTTTCCGCACTTCAACTAAACTTATTTTATTCCACTTTATCTTATTTTTTAAATTATCAATTTCAAAATTATTGTCGGTCAGTTTCTGAAGCTCTTTAAAATTTATGAAATTTTCAAGTCCCATCTCTTGTACATTATATAATGGATTTTTTTTCTTGCTGGACTTAACAACAGACACCATTTGAGCAGGAGTGTAAATGGGCCCGAATTTTAAAATGCGCTTTTTTCCCCCTTTCGATTGTAGAATGCATGCTATCGAACTTTTGCACGCAGAATAACAACAGAGCCGCAATAAACTGATTTTTATTTTGTCCTGCGCGATTATCCGCAATCAGCAGAATTAATAATAAATTTGTATAAGCATGTGCCTATCTCATTTACACCTCGTTTGCTATGCGTTTCGTTCCACACATAGCGATTACTTTGGTTTGTTCCTAAATTGTACACTTTACGGTGTTGTAAACTGATAATATTGAGAGGTAATAGAAAGTAGATATTTCACCGGCGGGAGTTGATAGCACAGCTTGCAAATCGAATTTTTTTTAATTTATTATTGTATTTTTCAAGATCTTTGTCCGGGACTCAGTTCGAGTAATTGAGTTTATATTGGCAATTATACTTTCTTTGATAGCTCAGTCTACCTTTTCATGGATTTGGTGTGTGCCTCTCATATCATTTTCGATTATTCCGTCTTTTGATTTTCGATGTAGTGTATGGATCATTCTATTTGAAATATCTAATGTATTTAAAAAGAAAAGCTTACATATTCTAATTTTAACCGTGTTAACTTCAAAGTAATAAGCTCTGTTTGCGGTTCTCAAAGTTTTTGCTTTTGTTCGGGGCATTTTCTTTCGATTAACTCAGCGTTTCTTTGTATAAAAGCTCGCCGTGCGTTATTATTTCCAAAATTCCAAAATGTGAAATATGTGAGCCCGATTATAACGACATTTATTTTAGATGTTGATTGTTTTGGCTTCGATTAGTATACCCTTTTCATTTTCATAAGGTTGCTCTAAGTTCCGTTTTTGTTTTATTATGTTGTTTTTCCACAAGTCGGGATTAGCCATTCTTCTTCACTTTAATCGTGGGATTAGTCGCGTTACCTATAATATAATTATCACACAAACAATTAGGAATATTAATAGTTAGGATAACTACCTGATTCAACTTTACTGTAAGATGATGGGCTCCTTTCGTTTAAGCTTAAATTAGTTTCCTTGACATTGATAGCCTTTACTGACTTTAAACTGTCAATGTTTAGTGTAATCAGTCTATTTCCCGTATCGAAAGTAGGTGTAGATGCCGATAAATGAAATAAATGAACATGGTGTGATTGTTCCATCCTCCCCATTCGCAACGGCCATTGTTTTGAGCTATAATGTAATACTGTAATTTCTACATAATGGTAACTTGGATGAAATTAGTTAATTACCTGTTCTATATGGATTTCAAATATATTTGTATTATTCATATGCAATGCAGAACTTTCAGTATGCTGTTCAGCATTAATGTGCTTTTTTATTTATTTATTTATTTAAAGAAATCTATTCTGTGATTTACATGTATGATTTCAGAATTTAATTTAAAACAGAAATATTAAAAAAAAAATAAAATAAAGCAAATTAAAACACATCAAATCTTGATTTAACAATTAAAAATTTAAAAAATAATTCTTAAGTATATTTTTGAACTTGTCCTTTGATAAATTAAAGTCAAATAGGTCGTCGACGATGTTGAACGATTTAGACGACCTATTAATGGGGTTATTTTCTCCATAGTTTGTGGAATGGTGTTCTAGTGCTAAAAATTCATGGTTTCGAAATGTTCTGCAAGGCACATGAATTGTTATTTTTTCCAAAATGTACGCTGAATCAATGTGACCAAGCAAAACGTTACCAATGAAAGCCGCACCTAAGAGAAGTCGTCTATTTACAAGCGTGCATATTTTGTAATCCGTGCATCTTGTTGAGTTTGGAGGTAACCGAGCCACATTTTCATGGAATGGTAAATTTTGGTCGTAATTCCAGTCACTTTTTTTAACAAGAAAATCAGAAACTTCTTTTGAATGCTTTCAATTATTTTAATGTGTACAGCATAGCATGGATTCCAGGCCGGTACAGCGTATTCCAGTTGAGATTGAACGTAAGCGAAATAGAGTGAACATAAGGTTTGAATATCTTTAAATTCACCAGTCCACCTTTTAACAAATCCAAACATGGCATTAGCTCTCGCAATACAATTTTCAATATGCCTATTGAAACTAGCCTTTTCGACAAATGTAACACCTAAATCTATGATCTCATTAACTCTTTGCAATACCTCGTTGTTGGCTTTGTAGGAAGTAATTAACGGATTTCTCTTACGATGGAAAGACATAATTTGGCGTTTCTTAATGTTTAAGTAAAGCGAGTTTCGATCACACCACTCACTTAATCTATCGATGTCCTCTTGAAGTTTCTTCGAATCTAGCATTCCATTAACAGTTCGAAAAATTTTCACGTCATCAGCAAATATGAGCACGTTTGAGTTTTTGATTATCTCGGTTATTTGATCTAATAAATATCCACGGTCCGATGTGAGATCCTTGGGGAACACCAGACGTAACTTTAATAACGTTTGATTTCTCATTTCCCATTATTACAAATTGTCGCCGGTTTGATAGATAAGACTTCAACCAATTTATGTAATCGAGTGAAAAGCCAAATGCGAATAAACTCCGGAGTGCTTTTTGATGGCAGATAGAATCAAATGCTTTACTGAAATCCGTGTACGCTACATCAACTTGATGATGGTTTTCTATCTCATTAATTATTTTAGTGGTCAATTCAACCAGATTAGTTGATGTGGATCGGCCAGGCATAAACCCATGCTGGTTTATTGATATGTGACGTGCAATTGTGGATTTAAAGTTGTTGCATAAAACGAATTCAAACAATTTTGGAATTGATGATGTAGTTGATATTCCTCTGTAGCATGTAACGTTATCTCGTTTGCCCGATTTAAAAATTGGTGAAATTAAATTTTGAAATTTTCCATGTTTTGAGAAACACCCCTGTGCTCCAGGAGTGGTTGAATAGGTAACGTATAGAAGAGGGTATATTGTCAAAGCCACAACCGTCTCCAAATCCCTTTAGAGCCGATAAAATGTTATCCTCATATACAACAGGAGGAGTTATTGTTACGTTGGTATTGCTGGGTTGTTCGTACAATCCACTAGTAACGCTTGGTTTATAGACTGATTGGAAAAACTTCGCGACCATGTCAGCTATATCTTTGGAGTTTGAGGAGCTGGTATTGTTATATGTCATATTTGCAGGGTATCCGTTAATTTCGTGTTTATTCCTAAAGTATTTCCAAAATTGTTTTGGATTTACTTTGATTGTTCCTTCAATTTGATTGAAATACGACCTGTATTTTGATTTGAAGTAAATTTCAAATTCGTTACTATGTTCTAGAAACATTGTTTTGTCGGCTCCTAACCCGCTTTTTAACATTTTGGCATACGCTTTCGACTTCCGATTTTTTAAGTTTACTAGTCTATCATCGAACCACTGAGAGTGAGCATTTTGTGGTTTACAGCACATAGGTACATAAAGTTCGAAGCCTTGCTGAATAATGTCATTAAATTTATCAACATTTTCGTTTATATTATTGGAATTGAGAGTTGTTTGCCAGTTGATGGATTCTAGGTAACTTTGTAGTCCCGCACGATTTGTTTTTTGAAGTTGTATTTGATTGGTTGTAGGTGTTCCGAACTCACCATTAAATTAGTTGAGTCAAATACAATATCTAAAGACTTGTGATTGATATCGTTAATTACAAAAGGTAACACGGATTCTGAAATTTTGAAAGTGTCAATGTCGGTACTGAAGACAAGATCCAGTAATCTATCACGATTATTAGTAATTGTGTTTATCTGGTTCAAATTATAACCAAGCATGGCGTCCACAAATAAAGAATCAGCATCTGTTATATTGTTTGGAAAAATAAAATTTAGTTCCGGGTCCAGATTCCATATTATATTTGGAAGGTTAAAATCACCAAGCACAAAAACTAAATCTGACGAGTTTGCTGTATTAATACTTCATCAATCGCATCGATGCAAGTTGCGTAATGATCACTATTTGATTGGGGTGGTAAATATGCTGCGTAAATGCATAGATTGGTTTGGTTAATTTTGATTTTTACACCAATTTGTTCGACTCTCGATGGGGCTTTCGTTACTGGGGCATTCCAGAGTTTAGAATGTACTGCTATCAGTACGCCACCATTTCTTTGAGCTAGTTTCGAAAGACCGATCGCATCTGTAGACAACGTAATCATGGCCAGAAAATTCGCTGCTCATTATGCCGGGTTTTAATGAATTTTCACAAATTACATAGATTAAGTAGTTTGATTTTAAAACGAAGTTATAGAACTTAGATGCTTTTGATGCCATTTTGTTGACGTTTTGATAGTAAATTGCATATTTCTCATAAACCAACCTTTTCTTGAATTTTATGGATTGATTTACTTTTAGAGTAATAGTGTAGGCTCGAGCTCTCATTAAGCGAGTGTAGTCTATCATTAGCCACTGGTGAAAAATATCTAAATGATTGGGTGTGCCTTGAAATTGCAACTATGGCATGGGGTACACTATCGAACAGCCCAAGTGGTAGAGAATTGATTCTTATACATATCACATTTGGTGAGGTTAATCCTTGTGCTTCGTGGATAGTCATGACAGAGGTATCGACATCAAAGTTGACGGCAGGTTTATAAATTTGGCTGTACGACATCATTGCTTGGCTCATAATTCACATTGTTGTGGTTAGTTCTTTTGGGTCTATTTCGACGTAGCCAGGTGTGTACTCACTCCTCTTCAAAATTTAACTTTTCATCACTACCTAAAAATTAAGAGTTAAATTTTTGTATAATTTTTTAAATAAGTTAACGGCTACAAATAAATTAATATATATATATATATATATATATATAATGTTATAATAATATTCTTAATGGACTAAACTAATACATATGCAGTAAATAGTATGGGTAGTTGTTGCACATTTTTTGAAAAAAATCTAAACTTCGATTTTCAGCGTGAAATGTGGTAAATATTTTTATTTATAAAAGTTTGAGCGTCTTTGGTGAAAAAAAAAATGTATGGGAACCTAAGTGGCCAACTATTTTAAAAATATGCGTGTTTAGTGCAGAAATAACTAAATTTTAAAAATTGGATTATTTCTTGCCTTAAACTGTACCTGATGATAAGGGCTTCATAAAAAACATCGTTACACATTGATAATACTTTATTTAACCTATAAACACGCCCGCCATCTCCGAATAAACGATCTTTTGAGAAGTCGCACATAATGCCGTTGAGTAATTTTTGAAGCGGCTTCCTGGACACGGCTACGTAACTGTTCTAAACTCCTGATCAGTTTAGAGTAGATCTCTTCTTTTAGGCAACCTCAGTAAAAAAAAATCCAGTGGATTTAGGTCCGGAGAACGTGGAGATCACAAAATGGGCCCCAGGCGACCAATCCATCTATCTGGGTATGTGAAATTCAAATACGCCCGAACGATTACTTCATAGTGCGCAGGACACCCATAATTCTGGAGCCAATGGGATTGTCTCACATCTTCGGACACCTCTTCCAATAAATTTGGCAGATCATTTTGAACAAAGTCCAAATAGCTTTGGCCAGATTCCCGGGCAGTTCATATGGGCCAATTATCTTTCCGTTCAATATGCCGGTCCAATAATTTATTTTGAATTTGTACTGGGATCTATTTTCCCGCATTAGATGAGGATTCGAAAGTTGCCAGCTGTGAAGATTGTGCATGTTAAACCATCCATCTCTATTCAGTGTTGATTCATCGCTCCATAGAATATTATTAAAGAATTGCGAATCTTGTTCTATTTTCTCAAGCATCTATCGGCAAAAACACAAACTTGAGTAGTAGTCTCTAGGCTCCAGAGTTTGCACGCGTCTAATATGGTACGGGTGGAACTTATTTTTTTTTTTCAATACACGGTGCCCGTTCTATTTTGCGATTCCAGTGCGTCGTGCTATTGCTCTTGGAGAGGTAGACGGATCTCGCTCAATTTCCTCAGGCACCGTTTCTTCAGTGTCAATATTAGCCACTCTTCCAGTTCTAGTACCACCAACATCGCTGTCAGGTAATCTTCCTTTCGAGTAACAACCGTGGACTCTGATGAATACGCGATAATCCGGGTGACGCGCGTTTGTATATCTTTCCCTATAAAGGGCTGCAGCTTCATATGCGTTGCTTCTGCATTCACAATAAATATAATGCATGTTTCCGTATTCTTGTGACGTGTACTGATTCCGTGGCATTTTGATACACAAAAATCCGCCCAGATACAAGCCAGGAAAACGGAATAAATACATGCGATGTCGAACAAGTCGAGTGACGCATTAAATTAATGTTTAATAATGTTAATGTTTAATTATTTATCGCTTAATGCATTTTATGAACAAAAGATGGGTAGCGCAGAGCACGCTTATGTATAGCAAATATCAAGTTTATAAATTTCTTATCATCAGGTACAGTTTAAGACAAGAAATAATCAAATTTTTAAAATTTTGTTATTTAATCGAATTTACTGCTTCTGCATACTAATAGCAATAACCTCGTATCTACATTAGCTAAAAATATGTATTATACCATTTTAGAATTTGAATTAAACATGCCTGTTTTTAAAATAGTTGGCCACTTAGGTTCTTATATATTTTTTTCACCATAGACGATCAAACTTTTATAAAAAAAACATTTATCATATTTCATGCTGAAAATTGAAGATTAGATTTTTTTATCAAAAAAAGTGTAACAGCTACTCTTACTATTTCCTGCATGTCTATTAGTATAGTCCTTTAAGAATATTATAACACCAAAAAACCGATGGATTTAATTTATTTGTAGCTGTGGTGATCGGAAACGTAAAGTAATGTGAAAAAATGGGCTTTTTTTTAAAAAAATGATATATCTTAGGTACTACTTGGGATATATTTTTTTTGTATTTTATTTTGAGCGCTCAATAGCTCTACTATAAGGTGCTTCAGGTTTATCCATTCATTCTGGGACACCCTGTATGCATGTATTAAAGAGATTCGAAACAAACGATAAATGTTGTTATGAAAAATGTCGATTTGTACCTATGTCGTTTTGTATCTTATGCCATTTTGAAATATACAGTTTTGAGAAATGCCGAGTATACAGCTTATGTACGTGGTATTAGGATAATCCTATATTAAGCTAGGACGTAATGTAGAAAACGAACTAGTCTTTAATAAATTTTCATGAGGCTAAATCGTACAACATATTACGAGAAATAAGTTACTATTAAATATATTATGCCGCCATATTAAATAGATCCATCTATATTATGTATAAAAATATTATGCCCTTTAAACTCGCAATAATATTGCATCTGTAAAAAACGAAATAAAAATTAATAAGAAATCTGTATACAACAAAACAAAATACTTTTCGTTTTCTGTTTTTCCCCCGTCCAAGGTATATTTTATTTAATTCACTGGAAATACCGCCACTCAATTTAATATAAAATTATAAATTTTAATAATATTCTCATTTTAAAATAACTCTTTCTGTATTATTATTTTAATTTTGAATAAAACATCTTTTTAAAATTATTGTGCTGGCATAAACGAGCTTTAAGCATCTATCTATCGAACATGATACAAGCCACATAACGTTTAAAATGCAAAACGCTATATTGCGCTGAAAATCAATTTTAAATCAAAGTTGAACTTTATTAAAATGATTTTTAATATTTTTGTTTAAATGTATAAAACGTGATTTGTAATTTTTCATTTATTTATAAAAACCCAAGAAATTAAATATTGTAATTTTACAGTCTCGATTAGCATTTTTGCGAATAATATTGATACATGGTATGTTAGCAAATTATACACGCTGTGATACCTTACTTTTGGACTAACCGAACGATGAATTTCATGGAAAATTGATTTTCTTGCTAATTAAATTGGATGACCGTCTCATGCGCATTATTATTTTGCTAGTTTCTATAATTTCCACTTGATTATAATTTAAACTCATTAAATTGAAAATTATTTTTTCGACGAAACGGGATATATTCAAAAAATTGTAATACAGTAATTCAAATAATAAGATCGCCTTCGCCTTGCTAAGTTACTTGCCCAATGTGAAAACAGTTTGTAACGAATTAAAGCGAAAAATGGACTTTTACCCAGTTGCGGGTGTCGGGGGTTTCGTACTTTCTGTGCAATTTAGTTGTCAAACTAATTAAATAAAATTTAACCTTTCATGACCGTGTTAACAAAATTTGATTTTTTTTTTTTTTTGAATTTTTTTTTTTTTGATTTATAGATGGCTAATGTGTAAGAATCACAACAATCAGTTTCGAACAAATGAGACTATTGATTTGAAAAAATCAGTCTTCTCATCAGGTCGCGACGACTGATGTTGTATTACTCTACATTGGAATATTGTCTATATATATAGAACATACCATGTAGTTGTACTACTAGCGAATTACTGCATAGCGTACGAAATTTTTGATTCTTTCATATTTCCATCTATATCCATCCAATTTTAACAATTAAGTTTTTTCGCATTTACGAATTTTGTTATATATTTTACCTTTGGTTTTTGCAATTGTAATGGTGTTATTGTGATTGTTCTGTATATTGGTATATTTCAGCACTCTCGAATTAAATTCACGAATCGTAGGAAATTCTTCCATTTAGCGTCACTATCTGTGTGACAAACGAATATGATAATCGACACTTACTTATACACAATCAACTTCCCAACCACCCCATACTTGCTTTCCTTTTAACGCCGGATCGCGGATAAATTTGAATTTTTTTGACTTATAGATGGCTAATGTGTAAGAATCACAACAATCAGTTTCGAACAAATGAGACTATTGATTTGAAAAAATCAGTCTTCTCATCAGGTCGCAATATTCCAATGTAGAGTAATACAACATCAGTCGTCGCGACCTGATGAGAAGACTGATTTTTTCAAATCAATAGTCTCATTTGTTCGAAACTGATTGTTGTGATTCTTACACATTAGCCATCTATAAGTCAAAAAAATTCAAATTTATCCGCGATCCGGCGTTAAAAGGAAAGCAAGTATGGGGTGGTTGGGAAGTTGATTGTGTATAAGTAAGTGTCGATTATCATATTCGTTTGTCACACAGATAGTGACGCTAAATGGAAGAATTTCCTACGATTCGTGAATTTAATTCGAGAGTGCTGAAATATACCAATATACAGAACAATCACAATAACACCATTACAATTGCAAAAACCAAAGGTAAAATAAAAAAAAATATAAAAAAAAAAAAAAAAAAAAAAAAAAAAAAAAAAATTTGATTAACTTTGCTTGTTAAATTTTTGTTTTTCTAGATTATTTAAAAGTGCTTTGTCCGATGTATTTAAAATTGAAGAACGAGAATCACTTCAAATTGAATTTAATACTCTTTTATCCCAAATTTAAAAGAATATAATTTATTTATTTACAATTCAAGTATCCAAGTATCGCTAATGACATTTTTGAAAGGGAAGACACATCGATAAAGCAGATAGGGTCTCGACTTCTTCAGCAGAAAGTTTAAATTTAAATATAAAATTTAAATATCCAAGCCGAGTAAGTGTGACTAACCTACAAAATCGGCATTAATTTATTAGTCGGCAAAATCGACATTAATTATGTATGTGGAGATAGTCCAAATTCTATCCCCGAAAATGCGATTGCATCACTAATTATTGCTATCATGATATTTTTAACTCTCAGCCCAAAAAATCTCCACACTTTTAATCTCAGCCCCGAAAATACTTGCAATCACGATAGTTAAAAACTGTCATGACAGTTTTCGGAGCTGAGAGTAGAAATAATACTACTAAGTAAGCCAAATTTTATGCATGTGGAGATAGCTCAATTTTCCTCACAGAAAAATGAGGTGGCAACACTAATTATTATTATCATGACATTTTTGACTATCAGCCCCGAAAATGCCACATTTTTACTCTCAGCCCCGAAAATATTTACTGACATGACAACTAAATCTATCACAACACAAACAATTTTTGGGGATGAGAGATCTTACATTTTCATGATAATATGACGACAGAAATATTTTCGGGGCTGGGACAAATAAATGATATTATTTATTTGTTTTTTTTTAGAAATTTTACGTGATATATTTTATGGACGGCCTATCGGCTTATGTCTGACGATAGAGGAAGATTTAATGTAATTTTAGTGATTTGTTTAGAACTTTTCTATGTGGTACAGTTGAGATAGTTCTTCAAACTCAGCAAATATTCGTTGGCCGGACTATCGGCTTATGTATCGTGATTAAGGAAAATTTAATGTTATTTCAGGTAATTTTTTGGAACATTTGGTGAGTTTAAAGGACTATTTATAAACTCTACTCCGTAGAAAAATTCTGAAAAAATCACTGAAATTACTTGGCCTTCCTTCATCACTAGACATAAGCCGATAGTCCGACCAACCAATAGTTTCTGCTTTAGAGGCTTTAATTCTTTCAAATAAATTTTTTTTAAGCGACATGGCATTTTCGGCCCTGTTATTTATGCTGTATCGATGCTAGTAAAATTTGTATCTTCTTGATTTGATGATTTTCGCTGTCAATATAGATTTTGAGAGTATATTTTTTTTTTATTTACAGGTTTATCACAATTTTTTGTTATTTTTTTAAACTCATAATATCTGTATTTTTAGGTTAGCTATTATTCGAAAATATTTATACTCTAATTTAGATATTTTGCTATAACTGTTAATTAAATGTCGCAATAATATACATAAACTTGTACAGTATTGCCATAAGAACTTTCCTATTTTCGGGGTTAGAAATTTGGGCTATCTTCACAAAGGTTATTAATTTATTAGTTGCATTTGCAAATAATATGTAAATAATACCATATATATGGCCAAATTTCAAAAATTTGTAAAACTTAACTTTTAAAGTGTTATGTCTGAAAAAGGTCTCATTTGAATTGGTTCGTCGATTGTTATCGTTGGAAAATTTTTCAGGTCAAGTTTCATGTTGGGGGTTCAAGAAAATTTAGGGGAGTGAAATATACGTCCAAATTTCAAAGATTTGCAAAATCGCATTTGAATTGGTTCGTCGATGGTAAACCACTGGCAAACTTTCCAGGTCAAGTAATGTCGGGAGTTCCGCAAAGTTGGGGAAGTGGAATGCACGTGAAAACTTCTGAAATTTGAAAAACTTAACGTTTATAGTGTTATGTCTGGAAACCGTCGATGGTTATCGCTAAAAAATTTTCCAGGTCAAGTTCCTTGTTGGGAGTTCGAAAAAATTGGAAGGAGAGAAATAAACGTGCAAACTTCAAAATTTAAAAAAAAAATTAACATTTAAAGAATTATGCCTTGAACAGGTCTCATTTGAATTGGTTCATCGATTGTTATCGCTGGAAAATTTTCCAGGTCAAGTTTCTTGTTAGGATTTCGAACAAATTTAGAACAGTGAAACACGAGCAAACACAAATTTTAAGGACTCATTTGAATTGGATCGTCGATGGTTATCGCTGGAAAATCTTCCAAGTCTTGTTTCATATTGGTAGTTCGGGAAACTTATGGGCAATGAAATACACTCCAAACTTCAGAAATTTATAAAAACAACTTTTGAATCGGTTTGTCGATGGTTATCGCTGGATAATTGTTCAGGTCAGGTTTCGTATTACGAGGTCAAAAAAATTGGGGGCAGTAAATAAAGGTACAATCTTCAAAACATTGTAAAAACTCATTTGAGTCGGTTCGTCAATGGTTATCGTTGGAAAATTTTCCAGGTCAAGTTACATGTAAGGAGGGAAAATTTTGGGAGTGGAAATACGTGCAAATTTCAAAAATTTGTGACAGTTAATGTTTAAAGTTTTATTTGCTTAAGGTCTCATTTGAATTAGTTCATCG
Organism: Nephrotoma guestfalica; assembly: GCA_963691935.1. Lineage (NCBI taxonomy): Eukaryota > Metazoa > Arthropoda > Insecta > Diptera > Tipulidae > Nephrotoma > Nephrotoma guestfalica. Next base: position 196,648,792 of record OY829913.1, on the reverse strand, counting down.
ATGGTTATCGCTAAAAAATTTTCCAGGTGCTCTTATTTGGAGTTTAAGCAATTTGTGAAATCTTAACGTTTAAAGTGTTATGACTATGGCGCAGGAATAATTTGAATTGTTTTAACGATTGATTTTTATCGCTGGAAAACTTCCAGGTCAAGTTTATTATTGGGAGTTCGGGAAAATTGGGGGCAGTAAAATACACGTGCAAACTTCAAAAATTTGTAAAAACTTAACGTGTAAAGTGTTTTGTCTGGGAAAGTTCTCAATTAGATCGGTTCGTTGATGGTTATCGCTGGAAAATTTTCCAGGTCAAGTTTCATGATGGGAGTTCAAACATTTTTAAAAAAGTTCGTGTGTAAAGTGTTATGTCTGGAAAACGTCTCAATTGAATCGGTACTTCGCTGGTTATCTCTAAACAATTTTTTGAGTCAAGTTTCATGTTGGGAGTTCGGAAAAACTAGGGGCAATGATATACACGTGCAAACGTCAAATATTTGAAAAACTCAACTTTTAAAGTGTTTTGTCTGGAAAAGGTATCAATTGGATCGGTTCGTTCATGGTTATGGTCAAGCTTAATGTTGGGAGTTCGGGAAAATTGGGAGCATTTAAATACACGTGCAAACTTAAAAAACTTCTAAAAACTCATTTGGATCGGTTCGTTGATGGTTATCACTGGAACATTTTCTAATTATAGTTTCAGTCGGGAGTTCAAACAGTTAGTAAAAATTGGTTTTGGTTGTAATGTCTGGAAAAGTTTTTATTTGAATCGGTTTGCCGATGGTTATCGTTGAATTTTCCAGTTCAAGTTTCGTATGGCGAGTTTAGAAAATTGGGGGTAGTGAAATACACGTGCAAACTTTAAAAAATTGTAAAAACTGAAGTTTCAAGTGTAATGTCTGGAAAAGCTCTAATTTAAATAGGTTCGTTTAAGGTTAGCGGTGGAACATTTTTCAGGTCAAGTTTCAAGTTTGTACTTTAAATTACAGGACGGAAAATTACAGAATGGAAATGCACCTGGAAAATTCAAAAATTTGTATAAATTCATTTGAATCGGTGCTTCGATAGTTATTGCTGGAAAATTTTCTAGGTTAATTTAAAATTCGGAAGTTCCGAAAATTGGGGTTCACTACATCCGCACTTGCAAACTTCAATAAATTTAAAAATAACTCAACGTTTAAAGTGTTATGTCTAGAAAAGGTTTGAATTGGATCGGTTCGTCGATGGTGATGGTTGGACATATTTCCAGGTCAAGTTCCGTGTTGGGAGCTCGGGCAAATTAAGGGCAGTGAAATACACGTGCAATTTTCTAAAATTTGTAAAGACTAAACGTGTGTTATGTCTGGAAAGATCACAATTGGATCGCTTAGTCGATGATTGTCGCTGGGAAATTTTTCAGGTCAAGTTTCATGGTGGCAGTTCAAAAAATTTGTAAAAAGTTAACGTTCAAAGTATTTTTTTGGAAATCTTCGATGTTTATCGCTGGAAACTTCTCCAGGTCTATTTTCATGTTGGAAGTTCAAAACAATTTGTAAAACCTTAACTTTTAAAGTATTATGTCTGGAAAATGTCTTATTTGAACCGATTCGTCGATTAGTTAGCGAGAGAATTTTTAGGTCAAGTTTCATGTTGGTTAAGTTCAGGAATATGGAGGATGGAAATATACGTGTAAACTGTAAAAATTGGTAAAAGCTCCTTTGAATCGTTTCGTCGTTGGTTATCGATGAAAAATTTTCTAGTTTAAGTTTCATTTTGGAAGTTCGGGAAAATTCGGGGGAAATGAAATAGACATGCAAACTTCAAACATTTGTAAAAACTCATTTGAATTTGAGTATGCAATGGTTTAATAAAGCGTATCAATGGTATATTGCTTCTGAATTAGTTGAATTTTATCTATTATAGTTGAATTACCTGTTGCCCCAACAGCTCATGGATAATCGAAATGATGGAATCTTTTAAATTTAATAACTTTTAGTATAAAAAAATCGTTTAGTATAAAAAATCGCAAATGCTTTGTCAACACTTAGGTCTACCAAATTCAAAATTATTCCATAATATCATTTCGGTCGGCCTTATCGACATATCCGATATGCCGATTATAATCTATGACTAATGTGAGACATTATATTTGCTGTAATGTTTCATCTTTCTGCTTAATATTTACGTGGGTTAGTTCTTTAGAGTTATTGAAATAACTCAGGAAGTATACCGACAGTTTATCAATACCTTGAACACCCTCCAATCAGAGACGGAATTAAAATAATTGTAGCAGTATACTTTACTTGTAAGATTTAACTGCAGTGCTTGTTAGGAAGCACTGCAGTTAAATCTTTTAGTTTATGTGTTCCCAGTGATTGTCCGGTGATATCCGATATTTTGATTGGTCGGACACAACCCAAATCTTGTAGCCTCGCTTTATTTAGGTTTCATTGGCATGTATTGTTTTATTGAACATTGCCCTTAAAATTTGACTATTATTCCATCGACTAATTGATACACGCCAGCTTTCTATATTTCTCCAAAAACGCCAATAATGGTCTGATTTTATATACAGCTTGTCGTAGTTTTCGGTACATGTTTTAGACATTACCGAGTTATCATTTAAATTAAAATTTGATTGCAACGAATAAAATCAATCTCTCGACATTAGCGAGTACATATGCGCATCTTGCAGTGAAGGAAGGGATATCCAAAAAATGTATAACTTGGCATCTTCACCTGGCAAGATGTTTGCTGTATTTAAAGATTTCGGAGTTTCGAGTAAATTTGTTTAAAAAAACAGATATGTTCGATCATAATCCTATGTAAAATTCATTGCAATATTGGAATGCGTCGAACGCGAACCCCTTGGCCAAACATATTTATATTTTTGCAATATTTTGTCTCATTTGTCTAATTTTCCGGGTATCCCTAACGATATATTATCGCAATTTCGCATATTGACATATTTACAACAACAACTATTTCCGATAAAAACCGAATTTCTAAACGACCCGCTCGAAACTATAGACATTGGTCTCGGAAACTCTTTTTCTCGATTTCTCTAGAATTCCAGATAAATTACATTTTCTCGATTGTCGTGAAAAAAATTTCTATTTCCCAAGAATTTCGAGATTCATATAATTCCAGAATTTCTAGCTCAAAAACATTCAAACTATATAATATTTTATTCTAGTGTGCCTCACTTCACGCTAATTATTATGAATGCTCTGTGTATATACTCAATAGTTTACAATGTTGTGCGTCTACACGTATTTCGGAATAGTCTGCATGTTGGTGTCGAAAAAAGCGTAGACAATTGATTTCTTAGTAAATAATTACGAGGATTGGTAGAGTATGTCGACTATTGCTTTTAAAATTGTGTTTTTGGTACGAAGTCGTCATGTTATAACTTTCCAGTTTAAATTTGGATTTATCTATATTTTGGAAGTTCAGTTTTAATTTTTACAGAACAGATAGGTGAGATTTGTATGTTTAAAATAATTCAAGGTATTCAAATAATATTTCAATTTTTAATTCGGATTTAAAATCTGGTTTTATTATTAACAAACCCTAAGGTTGCATATTACATATAGAATTGCTGATCAAACGGGTACTCTTTGCTATAACCAGGGAAATTGCATTTTTTGCCTAAGAAGTCAAATTTGGTTATTTCTATTCCAGTCAGTGCAAAGATGTCAAAAGGTAATTGCTGTGTGTTTGGAAATAATACAAAGGGACATGGATTTTAGTTTGTTGGTGCGGTATTCAGGTTATTGTTTACGTGTTTCCTGCAATTAAATTCTAGAATAAAAATAAGGTTTCGCCATACAGTTGTTGACATCAACAGATCGTCACATCACATATTCGTCACTAATACACTCGTTTAAAGTCCAAATCACACGTAAATTGTAATGCAAAAAAAATGTGTACAGTTTTTTAGATCTGCATAGCTAACGTTAAGCCTTAAAATAGTATCTCGAGCAATAAACAGAGCTCTTATTAATTTTCCATAAAACCATTATTCCGATCTCTGAGAAGAATTAAGTCCCAACATTGGAATTCAGTTTCATTGAACTATTTCGATAATATTGGTATTTTTGGTGTAATTTGAGAAGTTTTATTAAGAGGACAAAAGAGTAATAGAGTTATGATGACCACACCTTGCCACACAAGGTTCGATATATAAATCAATTACTAATCATTACTCAAAATGACCGATGCGAAATTTTTAACGAAAAGTGTAGCTACATAAATTAACAAAAATGTATTTATTAAAAAGTGTAGCAATGAGAAAGTGAAATTAGCAAATCTTTACGAAAAATTTAAATTTATAGATGCAGTGTTAGGATTAAATCTAATTATAACACTCTTGTCTTTTAGCTTCGGTTCCTTAAACCAAATTAATTTTTCAATTACTAGTATACATATGGTCGATTAAAATAAAATCAGAGGTGTTTCCAAGTGTGGGTGTAATAAAGCACGAATTAAGCTGTTTAAACGATTATTAAAAAATTTGGGGTGACCGCCAAACTATGGCCGATTCAAGCAATCTCGGCATACATATTTTGCTTAGTAGTGGATGAATTAGGAGGTGTTCGGAACATTCATTTTAAAATAAAAAGATTTGGAGTGGATCCACACAAGTTTAACCTCGTTAAATTTAATATAAATTCAAATGTTGGAGAAGTTACCAAATGAGACCATATTTTAATTATTAAAAACCAGTTAAAACGATTTGAGGTGGGTAGCTCCACAAAAGTTTGGGGCGAGAAATTTTTGAAAAATTAAAATATTCGTCAAAATTCGTTCTAAATTACGGCCGGTTCCAAGAGGTTTAGAGAAGTTTTACACACATACATATATACAAACGCACACCCACACGCAAATAGAAACCCAAACACACCCTGTCACACAAAGAACTTTTGAAACAACGTTTACTAACGTCGGCGATTTAGCAAATGGTGTATCTGCAAATATTCGGAGGAGGAAAGAAAGAAAATTTGTTTTCTAGCCAAAATTCTGGTAAGATTTATTTTCTTCAAAAATTCGCGGTTTATGTACATTCGAGGAAAAAACATGAATTGCTGTACCAAATAACAATAACGAAAATGTTAGTTGTTTTAGTGAATTTAGCTTATTTTATTTATTATATGACGGACCTCAAAAATCAGAATGCTTGACACGTTTCACGTGCAAGTCATCAAATTACGCATGCTAACTAGATATTCACTTCTACCTACGATTACACTTTAAGATAAAGACATATTTGATAAAAAAACTGGAAAAAACTACATTTAAGTCGCCAAAATTGTAAAATTTCAATAATCAAGGCATAGAAAATAAATCGGGGAGAATAAGTTAACGACACTACAAATGGAGTTCAATATAAACTAATCGCTGCACAAGTTTTGAAAAATTTGAGAACTACCTGTAAATCGACCGGTCGATTCAAATAGCTTGAATCGAAATTTCAACGACAAGGAGATCCTCACAACACATATCTATTTCGTCATACGGAAGACTTTCAACCTGAAAACTGGATTTTACTCTAGAACACACCGATCAAATATGTGTAGTTAGCCCAGAAAGTCATCCCATAAAATATAAATTATTATATCTGGCAACACTAAAGTTATATGTTCATACCAGCCCAGGATTGCATTAAAATTATGTAGATTGATATTAATTCAGCCCAATAAATATTAAAACCTCGTAAAATGTCCATAATCAAAATGCAATCATTCCGGTGATGGGGGGGGGGGGGGATTTACATACATTAGTTCTAAAATTTATGATCACTCCTTTCCTTCATGTAAGTGGGGGGGAGGGGGGTAAGGGGGTAAGGGGGTAACTTTGAAATTAAAATTGGAACCCCTATTTTTATTGCAAATTCGGATTCTACGGCTTAAAGTACGTAGGATTCCTTTGAAATATATTTTTCGATTTGTGATAGATGGCGCTATAATTGCAATATTAATTTTTTCTCGATTTCTCGTACTGAGAACCTATGCATACGATTCTGCAATACCTTTGAATTAAAATTAACATGTTTTCAATGTAAATATTCGAAATTAGTCTTAAACAAATTGTAAAAGACAACTCGTTAGAGAACAATACGTAGCAACAAAAATTGGGATTTTACTGTATTTGTTCACGTGCCCACTGACAAAAAGTTACCCGATTTTGGAAATCAACGCCATGAAGATCTTGGTGTACAGGCACATGATACGGATGATATTTATGACGTTTTACAATTTTCCAAATACTGGTTTGGGACAACCCGGAATCGCTAGCTAGTTTTCGTGTACTAATATGAGGATTATGAGTTACTGCAGCCAATACAGCAATTTCATTACTTTCCTCAGTGATTGTTGCTCGATGAGTCATTTTTTTCGGTTGAACACTTCCATCAGTAGTAAATTGTTTTACAGTCCGGTAAACTGAAGCACGTGATCAAATCCTATCCGGGAAACTCAAAGCGTAGAAAATGACAGCATTATCAAGACTACGGCCAGCTTCTCCATAAACCAAGACCATTTCAATTTTTTCTTGTACAGTTAAATACTCCATTTTTTATTGTATTAATAGCCTAACGCAAACATGTTTTTTGTTTTCGAAATAATCTTCGAACTGATCGATATTTTTAAAACAACATACAAAAAAAAATCATTTATTTGCAAGCAGATTTAATCGCATATTCCTGCGTTACGATAATAGTTTATTTTAATTCAAACGTATTGCAGAATCATATGCATAGGTTCTCAGTAAGAGAAAAAATAATATAAATTTAATATAACAGCGCCATCTATCATAAATCGAAAGAAATGTTTCAAAGAAATGCTACGTACTTTAAGCCGTAGAATCCGAATCTGCAGATACCACCGCCCCATCTACAAGAAGGGGAGGAGGTTTACAAATTCTAGCATTAATGTATTTCCCTCCGGAATAATTAAATTTTAATAATGGACATTATTTTCGTAGAGTGCTTATTTTCCGATATATTTGAAAGTTTCAGCTTAAAAAAATCCCACCCGGTATTTCAACGAAAATTTTTCAAATAATTACATTGAGCTAAATACATGTGATTTTATAGTGCCTTTGTGACTAAAAGGTAGGATTGGCTTAAAATTTGTATGTTCGGTAACAGACATAATCACAAGTGGCTATAAACAGGTTTAATAATGATGAGTATAATGCCGAGTTGTTACTACCAAGCTTGGTTTCCTGAACATGAGCCTGTAGCGTTAATCATAACGATAGGATTATCAGTGGTCGTAATGGTCAGTAACGGACATGATTATAAGTGGTTACTACCAGGTTTGGTTTCGATCTACTGCCCTTTGCATCAACAGGTGCCTGGTCACAAGCCCGTAATGGCTAAAACCAATTTGAGAAACTTTAGTATCCTATATAGGCTAAATGAAATTCTGCCCTATGAAAGGGGTACTCCACGGATTTGTTATCTAGTTCTACGGCTTATGTCACTGTATTATACAGTAGGACCGCTGATGAATTCGGCCACGTACATATTCAAATAATTGCCGCAGAGGCAAGAGTAACACTCTTCAAATCGATCTCAACTTCTCGATTAAAGTTTTGTTTTCTAATCTTTTTGCAGACAAGCCCCGGCCTTATCCCGTCAGTTGGAAAGTATCGTCATTAGAAGAAGCCCGTGTTGCCCGTTTATAAAAGGTTAGTCATAATTTTAATTAAATCAAAAAAATAATTTGGAAAAAGTTTTTGAAAACTTTTAACCATACATAAAGCTATGTAAATAAAAAAATTGAACACCGACATAATTAGAATTCGCGAAAATCCGAAAATAATTTGAAAATACTGCGGAGATTTTAATATTGAAAAATTAACCAAAATTGAGGACTGCACACATGTGAAAGTAAAGTGCAACACAATGGAAAATAGGCAGAATAATACATAATTTGAAATTCTTGGTTTATTCTGCTGAAAAATTATTGTAATGAGGATTCAAAGGTGAGTGAGATCAAACCACTTTCTACGAAAATGTGAATCTTTCTTATGAATTTCTTACACCCCAGAAACTTACATTCATTTAAGAAATAAATAAGGAAGTCTCGTAAGACAAACTTGATCAAAAATGCGATCGTTCTTTCTGTGTAAAATTTGGGTGTAATAAGCATAAACTTATACTTAATAAACACATTAAAACACTTGTTTATTATTTCGCACAAAACTCTTTTTTTTTTTCAAAAATGTTTAAAAAATTACTCGATTAATTTCGACTTGTTAGGTCATCATCAGGAGTATCTACATGATGACCTAACAAGTCGAAATTAATCGAGTAATTTTTTAAAAAATTTTGAAAAAAAAAAGTTGTTTGCGAAATAATAAACAAGTGCTTTAATGTGTTTATTAAGTGTTAATGTGTTTCGCCAAGTACAGGGTGTCCGCCGGGAAGGTATACTACTTTGTTTTGCCACCATTTAGGCGAATATTAGTATTGACAGTTCATACTTGGCAGTCGTGAAGTAGACACGTGGCAAATTCTTCCACAAGACCATTTACGCCGCCGTACATATGCCAATAGGATGTTACAGCTCGCCCATGACAACCCCGATTTTCATGAAAAAAACATAATGAGTGACGAGGCACATTTTCATTTAAATGGATATGTGAATAAATAGAATAGTCGGTTATGGGCAATGGAAAACCCTCACATTATTCATCAGTCACCTTTACATCCATTAAAAGTGACAGTCTGGTGTGCAATTTGGTCAGGAGAAATCATTGGACCTTACTTCTTTGAAAATGAAAACGGCGTAACGGTAACTGTGAATGGGGAGCGATATCGTGATATGATTGAAAACTTTGGTTTGTTGGTTGGCCTCCACTGTCGCCTGATTTGACTGCTCCGGACTTCTTTTTGTGGGGATATCTAAAAAACAAGGCTTATGCAAACAAACCAGAAACGCTTGAGCAACTCAAACAAAATATTCGTGATGAAATTAATGAAATACCGTGTGAAATGTGTAAGAATGTAATGAAAAATGTGCTCAAAAGGGCTCGCATTTGTGAGGCTAACAGAGGCGGACATTTATCTGATATTGTATTCCATACATAATTGCCGACATTAAATAAAACATTTATCAATATAAGATCAATTCTCTTTCATTTAATCAAACATCATAAACAAACAAAGTAGTATACCTTCCCGACGGACACCCTGTACCAACGGCGCATAGTGTTAAAAGCATGAACTTGTGTTATGGAAAATTTTTATAATAAATTTCAGAACTCCTTAGTGCACGCAAATAATTTCACTTATTAAACTGCAATCAATTTTTTTATATAAGTGTTGCAACTCGTAGATCTTATTCTACTCGTGCTTTAAACTGTTTAAAGATATGCTACTTCAAAGTCTGCAAAAACAAAGTCAGATTCTGAGCTTTGTATCGTGTCGTAATTTTCCGATTGCTAACAGCATTGTACATTGTATACATATATCCATAGTCATATTCAACAAATGATAATAAATTTATTAAGATAATCATATATATACGGAATCAGGTAACAGTAATATCTAAGATAATTTACTAAAACAATACATGGTACTTCTTATTCCATTTAAGATAAAAATATATTGAGTATAAAACCGATATGTATTACATGCAGAAGACAAACAAAATTTCCTAAATTTATTCTATTCACATATCCCTACCTGTACCCGAAAAGGTAAGAAAATTTAATGTAATTGTTTCTACAAACCAGAAACCACATCTTATGTTTTTCTTATGGGAACAATTGAAAGATGACCAACCCATTATTGTATTTTATTTGGTTGTCGTTCTAAATGGAGAAGCAAATGTTTGTATTATTTTAGGTAAGTCGGAAAATGTAATATTAACACGATAAAGTATTATGAGATTTTGCTCTGTGGCGTCAGACCGAGGTACTCTTCCCTGTGTTTTATTTGTTTAATTTTCATTTTATTGAAAAGACGTTGTTAGAATATTGGAATAGTGACATAAAAAATTTATTTATTTTAAATAACGAATCTTACATTTTTGGTACTTTGGAATTTGGAACGATTCCTTTATTTATTTATACGGTAGATTCATTTGATTCGATTTTATTTCGAATGCCATATTTATTATAAAATTCCATATAAGTACATATAAAATTTTTGATGCAATAAGACAATATAAACGAGTAACGACCAATTGCCAGTAGCTACATGGAGATGAAATTTATTATTGTTTAGTGTGTGCATTTTTAAATAAAAAGTTTTATTGGATAATAAAGCGAGTGAACAGGAGTGAAATTCATTATTCTGAAAGATGTGCTTGGTACAATCTATAAAATAAACATTATCAATTAGTAGACTTACCGACCAAATGTCACAGTGGTTAAAGCTTTGGCGTTTGGATCGGGAGGTACCGAGTTCGAATCCAGATAAGGGCAGGATGCAAAAGGGGATTTTCATCAGCAGATTACGATCTGGAATGAAATGGAACACAACTAGTGATCCCCTGTCGGCGTTCAGAACTCATGGGCCGACCCATCTTCCATGCCAATATAGGCTAGCATGGAGCTTTGCAATGTGCTGATGGTGAGAAAATCGGACTTATATCCGTACGTTCTCGATTTGACAGGCAAGTGCGTAAGGTAAGGACGTAAATTAGCAAGCTGCGAATGAGTTGGGAGTACCTCTAGTAATAAATTAGTAGACTTACTCCACGCTCCCCGCGGTATTTTTTGTGTCCAATATCGACTTATGCAGAATATTGAAATATTATTCAGAATTTTCCTTGCATGAAACCGATGAACTGGGTTGTGAAAAAAATAACAGATTTAATTTTCTGGAAATTTAAAAGCTTCTTTTTTTCCTTTATTACTTAGAACTGAGACTGTGCTCATCTGTAGCAATTTATCTTTCAAATTTTTACAAATTTTACATTTCTTAAACAATTCTGATTTGTTGGGGTGAAACCCAATGGTTAGTCCCAAAATTAATTAAACCTATTTAAAATACTAATTTTAATTTGGTATGTTTACTAGGTCGAGAGGTCTCGTTCTTTGAAGTCTTCTTTCAACGACAGGATTATCTATCATATGGTCAATATAGATGTTTCCATGTTCCTGGAGCCTTATTTCGTGTTTGGCGGCATGCTTTTTAATTTCATCTTTGATGTATTCCATCTGTAAGTCCCTGTGAAGGTCTTCATTTCTTGTGTACCACGAAGCATATACGATGCTACGAAGAACCTTATTTTGAATCGTCTGTATCATTTTGGTGTTTGTTTGCTTAGTACATCCCCAGAGTTGAATACCGTAGGTCCATATCGGCTTCAGTATTTGCCGATATAGCAGCAGCTTGTTGTGTATTATAAGCTCAGATTCTCTACCTATGAGCCAATACATTTTTCTGAACTTTATATTAAGTTCTTCTTTTTTCTTTTTGACATGCTCTCTCCACTTGAGCTTGGCATCGAGAGTCATGCCCAGATATTTAGCTTTGTTTGCATATGGCACCGGTCGCGAGTTAATTTCTATCGGTATATGGGAAGCCTTTTGATATGTAAAGTATGCGTGAATTTCGTCTCATTAAGCTTGATTCTCCAGCGCTTAGTCTAATTGCAAACCGCATTGATAATCTTCTGGAGTTCGCTCGTTGCATCAGCGACATTACTACTAATCGCCATGATTGCTGTGTCATCTGCTAAGGTGGCTATGGTTCCCCAATCTGTTATTAGAATAGCCCTTGTATATAATAAATACAGGTTTGGTCCTAAGACACTCCTCTGCAGGACACATGCAGAGATTTTCTTTAGTTCGGAGTATTCATCCTCATATTTCACACGAAAATGTCTATTGGATAAATAAGACCTTAGTATGACATAGAATTTCCTCGGCAGATCTCTATGCAGCTTGAATTCCAGTCCACTGTGACAGACTTTATCGAATGCTTGGGCGACGTCTAGAAATATGCTGGAGTATACTTTTTTTACTTTCTAACGTTCTGCTAATAATGTTGGTGACTCTATGCACCTGTTCAATTGTGGTTTGCTTTTCTCTGAATCCAAATTGATGTTGAGGAATTAGTTATCGGTCTTCAATTATTGGTTTAAGTCTTTTTAATAATAATTTTTCAACGAGTTTTGACATAATTGGCAGCAATGAAATTGGCCTGTATGATTTTTTATCGTTAGGTGGTTTATCAGGTTTTGCTATTATGATTACTTCTGCTACTTTCCATTGCCACGGAACATATTTTAACTGAAGCTAGCATTTATTATGTGTAATAGCTTACGAAATCCTTTACCTGGTAGAGCCTTGATTATTTGGCAAGTAATGAAGTCATACCCTGGGGGTTTTTAACATTCATGTTGCTTTTTACTTTTTCTTTTAATTCTTTGAGAGTTACTGGGCGTATATCAAAATCATCTAGCTTTTGGATTGACATTATGTTTGCATTGGTCGTTTGCCTTGGTAGTGGTTGGAAGGTATCCTCGAGATACTCATCAAAGAGATCAGCCTTCTCTTTAGGCTCTCTTGCCCAGATTCCATCTTTTTTTCTAACTGGAGGCATTTTCGTTTTGGGTCTGTTGAGCCACTTCGTCGCCTTCCACAGTGAATAATCAGAAACTCTTTCATCGGTTAGGTTAACTAGATATCTGTTAATACCAGATTTCATTTTTAACTTTTTTAAGAAGAGATTTGAGAATGTTACCAAAATTGTTAAGAATTGTTTTGTTCTCCGTTGTTCTAGTTATTTGCCAGATTTTACTTGAGCAGTCGATTTTCTCTTACCTACTCTCTAACTTGCATTGGGTAGGATAAGTTAAGCTTTTTCTTATTTTGTATAATGGGAGCACTTGCCAAAGCAGCATAGTGAATTGTTTCATTGAGCTGTTCTAGTCCATCTTCCAACTGGTGGGAATTTCTTATCGGTACCTGAACGTTGATTTTTTCCTCCAATACTTCACGAAAAATATTCCAGTTTGTTTTTGAATTTGTTAATCTGGGTGCACTCTCTCTTTATACCATTTCACTAACTGTCATACGTATGTGAGGTTATCCCACGATTCTATCCCAGAAAATAAAAAAAAAATCATAAGGCAACACTAATCAATAAAAACCCCATTTGCTCTTGTGTGAAGTTAGCCGAGCCTAGCATTGATTAAAAATCACGTTAAATACAAAAATTATATTCGTTATATTAAGGCTATATGTGGTTTTGAGATCATCACACTCCTGCCTTACTTTTAGAAAAGTTAGAAAAAAATCGTTCCGTGGCAACTTTGCGAAATTGGACGGCTCTGATGGGCCAGATATATCGTTTATATCCATACAACTCGTATTTGAACTAAAATTAAATTTAAATTTCGCACGTTAAAATTATAAACTTGTCGGATTAAGGCTATGTGGTTTTGAGATCGCCATACTCCTGCCTTACTTTAAGAAAAGTTCTGGGCCAGATATATCGTTTATATCCATACAACTCGTATTTGAACAGAAATTAAATTTAAATTTTGCACGTCGAAAGTATAAATCTGTCGGATTAAGACTATGTGGGTTTGAGGTCATCACATTCCTGCCTTACTTTTAGACAAGTTAGAAAATAATCGTTCTGCGGCAACTTTGCGAAAAGGGTATGTATAAACGATATTTCTGGTCCAGAGCCCAATTTCGCAAAGTTGCCGCGGAACGATTATTTTCTAACTTTTCTTAAAGTAAGGCAGGAGTGTGACGATCTCAAAACCACATAACCTTAATCCGACAAATTTAAACTTTTAACGTGCCAATTACCTTTATCGTGTCTAATGTAATTTTAGTTCGTTCATGTTCTATTGTTATAAAATTCTCTTAATTTGAACATAACGAATTTAATTTTTGTATTTAACGTAATTTTTAACTTCACCAATTACGTTTTAATTTGAATCAATTTAAAGAAATTCTGGGCTGAGCTAACTTCACACAAGAGCAAATGGGTTTTTTATTAATTATAGTGTTGCATGATGATGTTTTTTCTGGGATAGAATCGTGGGATAACTTCACATACATGACTGTCATGGTAACCGAGGAATGATCCGATACTAAAGAATTATTGTCTTCAATGTGAATGTAGTTCTGGGATATACCTCTTGCTACACAAAAGTCTATTAGGTCAGGTATCTCCAGTCCGTCACTGAGCCAGCATGTTGGGGAACCACCAGAGTAAAATTCACATTTTGATGTCTGCCCTGCTTGAAGCAATTCTTTACCATTTGACGTCATAAGTCTAGAACCCCAATAGGTGTTTTTCGCATTAAAGTCACCTCCAATAATAAAATCACCTCCAATAATCAATTTTTCAGTCGAGTGGTCTGTTTATCTCAGACTTGGATCGGTCCATCCAAAGGCACTTTATTTAGGTAAAGACCGTGGTTCATAAATGACTACGACTGACCTTTCTTTAGCGCACATTTCATACCAAATATAGACACCAAATCAAACACGCCAAATGGCTCATACATGATGGATGTTTGTATTTCGCATAGATGCCATTCCAAAAGTACTTAATAGTTTTACTTAGTTCGCGTTCGTATTTGTCTGTCCGTGGTATTTTGCAATCATATTTTCACCAGCTTTTTCACTTCCAGAGCAATCAAACTTACAGAACAGGTTAGTGCTCGGTGACGATGCAAAATTCAATACTTTATTTTACGCCATTTTGAATAAATTATTTTCTCATTATATTTATAGTATCAGGTTCGTCGCTTTTTAATTATCTGTGTAGTGATTGATATCTTTCGTTTTAATTAATAGTGCAGCTTATAAAACCTTTTTAGTTTAATAACTTTTATAAATTAAAATAGAATAAATTAATCATGGAAATTCCGTTCGCGTATGTGATACCGTGCAGTCTAGTTTTTGGGCATCAAATTTCACACTTAAATTTTTTTATAAATTGTCCCAACAATTTTTGACCGAAATCGGTACACTGGAAGTAGCAGCTTCCATGAAATATTAGTTGTTTGCAAATATTTTTAAATTATGTATATCATTTATGAAAAACATCATCCCTGTTAGTTTTTTTTTGATAAAAATCTTCTTTTTTATTAATTCCATACTAGGTACGGCACCCCATATTTTTCCTCTCTTTCATCGCTTACAAAACGATTTTAAAAACATCAAATAGGTAAGTAAGTAGAGACTGCTACGCATACGCGTACTTCTACGTAATCATTTTCCACTCAATTAAAATTTTATTGGTTTTAATATTGAATTCATAGCTTCCTGCTGTAGTTATTCATAATATGAAGCTAAAAATAGCATAAACTGCCGTTTCGTATAGAATTCTATCCAAACCTTATTTTTTGTGAACTCTACTAATCTAAACGTTTTCCATCGATGTGTACAGTGGTACACAATTGTACCAGCCTTTGGTACGAAATCCCTGCGTTTGGTCTATTATGGAGAAATTAAATTACTTCGCCAAAAATACATGTTAGAATAACAATATAAACCTGCGAACCAAATTTTATGAGTCAAGAAATACCGAAGTTTCTTCCAGCATGGAGATATTTCAGAATTCTGTCCAATACTCAGTTTGGAATTTCTTTTCAAAACTACAAGCAAATTTTGTTCTAATTGTTTTAAAATGACTAAACTTTTCGTGAGTTTCGTGACATAGAAATTTCACAATTCTAGGAAAAGTTTTGAGATTTTATTCTTCTATGGCACTACTCAGACTTTTTCTATGAAAACCTAATTTAGAAAAATATTGAAGCACATAACATTTTTGTCAAAATTATTTTGTTCTGGACTAATGAGGATTCATGTTTGGTAAAAAATTGTATAAATTAGGAATTAGTTTTTGGGTATCGAAATTGGAAAATAAAATTTTTCCCAGTTTAAGTTTGTTTCTGAAAAATTTGCACCAACTGTTAACCATAGCATACCAGAGAAACCAATTTTGACCAAAAATGTTATGTCAATATTTTTCCTAATTCGTTTTACCTTTAGGGAAAGTACCACTGGAATGTTTTAGGGGCGAAATTTTTTTTAAAACTTGTAAATTACCAGCAGAAATTATTTTGTGCGATAGAGTAGACTCTTTTAGTGAGTAGCATAATCTGATAATTGCCGCTAGCAAACCATAGCATACCAGAGAAACCAATTTTGACCAAAAATGTTATGTCAATATTTTTCCTAATTCGTTTTACCTTTAGGGAAAGTACCACTGGAATGTTTTAGGGGCGAAATTTTTTTTAAAACTTGTAAATTACCAGGAGAAATTATTTTGTGCGATAGAGTAGACTCTTTTAGTGAGTAGCATAATCTGATAATTGCCGCTAGCAAATTTCAGGTATTTGTCCAAAATTGTATTCATAAAGGTGATTCAGCTAGTTATATGTGTGCTCAACTTAAGCATCAAACCAATTCTAAATTAGACTCGATCTAGAGATTTTAAAATCATTTTAGCTTTATCAGACGAGGTCGATCATACGCAATTTGAATCCCGGTTCGTGAGAACACTAAATTTAAAATTTTAAAATAAGACATGATGCATACAATAAACTTGATGTGCAAAATATACACACTTTACTCTCAATTTACTGCTTTTCATGACATAACAAAATTTTCCGGGGTCATTTTAAATATCCTTGTATAGAATGAAACTTGTATTGATTGGAATAACCGGAAATAACTTGAAACACCTATACTTACGTCATTTATAAAGTGAGTAAGCTCAACTAAGCAGTTTCTAGTTATCTAAACACTAGTATACATATATACTTACATCCGATGGAGAGATTTTGGCCCTTGAACTCTTGGGTTCTATCTTCTTGTTTTATCGTCTATTGCCTCCTGTTGCGACATTTCATAATATACACTAATTACATCGTTCAAGAACATCAGGTACACTCGCCAATTGTTGAACAATTTTCTTTATTATTTTCTCAGGTGGGGATGTTTGGGTGTGACCTAGCCTTTTTATTCGGTTGAACCTACTAAGAGATGAATTATTTCGAAATTCAAGTGAATTCGATACCGGGTTTTAGCCACAATATACGAAGCAAATATCGATCATATGACCTTACTCTCCAATCTTGAGTAAGTAAGCTACAGTTCTAGTTTATCTGTAAGAAACTATTTGTAATATCATTTCATCATTCAAAAAATTAGTTCGTGTTATGCCGGCTTTTCTTTATTACACATTTTAGGCTAAATTAAACAACATGGGCACGAGGCCATCTCTTTATCGAACACCTGATGTTATCTCTAAAGGATCAGAGATCTTTTCTTTGATGACAATTCTACAAAAGTTTTTGTGGTATTCCACGATATGCTATCAAAGGTCACAAGCTATAATGCTATCACACGCTTCTTCGAAACCAATTATTTCCAAAACCATGCTCATTGTAATTCATAGATCTCTGATTAATCGGTTAGAGTAATAGAAAAAATTGAGAGCTGTCGATAATCTTCGGCGAGCACAACTTTTGCAAAAATCTTATAAGCCGTTTTTTAACAAAATGAGTGCTTCAAATATTCTTGTAAAGTTGCTTCAGATCCCAGATTGTTCGTGCAAATAATATTAAAACATTTGACGTCTTGTTTTAACGTTTCTGCAGAGATTCCATCAAGATTGAATACATTGTCGTTCTTTAGCTACTTTGAGCAGCGTCTACTTCACTACTGTCGGATATGAAACAAAGATCTACTCATCTGCCGGAAAACTTGTTTTAATGGAAGTAACTTTATCGGTTTAATCTATTGAATTTTGACAGTTCGGTTGCCATACATGCATATTTGCCACATTTGTACTTAGTTATCCGTCTATGCCACAAATGGTTTTCGAGTGTTTAGTTAAATTCATGGCATTGATAGCAGTGGGATGAGTTATCGGTGAATGCTTCTTTCGTTGACTGGAGGTATTGCAATTAAAAACTTCTGGTATTCAGACCTACCGATTAAACAAAGAAATTTCAGCTTGTTTTCGAAGCGTTTTCGGTAATCAGTTGTCGCATCTATCAATACGAGATTTGTGTGGGTATTTGGTTCGTTAGGCTCAAATTACTTAGGCTCTGACTTTAACGTACATGTATCCGGCAATCTAGAATGTGATTGCTCAATTTGTTCCCCAAATAGCAATCTCCTCAATAGCGTAAATCTCATAGATTGACTCGCATACTGATTATATACGTTCGAAAGGGGATATACATTAAAATATTTAAATCAGTAAGCCCTACCTCGAAATGATGATCCAGCCTCATGTATCGAATTTTTAAAGTTTTTGCAATGCAGAAGAACATCCGTGGTCATCCGTGAATCTGCAGTACTCGCTGTATTGGTAAAGCTTTAAAAATTCGATCATCATCCGAAAAGCTTGTTTTAAGGGAAGTAACTTTATCGGTTTAATCTATTGAATTTTGAAAGTTCGGTTGCCATACATGCATGCTATTTGTCACATTTCTACTTAGTTATCCGTTTATGTCACAAATGGTGAAGAAGTGTTTAGTAAAATTCATGGCATTTACAGCAGTGGCATTAGTTATTGGTGAATGCTTCTTTCCTTGACTGGAGGTATTGCGATTAAAAACTTCTGGTATTCATGAAATTTCAGATTGTTTTCGAAGTGTTTTCGGTAATCGGCTGTCGCACCTCTTATTACGAGGTTTGTGTGGGTTTTGGATTGTTAGGCTCAAATTCTCTAGGCTCTGACTTTAACGTACATATATCCGATCATCGAATATGATTGCCCAATTTGTTCTCCAGATAGCAATTTCCTCAATAGCGAACATCTCATAGATTGACTCGCATACTGACTGTATACGTTCGAAAGGGGATACATTGAGATATTTAAATCTGTAAGCCTTATCCGATATGATGACCAAGGCTCGTGAATCGAATTTTTAAAGTTATTCCAATACAGATGAACATCCATGAATATGCAGTACTCGCTGTATTGGTAAAGCTTTAAAAATTCATTTTAGTTTGTTTTCGTCGTATTCATTTTAGTTTGTTTGTTGTCGCACCTCTCATTACGAGGTTTGTGTGGGTTGTTGGTTCGTTAGGCTTAAATTCTCTAGGCGTGACGTACATATATCCGGCAATGTAGAATGTGATTGCTCAATTTGTTCTCCAGAGTTAAATATCTATATCTCAGACGCCGCAGGGTTAAGCTCATTTAAAGTTCACCGTTCTTCATTCGCACCTTACGAACTCTTATGGTGAGTCTCTGGTGGTGTTATTCTTCTTTTCAGTCTGCTTGTGATGATGATCGATTACTCTGTCTGATTCTTCTGCTGGATTTTTACATTTTTAAACTCTTTCTGTGTAACGACTGATGGATGGTCTTCTTTCTATACTGCCATGTGAACTGTCACGATTTTATAATTCAATCTGGTAGAGAAACCTTTTCTCGTCAACCAAACACTTCATTAGTGTTTCTTGAAGTAGCTGGTTATTATTACTGAATATTGTTTAACTAGTCGTTGCATTTCACAAATATTCAGATTACTGGGATCTTCATTACCTACACTCAACCAATCACTTAAAATAATTGTATATGATGATATTTATCATTTAAACTATGATTGGATTAAGGGACCAATTATATTCATAACCCTCGGATAGTGCGAAAGAAAATTATGTTTTGGACGTAAATATGATTTTGATATTTTAATGCTCTTCAATTATAATTTTTAACAAATGCGTTCTCTATGATGAACAGAATGTGAAAATACTATTGATAGTATTTCCCGTAATAAAATCTATAAACGCCATGCAGGATACTTTTTTGGAATTCGGTCCCCTAGTAATACTCCAAAATTTTTGGTAAATGTGTGCATCTCTGCAGCAGACATTTTAAATTTTCATTTTGTTAAAGTATCTGACGCTAATAAAGTTGGCTTATTAACATTAGAATTGCCGTTGTTTATATGTTGAAGACGATTATTCAAATTTTCCATTGTAATCAGCTTTTTATCTATAATGTAATATCACTATCAATACAGGCATATTTATTTTGTTCCTTAAATTGTTTGCATAACCGGCAATACAGGAAGCCAAAAAATTGTCTGTAAAACCTAAAACAGAGTCCTTCATTATCACCTAACTTATGATTATCTCCTCCTCCTTTAATGGGTTAATTGTTCTAATATCGGCTGAAATATACGTTGGTTTACAAATTTCTTTCTGTCTTCAGGATATACCAACCCTGCTAGGATTATGGAAGATAACTTTGAGGTTAAAAAATTGGGCAGAGTAGCAATTTTCACGTAAATTCCACCAATGTTTTGGTGGTCAATCATTTGGTTCAAAGTCGTCATAAAATAAATATAATGGAACGTTTAGCACACCGTCCTCTTGATGGAAAAAATTAACGGTGTTTCTCCATCCAACGCTTTGCCAGTAATTCTTTATACTTCCGTCTTAATCGTTCTCCAGGTAATTCGTATTATTGAATAACACTCCAAACACTTTTTTAAGTATAATAATCTCCATCGTAAATTCAATGCATTTTGGGAAGCTTGATTATTCGAATTTGTAAAACGTGTGTCATTCTGTCACCGTCTGTCGGGCAATGTTCATTGGTGGTATTGTTAATTTGCATTACATCATTGTTACTAGCAATAGATGTTGCAGAAATTTGTGAAATTGGTTCTCTTTCCTCAAATATTGTCGCAGTTTGTCGGATATTTTACGTTGGCCGCTAAAAATATGTGCGGAAGCAAGTATCCAAAGCTTCTAAAATGGTTTCGAAAAAATATGTTTCCCCAGCAAATCACAGCTGTATTATTTCTAAGGGATCTCCAATATAAATAAGTTTATTATTTTATTAATTATATGCAATTTATATAGTAAAATGAAGCAAACATTACCTTTTAGAAAGATACAAATAAATTTTGTATTTCTTTGTATGATAATCTATAATTTTCTTTGACGTTTCTCTTTCCATGATGCGGAAGAATGTACGGAAGCAAAACTAATGCAAGTTCCAGTTGTTCATCTTAAATTCAAATAACTCTCAGTAAATATGCTAAAACTTAAAATCGGACCACTGTCCAGTTTGACATACAATACATCATCGCTAGTTGAACTGGCTCACGCTTTTACATGAACTTCGATGTTCCTAATGTTTCAAAGTTTGATATGAAACTTTAAGGGAAGTAACTTCAATTTCGATCTGATGAGAAGCAAAATTATTCGTGCAAAAACGTTAAACAGCGCAAGTTTCACTATCGGTTAAAGATTTGTATGTGAAACTGAAATCGATGTAAATATCTAATTATATACTTACTATATTCAGATTTGTCAATTCGATTATGTAGGTACTTGACTTATATGTCCCTTGAAGGTTTTGACTTATTAATAATTTTTTTAAAAATGGTTTGCCAATTTTGTGAAGAACCTAGATTTGCATGTCGTTGTTTCGCATCACTGTACATATATCTGGTATATAATTTTTAAAAAAATTATTATTATGGTAGGTTTAAGCTCTATATTTAACTTACCAATTCAGAAATAACTTGCGTTTTTAATACTGGAAATAGTTTCAAATACTCAAACGTAGGAACGGTCGTGTTTAGTAATTGACATCTAAAATATTTTTTAAGAACACTGATTGCCAAACTATTATTCACTTTTCAAATATTTGATCAAAACTAAATTATTAAATTAAATCTTGAATTATGCTAATCGCTTTCACCATAAAGCAAGTTTACTCAATGTAGCTAAATATATTTTGTTGAATTGCAAAATCTAAAACACTGTTATAGCATACGCTGCGAAACTCAATGTAAAATTACAAAAGCACTCAGGAATATCACAATAATTTTATAAATGCAATCATGCATTTATCATATTTTTTTCCTGAGTGTACACACTCACGCACCCACATCGGCGATTAGCCCAGATTTTGACATGTTCAGCAAGATTAATTCATTGACGACGAAGATCGCGAAGTATAAAGGCGATTCCGATCATACCATTTGAGCTAATAATTATTTCAGAGTTGTTCGTAAGCATGCGGCCAATCCTCTTAGGTGCTTAATATACAAGTGCTCTGCTTCAACTTGTCTATCCTGACCATATACCATAGTTTTCTTTCGGCGCACTCCAGATCTTTTGTCAGTCATACCTTGAACAAATCAGGGCATTAGTATTTGCGAACTACGCTTCAAAATGAAATATATTACAAGGTGTGGAATTTCGGGGAAGTGATTATTATTCCCAAGTTAGAACGACCCCTCATTAAAATAACGACTATTTTGAGATAGACAGATTCGGATGCCGTTCTCTGCAGTATTCTTACGTCTAGTCTTTCAACATATAGAGATTGAACATTGTTAATAAACCAATTTTCATCACCTCAAATGACCACCATCAAATTTTATTTAAGACCTCATATCTTAATGATATAACTAAATAACCCCACATGAGATAATTTGTATGTGTGTCTCGAATAACCCAAAGATTTTTTTTTTCTTAAATCAAAAATCTTACATAATTTTGAAATGACTCATGCGTTCGTAATTTAATCCAACCTAAATATGAAAATATTTTGAAAGTTATTTAGGTATACGGATAGAGCTCCCTATATGAATATAAATAACTTTACCCTTTTTATGTGTAAGACAACGTAAAACATACGAGAGCACGTTTAAAGGTTGAGGTTTTATCTAATAAATTTTTAAAGAATTTTTTCTTTACACATATTCCAGCTTCTTTTACTTAAGAAAATTAAATTTGAAAAGATTAAATGTATCTTAAATATGACGTTTAAAAATTAAAATTAATAAAGTACCACTAAATTTAATGTGATTAGAGGAAAATATGAGCAAGATGCAAGCATTATTAATTTAAGCATAAATTATTGAAAGCAACTTTCAAAGCGAGACTCCTTTAATATTTTATTGATACAGTACTCGTATTTTTTTGTTACAGCGCTAATTGATTTAATCTCAACACAAATCCATTAATTTTATGGCAGGAAAAAATTAATTTATATTTTAAACGATTATTTGTCTTTAGATACTATTAAATAGATAATAAAAAAAAATATTCATTAGATCAATGTAACTCTGCGATAGGTACAGTTGAAGGCCAATAATTTGAGATTTAGTTAAAAAATGATTGTTTACTTAGTTCATTTGCGGAACACTTTTATCAATGGACCTGCCATTGAAAAACTATATGCTTTCAAAAGAATATATACAGATACATACTTGAGTGGTTCAACTGTAAGCTATATAAATTGTTAAAGACAGAAAAAATCATCTTAAATTAAAATGTCAACAAAGTGTGTAGGATTTAAAATCATAAAAAATGCATTTAGATTAAATAATATAAAAAAAAATTTGAACAACAAAGTTTTTAATTTATTCCATTTTAAAAACTATTATAATATTTTTATTGTTGTATTTAAAATGTTGTCGCGAATGGAAAAAATAAACAACAGTATTAATTAATCTACCTATAAGGTAATTAATTTAAAACCTATTAATTATACAAAGTATAAGTTAACTTCTTTGTGAACATTAAGTGCTAAGGGTTGCGCGATTAAAAAAATGCGCAGTTTGTACCAACCTGCTGCAGATCTTTATTGAATTAATAATTGATAGTAAGTAAATAGTTATTTTTTGCTTAAAATTTTCTTTAGGTTTACAAGTTGTCCATTTTTGCTCATTACATCAGCACATTACGAATACCACATTCTATTTTTTCAACAGCGAAACATTACAGTTAAGAATATTCTGCTTTTATGTCAGTGGGAAGAAATATTGGATTTCGAACTAATAAGATATATAAAATCTTCCATTAAAAGATTCGTTACCTCCGCCTACCGACTGTCTGCGTTATCGAGTGACTAAACCACAAAAACCGATAAATTTAAGAATACTCAAAATAAAAACCCATTGACCTAGATAAATCTTATCCATTTGCTAAACAAAACAAATAGAAATTATGAACAATAGTTCCGAAAGGCGTGCGGTGAGGTTGAGTAAAATGAAACCATAATGAAGTTTTAGGTAAAAAATTCTTTTTCTGAGCTATTCGTTTTCCGTTTTACGGGAATATAGCGATCAATGCCTAGTGGCCATTTTTAGCTTTTATTGGCCATTTTAAGGCTACTGTTGCTACTGTGCTTTTCGAGTACCATATTCAACATTGAAGTTGAAATTGGACGTTGGACAGTATTTGCAACGGACGGTTTTTTATAGTCGATCTTGTCACCATACTAAGAAAGGACTGTTTAATTCCGTAAAACTGTTTGTACTTCCGTCAGCCGTACTGGATGAATCACAATGTAGAAGGTGAATTGTAATTCTAACCTGAACGTTTGAAGAAAATTTGAATTTTGGATTTAGATTCAACATGGCCAATTAGGAACTTTATTCAAAATTAGTGTTCGATTTCCAATCCCACTACACAAATCAAATTTGACTATAATTAGTAAAGAATTCCATTTGCTAGTTCTGTTCAACATTTCGGAATTTTACAACTTATTTTAAAACTCAATTTTGAATCCAAGTCCGTTTCTGAATACGAATTGACCATAATTGGTTAAGAATTTACCAAATTCCGTAAAGTCGAATTTCAGAACTTTCCGGGATTACCGTTGATATCCCTCACATTTTTTAACTAAAAAGCAAAATACCAAACGCCAATTCCAAAAATAATCTCAAATAAAAATTAGCCAGAAAAAGTTAAATCCTCAAAAAATATTAACTTAACGCAGAAAGTAAAATTCAAAAATCATAATCTCTAAAATTTCCCAAATAAGGGAAAAACTATCCAAACTATCGTCACCCTGAAGTAACGATCGTTAATGTAAGACTTTAGCAATTCAAAATATTGTGCTGCCAAATTTTGTTGGAGCCTAAATTCCAGACCTCGGTGCCAAACCTAATCAAATGCTTGGGGTTAGTCTAAGAATATTGCTGAATATACTTTCTTTTATTCCAGCGCCTCTCGCTGCCTTTCCCGGAACCCAAATTGATGTGTTGGTATGAGATATCTGCTCTCTATAATTGGCTTTAGTCTCTTGAGAATCAGTCTTTCTAATACCTTTGATGTTGTTGTTAGTAAAAATTTGGCCTATACGATGTTTTCTCGTTTACAGGTTTATTAGACTTTGAAATCATTATGATTTCCACTACTTTCCATTGCCTCGGAATCGTCTATTTTGCTTATAAGTGTTATTATTATCCACTCGTCCAGTTGGTGGTTTGAAGGTATTTTCTAGGTGTTCGGAAAACAGATCGGCTTTTTCATAACGCTGCGAGCCCAGGCATTTTAGACCCTTTAAACCTTTGGTGGCTTTCTACAGGGGCTAGTCCGTGTCTGGTTTACCTGTCAGGTTAATTAGGAAGCCAGCAACTGACTCATTCATAATCTCTTTTATAAGTAGTTTTCGTTTGTTGCACGAGTTGTTAAGGATTGGTATGTCTTCAGGAGCATTAGGTCTCTGACAAGTCTTACGACCTCTTCATTTTTCGTTAACAAACTCTCTCATTGCAACTGGATAGTATATAATTTTTTGTTATTTTTCTTGCTGATCAGGGGTACTTTCCCAGGCCGCTTGTACACTTTCAATGCGGCTTTCCAGTTCTTCTTCTATCATGTAAGAGTTCAAGATCAGCACCTGCAGATTGACGCTTTCTTCAACTAGCTGCTGAAAGTATTCCCAGTTTGTTTTGTTATTTGTTAGTTATTATTGCCGTGGCACCTATTGTCATTAAAACTTGAGAACGGTCTGTTCATAGCCCTTTTATTTTTGGCTTCTAAGTAATCTTCGGAGATACCTCTTGATATATTGACATCCATAAGGTCTGGAATTTTGGGTCTATAGGTCAGTAGTTGGATTTCTACTGGAGTATTTGTTGATCTATGCCTGGGTAGACAGTAGAATGCTGATATACTACAGCTCTTATTATTTTTGTTATTTGCATAGCTTCCTCCTCTATTTTTAATTCCTCGTGGTGTTTAATATTATTCTTAATAAAGATTGCGGTCCCGCCTCTACTTTTATCTTTCTTTCTATATTTATTTAAAGAAATCTATTCATAATCATACATGTAGATTTCAGATTATTTAATTAAAAACAAAAATTCAAACTAAAACCTTTTTTTAAAAATACATAAATCAAATTTTGATTTAACATTAAAAAATTTTAAAAATAATTCTTCAGGATATTTTTGAAGTTGCCCTTTGATAAATTAAATAAAGTCAAGTAAGTCGTCGATGATGTTGAATGATTTATACCATCCATTAATGAGGTTATTTTCTCCATAGTTTATGGAATGGTGTTCTAGTGCTAAAAACTCATGGTCTCGCAATGTTCTGCAAGGTGCGGAATTGATGTTTTCCAAAATGTAAGCTCCAAAATGTAAGACGTTACCAATAAAAACCGCGCCTAAGAGAAGTCGTCTAATTTCAGCGTGCTTATTTTGGGCCACATTTTTATGGAATGGTAACTTGTGAGCTCTATAGAGCTCTATAGAGCTTGATAGCACCTGGTATCCAATTATTTTAGCATACGGAGTTCTGGCAAAATAACTTTCTGACATTAGGCATAAACCAATTTTTTGTATTTTAAAATGTTTCTAATTATGAAATGCAATTCTTAAATGGTGTGTAATTATATTTTCATATTAAGTTTGTATGAACTAGAATTAAGGTAGCCAGTGATTATCTGAGTTTTATTTGTCGCATCCGTTATTATTTTATGTTGGCTTATCAATGTATTTTCCTATGTATTGATCTTGCGCCCAGCCAGATGTGAATGGAAAGCGTTTAGCTTCTGAAGTATTTCTTGCAGGACATGGTTTTCTTGAATCGGTGCTGTCTTAATATTTACATTCTGCTTAGTCATTTGTCCATATGCATTCTCTGACTTTGACACTATTTAGAGGGATTTGTTTTGGGTATACAATCGCATGCTAGGTTGAGAACTCTTACTTGGTTGATTTCTTTTGCTCCCTCTTCTTCTTTGCAGCTCTTTGGTTACCTCGCAGCCACTTTGTAATTTGCTGGTTGATGATTACCACAGTATATTCATTTCACTAGACTGCCGTTGGTGGATTCCGCCAGGAGCATCAGTGCAGGCGAGGTTGACATTTAGGCTAGTATACAGACCATCTACGCTAACGTCCCCTACATCCCAATGGAAATATGTATCATAAATTGAACTCACGGAAACAAACACAATTCAATTACCATGTAGATTTAACAATAGGCTAGTGGCCCAGTACAAATTAACTAAATTAACCACCACAAATAAAAATATCTTGGTTAGAAGCTATTTAATTCATTTATAAATACTTAGATTTACTGTTAACAACTACAGTATACCATACCAAAATGTTGAAATTGGGTTAGAAGAGGACAAAACTATGTTTCTACAACAGGTATCTCGATCAAATTCAAGGAAAAATCAAAGTAAATCCAAAACAATTTTGGAAATATAGCTGACATGGTCGCGACGTTTTTTTAATCAGTCTATGGACCAAGCGTTAATAGTGGATTATACGAACAACCGGTCAATAACAACGTATCATTAAAACCCCCTGTTATTTTTAAGGATAACATTTTATCGGCTTTAAAGGGATTTGGAGACGGTTGTGGTCTTGACAATCTCCCCTCTTCTATTCTGAATGAGTACGCTGACATTTTAGCAATTCCATTATGTTAGTTATTCAACCACTCCTTAAGCACCGGGGTGTTTCCCGAAAACTGGAAAATTTCAAAAATTACACCAATTTTTAAATCGGGCAACTGAGACGACGTTACATGCTATAGGGGAATATCAACTAAATCATGAATTCCAAAATTGTTTGAATTAGTATTATGCAAGAACTTTAAATCCCCAATTGCACGTCATATATCAATAAACCAGCATGGGTTTATGCCTGGCCGATCCACATCAACTAATCTGGTTGAATTCACCAGTAAAATAATAAATTAATGAGTTAGAAAAACATCATCAAGTTGATGTAGCGTACACGGATTTCAGTAAAGCATTTGATACCATCTGCCATCAAAAAGCACTCCGCAGTTTATTCGCATTTGGATTTTCACTCGATTACATAAATTGGTTGAAGTCTTATCTATCAAACCGGCGACAATTTGTAATAAAGGGAAATGAGAATTCAAACGTTATTAAAGTTACGTTTGGTGTTCCCCAAGGATCTCACATCGGGCCGTGGATATTTATTGTTTTCATAGATCAACTAGCCGAGATAATCAGAAACTCAAACTGTTAATGGAATGCTAGATACGAAGTAACTTCAAGAAGATCGATCGATAGATTAAGTGTGTGGTGCGATCGAAACTCGATTTCTTGAAAGAAATGCAAAATCATATCTTTCCATCGTAAAAGAAATCCGTTAATTACTTCCTACAAAGTCAATAACGAAGTATTGCAAAGAGCCAATGAGATCATAGATTTAGGTGTTTCATTTTTCGAAAATGCCAGTTTCAATGGGCATATTGAAAATCATATTGCGAAAGCGAATGCCATGTTTGGGTTTATTAAAAGATGGACTCCACTTTCTGTGGAGACTGGACCTATGGATTCTGGGGAGAGCCATCTATTGCATTTTCAGGGAACATCAAATCCGTTCCAGAGAAAAGCAAATTTACAAAGATTACCGATAAAGAAAAATATAAGCAACTCGGTAGCTGACGAAGCCGATAATTTTCTAACGCTATACCTAGATGTTCTGGACAAACATTACACGAAATAAGTGATGCCACCTGAAATTTTACTTTGCAAATAGCCGAATCAAGTAAAACAACTAGAAAAGGATATGGATTTCTTGGCGAGGCTCGAGCATATGGAGCAATTATTTGCCACGCTCTAAAGCGAGAAAATGAAAACCTAAAAATGAATTGGAATTCCGATCCAAGAACATTACACCAAATGGTGCCAAAGAAAAAAAAATCACCCCAGCAATAAATATGGTGGGTGTAACCAGTTACCCAGGAATTCAGTCACTGATGAAATCGGTTACTAAAAGAAGACTATAAGGTAACAGCGTTAAACAATGACGTTTTGAAAATTAATACACTGAACTCAGATACTTATAGAACCTTATCTATGAAACTGGTTCACTTCCGAGAACAAACAGGCCCGACCTATAAAAATCATAGCAAGAGGTTTGCATCACACTTGCTCAAGCAAAAAAATAATGGAAGATTTACAAAATAAATACTAGATGCTGTGAATATTGTTAAAACAGAGAGAACAGAAATTCAGGAAGGAAACCAAATTATCAGTAAAAGGGACTCCCTCTTTTTATGCTGGTATTTGACAACAAAGAGAATGTTCAAAACATTTATGGAATAAAAGGAATCCTTTTATGGAATAAAAGGGCTATCGAGGCTGTGAGGTTGCTAAACAACTACAAAAATTAAGAGATAAAACAAGAAATCAACCGCAACATCACGAAAATTCAAATCCGAAGGGTTCAAATATCAAATCAGATGTATCAACCCACGACGAAGCAACACAGTGCAAAGAAGTTCATTTGCGCAGGCAGTGAAAGGTTTGGGTTCAACCAAACATATAAGCTCTGAAAATAACCAAATTATAGAAAACATTATGAACAGCATTGCAGCTATTACAAAGCGGCTAGATGAGCAAAGTAATCTGAACAACATGATACTTGATCACATGAATAAAATGCAATTCCTTCAACGCAATCCAACAAAAAATGTTAAATAAGAACACAACTTTCAAAATAGCAAACTGAAATGCGAATGGCATTATGCAACATATTTCTTAATATCCGAAAGCCATCTAGTTAAATCTTCGTTGGTTAAAATACGGGGTTATAACTTATATCACTCCATTCATCCAGCGAAAAGAGCAAGAGGTGGTTCGGCATTACTAATAAAAGAAAATATAAAACACCATTTAGAATCAAATATCAAAGAAGAAATAATGCAAGCCACTGGAAGGATCCAAATTAAACACAGACAGCTTACTGTCTCTGCAATATATTGTCCTCCTCGGCATAACTTGAAATGGGAGCTGGGATCGCTTGGACGTGATTTGATTATTGGAGGTGACTTTAATGCGAAAACACCTATTGGGGATCTAGACTTACCACGTCAAAAGGTAAAAAATTGCTTCAAGCAGGGCAGACATCAAAATGTGAATTTTATTCTGGTGGTTCCCCAACATGCTGCCTCAGTGACGGAAGGAAGATACCTGACCTAATAGACTTCTATGTAGCAAGAGGTATACCCCAGAACTTCATTCAAATTCTAGACAGTAATTCTCTAGTACCGGATCATTCCCCGGTTACCTTGACAATCAGTGAAATGGTAATTTAAAGGAAGAGTGCACCCAGATGGAATTTGTTAACAACCTGGGATCTCTTTCGTGAAGTATTGGTGGAAAAAATCAATCTTCAGGTACCGATAAGAAATCCCCACCAGTTGGAAGATGAATTAGAACAACTCAATGAAGTAATTCACGATGCTGCTTTGGCAAGTACCCTCATTATACAAAATAAGAGGAAGCTTAACATATCCTACCCAACGGAAATTCAAGAGTTGGTAAGAGAAAAACGACGGGCACGTAAAACCTGGCAAATAACTAGAACACCAGAGAACAAAACAATTCTTAACAATTTAGGTAACAGTCTCAAATTTCATCTTAAAGAAGTTAAAAATGAAATCTGTTATCAACAGATTTCTAGTTAGCCTACCGATGAAACAAATTCTGATTATACTATGTGGACGGCTCCACTTAAAAAGAAGGATGGAACCTGGGCATGAGGTCCTAAAGAGAAGGTTGATCTGTTCGCGGAGTATCTCGAGGATACCTTCCAACCACTACCAAGGCAAACGACCAATGAAAATATAATGTCAATCCAAAAGCTAGATGATTTTGATATACGCCCAGTAACTCTCAAAGAATTAAAAGAAGAAGTGAAAAGCAACATGAATGTTTAAAAAGCCCCAGGATATAACTTGATTACTTGCCAAATAATCAAGGATCTACCAGGTAAAGGATTTCGTAAGCTATTACACATAATCAATGCAAGCTTTCGGTTAAAATATGTTTCGTGGCAATGGAAAGTAGCAGAAGTAAACGGGTGTGAAGTATTCCAGACTTTCCATAGATGTTATGTATGTATTAGTATCACACTGTTAATTCAAATTCAAATAGGAAAAAAATTAATCGTATTGGAAATTTTAGTACAATCATATAAGTATGAGACTTTTTTTAGAAAATGACTCAAACCTCAATTTAAATAAAAAATATACAATATTTTCTAAAATAAAAATTTATGAACAAACTCGACCACGTATTGTGTAGAAATTATCGAGATTTCTATTAAAACAGATTAGAACTTTAAAACGAATAGAATAAATATTTTAATAAAACAAGGAAAAGGTTTAAATTCAAATATGAGTTAAAATGACATAAGAACACCTAGAATATAAAACTTTTTATCAAAAAACCCAAATTCAAGCATTGTAAGCACCAAATGGTTGATTTAGGTGACTCAATGACCAACTTCATACACTATTAGCCGTTTTGACAGATAATGGCCATCTAAGTTTGAGTTCTAATGACATATGAACAGCTGGAACATCAAAATTCGTAGCAATAAACTCGAAGTCGCGCATTATTAGCCCTAGGTGGTTTTAGTTAGGTGACTCAGTGACCAACTTCATGTACTAGCCAGACCTGAATCACGATCTCTAAGAATGGCCGATAATGGCCATCTAAGTTTGAGTTATAATGACATATGAACAGCTGGAATATCAAAATTCGTAGCAATAAACTCGAAGTCGAGCATTCTTAGCACTAGGTGGTTTTAGTTAGGTGACTCAATGACCAACTTCATGTACTAGCCAGACCTGAATCACGATCTCTGGGAACGGCCGACCGAACTTCATGTACTAGCCAGACCTGAATCACGATCTCTAAGAATGGCCGACAATGGCCATCTAAGTTTGAGTTATAATGACATATGAACAGCTGAAACATCAAAATTCGTAGCAATAAACTCGAAGTCGTGGATTCTTAGCACTAGGTGGTTTTAGTTAGGTGACTCAATGACCAACTTCATGTACTAGCCAGACCTGAATCACGATCTCTGGGAATGGCCGATAATGGCCATCTAAATTTGAGTTATAATGACATATGAACAGCTGGAACATGAAAATTCGTAGCAATAAACTCGAAGTCGTGCATTCTTAGCACTAGGTGGTTTTAGTTAGGTGACTCAATGACCAACTTCATGTACTAGCCAGACCTGAATCACGATCTCTGGGAATGGCCTATAATGGCCATCTAAGTTTGAGTTATAATGACATATGAACAGCTGAAACATCAAAATTCGTAGCAATAAACTCGAAGTCGTGCATTCTTAGCATTAGGTGGTTTTAGTTAGGTGACTCAATGACCAACATCGTGTACTAGCCAGACCTCAATCACGATCTCTGGGAATGGCCGATAATGGCCATCCTTTCAGTAAAAATAACAAAAGTACCCCGAGAATATGAAAATTCGTAGCAATAAACCCGAAGTCGTGCATTATTAGCACTAGGTGGTTTTGTTAGGTGACTCAATGACCAACTTCATGTACTAGCCAGATCTTAATCACGATCTCTGGGAATGGCCGATAATGGCCATCTAAATTTGAGTAAAAATGACATCAGTACACCGAGAATAGGAAAATTCGTAGCAATGAACCCGAAGTCGTGCATTATTAGCACCGTGTTCATTGCTACGAATTTTCATATTATCGGTGTACCGATGTCATTTTTACTCAAATTTAGAAGGCCGTTATCGGTCATACCCAGAGATCGTGATTCAGGTCTGGCTAGTGTGTGAAGTTGGTCATTGAGTCATTTAAATAAAACCACCTAGTGCTAATAATGCACGACCTCCGGTTTATTGCTACGAATTTTCATATTATCGGTGTACCGATGTCATTTTTACTCAAATTTAGATGGCCATTATCGGTCATTCCCAGAGATCGTGATTCAGGTCTGGCTAGTACATGAAGTTAGTCATTGAGTCACCTAACTAAAACCACCTAGTACTGATAATGCGCGACTACGAGTTTATTGCTACGAATTTTGATCTTCTAGATGTACTGTTATCACTTTTACTCAAATTTGGCACATTCCCAGAGTTCGTGATTCAGATGAATTTTTGTTTTTATACTTAATTGTGATGGCCATTGACAACCATATCTGGAGATTGTGATTCAATTCTCGCTAGTTCGTAAAGTATTTGATAGGCATCTACCTAAACACATCTAGTTTTAATAATGCCCTGCTTCAGGTTTATTGCTACGAGTTTTTATCGTCAAGTTTTACTGCTGCAAAAGAACATTCTTATTTTCTTCTAAAAGTAGATAATTCTTAAGTTGATTTAGTATATTTTTTAATCTCTGGAAAAATCTCTGGAAATTTTGTTAATCCATATGAAACTCAAAATATTCTTATTAGAAATTAGTGGAAAATTCATAAATGGTTTGAGTTCAGTATATTTGGTTTGTACCTCGACTGTTTTAGTACAAACTTTTGATTGAAAATGTAGGGTTATGTTACTATAATATTTTATTCTTCGTGATTTATCAATTAAAATTTTAATTTTTACTTTAGTTACAAGTTACAATATTTTTCTGCCATTTTAATTAAGACAATTTGATATATGTCTAATAAATAAACTGATAAAATTTGCTCGATTTCGTTAAACTGACCTTGATATGCTTGTTTATTAAATATCGTCAATTCAATGAATATATATCTGTCTCTTGTTTTTATCTCACTTTTATTTTATTTAAATGTTTTGAATTAAAATAATGTAGAAATTTTGTAAATTGTTTAAAAATGGGTTCTATGCTTTCTAAACTAATTAAAATAATGTAAAATCAAACATAATATTTTACTTTTCATTGACGATTTCGCAAATTAAAAATCATAACAGTGTACTCCACACAACTACATAGAAAGGCTCTAAAATCAATTGGAATTTGCAGAAGTCCAATTGGATTTGTATACGTATATGATTCTAATCTATGGAAAAATCTATGGAATACTTCACGGGCCCCAGAAGTAATCATGATAGCAAAACCTGATAACCCGCTTAACGATAAAAAATCATACAGGCCAACTTTCAAAGAGTGAAAACTCTTTGAAAATTATTACTAAAAAGACTTAAACCAATAATTGAGGACTGACAACAAATTCCTTCACATCAATTTGGATTAAGGGAAAAGCACTCCAGAATTGGGCAGGTGCATAGAATCACCAACATTATTGAAAGCACGTTAGAACGTAAAAAAGTTTGCTTCAGCGTATTTCTGGACGTCGCCCAAACATTCGATAAAGTCTGGCACAGTTTACTGGAATTCACGCTTCACAGAGGTCTGCCGAGGCAATTCTATGCCATATACTAAGAAATATGAGGATGCATACTCCGAACTAAAGAAAATCTCTGCCAGTGTCCCGCAGGGGAGTGTCTTAGGACCAATCCTGTATTTATTATATACAAGGGATGAAGTAACCATAGCCACCTTTGCAGATGACACAGCAATCATGGCCATTGGAAGTAATGTCGCTGAATGAAGACCTTTACAGCGATTTACAGACGGAATACATCAAAGAAGAAATTAAAAAGGATGCCGCCCAACATGAAATAAGGCTCCAGGAACATGGAAACCCCTATATTTACCATATGATAGATAACCCTTTCGTTGAAAGAACGGCTTCAGAGACCTCAGACTCAGAGACTTCAGAGAACGAGGCCACTTGACCTAGTAAACATACCAAATTAAAATTAGTATTTTAAATAGGTTTAATTACCGACCAAATGGCACAGTGGTTAAAGCTTTGGCGTTTGGATCGGGAGGTACCGGGTTCGAATCCCGATAGGGGCAGGATGCAAAATAAAATGTTCATCAACAGGTTACGATCTGTGATAAAAAGGAACACAACTACGACCCCCTATCGGCGTGCAAAACTCATGGGCCGACCCATCTTCCATGTCCAGAACTATAGACTGCCATGGAACTATGCAATACGCAGATGGTAACTTATATCGATCCTATAGCCGTACGTCTTCGATTTGGCAGGAATTGCGTTAAAGTAAGACGGGAAAATCAACCGCGAAAGAGCAGGGAGTGGTTCCGCCCCAGAAAAGGTGGCATGGATTAAAAAAAATAGGCTTTATTAATTTTGGGACTAACCAAAATTGGGTTTCACCCCAACAAATCAGAATTGTTTAAGAATGTAAAATTTGTAAGTTTGAAAGATAAATTGCTAGATGAGCACAGTCTCAGTTGTAATTTATTAAGCAAAAAAGAAACCTTAAATAAGTTTTTAATTATGTATAGGTATGTTTCTAGGGAACGGTTTAGTATTTCAAAAAATACAACCCGGATTGTGAAATCAGAACATGCGGTATTTAATCTGGTAAACAACTTGAATCATGTTTCTGTATTAATTGTTAGGGTAATTAAATTCTAGCTAAGTAATATAAATTAAATAAATAATTTTTTTTCGAAATGTTGCAGTTTTAATAGCAAACGGGACAAATAATGACATTTTGTAAATTGGAATTTCTTCTAAAATAAGTAAAATTTTGAATTTTTGGTTTTATCTTATGGTAATTCGTAAAATAGAATTTTAATTCTTTGCGTAGTTTTCGAATTTAGGTGAGAGGTGACCCTTCCAAAACTTCATTCAAAATCCTAGATGGAATCGCAATCATACATACTACATACTAAATTTCACAATTATTTTTTGAGGAATTCCTCAAGATCGATTGACGGAATTTGAGGAAATGTCCGACTGCTTAATAAAACCGCAGATAAAATAAATTTTTAATATGTTTTAAAAATGTCCGTTTCAAGCAGTAATACAAATAATCTTATTTTTTAAAACATACTAATATATTAACGCTTACCATATAATGTTATTTTATTACATAATAGGACAATTTAATACCCAATAAGGTTTTTTAGATAAGTTTGAATTAATTCAGATGGTCTAATTTGATCCCTTTTCGATTACATTTTATTAATATTTCCTTTTAATGTTGTTCGTTCATTATCGGGACGAGTCCTTGTCAATTTCTCATTTGCTTATGTATAAAACTAAAACACCTGTAACTTCACTCAATTAGACTAAATTAGAAGTGCAGCAATAAAATTGAATAAAAGGATATTTTATGATAAGCCTTAATTGTTGCGGTCAACTTTGTCCCAGCACAAAATGATACCAGCTAATACAACTATTTAGATAAACAAATAGAGACAACAGATGTCGCCGAACCAGTACGACATAATTGTATCGTGTATACATTATATGTACATACTTAGTGCATTAGGTACTTTATGGAATTTCTAACGGAACAATTTTACAACTTCGGTTAACACCTAAAACTATATATATTGTGAAATAAATCATG
Organism: Nephrotoma guestfalica; assembly: GCA_963691935.1. Classification (NCBI taxonomy): domain Eukaryota; kingdom Metazoa; phylum Arthropoda; class Insecta; order Diptera; family Tipulidae; genus Nephrotoma; species Nephrotoma guestfalica. The sequence goes on along the minus strand of OY829913.1, from coordinate 196,612,401 downwards.
CTCTAAAAGGTATTCCTATTTAGCTCTTACCTATACATATATCTTCTTATCACTTCCATTTAAACCAAAAAAAAAATCTTAAACGGATTTATTGTTTTTCTAAAAAGCAATATAAACTCGGTTAAAGAAGCCGTCTCTAATTACCCAAAACATTTATCTAAAATTGATTTTCAATATATTATATTGCAATATTTATGTAACAAAACGAAAATATTTTGACCTGTGAGTATCTCTCAATAAATATTATCTTTTTATGTTTTGTTCGTTTTATGTTCTAATTTTTTTTGTCTTATCTTAAAACTTAAAAGAACAAATTATTATTTTATTTTATTGCTTTGAATTTTTTTTATATATATATTTCCGGTTATTAGAAATAATTAGACCATAAATTTAACATTATACTCGTACATATTCTCTGCTCTCGTAAAATGGAATTACTTAAATAATAAATGTTTATTCGTTATGTTTTATTTAAATGATTGATTACATTGCGAGTGCTCATTTTGTTCAAAATACGAACTATATATTTATCCGCAGCCCTAAACACCAATTACACACAAGTGTGTTGGATAATTGAAATGTAATGTGCACTGCACATCATATACAACAGTTAACAACACTACATCAACCAAACGAATATAAACATTTAATTATGAAACATATAAATAAATAAAAAAAAAATTCGCAGAAATGCAACCACACATGATCATATAATGTTGTATTAAAAGGTACCAATGACTACTTGCCGCCATAATAACCACTGTATACGTGGATATACATTTTCCACGTAAAATACTCAAAGAAAATCATGGGAAGAAGCAAACAATTTTTTATTTTATTCATAATTTGTTTCCATATTCGTTTCCATTTATTTCCACACCAAGTGGTTGGTTGCGAAGGAATATTAAATTCAAAATGGCCTCACACAAATTGATAATTGCATGTACGGTATTTAATTTATATTACACTCGTACATGAATTATCGGAATGATAATAATACAACGCCTGCAGATCGTAAATGATAAAGAATCGCAAATGTTATATCTAGCGAAATTGTACCTCAGTTAAATTGATCTTTATTAAAATTAAAGAAGTGTATAAATATTGATTTATATCCAAGTATAAGACTGCTTTCCGTCATAGGTACCCTGCGTTCAAATTTTTTATGGTTTTCAAATTTGAATAAAATCCAGTAAATACAACGATGGTATTCAACGTAATTAATGAAACATGCTACATTGAGCTGACATTCGATGGCCAGATTTTTTTTACACTGAACCTGAGGTGCGTAGTAGGGGAGACTGGGGCAGATTGTTACACTTTTTGCATAATGTTAGGTAACGTGAAAAGCATAATGGCGAAGTTATTATGTGTATTGGTGATCCATTTATAGGCCTAACAAACTTGAAAATATTATAAAAATCCGTTTTAGCAAATGTTGGCACATGTAACAAATTACCCCGCTATAGAGGCAAGTTATTATGCAGATATCGTGGTATATAGTTACACCCGAAATTTAAACATTTTACTCCATTAATTTTCGGTCAATCAAGAAGAAAATTATTAATAATAAAAGATTTAATTAATTTATGACAAACAATTGTTATTCATTTAACACATAGTTTTTCATTTGCCATATAATTTATTTTAAGCTATGTGATTATATAAGTACAATGTACATGTTTATAAAATATAAGGAACATACTCGTAAAAATCTGTTTGGAATCAAATTTGCTACTAACGCTCCTGATGAGCCCACATTTCCAAAAGCCTCTTCAGTTCTTGACCTATAGTTATCACCAATAATATAATTCTTACAAATCAGCCACAGGTACTGCATGTATTCTGCTCCGATCACCTTCCAGTAACATTTGAAACGGGTTAAACTTTAGCTACTGCTAAAGTTAACCCAGTTTCATAGAAATTTGCCGCTACCTGTATTCATCCCCAGCGGCATTAACCCGTAGCTCAGTCGGGAGAGGTTAATCGGTCGTGGGGATGGGGATGCACCGGTAACAGCTTAGATAACCGCATAAAAAAAAAACGAACATAAAAAAAAGGAAAAGTGGGGTATCGGACCCCGAAGTAGTGGTTAACTTATCAGCCCATCGCTTGGGCAAAACTAACCGCGGTTGTATAGGTAAAATGTTTATCGAAACATTTTACCCTAATCTACCTAAACTTAATAAAAACTATTTGGCCCATAGGCCCTAAATAAAAAAAAATAATGTTAATAAAGTTGATAGTGGTATGCTATCGAGGTCTGTGAAAAGAAAAGAGCCGCTTAGCGTCAACAATTTCTTTTTCACAAGCTGTCGGCAGCAACCCACTATCGTTATTTAGTTTGTTAGTAACGCCAAAAACAAACACTTACCAAATTGACTCCAAGTAATGTCTCCAAACAAAAAAAACCAAGAAAAACCAAAAAAAATTAAACACTCAAGATTAAATTTATTAACACTATTTTATTGTTAAAACTAAAAAAAATGAGAAAACTCAACAAAAAAATTATTTGAACACTCACAATTTAAATCTACTTAACAAATTAAAAATTAACACCAAAAAAGTTTCCTGACCATACGTTAAAACTCACTCTTAAACAAAATTCTATAACCACCGGTTGGTCTATCTAAAAACTGACTGTCCCAAAAAGCAAGAAAAAATATCGTACCTATTTTGAGTTTCATAGGAAATTTTATGCGATCTCATCACAAAAATTCCTATGAAAATTGTACAGCAACGTGACATCGATTTTGCTGACTCGATCCACGCGCAAGTATTTTTTTCTTCAATCCATCCGTTGAGGAAGTTCGAACAACAACAACCACAATGCTTTTCAATATTTGCATCGGTCATTGTCATTCACCTAATAAATAGATCAAATACATTTATTATGTACATAGGCAACGTAATCAAATTACGTTGATGTACATATCTGCGTTTACTTAACTGTGGCACATATGAAAAATTCTAAAGTGAATGAATAATATGATACCACTATAAATAAAGGCAAAGAAGAAATGTAGAAGGCTGGCATGACGTTTGTTTGAATGGAATGTAGTTGAAGATATTATCTTCGAGGTCATGCCGATGAGGAAATAGATTTTGTTGGGATGGGTTGATAATTAAACCTAATTCCGTTACACATTCGGAATCCCAGTCAAAATCATAACTAGCCCACCAAAAATATTTAGAAATTATTCTTTAGCAAACTGGGAAAAATTGAAAGTTCATTTACATCGAAATCGCCCAAAAAATCCTCCCATGACCACTACAAACCAGATTGAAACATGCGCTTCCAACTTTTCAAAAACGATCCAGCACTCCATCAAAAAAACCATACCAATCTCTAAAGTTAAAGACAAAGCTGAACTCCCATCTGAACTGCAACGTCTCACAAAAAAAAACGAAACCAAATGAAACGACTTCACTACAGATATCCCGGATCCATGGTAAAATCCGAAAACAATTTCCTATCGGAATTAATTTCGTGCTGGTTTCAACAACTAAAGAACAAAGATTTAAAAAACAGACTGAAAAAACACCTGATAGGTCAACATAATCATTTATTGAGTTCCGTACACTCAACGGCAAAGCGAACAATCAGATCAGCCAAATCGCTCATCATACAATTATTGACCCACAGCAGATCGTAGAACACGTCGCACGTCCACTTCGAAAAAGTTCATTCACAGAATGAAGTTTCAAAAGATCATCCCTTTACAAAATTCGTGAATTCTACAGTAACCAGTTTTATTGCGTCACCACCAGTCAATCCAATCATCCCCCAGTCGAAGCAGAATAAATTTCTGACATATTGAAGCATCTACATAAAAGGAAAGCCCCTGGGGACGATGACATACCCAAGGATGTACTGAGAAACCTACCTGAAAAAGCAATCAGTCAATATACAGATTTCCTTAACGCAATAATCAAAACAGGCCACTTTCCAGATTGCTTCAAAATCAGGGCAAATTAGTCCCTATTCTTAGACCAGGTAAGCCGCCAAACAAAACTGAAAACACCCGACCCATAACACCGGATTAAGTAAAATAGCGGAAATACCCATTCTTAGAAGATAACTTCTCTCAATTAAACCCTATATCCCTGAGGAACAGTTCGGATTTCGAGCCGAGTATTGCACCATCCAAGCTGTCATGAGTCTTAAAAATACTGTTAAAAGCTCCAAACGATTCGAACGATCGACAATTGCTGCTTTTATAGATATAGAAAAAGCTTTCGACACAATTTGGCACAATTATCTGAGCTGACATCCGATGGCCAGATTTTTTTTACACTGAACCTGAGGTGCAGTAGGGTAGACCGGGGCAGATTGTTACACTTTTTGCATAATGTTATGTTACGTGAAAAGCATAATGGCGAATTTGTCTGTGTGTATTTTGGTGATCTATTTATAGGCGTAAAAAATTTGCAAATATTATAAAAATCCGTTTTTGTAAATCCGTTGCTCCAAATTTTCAGTAGAATGGCCGGTCAAGTAAATCCGGTCGTTTTGCTTGTTAACATATTGCTCAGTACCGAACGGTGACTCATCGGAGGAAACCAAATTCGGCAAATCGCCACTGTCGTGCAAGCGTAACAACTCCTGTGCTCTTCCCACTCTAACTTTTTTTTTAGCATCGGTGAGACCATGCGTTTTATGAAATTTCAAGGCCTTTAGTCCAAGATGATCTTTCAATATGTGCGCCCAAATAAACGTTTTTAATTCCTTGAAAATTTCTGGATTATTTAGGTCAAGTTTATGCAAATGTAGATCAACCAGAAACTTTTCTTTTTTGAAAGATTCAAATATTTTGTAATGTAATCGAGTTATTTCCTCATAAAGACGATGAAGTTGAGGAGATTCGTTTTGAAACAGAATATTCAGTTTGTTTATTACGCCGAGAACGAATTTTAAAAGTTTTAAATATATGTAGTTCAAACTCAGGAGTTTGTAGAGTTTGATTTATTCTTTGAACCGACTCGTATCTACTTAGTATTTGATTGACAGTAGCTTCAAGGGACATCCAGCGATGTAGTAATTTGATCGGCTTATAACCCAATAAAACTTGCAGTGTTCGCCGAGTGATTCGCACCTGTCATTACCAATCAAAGAATCACAGGACCAATCAAGAATTTTTTATAATCGATGTTCTTTCCGTGTATTTTTTTTACGATATTTGAATATATGGAATCGGCATCACATGCTTCCATTCTCAATAAAGCAAGTTGATTCGTCCACACACAACGAAAAATAGTTCGAATTTAAAAATCCACAAAGGGTTTCTAAATGAGATGGGGCTATTATATTTTTTAATATTACAGTGGTTTTTGTTCTTGCACACGACACGTTTTTCAAAATTTACGAACCCGGTATTGCATTTTTCAGCATTGGAATCAAATGATCCATTAATGTGAATGAAAATATTGTGCTAAGCACAAAAAGCACTTAGTTGTAATTCCGCTTTGAATTTGTGGTATGCTTTAGTGTTTGGGCGTGATATTTAAGATCGTTTACTCCACAGCCACTTTTCAATTCACACGAGCATACACGGCAATACGGCATGTTATTGACAATTGTCAGGGACAGTTTCAGTATGGGGTCATCGCCCCCTTTTAAGTGGCTAAAATTATATAAATTTTATTGTGCGGGTTTTGTTAAAATGACAAAGGCTATACAAGAAACATTATTATTACCGATTTTTTAGCAGAAGTTGAGCATATTTAAGGGTTAGTATCTGTGTTTTCTACATTTCGCGTAGTACGATCAGAATCTAACATTTATAATTTATGTTTAATTCACAAAATTTTATTGTGAAATAATTAATAATTATTTCTTACCAACCTTCTTAAAGTATTTATCCATCACGAAACCGAGATTATATATAGGGTTTTCCAATAAGAGTGATATGATTTCTTTAAAAAAAAACACACTAATTGTTAAGGAAATTGAAATGTTTTTTATTTAATGTGAAGTACAATCGATACAATTAAGTTCTGAATAAAACGTCATTCAAATGGCCTTCACGACTTCTTCTGCAGGAACGAATTCGATGAACCTAATTTTCGAGCACTTTTTCCACTAAATCAAGTCGTATGTCATGAAATAGCACGTTCAATATTGACTTGTAAAGCTTGAGGAGAGTTTGGTTTATTGCTAAAGATTAATGACTTCAAATAACGCCACAAGAAATAGTCTAATAGTGTTAAATCACAACTTCTTGGAGGCCATTCAATATCACAATTTCTTGAAATAATCGAATCTCCAAACTTTTCTCGCAATAATTCAATTGTTTCACTTGCTGTGTGGCACGTAGCCCCGTCATGTTGGAACCAAATGTTGTCAAGATCGACTTCTTCCAATTTCGGCCATAAAAATTTGGTTATCATCGATCTATACCGATCTCCATTGACAGTAACGGTGTTACCAGCTTCATTTCGAAAAAAATACGGATCGATGATTCCACCAGACGAAAAACCACACCAATCTGTCAATTTAGGTGAATGTAATGGTTTTTCATGAATAATTTGAGGTTTTTCTACGCACCAGAATCGATAGTTTTGTTTATTTACCGCACCACTCAGATGAAAGTGAGCCTCATCGGAGAAGATGATTTTCTTAAAAAAATCGTTGTCGTTTTCTAGTTGTTCCAAGGCAAAATCAGCAAATCCACGACGTTTTCGGTGGTCCAATGGCTTCAGTTCTTGAGTGAGAACAATTTTATACGACTGCAAACCCAAATCCTTTCTCAAAATCCGCCGGGTTGTGGTTTGAGACAGCCCCAATTCTTGAGAACGTCTTGGAATCGACAAATTGTGGTCTTCAGCAACACTTGCCTGAACGGCAGCAATAATTGCATTACTTCGAGCGATTCTTTGTCTTATTGACACTTCAACATTATGTAAAGAAAATGTACGCTCAAAATTTTCTATTTTCTATAAAATGGCAAAAGCGCACGAAAAGTTGCAATTGGAGCACGATTATTTTGATAATAAAACTGAATAATTTGTAAACGTTGTCCTTGCGTATATCTCACCATGATGAAATTGTAAACATTACTGAATACAATGAAACAAAATATGACAGATCATGACTTATTACAAATGGCCGAAACGTCACTTAAAAATCATATCATTCCTATTGGAAAACCCTATATTTTTAATCAAACAAACCAGATTTTGCTAAATGATGTCGGCCGGTTGTGAAATTTTGACAATCTGCTTGGAAATAGTTTTGCCCTGTAAGCCATTGTAATTATAGACGCTTTCATACATCAATAAAAGCAAAAAAATACACCTATGCACCAACAAATTAGAATGACGAATTTCTAATGTAATGAAAGTGAAATGTATTACATTATTATTGGTGTAACATTCTCAATGAAAAAAAATATCGGGAAAAAACCGCAAATCTTATATTATTTTGAAGAAAATCTTTTAATCTTTTACAAAGGAAAAATCTTTTAACAAAAGATAAATATTTATATGTGACAACCCTGGACTTGTAGCACATGTTTTATTCTAATAGCAGCACGACCAACCCGACTGCGTCGTTTTAGGCTGCAAAAGTGCTGCTACTTCAATACGGAGTCACCGCATGAGATTTTCAAAGTGGCATTCGGAAAATCAGTTAACCTGTAAAAGTTATCAGCTATAACTAATTTTTGAGATTTACTGATCGGTGTCCAAAACAACATGAATTAAATAAATAAAAAATCTGAAACAAAGTACCATTTTCCGTTATTGGTTCATATATCCTCAATATGTATATAAATTTTAAATTGGCTCCTTTGGGTTTCACATTTGAAATAACACTATACATGTTCTTGTATCTCGGCTGTTCTGTTTATATTTCCCTATCCCCTAACACAAAATCTATCTAACAATATTCGATATTAGCAATTTTATTAGCCCACGAAATAAACGATGTCTTTTTGAACTCCTTTTTGAGATTCCTTTATAAAACATGATACGAATGGGATGAGATTGGTTGCTACTATTGTTAAATTCATGCCACGATCTTCAACCAAATAATATAATAAAAAATAATATACAACAATAAAATAAGGATACACAATACATACCAAAACACATATCCTTGCAGAGCAATAATATAATACATCCACCTTTTCGTTATTCAATTTTTCATTTAAAATCGTTCATTGTAACACCAGAGAATCGGTGGAAATTGGGTAGCACAAAAAAGATAAATAAATTCGGTGTTATCGCACAGCGCATGGAATTGGAAATACAAATTTATTTAGTTTTCGCAGGGAAGTTATTTTATCTACGGATCTATATAATTCGATTAAGGATTGTTATACGTATATTACAAATGAAAATTATACCATTTTTCGCCTTGATGTGGTGTAACAATATACATAACATGTATGGATACAACCAGAGGATATAACGTTTAGTTTTATGAGACTGAAATTGAATGGGAACATTCAAAATACCGGTGTACATGGGTAGGGAGAGATGTAGGTAGATATACGAAAACGATGTCATAAATGAACTGTCGATAGAATTTTAAAATAATTAATTTAATTAACAATTATATCTGCCACTTGTATAATTTGATTTTGTTACCCTTTGGCTAACACCCGAACAAACCGTATAAACTCTTTCAGATTACAACGTGACAGATACGAGTAGAACTAGATCACATAAATGTATAAAGAGGGTTGTAGTAGTTTATATAACGAAATTACACAAGGGATACATTTTGATTACTTTTAAACGAGATCTCGTTTTAAGATTTTTATTTTTGTTTATTAATAAACAACTCTATAGAAGTCTAGAAGTCGTAGACTTTGTAAATTTAATATTTTCAAAAATCTCCAATCACAAACGTTTTTATACATAATCTGGGACAATCAATAAAACCGCACGCGCTTTGTTCATCAAGGATTGGTCTTTTAAAATGTATTAATCCATGCTTACAATTCCAACAACAATAATGTGTGTAAAATATAAAGATAGGAGCCAATTTGTATTTATAAATTGTAACTGGTAAAGTCAACACCCTTTATTTTTTATGTATAGTAATTTTTATTACCTTTTATTCCTTACCCCCTTGCATACATTTAACTTTTATAATTATGAGCATTGTTAATAATTTGCTAGAACTACTATTACACCGACCAAATGGCACAGTGGTTTAAGCTTTGGCGTTTGGATCGGGAGGTACCGGGTTCGGATCCCGATAGTGACAGGATGCAAATGGAAATGTTCATCAACAGATTACGGCGTGCAAAACTCATGGGCCGACCCATCTTTCATGTCAAGAGTATTATAGTCTGACATGGAGCTATATGCAATGCGCAGATGAGTGCATCGGTCCCAGAAAAAAATGGCATGGATTAAAAAAAAGAACTTCTATCACTTGGTTCTTGTTTCTTCGGCCGAACATATACTAAAATTGGAATGATACAGGGAAGATTAGCATGGCTCTGCGCAAGGATGACACGCAAATTAGTGTAGCTTTCCACATTTTTTTAGTAAAAAAAATATTCTTAGATTGGATAAAAGGGAAGATATTGCATATCCGAATACATCTTGAAGCTTTATATTTTACTCGTAAACAGAATCATAAACAGAAGTTCTTACAATTCTGATTCAATTTAACTCCAATTTTAGCTACGAGGCTGCAGATTAGCTATAGTCCAGATGTAGAACGCGAGGGTAGCGTGAAGTTTCCGACAAATTGGCAAAAACCTTACAACAGCGTCAAATTGTATATACAGGGTTTTTCAATAAGAGCACTTCAACTTTTTTTTTGAATAAAACACAAACTGTTCGACTTTTGAACTAACTTTTTTTTTATTAACGAATTTGAACATATACATTTAAGTATGAAACTCGATTTCTTTTGCATGACCACCGGGTGCACGTTTTACGAAGTCCAATCTTTGAACCCAATTTTCGACCACTCTTTCGCATAAATCGGCTGAAATTCCAGCAATTTCACGATCTATATTGGCTCTGAGCTCTTGCAACGTCTCCGGCTTATTGGCATAGACCAATGACTTCACATAACCCCAAAGAAAATAATCTAGATGTGTCAAATCACACGAGTGCGGCGGCCACTGGACGGACCCATTTCGCGAAAAAACACGCGCATCGAAATTAGTCTTCAATAACGCGATTGTATCGTGTGCTGTGTGGCATGTGGCCTCGTCCTGTTGAAACCACATGTCGTCCAAGTCCATTCCATTCAATTGCGGCCAAAAAAAATCGTTTATCATATCGCGGTATCGATTTCCATTAACAGTAACGTGGCGATCATTTTCGTCGATGAAAAAATATGGCCCAATGACGCCGCCGGCATGTAATCCGCACCAAACAGTGACTTTTTCGGGATGCAACGGTGCCTCATGAATCACGCGTGGGTTGCTTCCTGCCCAGTAACGCATATTGCTTGTTGACAAATCCATTTAGCCAAAAGTGAGCCTCATCGCTGAAGATGATTTTTCGGTGAAAATCTGCATCATTTTCGATTTGCTCTTGAGCCCAATTCACGAATCGGCGTCGCTTCAAATGGTCAAACGGCTTTAGCTGTTGTGTCAGCTTGATCTTATATGGATGTAGGCCAAGATCTTTACGTAAAATTCGCCACAATGATGCCACAGAAAGGCCCAATTGTTGCGAACGTCGTGTGAGCGACACATTCGCGTCTTCTTGAACTGAAGCCCTGGCGGCTGCGATGTTTTCAACACTTCGAGCACTTCTTGCTCTCGAGGGCACCGGAACATTATGTAACGAAAACGTAGACTCAAATTTTGCCACTATACGGTCGATTGTCGGCTGGCTTGTTAAATGGACCGTAAAATGGCCGTAATGCTCTTAAAGTAGCAGCAACAGAACGATTATTTTGATAAAAAATTTGCACGATTTGCAATCGCTGTTCTTGTGTGTAGCGTTCCATGATGAAATGTATATTAATGAAGTTTCCAAATGACAAAAGATTAATAAAAAATATGGCGTCGTTCGCCGTCCCTATCGGAAAAAAGTTGAAGCGCACCTGTTGAAACACCCCTTACATAAACATCCTGATTAAATTTTACCTACTCTATTCATATGTAGTAAGGATCAATAGTTAATAATAAGGCATCGTAGAAATGTCTACGCTTAACGGTATATGAAATCATGCTAATTAGACAATTCTTAATAATTTCTAGAAGCCAACATATTTATGCGGTGGGGCAGTCATAGATTTTTTTCAATTTTAAAATTTTGCTATAGTAAAAAGTGTAGTGGCGGTTCGAAGATCAATGACAAGGCATCGTTGAGATGTCGACGCTTAACGGTATATGAAACCATGCTAATTAGACAATTCTTAATGTTTTCTAGAAGCCAACATATTTATGCGATGGGGCAGTCATAGATTTAAGTAGTTTTAAAATTTTGCTATAGTAAAAAGCGTAGTAGGAGGTCTATAGTCAATGACAAGTCATCGTAGAGATGTCGACGCTTAACGGTATATGAAATCATGCTAATTAGACAATTCTTAATGTTTTCTAGAAGTCAACATATTTCTGCGGTGGGGCAGACATAGATTTTTTTCAATTTTAAAATTTTGCTATAGTAAAAAGTGTAGTGGCGGTTCGAAGATCAATCACAAGGCATCGTAGAGACGTCTACGTTATCATGGTTACTAGGACAATATCTGGATATCACCCAGAATAACTCAAAATTGCATATATAAATCGCATGTATGCGTCCAATACAATTGCTTAGCGAAGCACAATAATTATCTAATTTATTGTGATTGTACTGGGACACTGTGCAGTCTGATGAGACCACCGATTTTTTTTATTTAAAGAATTCAATGTTTTATTAGTTCGAAACCACACTTTCAACGTCTTGGTAATCTCACCTCGATATACTTAGTGCAATTTGACTTCATCTGAGTTTTTTGAAATTGCTGCAAATGTCTAATTCTTAGGTTGCGCTTTCTTCTTAGATCTTTATTGTACCACGGAGGACTTGGAAATATAATCTTTTGGCGAGGGTTGCTTGATATATTCATAAATTTCTGAGTAATAACAACCAGTCTACATTTCAATGTCTTTATTTATATTCAATGAAATCAATGTTAGCCAATAGATTGTTGATTTTTTCGAAATTAGCACTCCCTTGTTCATAACAAAAGAAAATTGAGAAGGGAGGATGGTCTTGACAATATATGGTGGACAAGACTAGATTAGCTTCTATAACGATAATGTTAACGGCGTTCGAGGAAAATACATATTCAAGCTGCCTTTCTGCGTTATTTTGAATATACCTGATCTAAGATGATTCTGAATTAAACTTACTATGTGTAACTAAAGTTTCCTTTACAGCGTGTGCGTTCGTAGTTTGTAATGGGAGGTGTGGGAGGCGATCTTCCATTCGACGAAACGGTCATCCTGTAAATTATTTTAAACACAAATAAATCAAAAGCCCAAATTAAAAGCTGATAGGTGCCAATTAGACTAGTGGGACAAATGTAGGGCCAGAGAATACAAATATTTCTCCTGTTAGTGTTAATTCTCACACAAGGCAGCTTAATGTTATCGGTGTTGGAAATAGGAGCTGAACTGTCAAAGTCCGTATGAACAATCAGAACTCAACATGGGTTTGCACTGACAGTTAATAAATAATCGCTATTTTCAGTTAGGCCGTAGGGGTAGTAAAAACCAAGGGATTGTCTTGAAATTTTTGCATTCTCAGTTTTACTAATTTGCTAAAATAAAAATAGAGTGAGACCGATGGTAATTTTGCTGAACTAATGTTCTTTTAGCAAAACTAGATTTGTTAATAATTAAATTGAATTCAAATATTTCTTAATTCTAATTTTAAAATATTAAAATTAAAAAATATCTATGAGTGCCCCACTCCATAAATATGTTGGCTTCTAGAAGACATATTGAAAGGTTATGGCTCATTGTTGTGGCTAAATTAGGTTACCATTGTGAACTTATTTTTATTAGCATTTTATTTCGTTTTGCAAAAAAAGTTTTTTTTGAAAGGGTAGGTTTACTTTGTGGGCTGTTGTAAAGTTTTTTGTCATTTTTAGTTTGTCGGAAACTTCACTATAGTAATGCGAATCGGTATTCTAAAAAAATTTTGCTTAACAGGAACTATCACATTTAGTTGTACAACTAAATGTGGTAGTTCCTGTTAAGCAAAAGTTAACTATTATTTTAACCAAACAGTAATAAAATTTATGATTTTGCCGATAATGTTTCCAAAAGACACGAGATACTCGTATAACCTCCATGCATAAAATGTGACATTATCAATTCAAGATACTTCATAGATCGACTTAACCATGTTGCTCGTTTAAATAATATGATCTGAGATCAATTAGGTAATGTAGAATATTACCAATCAATAAGTTTTTACTCTTATTCACATTGATTGTAGAACAATTTTCGGTACATCCAGACTCACTGCGTTGCTATATTTCTAGAAATGAATATCAAAACAAACTCGTTTTCGGGTTTTTCATTTTTTTTTTGTATAAATAAGCCAATGAAGTGTTAAAAGATGCTTTCAATTTTATATGTCGCTAGGGGATTTTTATTTGATCAGAAAATTTTGATCGTTGTTTCTTGTGTTAGTTATTAACCGGTACTCCTATTGGACCGGTACTCCTATAATGGACTACCAATTACGAGTTTTGTTATTATTACGACTTTGTTGGTGGAAGGCAGAAGTAACTGGTTGTCTTCATTCTCGGGCATTTGTCGGCTTATATCTAATTATCTACCACACTCGGCTCATTTATCACTCTGGATCGGTCGCCTCCATCTTACAAATATCTACCAACCATTGTTATGCGTCTATGCGTATTTCAAGTGTCGAAAATGGCGTAGATAATTATTGTAGAATTGTTTTCTGAATTTTAAATCTAGTTCTTTAGCTAGTAGCAAAAAACAGTTTTAAGAAAAACGCAAGGAAGAAAGTTTATTTTGATTGGCGAAATAAGAATTGGAGTATAAGATGATAAGGCCATAAGAATTTTATAACCTCTAAATGACTTCACACAGTAGATTGATGGTTGACGCTATGTGACTGCGGTTCATTTTCTCTGTATTATACACTTTACCGGGATATCCCAACATGAACATAGGTATACGGCGGTCATATTTATGGTAGCCGGGATTGACTTCTTTTTGCGAATGTTCTTGAAATGTTTGGTTAAAGTTTTTTAAGTTTCCGCCTGACTGTGGATGTAATGGTGTGTACAAGTCTTAATTATATTAAAAACTTTCCAAAGTTGTTTTTTGAGTATGGACGATTTAAAATTTCTACCATGTTCCGAGAGTGGCTCCTAGCGGTAGTTAAAATTGTAAATCAAATTGTTCACAAATGTTTCAACTACGGCACGTGTATGTTTCTTAATTTACAATAGGATACGCTTCTTCTTACTTGCATAAGTAGATAGTCACCAAGTATGTGCCGATTGCCGTCCTCATGTTATTCATTCACAGGGCGCTCCAACGTTGTATTGCTGCATTTGCAGATTATACGTTGTTTTCTTTGCATCATCTTCTACGTTGTGTAGACAGTTGAGTTCCTCAAAACTGCATTATTTTCCTATTAATTATTTTAAAAATGACTTCATGTGCTCCGGATTTTTTATTGCGTGATTCCTGTAGAACCTAAGTACCAACCCGGGATTTATCAATAATTTTTAGCAGTAGCGCCTGTGAATGCAATTTTTTACTAACGGATCATTAGTAATTTTATACTGACCCAATTGCGTTCCTTTTCCTGCGCTGGGAATTACATTTAATCTTCTGAATAATCCAACTATTTTGTTGTAAAACATACCTCGTCGGGACACTGGACTTATAGTGTAACCTTATAATCCACTATACCTGTTTACTTGTACGTCAGGTTTCCAATAGCTCTCTAGCACAGCAGTTTATCACTTTTCGACGACTCATACTTTGCATTCTTGTTTCTGCTATAACAGTATGATTCCATTAACGCAATGTTAGACTACATGCAACATCTATAAAGTTTGCAAGAGCAATTGTACTCATTGGCGTATCTCTCGAGGTATTTCTTGAACAGTTAACTCTATTTCATCGTACTTAAGACATCTCATTATTTCAGACAGAGTAGAAAAAATCAGACAGAATAGACTAAGATGTTAAAAGGGTGGGGGGAAAGGGGGTATTAAATATTGTTATATTTGCCGAGTCCTCCATCATAGACGACATTATAGTGGGGCATTAAGTGACTTTTCGTTGCCATAATTATGAAAATTTCTGGGACGCCAAAGAAGAATTAAATACTCGTATCTCTCTCAGGTTGCTTTAAGTCTTTGTTCGCTTTAGATTTGATAAACTTGCAGCAAGCGATTTTGTTTAGTTTGTCAATAGCGGTTAGCACCAACTGATTCTAGGTAGACGAGATATTTGGGTGAGCCAAATAATTTTTTTTATTAAAATGTTCTCAATATTTTTTCAAATTTTCATTGTAAAGAACAATCCTTCCGATTAATTATGGGATACTATTTCATTCATATGACTGCCTCGGCTGGCACGTCAAGGCCCATACGATCGATCCAATTTTTGAGCACATTTTCGATAGTATGCGGCATTATGTCTTCAATGGCAATGCGAATATTGTTCTTGAGAGCGTCAATCGTTGCTGGTTTATCGGCGTAACACTTATATTTGAAGGCACCCCAAAGATAATAGTCCAACGGCGTCAAATCACAGCTCCGAGGCTTCCAAATCACATCAGCATTTTGGCTGATAATTCGATCTTCAAAGACAGTGCACAAAAGATTAATTGAAACGTGTGTTGTGTGGCATGGAGCGCCGTCTTGTGCCGGGAACAAAAAAAATCGTTTGTCATTGCGCGGTAGCGCTCACCATTGACCGTAACGGCTGATTCTTGCTCATTTTAAAAAAAAAATGGCTCAATGATGCCACCGAACCAAAATCCGCACCAAACAGTCACTCGTTGAGGATACTTCGGCTTCTCTACGATCACGCGCGGGTTCTTCGTGTCCCAAATGCGACAACTCTGCTTGTTTACATAGCCGCCAAGATGGAAATGCGCCTCATCCGAAAAGATGATTTTTTTGCCAAAATCGGCATCTTCTTCAAGTCGAATGGGTGGTCTCTTTGCATCAATTCCTGAACCAATTGAACTTTTTACGGTGTCATACGAAGGTCTTTATGCAGAATTCGATGATTTTCGAAGTAATGTTTCAATATTTCCCAGCGTTGTTCAAGCGAATACACAACCATTTTCGTTCAGCGGAAGGATGAAACTAACTTTCTGTCAAATCATAAGTGACATGACCCTTACCATACTCAAAATAACCACTAGTTCAAAAAAAGTTAGATGGCCCACCCTGAACGAATGAAAAAGCTATCACCAAGATGAGTGCTGTGTTTGACAACAAATTTTCACCAAAAGAATCCCTGGATACTAAAGGACAGTACTTTTCAATAAGTTGCCCCTTATTTTCTTGTGCGTTGCGGTGTGCACTGCGGTTTAGTATGTTTATTGTGTTGGTTTAAGAACCGTTCGAATATGTTTATGAGAAATGTTTTCGTGAATAGCGGCTGAGTGAAAATATGTCGCATATAATTTCGAAATGGTTGCACGATTTGATAAGAAGTTTTCTCTTCGATGTTTATGATAATTTGGTTTCTGAAGACCGGTTGACTGGAGTATCAACCGTGGGGACTAAATCATGGGGGAGCTGTTGTTACTATGCGGAGTCTCTGATATTGCGTTTATCTCCAATGATATAGATAATGTGGATAAGACGTCTGCGACAACATGACTTATGCTTTAACTCGTAGTTGTACTCTTCTAGTATGGCCTTCCAGCGCTTTATTTTTGAGTTAATGTTTTTGTTACTAAGCGCATGCGTGAGTAGTTGGTGGTCAGTGCGAATATGTTAAGTTTTCTTGAACCGTGTGGGAAATTTCGTAAGGCTGCTGATGCCCAAATCATCGCTAGCATCCGTTTCTCAATCGATGCATAGGTTTCTTCTGCTTTATTCAGAGTTTTTAAATATTATTCATTCCTTCTCTTGAAATAATAAGTAACTTAAAACAAGGTCGAGGTCAATTCAAAATGTTTTTGAAAATTTGAAAATGTTAGCATTGTGTCATTAAAAATGAAATTTTTTTAAATTTTGTAAAACGCTGTGATGTGATTTCGTTGTCTTTCAGGTTGATGATTTTTGCTTTTGAGAGAGATTTGAACACATGTTTTTCTTCCCCTACTAAAAGCGAGGTTAAGGTTATTGCGAGCTTCACGGAGTCTTGTATAAATCGCCGATAAAAGCCTGCCATTCATATGAATCATCCTAGTACCTTAACTGTTTAAGGAGTAGGAAATTCAGCTATATAGCCTTTATTTATTTTGCGTTTGTTTTTATTCCTTTTCTAGATATTAGAAATCCCAAAAATTCGGATTATGTAACAGGAATATGATGAAATTCGCTTTTGAGGTATACTACAGTGAATAACTTGTTTTGACCTAGGTTGGCTAAGATCTCATTAATTTCCTATATAAAGTACCTATTCGGGACTGTGACAGTATTCGATTTTCGAAAATCGTTTACTATACGATACTACTTTTGCCCTGACGGAGTTATCCGATGGTCCGATTATTCCTTCAACGAATAATTGTTGTTTTTTGCTTATCGACTTCTTCTTTTAAACGGTAACGATGTGGAATATATTGGTTCGGTATTAAATGTATGGATTTCTTCTCTTACTGTTGTGTTGTAAATTAATCGTAGTTCGAGATCAGAAAAGATATTTCCAAAATTGGAAATTGTTTCATTTAATTTTTCTTTTAGTTTAAATTGCAAATGTCTATGTTGTTGACCGAGTCGGAAACACATTGTTTCAAAGGGATTGTTGGTGCATATTGCAGAATGTAATTGTTTAGGACTATCATTCCCTATGATTTCGGCGAATGAATTTAGTTTCGGTAAGATAAAGAAACTTACGTTGTGGTCATCTATGAGAGTACGGTGGGTAATTTTTAGGCTACTTGCTACGGAATTCGCTATAAAAGGTTTATAATTGTATGGTTTTTTACGTATTTTCGTATTTTCGTTTTTTCGACATCGTTCAATTTTTATATTTTCATCTCTTCGATGACTCTTGCACTATAGTCAGTATAGTTCGTTAACGTCGTATTGGTCCTAGAGTCTGTGTTTTCTTTTAGAGTTTGATCGTCCTGAGTGTATTCGGTTTATTTTTCTTGATATACGACTCCGATATCTGGATTTTCGCCGTATTACGCAGAATATTATATTCTTTGGTATTTCACCGGTTGGTGTACCTGATTTAAATGAGGCTATCTTTAGCTTATGTCGCATAATTCGGGATATAAATTACGCATCTGCTTGTCGCGTGGTTGAACGGTAGCGATTCTTTTAGGTAATAGTGGTGGAGGTGATGTAACTTGTAATGCTCGAATGATATGACTTCCTCGGCTATGCTGTATGCGATATTTCACGTTTTCCATAAGGCATAGGTGTTATACTTTGGGTTAATCTTCCGGACCTCTAATACTTAGTGATCTCAAAGTTCTCCTTAAGACCTCTCAAAATTGCGTAATGACTCATGTCCATAAATTAAAGATTATTCAACACAAGTGAGAGATGCTGATATACTTGCTGATCTGGTATAGATTTATGTTTTTGCACAAGTGTCGTCATTTGGTACTCAAGATTACCGATATCTCGCTTATCTACTTAATGCAGTATTAAGCATTTCGATATCCTTCCCCAAGTTAGGGGTGTGTTATGCGACTCAAGCGCCGTATTTGCGTGACCTGTGATTTTGTCTTTGATATAGCTTAGAATAAGAAAATATTTTGGACGATATTTGTAAGTCACTGTTCGATATTATTTCATTTATTCCATCAACGAATGTATGTCGCACTGATTATCATTTTTGGTATTCCCAGCAATCCTCTTCATGAGTAAACTCCCATTTAAAATTGTTCTCGTTATTTCAGTATTCTCTTCTTCGCGGAGGCCAAGTCACTTGACCTACACTAGTAAAACCCTGCCATCAGTGCGCGTGTAGCAAGCCCTCGAAATTATTACCATGTTCAACTCAAAAATTGTTTTATTATTCATATAGAGTGTCACAATAAACAGTGCAGATTTGACATGTCGGTTATTTTGGCTCTGGCAACACTAATATCATTCTTTCTTTGACAGAAACTCAGTATATTATTTCAGCAATTGAAGTTCCGTGGCCATCCGCTTTGATATCGATTTGCTGTGTGGGCCTGCGACAAACTGATGACAACTCGATGGGTTCGTAAACAGACAAAATTGTCGCATTTGGGGATCGGAAAATCCGCAAGGATATGTGGAGAAGCCAATTCATCCATTACATGTTACAGTTTGGTGCGGCTTGTGACGTGGCGGCATTATTGGGTCGTATTTCTTCGAAGATGAAGCCGGCGCGACTGTTAAGGTCAACGGAATCAACTACTGCCACATGTTAACATATTTTTTGTGGCCATATCTTGAAGATATTGGTTTAGACCACCTTAGGTTCCAGCAAGATGGTGCGCCATGCCACACATCTGGCGTTACAATAGCGAAACTGCGCCAAAAATTCGATGGCTTCATTATCAGTCGAAATGGTGACGTGAATTGGCCGACAAAGTGGTTTGATTTGACGCCTTTAAATTTTTATTTGTGGGATGCCATGAAGGACAAGTGTTATACGGACAATCCACAGTAGAGCATCTGAAAGTCAATATTAAAGCAACCAGGGCCGATCGAATGGAGTACGCCAAGGCCAGCCGCGGCTTCCATTAGAATGAAATCGTTTTCCATAAACAACCAGGAGGATTGTACTTTCAAATAAAATAATGAATTTAGAAATATATTAAGCCATTTTTGTTTTATTGAATTTATAAATCTGAACTTCTTATTGGGACACCTTTTACTCGTATAACAGCAAATTTTGATTTATCTTACATTTTCAATGAAAAACTAATTTACCCTATACCTCAAGCCCGTTCATCGAAGCAACACTATACATGCAATTCAGAGACCCATCTCAAAAATGGTTGCTAATCCGTAACCTCCGATTATATTATGTTCGTAACATAGTTTACACGACACCCACGTGCTCTATACCATAAAAGCGAACATATGTTGTATTTATCCTTCGTTAAGGATATCATGAATTTTCACTGGTTATGGTCAGACGATTGGTCGGTTAATATGATCTTAAAGTAAAGGTGCATGGTAATTTAGGGCTAACAACATCATTAAAAATACTCTGTTTAATGTACAAGTGCTAACCGTTACAACTATGGTGGTCGCCATATAAATATGATTACTAAAAATTATATCAATTATTTCAATCAAAGTGTCGACATTGAAAATTTATTTAATTTTATTATACGAGATCTGTTTGAGAATTGAACACGAAGTTTTCACCGTAGGAAAATTAAGAGTAAGGTATAAAAATATACAACTTACCCATTAATCTTGTCAAGTGCACCGACGCTCTTTTCGGATGATTATTGTTGTGCGCGCATAAACCAATAAACATTAACCGAACATAATACTGTAATTATGTAATAGATGTTATATGCCATCCAACCTTTACAAATTGGTTATTTGATTTTTTATTTGCTTGTTTGGTTTCTTAACTCTCGTTTTAAAGGTATTTATTTCGTTTTCCTTTCAATAACATCTTAAAGATTAATGATGATATTTAATGATCTAAAACGGAAGTTGCGGTATTTGTTTTATCATTTTTGAAAAACAAAATATTTTATTTTACCTTTTTAAAAAATTGTTAAACGATAATTGTTTATAGTTTTATTTTATTGTTGTTGTTGTTGTCATTCAAATGCCAGAATGCGGTAAAGATGTTGTACAGACGGAACAGGTTGTTTGTATGAATGAGCCAAGCGGTTGATTTTTAAAGAAAAAACGTCGTAAAATGTGTTAATAATTGAAAACGTACGTTATTAGGGACGTGCCATTCAGAACGTAAATGGCCACCGCTCATTTGAACAATGCGAACATTTTGTTGTACGTTTTTTCATTGCGCGCAAAAGTTGTTGGAGCTTTAAGCTTCTTCTGTTAAAACATATACAACGTGATTTAATTTCCCACCTCAAATTTCTCGAAAATCAATCAATACTGTAAAAGTCTTGTTCGGTCCAGAAAACGAAAGCATTATCATTTTTAATATTTTGCAATATTTTAATATTATTTAGGAAAATTTTCCTAATAGAAAATTAAAAAAAATTAAAAAATGTTAATGAACCAGCGTCTTACAACTACAGAGCACAATAAAATAACGAAATACATGGAGCGTTTAAATTTATATTTTGTTATTTAATTTAATAATTTAGATGGATGCATAAATTTAAAAAATAATTTAATTCTTAATTCACATTACAGTTTGTGCTAAAAACTTTGCGCGATACATAAAATATTCACAATCGCAGTTGCTATGCGCTATAAAACAATACTAATGGGCTAATTGCTTTAAAAATGTTGCTATATGACGTCATTTTATGTCGATGGTTCCATTTTTTGACTAAAGATGGCATTATATTTAATAAATGTTTTCAAGTTGAGAAATGGTACAATATTAAACATGGTAATATGAACGATCGTTGTAATCTTAATGTGTGCACCATGTTCTTTGAATCGTCAGCTTCTGTGTATATACATAAATTTTGTGGTTTTCCAGACATATAATTGTCTTTGAGAAAAACATGAATTTTCTAAGTAAAAGCCGCATACACTCATTGTTTATCCTTGTAATTTATTTATCAACATGACATATGCCAAACGAATCGAATGAAATTGTCGCCGTTTAAAATTAATCAGTAATACACGTTCTTACCGATGATATTACCCATAATAAAGGGTTAGCGATGACGTTTTGCCATTTTTCTAGTAGAGCCATCCCATCACTGCAGAATTTCTGTAGTTTAGAGGCGAAAAATCGACACAACTCATTTTCGCAGGCCTCTTTTGAATTTAAAGTAAAACCATTAAGATGGTTCTGTATGAACCGGAACAAATGGTAGTCCGCTGGTGCAAGGCCAGGATTACATGGTGGCTGGATTAAAACTTCCCAGCCAAGCTCTCTCAGTTTCTGCCGGCTCACCAATGATGTGTGTGGTCTAGCGTTATCTTGATGGAACACAACGCCCTTTTTGCTGATTAATTCTGAACGTTTTAACTGAATTGCTAGCCTTAAACGCGTTAGTTACTGACGGTAAAGATTAGAATCAATCGTTTGGCCCGGTGACAGCACCTCATAATACACGATTCCTTTCCAATCCCACTAAACACACAGCGTTACCTTTCTTGGCATTAATTCTGGCTTTGATACCGTTTGGGAAGCTTCACTTCGTTTTGTCCATGCTCTTTTTCGCACAACGTTGTCGTATCTTATCCAGTTTTCATCACTAGTAATCATTTGCTTTAAGAATGGCTCGATCTCGTTCCGTTTCAGCAGCGTTTCGCAGATAGAAATGCGGTCCATTAAATTTTTAACTGTTAATTCATGTGGTACCCAAACGTCAAGCTTTTTTTTTGTATCCAGCCATTTTCAAATGGTTTTTAAACTGTTTTGTGATCAATATTTAGTTCTTTACCAATTGCATGGCTGCTTATATGCCGGTCGTCTTCATTTTTCTGCATGATTTCATCGACTTTTCCAGTGGTTGACATCCATATTTACCCGCTAAAATAGCTCTTTCGCGTAACCATTGATGGCTTTTGTAGTTTTGACGAAGATTTGGAAAAACATTTACAATTAAATCGTCTCTGGATTGTTCGTGATGGCAGAAATCGTCTGGAAATTCCAAAATTTGGGTTGTGAGGTTGACATTCATGGTTCCGTTGCCAATTACAAGTAATTGAGTAAAAGATCTTGCAGCACATGGATCATTTAACATTTGTACTCTCATATTTGTTGTTAATTTAAATGTGTGCGCAGCGCCCGCCATAAAACGGATGATTTTAAACAAGCATTTATTTCGTCATGCGTTGATCGCGGAATAACTGGCAATGTCTGTCTAAAATCGCCTGACAACAAAATCAATACACTGCCGAAAATGACGTTTCTTTAACGATCTTTAAATTTACAGTTCAAGGCCTCTAATGAGTATTTGTGAGGCATTGTACATTCATCCCAAATAATTGTGTGAGATTGTTTAAGAACTTTTGTCATGCTGGAGTGTGGCTTAATATTGCAGACTGCGTTGAATGTATAGTGGTAATTTTAAAGCAAAATCCTGCCTTGTGATCGTATTTTAGCCAATATTAATGAAATTAAAAATGTTTTCCGGTTCCGGCTGGAGCATCTAAGAAGAAGAAACCACTCTTGTTGTCCAGCAGCTGCATGCATAACTGTATCGAAAATTAATTTTTGATCTGCTAATAATTTTGGTTCGCTTGTTTACACGTATAAATTCAAATCATCGATGTTGAATGACTGTTCACGTTGCAGGTGATGACAATCCAAACTTTAAGAGTGGTTCAGGTGTGAAACCTATAGTATTAACTCCACGTGCAGTGCGTAGAGCATGCAAAATATCTTCACGCATTGCATCGTTATATTTTTCCCATAGTAATATAATACCAAATAAAATACGTATCTACTTTGGACTTGAAATTAGTGCTGCATCTGTCATAGGTAAATCTCAATGCCCATCGTCTTCTAATAAATCTAAGGCTAATGTTAGGCCACGTACATTAATCAAGAGTAACCTCAAATAAAACCACTCACGTTGTCTAGGAGGAACTGTATAGTCTGCCGAGAGCGTTTGAACAAAAGATGCCAGGACGAGCTTCAATTGGGGTACTTCGTTTAGGTGGCTCCCATTGTTTTCTTGATACGTTCGCCATGTGAAATAATTTGGGAATTCTGCGTATTGTAAAGTTTTTGCAAATCGCCCATAACCTGTATTTTTTTGGTGGTGCAGCTGCTCGTTGTTCTACATTTTGCTCTGTGAAGTATACACATTGACCATTCTCAAGATGTACACCTAACTGAGTAACCGAGGGATCTCTGTCATGAATTGGAAATGAAAGTAGAGCCATGCAGCCTCGTTGCTGCTTGAATATCTTTCACCCATTTGATAACGTGTTATATTTTCGTTTACACATTGAACTGCAAAATCAGTTATATCGCTACATTTGCGTACCGAACAAGCGATAGACGCTGCACAGCGTAGCATTGAGGAAGACCCAAATCAATCAATTCGACGTCGTACTCAGCAACTGGAAATGTGTTCATCCACTTTATGGAAGATTTTATCTAACGGATCTTGGTTTACGTGCTTACAAAATTCAACTTGTACAGGAATTAAAGCCATCCGACCACCGCATACGCCGCTAGTTCGGCCAATGGACTGAAGCACAACTCACTTTTGGTTGAATGGGTACGTTAATAAACCGATTTGTCGGATTTGGAGTGGTAGAGACTCTAATACTGCTAGTCGGATCGACTGGAGTTTCCCTGCTGGGATTGTTGTGTTGAGATGATGTCTGCTCGTGTTTGTTGGGATAGATCGAGTTGATGCGCATTCTGTTTAATTTTTCGGTTAATTCATTTGTATCGAGAGGTGCGGCTGAATTTCTGTGGTTATTATGTTGTGTTGGATTTCTCGTGTAACATTTACTGCGGCCTTCATCAAACAGAATTTCGGAGCTAATCTATTATGAGGATTGGGTTTGCAGTACATTTGCTGAAAGGTCGGTGCGTACTGGTTACGGTTTTGTTGTATGTTGATATTTTGTTGGGAATTGTTCGGAATGATTTGTGGCAGGCCTAGCTGATGCGCGTGTTTGTTTTTTGCGACTGCCAGCAAATTAAATTTTTTTTTTCCTTTATATTTTTTTTTTGTATATATATTTTGGGGGTTTTGGGGCCCGACTATAGTTGGAAGAGTTTATGATTAGATAAGTATCGTTCCTCTATTACCGTTTATATTGCTGGTATTATTTGGCTTTATTTGTTTTGTTTCAGATTGATATTTGAAGTTAACCTGGTTTTGAAGGCGAACTTAATTATTCATTTAAAAATTGTTCATGTAAGTATTGTTGTTAAAGTGCGCCACGATTCGCGATGTCCACTGAAAGTATTTTTTTGCCCTCTATTTTACTTAAATCCATGCTTCGGACTAGGTCCAATTTACTTAATGTGGTTAGTTTAAACGTCCAGAGTCTTATTTTAAATATTGACGAACTTCGTCATACTTTTAATGGGGTCCCAATTGATGTCATTTGCTTATCGGAGACATTTCTATCGTCCGATATTCCCGATTCCGCGTTGGCCATTAGTGGTTATAATTTGTTCAGACGTGATAGAGCTAATCCACCAGTTAATTATGGCGGAGTATGCCTATATGTTAACGAGCATATTAAATGTAATGTAGTATCGGTACCCCTCTCAATTTCTCAAAGGCTCGTTTCTGACTTTGAGTTTCTTTTTCTAAATGTCTTCGTCAATAAGCGGAAATTCCTTTTCGGTGTAGTTTATAATCCTCCTAAAACGAACAAGAGGTCGTATGCTCTATTTAAAAAATCGCTTTTAGACATTGAGTGTCTTTTTAGTTATTTTTCCTGTCGGTATGATGAGGTTTTCATTTCGGGTGATTTTAACTTTGATATTTCTCAAGAGACTTTATTTTCTCGTAGCTATTTAAATATCTTAAATAGCATTAATCTTTCAGTTTATAACACTGAAGCGCCCACATACTCTTATGCAACCGCAAGTGGTGGTTCTTATTCTCTCATTGATCATGTTGTCGCTTCTGCTGATAATTCCATCTGTTTTTTCAATCAATTGTCTCTTGGTATTGGTTCTCATCACGATCTCCTTGTTTTTTCTGTTAATTATTACTCTCGTCCTAAACCTAAAAGTTTCAGCTTTAGGGATTTTTCGAAAATTGATGAATCTCACCTTTCATCAATTTGTGGCTCTATTCGTTGGGACAATATTTTTTCTCTAAGTACTTCTACCGATCAAATTGACTATTTTAACTCCTCTATTAATTATGTATTTAATAATTGCGTTCCTCTCACTACTGTTTATTTTAGACCTAGATCCCCCCCTTGGATGACGCAAGAGATTTCGAATGCTATTTCTGTTCGTTTTTCCAAATATCGTCTTTGGAAAATGAGCCCCAATTCTATTTCTTATCTAGCTTATAAGCAATCTCGAAATAGAGTGGTAAGTTTAATTCGTATCGCTAAGCAAAATTTTTTCAAGGATAAGCTAGATCCTTCTCTTCCCTCTAAGATATTTTGGCGTAACGTTCGCAATTTGGGCCTTGGTAGTTGCAAAGGGGGTGCTTCGGTAAGTTTCAAAGCTAATGATTTTAACCGTTACCTAAGTAATTCTAGTTCCACCCATGATATTTCCAATATTGATTTAGTATCCGTAGAATCCCTTAATTCTTTTTCATTTGCAAATATATCAATTGATGATTTGCATTCTGCAATTTGGGAAGTTAAATCGCAATCCACCGGTCTAGATATGGTTAGTTTAAAATTTGTTAAGCGTATTTTTCCTAATGTATCAAGATACTTGTTACATATTTTTAATTTTATTTTAGCGACCTCGTTTTATCCCGCTCAGTGGAAGTTGAGTAAAATTATTCCTATTCCTAAAATTAGCAATCCTTCTGAGCTTTCCCATTTCCGCCCTATTAGTATTTTAAGTTCTCTGTCCAAGGCGTTTGAATTGGTAGTAAAAAACCAAATTCAATCTCATATTGATAGCTTTAATTTGCTTAGTAGTTTTCAATCGGGTTTTAGAAGATTTCACGGTACTACCACTGCTTTACTGAATGTTTGTGATGATATTCGTCGTAGTATGAGTAAAAGAGAAATGACTTGCCTTACTTTGTTGGATTTTTCTAAAGCGTTCGATTCAATTAATCACCAAATTTTGTTTAATAAGCTTATTTCGAACTTTAATTTTTCTCTCTCTGCTGCTAAATTAATTTTAGACTATATTTCGGGTCGCTTTCAGGCAGTCTTTTTTGACGATTCGCTTTCTGACTTCTTACCTGTCTCTTCTGGCGTTCCTCAGGGGTCGGTTCTTGGTCCTTTACTATTCTCAATGTACATTAATGACGTTGCATGTTCGATTCGCCATTCATCTTTTCATATTTTTGCTGATGATGTACAAATTTATAGGAGTAGTCGCTTAGATAATGATTCCATTAACTCTAATATTTATCTTGTTAATGAAGATTTGGTAAGAATTTATAATTGGTCACTATCTAACCGGCTCGCTCTTAATGCTAATAAATCTCAGTCTATTATAATTTATAAAAAATCTATAGATACTTCCTCTTTCCCTGGAATTTTTCTCGGTGATTCTTTAATTCCATTCTCTAATACAGTTAGAAATTTAGGGTTAATTTTCAATAAAACTCTAACTTGGGGTGATCATTTGATTAAGGTTAGCAAAACGGTTTTTGGAATGCTTAGTTGTTTGTATAAAGTTGTTGGTTTTTCTGATAGTAATTTTAAAAAGCGTATGTTCCTCTCGCACCTTCTTCCACATTTTCTATTTGGGGATGTTGTTTTGTTTGGTATGCTTCAGGAGAGTATGAATGTTCTCCAAAGATGTTTCAATGCATGTACTCGTTTCGTTTTTAGTATTAGGAAATATGATCACATTTCGCCCTTTTTGAATTTGATTTTGGGTTGTAATTTAGTTGATTTTTATGAACTTCGCGTTTGTCTTTTTATTTTTAAGCTTCTCAGGACAAAGCAACCTCCCTATTTATTTAATAAGTTATTGTTCAGCAGGTCTTATTCTTCAAATTTACGTTTACTTCCCCCTGTAAACTTGTGTAGGTCTCTTAATACTTCGTTTTCTGTTAGAGGTATTTCTCTTTGGAACTCTATTCCATTAGATATTAAGAAATCGGCGTCGCTTAGATCTTTTAAAACGGGTTATTTAGCGTGGCGCGCTTGAATGACAATACATTTGTAAATATAATAATATTTTTATATTTATTTATATTGTTTTTGTATGTAGTTTGTAAGCATTCACTTCTTGCAGTATCCTCCGTAACAAATGAGCTTGAGCTCAACATGGAGGGTATTAGCATGGAGTGGATTTGTTTTTTGAAAAAATCTGAGGTTTTTATGCCTAATGGAAGTATTTTTTTTGTTGATGTTCATTTATTATGCTTCCATATGTGCTTTTCCTCTACTAAAATTGTTATGTCAATCTATTAATAAATAAATAAATAAATAAATAAATAAATAAATAAATAAATATAATTTGTGGTTGTTGTCTACGGTATTGGCCTTGGTTAATAGAGTTGTAGTAGGGGTTTGGTGCTTTTTGTATTCTGTTGAAACTCCTGTGGTATTGTTGATTGTTTGTCTGAGTTGTTTTTGTCATTCTTTGCACGTCCCATGTGTGGTTTTGTCGTTGGCAGTAGTTGCAGGTAATTGCAATTTTTGTGTAGTGGTTATTTTGTGGGGAGAAAGTTTGAGCTGGTAAAGGTGGTATTTGTCTGGTTGTGTTTTGTGTTGTTGGACTTCCTATCGATCTTGTCAACATCTTTTCTATTGCTTCCGTTTCAGTTATGATCTCATCGACATTTTTTGCTTTTATTGTTGCTATTTTTGGATGTACATTGTGGACTGACATTGTGTTTAGCTGTTTTGTGTATGCTTCGTCTATGTTGTTCAAGTTATATTTGGTTTTGTAGCCTGTTTTGCACTGTTCCAGTGCTTCAAATATTCGATAGCCATAATTTCTCATTGTTCCGCCGTATGTTTGTTTTATATTTGTGAATCTGCTTTCAAGCTCGACCAGTGAGTATGACCCTGCGTACGTATATTGTTGAGTATTTCCCGGAGGTCCGTATAACTGTTTATGCTTCTATGCAAGATTCTTATGTATGCATCGTCTGTTAGTCTTATTTTAATGAGTTTATTAAATCTGGTTCATTCTTTCTCTGTTTTCAGCGTCTCGTAGTCGTTATTCCAAGAAATCTAGTTAGATTGATTGTTCTGTTTTTGCTATTCTCGCCGTTAAATCCAGGTACGAATTTTGCGATGCTTTGCTGGATCACTGTTTGGTTCATCTTTCCTGTATTTGTTTGTGTGGTTTTAGTTTCTACTGTTTTTCGTTGTGGGATTTCTAGGTTCGTTTGAGTTTCTGTATTAGATTTACGTGTTTCTGCTTGTTAATCGATTTAGTTCTGAGAAATTGTTGAAATTTTTTATTAAAATAATGGTTCTGTTAGCCAAACTCATCGTGCGTTACGTCCATTTTACGGTTGTCATAATCGTCCATTAGAGCGGGTAATTAGGTTAACTATGTACCATTTTCGCACCACGTATACACTAAATGATAATACGCATCCAGTAAGACGTTAAACAGTGCGTATCGAACAAGCGATAGACGCTTAACAGCGTAGCATTGAGGAAGACCCAAATTAATCAATTCGACGTCGTTCTCAGCAACTGGTGATGTGTCCATCCACTTTATGGAAGATTTTATCTAAGGATATCGGTTTACGTACTTACAAAATTCAACTTGTGCAGGAATTAAAGCCATCCGACCATAGCATACGCCATCAGTTCGGCCAATGTACTGAATCACAAATTGATTTTGATGTTGATTTTCCAAACAAAATTTTTTCAGCGATTAAGCTCGCTAGTTGAATGGGTTCGTTAATCAACAAAATTATCGGATTTTGAGTGAAGATAATTCACAAGCCTTTGAGAAACACCATTACATCCAGAGAAAATCACTGTTTGGTGCGCTTTAAGGGCCGGCGGAATCATTGGTTCATATGTTTTCAAAAACGATGATGGGCGGAATGTTACAGTCAACGGTGAACGGAAGAGAGACATGATTTCTAACTTTTTGGTACCTCAATTGGCTGGCATAAATCTTACTGACATGTGGCTCCAACAGGACGGTGCCACATGCCACACAGCGCGCGATATAATTAATTTACTCAAAGAAATATTTGATGAAAGACTAATTTCACGTATTGGTCCTGTTAATTGGCCACCGAGAACGTGTGATCTAACTCCATTAGATTATTTTATTTGGGGTATGATAAGTCACTTGTCTGTGCCGATAAACGAGAGACGATTCAACTCTTGGAACGCAACATTCGGCGAGATATTAACGAGATACCGCCGCAATTGTTGCGAAGAATGATTGAAAATTGAACGCGCCAGCCGCGGCGGCCACATAGCCTAAATCATGTTCAAGCATTAATGGCATAAAATTATCTATCCAATAAACATAGTTTCACTGATATTCAAAATGTTTTTCTTTGTTCTACAACACCCTATAGATATGTACGCGAAGATAGAAAGTGAGCGTTTACGATATTCGCCACAATAAAGCCAAATTGCGTGCAGACGAATATATACATTTACGGGATGTAATTAAAAACAATGTCGATGGAAATTTAAATCCCAATGAAATGGGAAATATTTGTATTTTACCATCTTCATACATCGGAAATTCACAACATAGATTAAGACACGATGATTTCCGCCCGTGTATATGAGAGACTTGATTTGTTTACATGTAACCCGCAATGGGAAGAAATAAAAAAAATTACTATTACCAGGCCAAGTTTCAAGCGATCGTCATGAAATTACTCCAAGGCTTTTTAAACAAAAACACAGTGCCACTTGTATTCAATAGAGAGGCAAAACCGGGGGCTTCTTCACGCACATATTTTAATTTGGTCGGTTGAAAATATAAATATATTTCTGCGGAAATTCCAGATGAAGATGTTGATCGTGAATCATTTCACATTGTTGTACGACTAACATGATTCATGGCCCATGTAATGCCTGCGCGACATCAATTCGCCCTAAACAGAGTGCTGAATCCGGATTGAAAGTATTGCACTGAGCTCACATCAAAATATCATTTTGCAGGACCGCAATTGTAATTAATGCCTTCTTACATTCCCTAGTCGCCCTCGTTAGCTTAATAAGTAGAGTGCTTGCTCTTTTATTCGGGGGTTTCGGGTTAGACTCCTGGTGATCAGTCATGTTGCGACTTGGTGTTTTTAACGTATCATGTTATTTATATATGTTCGTCTATTTTCAGATTTTCAGCCATAGTAGTTATGGCTTTGTTCTTAATATTTGCATAGTAGGTGATTGACATACTGCGAGTTAAATCAATATTCATCTCAAGCAGTTCTTGCAAATCCAATCGTAATGTTAATTAATTTGGATTTTACGAGTTTATTTCAATATAAACCATATAAGCAACCAACAACCTCATTTTAAAAGAAGTATTTAATGATCAACCATTTTTTGTTTGGCAAGCAGTAGTTGTTGAGTGCCTCTGGTGCTGTTATTGAAGACATTTCAGGAAAAGCATTAAAACTGAGCTAATCTTAACGCTCGATTTTATTTGAGAAATTAAACTACATTTTTCAGTTTCCCAGGTTTCATCTACCACTGCAATCATTTAATTAAATGCGTTTGCCGCTGTAGACCATGGGCATTGCTCGTTTGTAACTAAACCTTTTTATTGCTTCAGGTTAAAGATCTTATCGTCATTTCAGCATTTATTATTGCTAATCTTGGAACTTGGGACTAGAAATAGCGGCGAAAAAAATTATTAAATCACTTTGAACACTCACTGCATAGTTCAAACTGCCATTGGCTTTATCTGAGCGGTGTACGTTGGAGTGCTTATTTTAATATAACCTCTTCCTTAAAATCGCTGCACAAACTTTAGTTTTATGCATTCATAATCAATTGGATATATGGCCTAAGGCCGTTAATTCCTTGTGTCTGAAAATTACTCGACTTTCGCAACTAAAAATTGGGATCGAGAAATCTCGTCTCGTAAAATTGTTTATATTTTTGAATTTCCCGAAAAATAACGATGCAAAAATATGAGGAATTTGTGTTTGTTTAGGGATTGCTGAAAAGACGAGAGATCGATCTTTTTATGTAGGAAATTCTGAAGTGCTATGAACGAAAATAATTAACCGCTTAAACACAAAAATTTGGCTAGAGCAGATCTTTTATAATGGAAGACCCTTTACCAAATATTAAACTACGTTAGTAGCTTTAACCACAAAATTGATTAAATATATTAGTCATAGAAGTTAGAGTTGTGGGACACGGCGGCCTCTAGATGAAACCCATTGGATTTGCGTTATTTAAATTCTTTTCTTCTACAGAGGTTGTCTCGAATCAAATTACAAGTGACATTTCGAGCATTTTCTCAAAAATACTAAAACTCACTCGAAAGTATCGAAGTACTTTTGATAAAGCCAAAGTATCGAAAAAAGTACAATAGTATCGACAACATCATCCCTGGTACTACAATAATTTAATGTGTAAATTATTACATAAATATTCATTAGTATCAATATTTTTAATAAATATCAATGCACTTTCCTATAACGTTGCATTAAAAGCGTAGTTCACTTGATATATGGATAAAGAAACACATATGCTAATAGCAGATCCATCTATGATTCAAAGGATGAAATATATTGTTAATAGGTCAGATAATCACAGTAGGTGGCATTACAAATTCGCAGGGACTTATGTATAGCTTATACGAATTTGATTTGATTTCTGGAAGCTCCAAACAATTATTACGTGGGCGGTGGGATAGTTTGTTTAGAATTTCGATGTACTGTTACTTAAAAAAATATTTTAGTATCGAAAATATTTATTTCGTTATGAAACGCTGGACGTGGCACATTTTGCTGAATTGATTGTGTGGTATGGAATCACTCAATTAGACTTTTAGCGGGTATGTTTTTACAGTTTTACAATAACTACAGGCAGTATTGGTATGCAAAGGAAATTAGGAAGAAAAAAAATTATTTTAGCCAACAATAAAAATTAGATGCAACTGTCAAAATTTCAATAGATGTAGTGGTACGAGTATGTAATGCTTCAAATATTTATCTACTAGAAAATAACTATTATTTTACTAATTTAAGTATTTTCATGCAGATGTCGCTAATTAATTACATTTGTAAACATAAAAAATTTCGCGTAATTAATAACATTATTTACGTGTAAATAATAGCGTAATTAATTTGCTCAACACTGAGGGTACTTCATAATATAGTAATTTTCTGATAATTGTGTGGTTGGCCAATTGAATACTAACCAGTTTTCCAGTGCTGCTGAAGGAGCAGACTGTTGCTGTATGATACATACTGGCATGCTAGGCGGAGTAATCTAATTTTCTTAAATTTTTATTATTATCTTTATGCTGTTCCCATGTGGTCACCCACATTTGTACTAACGCAAGCAACGCTTGCTTGTGAAAGGTGTAGTGGTTATCAAATATATATCTCTCTCTGTCACGCGCCAACAAATATGTACAAATCGTAATCAAAAATTTATATTTGAATTTATATTTGCTCTCGTGAATCCTCGAAACCAATCTATATTTTAGTGCATCCTTGTATAACACTTCTTTAGTGGGCAGATTTTAATCAGATCACAGGGTATTGTTTTTCATATGTACTCGTTGCAACAAAATTGTAAATTGTATTACTTTGTCGGGTAATCATTTGTATTAAAACCATTATCTGATATAACAATGTTACAAAATTATTATTGCATCTTCATGATGCGATACGTATATACGATTTGTACAAACCGCAAATCCTTGTATAAAAGCAGACTGTAAATACTCGTAGCACAAAACACAAAAAATTAATTTTCATTACAATTTAAGTTTTCTAAAGTATATCATAGACGATTGATTTCATGAATATAAATTACCTTTTGTCGGTTCAACGATTTCACATTACTTAGAAGTAATTTTACAAATACATAAATACAATTTAATATTTATTGTTCTCAAATTATTTAGGCAACAATTCACGCAACGATAAATTAAATTAGTTTTACTTTCTTTTACTTAGTAAAATAAAGTATTGCAATCAAGAAAATTTGTGACGTCGATAATTTTGAAAATTTACCATACCAGATGTTTACCATAACATAGAAAACTTATCACCGAAGTTCGAATATGGGTTTTCAAAAAGTTCTCTGTGTGTGTATGTATGTAATGCCGTGCCCGGACGGATTTCGGTCAACAGGTCTAAAACATTCCAAATTAAATTTGCAAACAAATGCACGTACGACCAAAATTCGGTATTTCTTCAGCATGATCGGGACAATATTTCATATTTAAGCTTTTCCATAAAATCGAAGATCATAATGAAATGAGGAGGACATTTGTGTACCAAAGCTATTTTGAAAAGTATATCATTTTCAGAAACACGAACGAATTAGAAAATTAAAAATTAAATTTTCAATAAGAGTTGTCCTAACTAGTAGGTTTTGTTGGGAATTACAATTTTTGAGCAATCAAGTCGGGGTTTACCAAAATTCTGCTAAGTTTTATTATTAATGTATTCGCAATTTATATTATTCGTGGTACAAATAAAATTGGGCATTGGCCACAACATTTCACCCCTTCATTTTTACTAACAATAATGTAATAGTTAGTATTAAATAAGATGGATGGTGACAAATACGACAAATCTCAAATTAGTAATATGGGGCCGGCACTATAGTACTACAAAAAACGCTAATTTTGGTAAATTTTTGCTCCACCTCACCTTTTCGTAAGGGATCGTCACAAAATTGAGTAGATGGAAAAATTAAAATGTAATACCTTAAAATCTAAGGCGTGTTGTTGAATGCAAATTGTCATATGTAATATTCTATCACAGTAACTGCGTATAATTTCGTGAAATCACATTTTATGAATCTCGCCCCCGCCCCCTTCCCCGTATTGCCACACGTCGTCACAACAGGCGATACCTCTTCTTCTCCACAAAAGCGTGACGTAGTTTATGTATGGCCCCTAACGCAATTAGTACACTGGAATGAGTCATTTATTATGTTAGCACCTAGCCTATTTTCTGAACATGAACATAATTTTCTGGAACGCCTTTTTAAAAATTTAATCATTTTTTGTTTTAACGTTTTTATTTCCTCTCACGATGAATCAATAAAAGTCGTACAAAATCTGAAAAACAATTTATTAAGCTAAAAATAAATAATAGGATTATTTTCTCGTTTTAGGGGTACAGCTAGTTGATGCGGATACATCCTTCGTAAGTTTAATTAAACTAATAAAAATCAAACTACTAATCCACGCAAGCAGAGGTAGCAGGATGTGTTGCGGCGGTCCCACGGGACGGAAATTGTTGGCGCGTTAGCGACTCTTTTCCTTTCTGCTGCAACCAGTCTGCTACCAAGGAAAATAATTCAAGGACATAGGTCGTATTTATGGTTATTATGATGCAAAAATGATACCTTAATGCTCCAGTTACACGACCTCGGTCGATTTTGGTCCATGGGTTGAGCTGATAGTTTTAATCAACCGTTACTGAATCTTAATCTCAAAACAATTTGCCCCTTCCAATATTTTATATTATTGCGGTTATGGATTCTGCCATTTGTGCACCTAAACATCCACGACATTTCCCTCTAAATGATTAAGGTGTGGGAATCAATGCCACAAGGAGCACAAGGTGGAACTTGATTGGCCTTGGCTATAGACAAAGGCTTACCCGTTTCAAGCCGTACTATGCGGGAATGTCTTTAAATGCACGTGAGAAATCAGCAACGAAAAACTTATTCACTGAGCCCAAGTACATTGTAAATATTTCTGCAGAAAAGCTGGTTCATTTGTTGATCATGATAAGGGGAAAGAAAACTCACAGTTCCGCCTACTAACCGAGATGTTATTCCATTTTCCAGTCACTAATTCCGAGATGTTGTTCTAATAGAAGTATCGTTTTTAAAGCAATGTATCACTTTTTGACGGACTTCTTATAAAATGAAGAGAAGAGTGAAGTGTATCTAATGTAGAAAAGTAGAAAAAGTAGGAATGGCAGAAGAAGTAGAAGTAGAAAAGTAGAAAAAGCGTATCTAATGTTGGTGTCGATAGAGCTAAAAAGTAAATTTATAAGTCAACTTTAGAGACCAAACAGGCTAAATGTACAGGAGAGTGCTAATATACTCAAAATAATGATATCGGATTAGATAATAATGTGTGGGAACACTAACGAATAAGATATAGATTCCTGAAATTAATGAATACGATTTTTTGGAAAACGATAACAATTTATTCGTTGGTCAACGTCTCATCGAATGTGTGACTAACGCTGCAAGCGATGGAGGTACTTAGGATTATGATGGAACAGTTGCATCATTTTAGGAGAGTCTGACGTTCATGTGAGGTTGGATCGCTTTGAGGTGATCAGATTTTTGATGAACCCACCTGTGGCCCTATATTCTGGTTTTCCGGTAGAAATTAGTGATGCTTTCCTAGCAGTTGGAAATTTTTTATTCCGCAAAGTGTATTCTAACGTTTGAGAATTTTTTTTATTGGGGAAAAACAGTTCCATTTCAGTTCCAGATTTGACGTTAATTTGTCCCCATTATTTTTTGGAGAAATTGTGTTCGTATAGATTTTTAATTTTTAAACATTATTTTTTGTATTAAATATATATTTAAAAATAAATTAAACTTGTAATAAGATAAATTTTTGTTCCCAAAACATTATTCCCTGTCTGCCAGAATATACATTTGGGAAATA
This sequence comes from Nephrotoma guestfalica, assembly GCA_963691935.1. Taxonomy (NCBI): domain Eukaryota; kingdom Metazoa; phylum Arthropoda; class Insecta; order Diptera; family Tipulidae; genus Nephrotoma; species Nephrotoma guestfalica. Next base: position 196,575,778 of record OY829913.1, on the reverse strand, counting down.
AATATTTGGCAATTAGTGCAATTTGTAGTGACAGCAAATTCCTCGGGAAAGCCAGAATAGGGCCACTGTTCCTATCTTTGGATTTTTGGGAAGCTTTTCGCATCTGGGTGGACAACGATCGGTGGGGAGTGACATTTTTTTGCTAAGAATTATTTCTACATATTTAACCTTCGGCTTGATTGAGCAATTATTTAAATAATTGGTGTTTTGCTTCGTTATTATCTTGGGTTTTGAATGTCTTGAAAACAGAAAAGTTGTGGACTAAGTAGACATCTCTGAACAACTCCCGCAATTACCAATTTGATGATTGAAACAATTTTCTATATCGAGATCGTTGGCTTGAAGCCTTATAAGTTTATAACACTCAAACAACTCTTGTAGTTCATTGCACTGTGCCAAATTTTAATTGTTCTGGTATATAAGCTTCGATTATAGAGGCAGTAAGCCGTTAAGAATCGAAACTTCGGTTTAGTTGTGGTGGTTTTCAAATATCAGTGATTCGAGCATCGAGTGATGTGCCAATAAAACTGACAGCTTCGTATTTAAAGATTGGTCAAAATTAGGAACTGGTATACAGCTTGACTCTAGGAAAAGAGCTGCTCGTAATGTAGAAGCATTAGGCATTTTATATAGCACAAATAATTTCTGGTACTAGCTTGAAAGCCAAACACCGGACCCTAGCCACTCCACCAATAACTACATTAGAGATGAATGAAGTAAAATGGTGTACTTACATTAGAGAGGAAGGTAATTCGATATATCTTTAGTCCAATTTAATTTGAGCAAAACGAATATTAGATTCGCTTGAAACACAAGACTTAATGACTCCTTCGACACAGCGATATCGAGTTAGATGGTTAGGTCACGTTGAAGGTTTTCACAACCACGCGATTCACAAACAAAATGTTTCAATAATCAGCCAGAACATGATGTAGGCCAACACCCACTACGCGTTGCTGCTTCTTGGATGATACTTTAGCAAAATTTATTTAACGCGAACGGGGCTTAATCTATATTATTGGGGGTGAATGGTATTGATGAGTATGACATTTGTATTCTGGGTAACATATTTGTAAAATCATTAAATAGATAAATTACAACACGGAATATAATTGCTTTAGTGTCCCATGAAAGTAAACTCATTCGGAATTGTAAAAGTCTTTTCGAACTTTTAATTTTAGAGATCGATTTTTGTCGATTGTTCTTCTCTACTATGATTTTGGGGAATAATGGCTGGAAAGTTTAAAATATAAACATTTTTGTAAGCCAAACAGTGAGTTTCGGAATTTGATTCTGAATCATCGTCGGTATGACTTGAGGATGTCGACTGAATATATTGTTGTTATTGTTGATTGTGTTCTAAGCCGATTTTGTACGCTACTTTAAACATCAATTCCATCAAATTCAGATTTTTGTTTAACAATTCAGTTAATTGAGCTGTTAATGGTCACTGTTTTGTAAATTTTAATATTTCAAGTCTTCTGAGGAATATTAGATACTGCCACGGATTTCAATATAATACTCTTCAGTTACATGCATAAACTCTGATAATCATTTGAGCCTACAAGATTATGGAAAATAACTTTTACTTTTTAATCTTTCGACATAACAAAGCTATTGTTTGTGTTCATCGAGTGGCTTTTCGCGTTCGATTTCGAATTTGAAGCTAGAATTTCAAACCCAAGTGCGATTTTTACTCTAAAAGCGTGGCTTTTCTATATTTTATTGTTAAATTCAATGCAATGCACTGATCTGGAATATATTGGTTGTGAACTAATGGCACAGAGCCATTTAGTAAATATTACTACGGCGTATGACTATCTCCAATTTTTACTTTATTTTATGTAGTAAAATTAGTGTGTAAAATAATTCAAGTTATTCCAAATCATACTCAAATTTTTAATTCGCATCACCATCAGGTTTTATCATAACAAACCCTAACGACACATATTGTAGTACATATATAGTATTGCTAGACAAATGGGTAATTTGTGGCTCTTACCAGACAAATTAATTTTTTTGTTGTTTTGTTGTTTCTTTTCGAAAATTTTGAAAAATTATTCAAACTAAACTAAACTGTCAAAAATGAAATTTTGAAATGAATAGTGCAATTTTCACGTGCAACAAATAAAATACAGAAAGGTAAAAAACTGCCAGCTCCACTTTCCTGCTAATTTAATTTAAATCTAATTATTCTGTCAGCTTAGACCTCGCCTATACACTTTCGGCATTTAATCATATTCGTTTAATCATTTAATTAGGTTAGTGGGTTTTGTGGCGTTGTTGCCAGCAATCATATACTGGATCATTTATACACCGCTACGTACTCATACCGTTTTTTAACTAGTGCAGCAGTACTCAACCTGGAACTTTTGTCAGGGTCTGATACCGACTCGATCGAAAATTTGATTAACCGATGCCTTCCTTATTGGTACAAGCATAACAATCATAAAGTTCTAAATTTTAGCATAAGTGTGTTAAATTTTTTAAAATCATTCTAAAGGCATACATACCAGAGACATTCACTTTTCCAAGTGCACTAACTGCCCGAGCATAATAACACATATTAAGTAAATATGTCACTGATAATGTCCAAAATTCATAAATGTGCGAATAAAAATCGGAAACATTTTTTTACTGATCATAAATCTTTGAAACAAGGGTCCTATATGCACGAAATCATTCACCCTTTACCCAATAGTCTATTTAGAATGGCTTAGCTACCTGGTCAAGAGGAATTGTATTGGTTTACGGCTGCCCTAGCTGTCACTAGCACGCGGAAATTTGCTACGCCTCCTTGCCCCTACTTAATCCTTCCAAGATGAATGAACAATACTATATGGGTATATTTACATTCAAGTGAAGGGATTAGTAAACATGTCGGTAGCATATACAAGTGATTTTTAATCGTGACTAGCAATTTTCGTTTTGTGGAAAGAATTTTATTCATTCTTCTACATCAATATTATCCCTTTTAAAATAATCCTTATTAAATAGTATACACTTTGTCACCGTTTTTTCTAATCCCCGAAACAATATAGAACTCGATTTTGTGAAAGCTTATAACACTCTCAGCGGTGCGATTTAGCGCGTGCGGGGCACAGGTATTATACCTGAAACATCCGTAAAAATGTTATGGCAGCCAATTGATACTCCGACATCATCAGCGACTTCTCTGAATATGATTCGGCGATCGTTTATAAAGGTTTCTGTAAATTTTTCCACGTTTTCATCGGTTGTTAATGTGCTGGAGTATCCATTGCGCTTGTACTCAAAGCATAACTAACATTTTTAAAACATGACCGATATTTTTTCATTCTAACTTGTACCAAAATTTAATACAACTTCTCTGATCCAGTTGTTATACAAATAAATAAGTACCAATCATATCTAAACAGGTTTACCCTTTTTCACAGTTGACACTTGATTAAATATTCAATAAGGTCTATACTGCAGACTATTTCAACGCGCCAAATTACTAAATTCCGGATACATTTTGAACACACCTCAAACACATAAATCTGCTTCATTGCCATATAAAAACTGGTTTCAAATGTTTTAGATATGAGGAAAGAATGCAGCTTTCCATCTTGAAATAAACAATTAACAAAGAAAACATAGAATTTTGCCGATTGTCAACAGAAACAATAATTTTCGACATTGTCTACATTCTCTACATTGACGACGCCATTTTATACCGTCTACATAGATTGTCCTTGCACGATTAGAATATTAATTAACTACGCGGTATAGACAATACACTAAAATTTTCCCACAAATTTGGGATCCCGAATATTTTTGACTGAAATCGGGTCTCTTCTGGCTTCATAGGAGCTTTTTCGTTGTTTGCAAATATTTTGGAAAACTAGAAGATTCCAAATTAATTTCGCAACAATATCGGAACAGACTAACTTTCCAAAATTTAAGCCTCTCTACAGCCCAGGCCGAGTGATTGGTCGGAATAAAACTTTACATTTAATCATTTACCATCTATAAGTGATGTTCTCAGTGATGTTTGGCCGACATCAGTCTATCGGAAATGACAGCTTGAGTAGGAGCTTAGTCGCTTTTGCTAATATTTTGAAAAGTACATTACTTACGACAAAAAACAATGAGAATAACTAAAAATATTTTAATTAATTTTAAAATAATGCCGCTGTCCAGATGAGTTTTACAAATTTTAACCGTAAATGACGATTTTTGACAAACAACTCTTTTCAACAAAAATTCGGTCCCCAATGACTTTTGATCGACATCGGAAATGGCAAATAAGCTTTTTCGGTTTTTTCAAATATTTTGGAAGTATATAGAATTGACGAAAGAATCATTAGAAACAATAAATTTAAACAATAAGATAAGACAGTTTTACCAAGTTCCGGTAAGATGAATTTTTCGCTTAAGAAATGAAGTGTGGTGTTTTCGAAATCTTTGTATACATTCGTGAAAAAGGAAGCTGGGAGTTGGCCGCAACATAATTACCGCCCTATTTCTTACTACGTAAACGAAAGTAAAAACGTATTTAGTAGAAACTTCATATTTTACAATCCAATCTAAGTCAGTTACAATCCAATCTAAGTCTGGAATCCATAGACTACAAATTACGAGGCCAAACTCGTATTTAATTTATAAAATTTAGAAAAATTAATTATATTGGTTTTAATTATTTTTTTGACATAAAATACTCCTTACGACATTTTTTATAAATATTAATGTTACGGGGCAAGTGGGCCAATATCCACATGTAAAATCGTATGTGAAGTAGTGGAAAATTACAGGCAATGCAAGAAAAAATTCGTTCCGCGCTGGGAATTTCATTGAATTTTATATAAATTTCGTCCCGCTCGATAAATCTAAAATTATTTCGCCCAAACTAAAAATGTCTCGGATCAGAGCTACATGATTTTGAAATTTATACGCTAGTGGCTAATTTTAAGCTGAATTAGAAGAATCTCGTTTCTTTGCAAGTCCCCGAAAATGAACTCTGGGCTTGGAATTTCATTGATTTTTATATAAATTGTCGTCCCGCTCGGTAAAACTAAAATTATTTCGCTGAAACTAAAAATGTTTCGAATCAGAGCTACGTGAGTTTGAAATGTATACGCTAGTACCTAATTTTAAGCTGAATTGAAAGAAACTCGTTCTATGACTAGTTCACGAAAGGGAACTCTGGGCTGGGAATTTCATTGATTTTTATATGAATTGTCGTCCCGCTCGATAAATCTAAAATTATTTCGCCCAAACTAAAGATGTCTCGAATTAGGGCTACATGAGTTTGAAATGTATACGCTAGTAGCTAATTTTAAGCTGAATTGGAAGAAACTCGTTCTGTGGCTAGTTCCCGAAAGTGAACTCTGGGCTGGTAATTTCATTGATTTTTATATGAATTGTCGTCCCGCTCGATAGATCTAAAATTATTTCACCAAAACTAGAAATGTCTCGGATCAGGATTACATGAGTTTGTAATTTATACGCTTCTAGCTAACTTTTAGGTTAATTAGAAGAAAAACCTGCCTTGGAAAGTTCTTGAAAATGAACTCTGGGCTGAGAATTTCATTTTGGCCCTGATCCGAGACATTTTTAGTTCTGGCAAAATTATTTTAGCTTTATCGGGAGGGACGACAATCTTTATAAAAATCAATGAAATTCTCAGCCCAGAGTTCATTTTCGGGAACTTACCACGGAACTTAGATTTTAATTTTATTAATTATATGAAAATCAATTCGAATATAATAAATTTGATAATTTTTCGTTTTTCATTAATATTGAAAACAATTCTGGGCTGGGCTAACTTCACACAAGAGCAAATTGGTTATGATATGTTAGTGTTGCATGATTAAAAATTTTTATTTTCTGTTGTGACATATAATGTAAGAATTTACGAATCAGCTACCCCAGACATACTAAAATTCATCGTGGAAAATCAATCCAACGATTATTTTTCCCACCACTTTAATCAATGTTCGTATGGTTTACTAGAAAAATATTGTTAAGCAGATATTCTACGAATCTTTTTCGTGCGGCTTGTTGAATTCCTCACCTATCAAAATGCTTCTTAACAAAGACGATTCTTATGTTTTGGCTTCAGTTATATGCAAAGAGTGAAGATCAAAATTGTTTACGATTTTGTATTCCGTAAAAAATTTAACGATCATATTCTCGTAAATAATATAAATGATAATTTGATTTAATTAATTAATTATCTCACCATTTTTTATTAGATGTTTACGTTACCGAATAGATTTGATTCGAAAATAATTAATTGGATTATCTGGAAAATTATGCAGATTAGAATCATTTCTAGTGATGCCGCGCGCATCTAACCTCTTCCCTTTCAATATTTGTCGTCACCTATTATATGTTAGTCGCCACGAGTGATAACATATTTGGTCTAATAAAAACCAAACTTCGTAAATAAGCGTCTTTTTAAATCCCATTTATAATAATATAATAAATTTAATAATAACTAAAAGCTTTTAAGATATGAAAAGACATTATTTTAAAATGTTAATGAGTAAATCAAGAGATTAAATTTTTTCAAAATTTATTAACGTTCCATGTGAATTTAAAATGACAAAAAATAAAACGTCCATAAATTAATAAATAATCGCCTTTAAAACATTGAATTTATAATATTTAAAACCCATTTTAATATAGTTCAGTGCGTAATGATAAATTTGCGCTATTTTAGGAACCACGACTTCATAGTATACAAGATTATGTAATTAGTAGATACACCAAAAAGATAAAATAAATTAAGTTTCTAGACATCCAATTTTAGGAATTAGACAAAATCTATTCCAAATTCACAAAAACCATTAACCACAATTTTTTAAGACGATTTAATCTGTTCGTTAATAAAATGTTGTATAATTTGTTGATTAAAATGTCTACTGGTCCGGGGGATTTACGCGACAGTGATGGTTAGTTATGTAATTATGCATATCAATCAAATGACTTAATCTTTTTTGAATCGCTTCAATTTTAATTGATCATGTTACTGGCACGCTTTTTAGAATTTTAAAATCTCTAACGATATTTTTTTTCAAATTGTGATATCCTTGACTTTATATTCCACACACACATACAAATATCTTTAAAGAGTCTATTAATAAACATAAACATCCATATTGATTAAAAGCCTATAAATAATAATTAAATAGGCGATTTCAAAACAAGAAAAGTCACAATTTAATGCGGATTTAAAAAAAACAATAAAATCTTAAATAACTTTATGTCGTTTAAACTAAGTCGAAAATTAAAAATTATAAAAATCTTTGAGAACCACAAAATGCTGAACAGTTAAATTACGTAAAGCACATCGTCACGAGCTTATAACAATTAAAAACGAGAATTAAGTTTATTTTTACGATATTTTAATATTCGGTACTAAATGATAAATTTTTGTATTACTCGAATTAAATTCAAAATAAATCGTTAACACAAATTTGAAACTTTCACAATACTCTCGAATACAAAAGTTATCAATATGAATTAACTTTTGATCTGGATGACGTCGGTCCGGTACACAGTAAAATTTTTTTTAGTGAAATTTAAACCTTTTTAACAGTGAGCAATATTGGCTACCCTTTTCATGTAATATTACTTGCGATTTGAAATTACTCTTGGTATATTAAAATTAAATTTATGGTTATGTAAATTTACATTCAAGTTTTAACTGGGGGTCTATTATGAAATTTTCGACATCGCAAATTTTCGATGCTGTCGACCAGTTCAACAACGTCGAATATAGCTATTATGAGATATTTGACAACACCGAAAATAACCTCAATTACAAATAACATTGGAACGCCATTTTGTTTAAGTTGTCAAAGTGAAAATAAAATTTTAAGTGAATTTTGGTTTTGTCATTAGAGTGTTTCTATAAATAAAATTTTAAAAAAGTCTATATAAATATTTTTGTGCTGAAATGGAAGCGAGTGTGGCTTTTTTGGGCATAGTAGTGAAGATGATTCGGACGATGCAATAACACCGGCGCATCTGCAAAGAAAACGACTAAAGGATAGTTCAAATGTTCTTGATATGCCAGGTAAAAGGTAATGTGTAATTGTTCGCATCTTTGTGTATTTATCAGAAAACTAACTGCTTTCAGGTTCATAATATTATTTCGAGTCACCAAAAATGTATTTACGGATATCCTAAATGAAATTGAACCTCATTTTACAATTAGGCGAAACCGATATTAAAACTTGCAGCCATATTACGGTTTTTGGGGGAAGGGTCGTACCAACAAGGAATGGGACTAGATTACCTAATTGGTATGAAACACTCCACCGAATCGAAAGTAATGACAGAGACACTAAATATTTTGGAATCAACTATGTGCGGTAAATATATTATTTTTTTAATAAAACATTGTTTCCTGATGGCACACACATTAATAACGGGTGTCCGCCGGGAAGGTATACTACTTTGTTTTGCCGCCATTTAGGCGAATATTAGTATTGACAGTTCATACTAGACAGTCTTGAAGTAGACACGTGGCAAATTCTTCCACAAGACCATTTACGCCGCCGTACATATGCCAATAGGATGTTACAGCTCGCCCATGACAACCCCGATTTTCATGAAAAAATCATAATGAGTGACGAGGCACATTTTCATTTAAATGGATATGTGAATAAACAGAATAGTCGGTTCTGAGCAATGGAAAACCCTCACATTATTCATCAGTCACCTTTACATCCATTAAAAGTGACAGTCTGGTGTGCAATTTGGTCAGGAGGAATCATTGGACCTTACTTCTTTGAAAATGAAAACGGCGTAACGGTAACTGTGAATGGGGAGCGATATCGTGATATGATTGAAAACTTTTTAACGCCACAACTGCATAGCATGGGCTTGATTAACATGTGGTATGAACAAGATGGTGCCACATCGCATACAGCCAGGATTACAATGGAATTACTGCGAGAACTCTTTCCACAACAAGTTATTTCAAAAATGGTGATGTTGATTGGCCTCCACGGTCGCCTGATTTGACTGCTCCGGACTTTTTTTTGTGGGGATATCTAAAAAGCAAGTCTTATGCAAACAAACCAGAAACGCGTGAAATGAGTGAGAATGTAATGAAAAATTTGCTCAAAAGGGCTCGCATTTGTGAGGCTAACAGAGGCGGACATTTATCTGATATTGTATTCCATACATAATTGCCGACATTAAATAAAACATTTATCAATATAAGATCCATTCTGTTTCATTTAATCAAAAATCATAAACAAACAAAGTAGTATACCTTCCCGGCGGACACCCTGTATTATACGACCAGAAAAAAACTAACATCATTTTTTAACAGAACAGTGCTTTATTTTGTAAATAAAGTTAAAGTAGCAGGCTTGCTAATAATTAAACCAACACGAACCAAGCAGCCAACCAAGCGTACCCCCGAAAATGTTGATGCTATAGCCGAGAATGTGCGTGAGTCGCCGGGAACGTCAACTCGTCATCGTGCTCAAGAATTGAACATTTCACGCACAACATTGCGACGAATTCTGCATAAAGACCTTGGTATTGAATTGAAGCAAAGAGACCATCCATTGCGTTTTCGGTTCGCTGAGTGGGTTTGCGATCGACTTGAAGAAGATGATTTTGCCAAAAAAATCATCCTTTCGGATGAGGCGCATTTCCATCTTGGCGGCTATGTAAACAAGCAGAATTGTCGCATTTGGGGCACGGAGAACCCGCACGTGATCGTAGAGAAGCCGATGCATCCTCAACGAGTGACTGTTTGGTGCGGATTTTGGTCCGGTGGCATCATTGGGCCATTTTTCTTGAGTAAGGAGCCGCCGTTACTGTCAATGGTGAGCGCTACTGCGCCATGATAAACAATTGTTTGTTCTCGGCACTTCAAGAAAAGGACATAGGCAACATTTGGTTTCAACAAGACGGCGCTCCGTGCCACACAGCACACGTTTCAATTGATCTTTTGAACACTGTCTTCGAAGATCGAATTATCAGCCGAAATGTTGATGTGATTTGGCCGCCTCGGTGCTGTGATTTGACGCCGTTGGACTATTATCTTTGGGGTGCCGTCAAAGATAAGTGTTACGCCGATAAACCAGCAACGATCGACGCTCTCAAGAACAATATTCGCATTGCCATTGAAGACATAATGCCGCATACCATCGAAAATGTGCTCAAAAATTAGACCGACCGTATGGGGTACGTCGAGGCCAGCAGAGGCAGTTATATGAATGAAATAGTATTCCATAATTAATCGGAAGGATTGTTCTTTACAATGAAAAAATATTGAGAACTTTTTGTTTTATTGCATTTTAAAAAAAAAAATATTTGGCCCACCGTATACATAATGGAAAAGCAATTTATTTAAAATAGAGTCAAATACTGCTCACATGATTAAATATTGCAATGTAATGAAGCACTAAAATTTTCTGTAAGTTCGAGCTCTCTACTGTTTTCTTCTTGGCTTTCTATTTAAATAAAATAGCTGTAAAAGACATTTTTTAAGAAAAAGAAGTAATGCTTACACTGTTTTTTCTATATTCCAAGAAGGTCAATTAATATACTTCTCTTATTCACATTTTGTGTATGTGCTACAGTTAAAATTGAGTGGCAAATCTCTGTACGGAAAACTTTTATCAATCGAAAAATATTCCGCACCCAAACCCATAAAATAATGAAAATTTGTGGACTCCGTTCTCATTCACAAGCGTTTTTGCAAATGTCTTAAAAGATTATGATAAAATTGGCTTCCTGAAATTGGAAATGTGATTCCAGTTAACTTATGACTTGATCAATCCAGAGAGTTTGTAGTTTGTCTTTGTAGTTGTTAAATACCGAAAAATATGTATACTGTGTCACACTGTGACAAGGTTCTGAACACGATTTTAACAATTTTACAACCAAAAGCTCTTTACCAGGTACTATTCTAAACCCTCGAGCTCGGTAAGCAGCGACCTGTCTTCAACAATAGACGGAGTGAAGGTAACCAACATGAAGATATTTGATCTGGTAGGTCTGTTTTCAATTCGTGTGGAACTCCAAATTTATATGAATTAAAATGTATTTTAGCAATTCAGTTTTACATTCCATTCCCATTCAAAATCGATAATTTTATCGGTAAAAGTCCCCGGTTCGGACTATTTTTGTCACAGTACATTCCAAGTTCCACCAAAAACTAATTCAAAATCACATTTTCTTCTTATATTCTGGCATTTCAGAACTTTCTAAACAACCTTTTATAGAATCTTATTTTCATTTTACAAACCACCTTCGTCATGATCGGCTATGAAAAGGCGTAGATCCAAAACGCTACACGAACTAAAAAATCTTAAATTTTTCACACAACCTATCAAGAGAAATATGATACAAAATTCAGACCAAAAGTACCAATTCATTCGGCATATGTTCGTTGAATTGTCGTTTTCGATGAATTGTCGTTTTCGGGAAACTGTCGTTTTCGGAAAACTGTCGTTTTTGGTGAATTGCCGTTTAGGTAAATTGCCAATTTAAGTAAATTGTCTAGTAACAAATCCCTGGAAGCGACAATGCACCGAAAATTCGCCAAAAATAGCAATTCGCCGAAAACGACAGTTTACCGAAAATAAGAATTCACGTAAAATAAACTTCACCAAAAACAACAATTCACCGAAAATAAAAATTCCCAGAAATGGACAATTCATCGAAACGAATTTAGTCTTAACGAATTTAATTATATTGGTTGGGCCATTTAAAAGTTAGTTTTTAAAAATGAGTTTACATTTTTATTTTGTGAAAAAAATTTTTAAATTGTGTAGGTTGAAGTATAAGATTTAAGAATGAGTAACAATTTCGATCGTGTGGCTCCCTCTGCTAACCTTACAAGCCGGATTGGCTTCAATGGCGGTGAGTCAAGTTTTTAAAAACTTTTTCGATGATTTCGGCACCTATTTCGCAAATAACTGTCGTAATGTTATGTTTTCAAGCTGGAATTGTTTTTGGATTATACGAGTAACATCTATCTTTAACGAAACCGTGCAGAAAAATTCTATAACGTCGCCAAATTACAGATCCACAGAGGCCAATTGATATCTCCAAAACGGCTGATGATTTGGTTGTCAAATTTGGCACGTAAGAGATCGATTTTCGATCGGTTTGTATGGCATGTTGTGCCATTTTGTTTAAACTAAAGATTATTCACATTCTTAGCGTCGAATTCAGGCCATAAAAAGTTGGCCAGCTTCAATATAATATATTCACCAAACAGTCACTCTTGGTGGATGCATTGGCTTCTCTACGATTACTTGTGGCTGTTCCGAACAAATCCGGCAGTTCAGCTTGTTTGCATAGCTCTCGAGATGGAAATGCATCTCGTCTGAAAAGATGATTTTTCGACCAAAATCGACATCATTTTGAAGACGCGGAGAACTGATATCGAAGCGTATGGTCATTTGCTATCAACTTCTGAGTCATTTGTGACTCAGAAGTTGATAGCAAATGACCGTGTAGGCAACTAATCCGAGGTCTGTGTGCAGAATTCTCCTTATTCCGGTGTGTCTAATGGCCAGTAGCTGCGATCGGTGTCGAGTTGAGGTCGATGGATTCTGTCCTACATTATAGACCACAACCGCGATATTCTCGGGCATGCGCGCTTTCTGAGCTCGGGAATCACTTCGGTCATCCAATAGCAATGAGCCTTTCTCATGAACTTTCATTACCAATTTCACTACAACAGTTTCGCTTGGCGCTCTTTCACTAGCCCAATTTCTTATCAAAATTCGCACGGTTTCGGCTACACAACACTGACTTTGAAAATAAGTTTTAAATATTTCGAAATGCTCCCCAAGCGAAAACATGATTGTTCCGTGACGCAGAGTATCAGACTGACGAGTTTTCAAATCTTCAAGCAAATCACATTTATTCAAATACATTAACTATTAACTTAGTATGAACTTCTATTCGGTTGAATTCTTAAATATACAGAGTACTACCTACTGGAGTGGCAGTATTTTTGATTACTAAAAGGTGATTTTACTAATTTGGCCTGAGCTATCTACTACAAAAGTGAATGATTTTCCCCTCTCAAACTAGGTTTTCATAACGCCCAATTTTTAACATCTTATTGATAATCTTAAAAATGGACCCTGAAATATTTGAACTTAAGTACATACTCGTAACACCCCGCGTATTTTCGTATTAATGCTTATGGTTGAAATGTATTTCGTCTCGTGTATGTTGATTGATGTGGAAATGGTTCAATCATGCATTGATCGTGCATTGATAGTTTTATTCATTGGGGTTGGTTTTGATCCAAAAACCATTTTGTGTTACTGTGTGTGGTGGTTAGTTCTATTTTATTTATACTTGAAGTTGATTTGTGAAGTGTGATTTCAATGAGAGGATAGCTGTGCATTTATGTTAGTATGCATGAATGTCACCATAAAATTCTCCGATCACAGAGTTTATCAGATATAAAAGTATATGCCTAATTACTGCTCTGGCCATCAGCATTAAGCACACAAATGCACAGTACCGTACAGTGGGGATAAGGGGCCTCCTCAGTTGAATAAATATTCGCTTCTGTTAGATTGGGTATCGGAATTATTCTCATATGTCACCATACATTTTTCCGTTCACGGAGTTTGGCGGATAAAACGGTATATGCCTGACCAATGTAATGACCATCAGCATTAAGCAAACAGATTAGGCATCAGAATTTTGCTCATATGTCACCATAAATTTCTCCGTTCACAGAGTTTGGCAGATATAACTGTATATGCTCAATCGATTCACTGATCATCAACATTAAGCACCCAAATAGATTAGGTATCGGAATTATGCTCATATGTAACCATATATTTTTCCGTTCTCGGAATTTGGCAGATATAACGATATATGCCTAATTAATGCACTGACCATCAGCATTAAGCAAACAAATGCTCATTACCTTACAGTGGGGATAAGGGGCCTCCCCAGCTGATTTAATACAATGCTCAAATATACTGAGAAGAAATGTAAATTAATTTTTATTTTTATAACTCTTGATGAACGACATATTATTTTATTTAAATCACTATATGATATTTTATAATTTTGTAGAATCTCTTAAGATTTTTTTTGTTGTACTATCACGTGTAAACAATACTTCATTATTAAGCTTGGCTTGTTATTTAAAGGGATAATTAGGATGAGTAATAAAATATTTAGTGCTACCAACGTTAAATGATTGTAACTTAAGCAAGTGACATCTATCAGTGGGCATTTGTAATGTTTAGTTACATAAATGTTGGTAGATGGCATGAATAATAAACATTTAAGTTATTTAGAATTACATATGTACATACTGGATGGTGGATTTTATTTTTTGGTAATTGTATTATATTTTAATTATATTATATATATTTCCAACTTTAATTTGGAATCCCAATAGGGGCAGGATGCAAGGAAATGTTCATCAACAGATTACGATCTGTGATGAAATGGAACACATCTATGACCCCCTGTCGGAGTGCAAAACTCATGGGCCGACCCATCTTCCATGCCAAAATAACAGCCTATATGCTAATTAATTAACACTTATCTCCATTGTCCGGGACACTTGTCCAGTATTTGGTTTACAGTCCAATCAATCAATCAATTAAGTACATAACACCCCGCGTATAAGTTTGATTTAAAAAAAAAAATTATTGGTTAATAAAGTGGATATTGCTTTTGCTGAATATTATGTCTTAGCATAATTTTCTGTTTTACCATTTTATAAGTAGTTTATTTTATATTGTCAATTTCTTAGACACCAATGAAATAAACTGTAAACTAAAATTTCTAGGTTGTGAACAAACAAAAACATTTCGAGTACAAAGTGTATCTTAACATACTTTAGTGTTAGATGTACCATGTTTTTATTTTCTATAGCAGTTATTGTTATTATTTTACATGAAAATAAAAAACCAATTCATCTTAAGATGATCCTATGCTTTGAACACATATAAAATAAGAAGGGAAGCACAAACTCCTAAGATAAATTTATCTTATTCGTATTATTTATCTCAAACGTATATACTTTGAAAAATTATGACAGTTATAAAATTATTAATTCTGTAATATTCATCATATTCTACAATCTCGTATATTTTTATTTTGCCCGCGTTTTTTTTATTAAAGGAAAATTTATGTGATTCAACCCTTGGAAAAATTATATTTGATTCGTTTTGCCTGGTGGTGGTGGTATGTTTACTTGTACACTCCGTTTCACGTATTTAAGGAATCTGTTGTAACGCTACTAGGAAAGTTCAAGAATATAGAAAAACGAATCTAGTGACTTGGTTTTTAAGACCAAAGGTTGTTTGTCGAGTGTGAATTGACATAGTTATATTTTCCGATGAAAAATACTTTTATAAAATGCCCAGTAAATGCGGCAGGTGTTTAATGATTTGAACGTTATTTTATTTTAATACATTATGACCACCATCATACGACCGTCTTTAAATTTCCGGTACTTTTCAATGAATAGCTATAAATAATATGTGTCCTTAAATAATTGAAACGGGGTGTTTTTATGCATGCTAACAGTTTTGTTAAAATTTTTATATTTACAGCTTTTATGAGTGGATTTATGAATTCAATCTCATTCTTCGGAGTATAAATTTCATGAGAATTTTTAAGTATACATAATTAATTTGAAACAATACTTCTTGACTATTAATATCTTATACGAGACTCACTTCTATTGCATCTCGGCAGATTTAGTCAGAATTCTTTCTTAATTACGAATCTACTAAAACGTAAATTATACAAAGAGCATTCTAAAACCATTTTCTACAATTGTATCAAGCTGTTTAGTGATTTACCGTCAGTTTATCGTGGAATCAATTTATCGTATAACAACTTATCGTAGAACAGTATATAGTGAGGACAGTTTATCGTATATCACAATTAATTTCTTGGATTTGAAGTATCTTATAACATAAAACTTTTTGCATAATGTATTTCGTATTAGAATTCGGACATTCCTTAACTATCATGATGAAATTGGGTATGTTGGATGACAATGGGATTCTTTAATGATTTTTAGAAGAAATTCTGAAATATAGCCACCTGGGAAGGAACTTGGCCATTTCTTAACCGATTATGATGAGATTAGGCATGTTGGATGGAAATCTGATTCTCAAATGATTTTTTAAAGAAGTTCTGGATAATGGCTACCTGGGACGGGACTCAGTAACTTCTTAACCGATATTGATAATATTTTGTACGTTGGATGGAATGGGATTTTTAAATGTTTTTTGGAAGAAGTTCTTAAATCTGGGACAGACTGGTCATAGATGTTAAGGTATCCAGTCTTACCAGAAACTTGGTTACATCATGAGCCCAAGATAGACGCCTGCTTACGTCGCCCCTAACCTGGAAAGCAGAAGCTGATGAGGTATTGGTATTGCGACATCAATAACTTGACCTGACATGTAGTGTCAATAACCAGAAGCAGAATTTTCTTGAATCGTCAATAGACCACCTTTTTATTTAGAGTTACCTAGCGAGCGTAATCAAGGAATTTTCGCCCTCATATTACCTTTAAATATAATTTAAATAGATTGACGATATAGAATTGAAAATCTTAAAATTTTACAAAAATAAAGAATTTTTGAAGTGCAATGCGATTGCTATCAAACATTCTCATTTTTAATAAAGTACGAAAACTTCGTAACGAATAAAAAGTTTTGTTTTTTTTAACAGAATACTAAAAAGTTAAGTGAATTATGAATTAAAGATGGATATTCTAAAATGAAACAATCGAAATGGAAAGAAGAAGTATTTAAATAAAAATTTGATATTTTGGCACTACAGCAAAAATTGGCAATAGCTTCGTCGATTACAACCGGAAACACACGGAACGCAATTTATGGAAGCAATAACGAACGAGCCCGAATTTGGAGTTGGGTTACTCATCACTCACATCATTAATTCGTAATTAACTTGATACCTATTAGCCATCATATTTTCGTACTCAGGCTTCTTGGGCGTCACTTTGATGTTTCGTTTGTCAAAGTTCAAGTCTAAAGTGAAGATATACTCGATTAAACCAAGCATGCTTTCTACAAACAACATCATGGAATCGTAAACAAAATACTACATTACGGCGTCAAAATATTACTGAACGATTTAAATGTTCAAAGCAGATGATATTACGAGGTGTATCGTGGCGGCACCATCAGTTCGAACTCCGCTCGTCCTGTTTTTGAACAACAAAGGGACATGAACAATTCTTCTAGTTATGTTCTACAATCCGTTGGTTGCAGGCACGTATTTCCTATATAAACGTATTCACGCACTGTGCCAAGTAGTTGCGAGAAACATCTATCATCTACATATTTACAACGTACAATCATCACGTAAGTTCAAACTGCCCGTTAGAACAATTGAAGCAGTTTATAATCATGTTAACTGCGAATATTTTGATAATACTAATTCAACTATTTCTTTATTTCGTCGGAGATCAGTGATAAGGTGGCCATATTCCAGAACTTCTTCTAAAAATCATTTCATCTCATTTCCATCCATCGTACCCAATCTCATCATAATCGGTTAACAAATTACCGAGTTTCGTCTCAGATGATCATATACAAGAACTTCTTCCAAAATCTGGTTTTGTATCTCATTTTCATCCAAAATAAAAAATTCCATCAAAATCTGTTAAGAAATGATGGTACCGTCCCAGGCGGCCATATTGCAGAAATTCTAACAAAAATCATTCAAGAATCCCATTTCCTTTGTCATATCAAGTTTCATCATAATCGGTTAAGAAATTACCGTGTTCCGCCCCAGATGGCCATATTAAGAAGTTTTTCTAAAAATCATGTAAGAATTCCATTTCCATCCAACAGATAAAATATCATCATAAATCGTTAAGAAATTAACGAGATCCGTCTCAGGTGGCTATATTCCAGAACTTTTCCAAAAATCATTCTAGAATCCCATTTCCAACCAACATACCCAATATCATCATAATCAGTTAAGAAATGGCCAAGTTCCGTCCCACGTGGTCATATTCCAGAACTTCTTCCAAAAATAATTTAAGAATTCCATTTCCATTCAAAATACAAAATCCCATCAACATCGGTTATGAAATGGCCGAGTTCCGTCCCATGTGTCCATATTTTAGAGCTTCTTCCAAAAATCCTTTAAGAATCTCATTTCCACCCAACATATTCAATCCCATTGAAGACACTTTAATATTTTATTTACACATAATTTTGTTATACGGTCAATTTTACAATTTACAATAAACTGGCATACGATAAATTGTCTACACGATAAATTGTGTCCACGGTAAATTGTGTTCAAGATAAACTGTTCTACAGTAAAATGTTCACGTTAAATTGAAACACAAACAACCGTCACCCCTGAACAACAAATGAAAGAGAATTTATCAGTTAAGAGCATACATTTAGGCGAAATCGTAACGTATCAAATATTTCAATTCATTTAATTATTTAAATATTTTTTATGAGTTTTAATATAAAACAATAAAATTTAATTATAATTTTAGATATAGTTGAATGATTAAAATTAATTAAAAAATTATCCATTTAACTCTAAAATTAAATTATATTTAATAAAATGTGCCGAAATGTTTTCCGAACTTCTGTAACGGGGTACAAGTTTATTGCCTCCATTGTTATCATAAATAATAGCAGTCTTCTCGTGGATGGCTTTAGATGTTCATAGCTTGCACTGCTTCATTGATGACATATTACAGCAGATTGGTTCACGGCCCACTAGTATCATAACGGAGGCAATAAATTTGTACCCTGTTACATAATGGTGTCTAAACTACAAGGACATGGTTAACACAGTTATTCACGGACATTTAATTTTCTTTATTCCTTTCGATTAATTTATTTTGGTGCACCTCAACAACCGCTTTCTCCATCATTAGGATTTGATACTGATTGTAGCGCTAAAATTGAAGTAACTTGCGAACCAGTTTAAATTGCAAATAAATATTAAATTTTGTTTCATTAATTATGGATTCATCATTGCACTGTTGTATCGTCCACACCTAATCCTAATGGAATGGGCCTCAGTGGTTATCCAAGCGGCTCTATGAAAAGGGGGCTTAGGTGTCAAAAACCCATTTTCCACTTTTTTGCCGGATAGAGTATGTACAGACACTCTTTCACATGATGAAAACTAGGAAGTTGTAATTTGTGGAAAAGTTCACTACAAAAGAAGAGAAATTAGAGTACAAATTCGAAAAAACTGATTTTAAAGATGCAAAAAACATTATTGCCATTATGCCAGAAAAACATTACTAAGTAGTTTTTGTATTTTGCTTCGTCATCGTCTTTCTTGAGACCACTTTACGTGTTGGTTATAAAGAAGTCGGACGTCTGATTCGAGAACATCTCCACTAATCTTCGCCTTTCGTTTCTTTGATGCTAACTCTTGTTTCGGTAATGGAACCATACGTTTCTTCGATGCCAATTCCTTTTTTATGATGCAACCTCACGTTTCTTCGATACCAACACTTGTTATGGTAATAGAGCCACAATATATTTACTTATATTCGAAACTAAACTGCGAAGATTCTGATAAATATACCACTGACGCTCCACAGATAACACAACTGGCTCTATAATTTCTGGCATTTAACGATCGATAGGTTTTAATAGAATATGAAACGGCCTCACGTCCTCATTGTAAATTTCTTCGTTTTTACACAGTCCGTACAAAATATAAAGTGATAAAATTGTGTTATGCCAACTAATGACTTATTGGATGGTTTAAGGTAGCTGTCCCATTCATACCAAACGACTTTCTCTCACTGCAGTAAATCTTCAGACGTGTCGATGTTACTAACGGCGTATTAAGCCTTGAAAACACCGAAGTAACGACCCGGCGCGAACTTCGTATGGCCCGTAAGGAGGAACTTGAATAAAATGGAGCCATTCGCCATTGCAGATACGATAGCAGAACATTTTTCTTATTTTACCCAAAGCAATTGTCGCAGAAAAGAACGAAAGTTTCGATGTCTTTATAGGTTTGCAGGTGATAGTGCAAGATGCTCACACCGCAATTTGGTCTTTTACCCACATGATCTTTTTCGTCAATCAAGTAATTATTCTGTAAAAAAATTAAAATTAGATCCTATAAAAGCAATATATTTGAGTGCGCACGATATAGTTTGAAAACCTCACCTGAACTTTTGGTTTTTCATCCGTAATTCCAATTTTCCATTCCAACAAGGTAATGAACTGTTTAGGCGAAATCGAACGACATAATCGTTGCCGTATCTTCAGTATTTCTACACCAACTTTGATAGTACGCTCGTTGAATTCGAGATTTGTGGAGATGATTGAGAAATTGTTCGCGTTCAACGTCAAACGTTTTTGACTGGCGCAATCGATAGCGTGTTTCATATTGAAAAATAAGACTCAATTCAATATCAAATATCAAACGCAATATCAAACGCAGTCTGGTGGGGTATGTACTTGGCACATATGCGTCGAAAACTGCGATTACTCAGCTTCGGTTCGCCATTATTGAGGGAAGCAGCAATGTATTTTCGATAAATGAAGTTTCATGACGCGATAGCCCTTAAATTTTGGAAGTCGTTCCGGCAATGGAAGAGCCGAGAGATCGGCTGTATACTCGACGAATTTGACAGCTTTTTGGATGTCAGCCGGTTTGAACGCTTTCGAATTTGTAGATGGTTTATTCGCTAATCTAGTATGCTTGAAAATGATGCACTAAGTGTTCGTAACGCTTCTTTCCACATGCATGTACAAAAAAGGGAAAACGCACGACAAACAGGTATACGTTGTAGAAGGAACCGATCTTATGTCTCGTAACTTCTCTATCCTTTCTATGTCCATATTTCTTCCGTCCGGCAAGCTTCGAATATACACTTTCTTCATTACATATATCAATCCGACTTCGATGTGACTTAATATCACCATATGGACTTTAGTCTTTGCTAACTCTAAACAATTGATTCTCGTATTCTCTACAGCAGATAAATCCATCCAAACGATACTTTGTTCCATTTCATCTTCTGCCTGAGACAAATGTAGTTCATCATCATCGCCATTCGAACTAACATCATCATCAGACCGGTCATTGTCTTCCACGTTTTCAGAGAAATATTGACTGTGCCGCCACTAAACTCCTCATCAATACTAATTTTTCTGCAAAAAAACCAACAGAAACGATTACATTGACGTCATAATAAAAAAGGCGGCCGGCGCGATAACTATGATAACATTTGTAAACTCAACAACAGCAGAAACATCCTTGAATATTGTTAAACAGCAACGCAGATAAAAGGGAACAACTATCGCGAAACTGACGCAACGAGTTTTTTACCTTTAACAGCTGTTTTATCGATATCTTGTATTCGCACGTAAGCCCCCTTTTTATAGACCAGGTCACATAGAATAACCAAATCAAACACAATTTTGATTTAATTAAAGCTCAAGATCAACATGATTATAATATAAGAAGGAAATAAAATGTTGTAGTTAATTAGTTTAGAACAAAAGCGTCAAATAATAATACAGGGTGGGCCATCTAACTTTTTTAACTAGCGGTTATTTTGAGTATGGTATGGGTTATGTCACTTCTGATTCGACAGCAAGTTATTTGTATCCTTCCGCTGAACGATAATGGTTGAATCATTGAAACATTATACTTCGAAAATCATGGTAATGTTGCAGAATGCGCCGGGAGCTCCATATGTGCGTTATTTTGTGAATAAAGTGAAAGAAACAGGCTTGCTAATTATTAAACCAATTCGAACCAACCAGCCAACCAAGCGTACATCCGAAAATGTTGATATTGTAGCGGAGAATGTGCGTGAATCGCCGAGAACGTCAACTCGTCATCGTGCTCAAGAATTTAACATTTCACGCACAACATTGCGACGAATTCTGCATAAAGACCTCTGTCTGACCCCGTATAAAGTTCAAATGGTTCAGGAATTGAAGCAAAGAGACCACCCATTGCGTTTTCGGTTCGCTGAGTGGGTTTGCGATCGACTTGAAGAAGATGCTGATTTTGGCAAAAAATCATCTTTTCGGATGAGGCGCATTTCCATCTTGGCGGCTATGTAAACAAGCAGAATGGTCGCATTTGTGGCACGGAGAACTCGCACGTGATCGTAGAGAAGCCGATGCATCCTCAACGAGTGACTGTTTGGTGCGGATTTTAGTCCGGTGGCATCATTGGGCCATTTTTCTTTGAAAATGAGCAAGGAGCCGCTGTCAATGGTGAGCGCTACCGCGCCATGATAAATGGTTTTTTGTTCCCGGCACTTGAAGTGGAGGACATAGGCAACATTGTGCCACACAGCACACCTTTCAATTGATATTTTGCGCACTGTCTTCGAAGATCGAATTATCAGCCGAAATGCTGATTTGATTTGGCCGTCTCGGAGCTGTGATTTGACACCGTTGGACTATTATCTTTGAGGTGCCGTCAAAGATAAGTGTTACGCCGATAAACCAGCAACGATTGACGCTCTCAAGAACAATATTCGCATTGCCATTGAAGACATAATGCCACATACCATCGGTACTCAAAAATTGGACCGACCGTATGGGGTACGTCAAGGCCAGCCGAGGCAGTCATATGAATGAAATAGTATTCCATAATTAATCGGAAGGATTGTTCTTTACAATGAAAAAAAATATTTGAAAAAATATTGAGAACTTTTTGTTGTATTGCATTTAAAAAAAAAATATTTGGCCCACCCTATATGTCCTAACCAGATCTATTTTCGAGAAAATAGTGGCGCCGGCGAGTTTCAATGAGAAACTGTGTACGTGTGGGATGAGATATCTATCTGGGACAGTGACGGTGTTTAACTGTCGATAGTCTCCACAAGGGCGCCAGTCTTTGTTTTGCTTTTACACCATATGTAGTGGCGAGGAGACGGGTGATGGTGATGGGCGGCAAATTCCGTTGTCTGTCATAAACTGAAGTTCAGTTTTTGCACCTTTTAGTTTCGTTGCGTTGAGTTGTCGCAGTTTAGCACAAGGTAACCCACTTTGCGTGACGACGTATTGGCTACGTTATGCTTGGGAGATTGTAATTCGGAACCTTAGTAAGCGAGGGGTATTTCTTCAAAATAGCGCCTTAATCGTTGTTGACGCTCAAATGTTTTGGAGACGGCGTATCAACTTGGGCGATGATTGCGTTCACAGTGAGGATAGTAAATGATCCGGAGAGTCTTCTGATCTTCAAATCGACCACAAGATCATATTTGAACAGAAAGTCAGCGAACAAACGCCTGAGACCGAGATTTACCTTCAAAAGTTTTGTGCCGTAAGTGGAAACTGGGGATCCGTTTGCGCAGTAAGAATGCAAACGGTGTCTTTAGCATGTCGGGGAAACTTGTTTATGGGTATCATGGATACTTCAGCCTCCGAATCGAACAGAAATTGCAAGTTATTTTCGTGATCTTGGTTGGAAAGACGGTGAGATGAACCAATCTCACTATTTGCTATAGAGACCGCAGGATTTAGCGGTTTTCCGAAGACTAGAAATGTTTGGAAGTAGCTTCCTCATAAGCTTCCGGCCGGAAACGACAGTAGTAGTAGCAGAGTCCGGATCGAGATGACGATGTCGACCTTGACCTGTGTCGGTAATTGAAATTCTGTCTATTGTTTAGCGATCTTCCACGTGCACCAATGTTGATATTTGCAAGTGTTCATATCTGCCAGATCTGTATTTATAAAATAAATATAAAATTTTTACTATAAATAGTATTTCAATATTAGTCCACAACCTTAATGGTGGATGATTGTTCGCAGCAATTTCACTTTTATTTTATTATGGGACCTGTGTCTCTTACATTTATCATAAAACCCAACTGACTCTTTTTGTTTCTCATCTCTTTTTCTCGTGTAATTTCTAGACTTCTCGCTATTCAACGATAGTCGATAAATATCGAGGTTCGCGAGGTAAACGAGCTATCCCTCGAAATTAAGCGGCGCGGTGTATACATATTTTTGCTACGCGGAGTGTCACGAAGTGAAAAGGATTTTTGAGCCGCTACAGATACTTTTTGAAAGTGGTTTTCAAATTATATTTAATTTACAAAGGTTTATTGCAATTTACTACAATTAGCTAAATAATTGTCATTGGCAAATGATTTGCTTAGCTATACCAAACACACGTTATACTTGTGGGCGGGTATACAATAAACAATCAACATTACGTCGCATTTTAATAACAATATTGTCAATAGAAAAGTATGCGTTCGTTAATACATAGGACTCAACGGTTTTCGGCTCGATATTTCATTTTCCGAAAACCTGTAAACCTTTTGAGTATTTATTTCGCTCATCGTTCGATGCGTTCGTGTCATTCAAGGTATTCCCGTAAAACTTTAATAAATGTATAACGATAATTTTAAATCAATAACATAATAATTTTTTTTATATCTTTATAATTTCGAACTTATTTTATTTATACAAATGACTTTATAATCAAACTCTAAAATAATAATAACCATAAATACTGTACAAATACAACGATATACAACACAAAATAATTTACGATACGAAAATATCGTTGGTAAATCGAGAATAAAATATTTTATATAAACCAAACTCAACTCGTACGTACATAAATATGAAAGATATTAATTGAATTATTTATAAGTAAAACGTATACACAACAACAACAACGATAATGATTAATGTTTGATTACATAAAATTATAGAAAACAAAAAATAAAACGAAATTAAATTAATAATGTTAACGATATGAATTTTATAAAAAAAAATTATGTTTTGTTATTTTGGAAAATTAACTAAGTCATCAAATACATATAATGCTGTCAACCGATTGCAGATAATCAATTTGTTATTATTCCAAACAAAATTAATTAAAATCGACTAATGAACGTCGTAAATAATATAATCATCACAGTATGAAATGTTGTAATTAATTATAAATATTTTCCTTTTAATTTTATTACAAATGTGGAGAAATATTAGAATTTTTTTTGTATTTGGTATTTCATGCGAATTTGCCTTCTTGGCAACATACCGACATTCTGAGGAGATCAAATAGAGTTGCTGTCCTTCATCCGCTATCGGTTCTGTAGCATTCAAGACTTCCGTTTCCATTTCCATTAGCAATAAACAGTGAAATATTATCTGAAATGTGGTCTGATTTCCGTAACTAATATCAGAATCTTCTTGACGACCCAAAATGTGTTACACTATAAATTCAAATAGAAGACCACTAAACATTTATTGATGAAGTTACAATTAAAATTTAAAACCATAAATCCCAAGGAAGAAGAAATTAACCCAATTTTAAAAGAGTTAGTTGAACAAATGCGTAGTTCAAAGCCTAAAAGGAAAAGCCCTAGATTTAATCGATGGTTTAACACTTTCAAACGAACCCTGCGATGAAGCATGGGAAAAATTATACTCTCGCATCAATAAACCTGATAAAACCGCCTTTTCTTAAATTTAATCTTTCATTAACCAATCGCCAACATAGAAAACATCTGCACCAGCAGTAAGGAGAATTTTGAAATCAGCCGATGAAACAATAAGAGGATTACGCCAGCAGGATTATCTACTTATTGCTGAACAAATTGGATGCCAATACCAAGCTTCTTTGGTCAAGAGAGGTTGTTGGTTCAGAATTATCTTCTGTAAAAAAGTTTTTTGAATTTCTAAATAACATGGTCGAAGAGTTATAACGCGCACAATTAAAAACAATTAATGAGATCAAATAAGTTTAGTATTTTTCAAACACATTTTAACAATTCCACATTTTTCCGATGTGCTAAGTGTTCAACACAACACCACTATTTATAAAGATGTCAGGATTTTAGGCAATAACCTTTATTAGCTCGAATTCAATTCGTTAATCAAAATAGATTATGTCACAATCGGTTGACCATTCGCTATTTAACAGATAATTATTTATCCAAAAACGCCTGTCGGTCGTGTTCAAAGAAGCATCATACACACTAATGCACTTAGAGCCTTCCGAAAGCTGGACGTATCACATAATACCAGATGAGCCTATGGTATGTCATCTACCTTCGAATTATAATGGTTAATCCTTTTGTAACCATTCGCAATGTTATAGAAATTCGAATACGTGGGTATTACATAGCATATCACAAACGTAATCACCGAATACCCAAATACATGCGGTAACTGATTCATCCAGTGATATCAGCACTCAACCTTCTCAAAGCAGTAACACTCCAGTTTCAATCTTCAATCAAACTAATCAACACAGTAACACTCAAGTTGCAACCTCCAATCCTCCTTTAAGCAATCAACATTCATACTTCAATCAACAAACTGGCTTCAATCAACACTTAACCGTTAGACCACAGCAGGCCAAATTAAATTCAAACCCGAACGTTGATAAGGTTATTTTATCAACACAGAATGCTAACTCTTTTGTTACATCAATTCAAAGCTCATTACTCACCACAAGGCAATGTATATTACCTACAGCTCGCATATTTGTCAAGGCTCAATTTGGACGGAAAATTCTGCTTGATTCAGGCTCGCAAGCTTACTTTTTTACCGAGGAGTGTGTAAATCTCCTTGGAATAAAAAGATCAAATGCACGCATCGTCAGTCAACGCTGGAACTATAAACGGTCTGGTCAACTTATATTTATCATCACGCTATAATAATAAATCAAACACTATTAAGGCTCTTGTCCTCCCAAAACTGATTTTCATGATACCATTGCAATCTTTCGAGCTATGGAAATGCAAGGACATGCAATCACTTGAACTCACTGATTCCACATTTAATAAAACTGGTCAAATTAACATAATTATCGGATCAGACTATTTGTTTAATACCCTGGAAAACAGTACACAGTCATAGATGGAGACTTTTCTGTTGCCCACAAATCATCACAATCTTCAGCTGGATTTTAGCTGGTACAAACGTCGTTACACTCCTAACTAACCCCGACTTAAGTATAGATACAATTCTAAAAATTTGGGTATCTGAAGAGTTGAATGAATTACCCAGCCGAAGTAGTCACAGTCAATGATGGTTATTCATCATT
Source organism: Nephrotoma guestfalica (assembly GCA_963691935.1). Taxonomy (NCBI): domain Eukaryota; kingdom Metazoa; phylum Arthropoda; class Insecta; order Diptera; family Tipulidae; genus Nephrotoma; species Nephrotoma guestfalica. Next base: position 196,548,757 of record OY829913.1, on the reverse strand, counting down.
TTTAAGTTATTCACCTGCACGTCGCAGCCCCGAACGATATAAACAATTTCTAGAACAGAAAGAACGTTAAAAACAAAAGAATCATAAAAAACGCGTTCCCGTTTTCGATCATCGAGTACAAAGTCAATGTCTCGGTCACCTCAACGATCGTCAAAACAACAATATCGCCACATGAGAAATCAAAACGTTAACCACGGGTCAGAACAATTAAAAATTCAACCGATCGTTCGGCTTCAATCGTCAACAGATCGGAACGAGAATTTTGGCAGTGATACAGCTAAAGCGTATGAGGATTCAGAAAATAATGAGAATCAGAGTGAAATGAATATATAGCTCATCTATCATTATCGACATCTGCTCTATCAACCGCCATCATGTATCATTAAAAATTACCACCGGAACTGAGAAATGAATATCCAAGTGATCATTACCAGAAAGCCAAGGAACCTAGGGATCAGAGCAGCAGTAGTTGCAGTCATCAAGAAAAAGAAAAGGATGAAGGAACCGAAAAGGGGCAAGGAAACAAAATTTATGATTAAACCGTTTAAAATTAATGACAATCATTCACAAAAAGGTCGGGTTGTTGTTGAGAATATACCGAAAAGTAACGAAGCATCTATCAATGTGCAACCAGGACAATGGCCATTAGCGTAGACAAGAGCCTTCACATAGCTCCAAAGAAAATTGTCCAGCGGTGTTAAATCACACGATGGGAACAGGTCCATTTCTCGAAGTACTTTCAGTAAATTAATTGCCCACTGTCAGTAAATTATATTCAGTAAATTAATTGTCAATTAATCAATTAAGACACACAAAAATTAGTAATCGTGTCCCTATACCGGTCTCCGTGGACTGTAACGTTTTCATTTTTGAACACATATTTGTAACTTTTTTTTTTGGATACAATGGTTTTTTCACAATGGCTCGAGGAATATCTTCACTCGAAATGCGACAATTCTTCTTGTTGAGATAGCCATTCAACCAACCATGAACTTCATCACGGAAGAAAAGTTTGTTTGAAAAAATTTGCATCGATGTCAATATTGGCTTCGGCCCATTCACCGTGTTGGCGGTGTGAACGATGGTCCTATGGTTTTATTTCCGCAGCACAAGTTGAGTCTTGTAGTTCCAATTGTTGTGCACGATGGCGAATCGATTAATTTGGCTTCTCAATACTACGCACTACACCTGCAACCGCCTGCGCGCTATATGGTTACGGGACGCTTATTATCATTTAGAGTAAACGTGGTGCGAGAGCGATCCATAGTTAAAATGGACGTAGCGCGTGATGAGATTCACGAATAACTGAATCATTATTTTTAAAGTAAGTTTGAACAATCTGCTAACGTTGCTCTAGCCTGAGTCTATTCACTATGAAATGTCAAACCAAACTAACCAAAAATCAACTGTCAGCTATCAAATGAACTCTCCCTGCAAAAGTATGGCCAACTTAAAGTTCCATACATCGAAGTACAATCTTTATCATCAATAGTTAGTATTGCTTTATAGCAATATTTAGGTTAACGTAAGCGCTCGAGCACTGTGGAGCCCCGCTAATTACTCGGCAAATTAGTACACTGGTAGCTTCCGTACTTTCATACCAGGCGTCGATGCAAGGAATCTTGAAAATAGTAGTATTTTCAAAGAATGTTTTCTGAAATTAGTGTGGCCTTATAGAAAATAAAATGTCAGTATGTAATGTAACGAGCTGCGCAAGTCTAAATTTGGCTAAGAATTAAAAAAACATGAACATTGCCGGAACAAATCTTCATTGTCAATTTTAACGTCCGTTCCTTGTGCAACACAACAAAGTTGGGGTAACTAGAAAGCTTTTCGATATCTCAATTTTTTATTTATTTTAGTGTTTTTGGTTATGTTTCGGCCCAAATTAAACGAAAACCCGAAACAGAAAAATACGGCATAAAGATATAGCGGCCATCCGACAAGTTTTTGCACAACTGATTGTTTTGTGTAGTTTTATCGAAATAAATTTGTCTGATAGTTGTCATTAATCTCTTCATGAACAAGTATACCGGTAGGGATATTTTAATGTTAGCGATTTCCATTTTGTTCGCGTTAGATGAGATTTAGATTTGATCCGAAAATTATCAATTTATTAGCAATCGAGGCTTGTTTTTCCTGGACATTTTTATGGTATTCGTGAAATGATTCAGCTTCCACCCGATAGAATATTCTAAATGGTTAAACCAAGTCAACACGATTTGTATATTGGTTAACTGCCTCCAAGTAATCAATACTACGGGTATTTAGGCGAGGGGAACAAAAATCATTTCGGTAGTATAGGCTCCATTTACAAAACAATTTTAATTCACACAGTTATACTCGTAGATTTCGAACTTTAGCCTCAACACAGAATGATTTATTTGTTGTCTCAAAATGTTAAATTGTTTCGGCAAGATCTTTTTTGGACCATTTTTTGAGGTAGTAGTCGCTGAGAGCCAGATCAGGAGAATACGGTGGAAGCAATTCGAACTTCAATTCTTGCAATTTTGCCATCGTAGCCAATAATTTGGGGATCAATGTCTTGTCTTGGCCAAATAGCACTTTTGGTTTTGCGTTTGGGGTCGTATTTACGGAATTTATTCCCCTAAATGCATGATTTTTCTTTTCTCAAGATAGTCGACGAATTATATACCTTATACTTATACCAAAACACTTTCATCGGCTGCTATTTACTCAGCTGATTCACGACTTGGATCCAAAACATATGTGTCTCTCCAGGTCAAGTATCTTATATGAGTAAACTTCAATGTCACTCGTCAAGCCTTTGATAAAACGAAGCATAGGACTCGCTCTAGAGATGCACAGCTCAATGTGCATAATAAAGTTCATGTTTTCAATGAAAACAACCCCTACGTTTTTAGTTTCAAGTACTATCTGAATAACTACACTATTTATCTTAGTCTTGTGTAAAAGGGTTGACTTTTCGGTGAAATGATAGAGATTTGCACTTGAGACTCATATAATTAACCTCGAGCCATATCACTGGGTTGTGAATGTCTTGTAGTTTATTTGCATTGTCGATTGACTCGATGATTCTGTAGATTTTGAGGTGATCTGCGAACATAGCATTTTGGAATGCTTTATCACTTCAGTATACCATTAATGAAGATTGTGAGGATTCGTGCGCGAACGTGATAGTCTTGTGGTACACCAGATATCGCTTGTATTGTAATAGACGAACTATAAAATGTGTTCCAGAGTTTTTCAGTAGCTGACGGTGTCGAAAGATTTTGCAATGTCTGTGTATTATATTACATCAACTTGTTCATGCATCTAAATTTCTATCATACATTGCGCCAAAAAAAAACGAAACAGAACTTTTTCCATCTAAGAGTATGGTACCAATTGTGAATGGTTATTTAATTTTGAATAAAGAGTCGTTTAAATTGGGTCAAAACATCGATTGGTTGCTCCCACACATAATTTACATATACTTTTTTATCTGGTTAACATTCTGAATATATTCAGACTAATTTGAGTAGAAAAAAACTATGCTTTATTGTTTATAAAATAGCAAAGGGGTAACTCTTTGCATTTTTCACCAGAAAAAAACCCGATCAGAGTTTTGAGACTTGAGACCTGAGACTTGAGACCTGAGAGCTGAGACCTGAGACCTGAAACCTGAGATCTTAGACCTGAGTCCTGAGACCTGAGTCCTGAGACCTGAGACCTAGACCTGTGACCTGTGACCTGTGACCTGAGACCTGAGGTCTGAGATCTGAGACTTAAGACCTGAGACCTGAGACCTGAGACCTGAGACCTGAGACCTGAGACCTGAGACCTGAGACCTGAGACCTGAGACCTGAGACCTGAGACCTGAGACCTGAGACCTGAGACCTGAGACCTGAGACCTGAGACCTGAGACCTGAGACCTGTGACCTGAGACGTGAGACCTGAAACCTGAAACCTGAGATCTGAGACCTTAAACTTGAGACCTGAGACTTGAGATCTGAGGTCTGAGACCTGAGGCCTAAAATCTGAAACCTGAGTTCTTAAACCTGAGACCTGAAACCTGAAACGTGAGATCTCAGACCTGGGACCTGAGACCTGAAACCTGGGGCCTGAGACCTGAGACCTGAAACCTGAAACGTGAGATCTGAGACTTGAAATTTGAGATCTGAGACCTGAGACCTGAAACCTGAGGCCTCAGACCTGAGACTTGAGACCTGATACCTGAAACCTGTGACCTGAGACCTAAGACCTAAGACCTGAGACCTGAGATCTGAGACCTGAAACCTGAAACTTGAGACCCGAGTATGAATTCTATGAATCTCATAAATCCTATGAATTCCATGAGTCCTATGAATCCCAGTAATCTCTTGAATCCTATGCATCCTATGAATCCTATGGATCCATGAATCCCCTAAATCTTATTGTTTAACTACACTGTTGTTATTTGTTAATTTGTGTAGCTACACTTTGGATAAACGTTAAATACCTCACACCGGCATAGTGCACCAGGTTTGCAATATACTCCTAAGGTACCAGATTCATTTCCTCCCGCAGAGCTGATTGACGATGATTTAAGGTTTCTGGAACGACTTCCGTTTGCCTTAAATTACGCCCTAGCATACGTATCCCACACATGTTCAATTTTATTAAGGCCAGGGCTGCGAGCGGACCATCAATTCGACCATTTCCCACCTCATCTAGATAATTAGTGACAACATTTGGGGCCTGGCGTTGTCATGCATTAAAAATTTAAGTGTCCGGAATTTTTTGACGGGCAGCATATAATCAAAGGAGGCTTCAATATTGGTATATTTATGGTATTCCCCGGAAAAACAAAAAACGCCAAATAAGAGTGGACAAATAATTAAGGAAACGTGGCATTTCTTTAAATTTTGTTAAACTGTTAGTGTTTGTAAATACTTTTAAACGAATAAATATGAACATTCTAAAAGAGTAATATTTTTTTATACTAAAGTTTGTAGAAATGGGATAAGGTGTTGATTGTTCACCGGCAGAGAGACGAATTATTTTAAATTTGCCAAATGAAGGAAAGTTCGCCATGAATAATACAACGCTCCAAAAATGTGGTCACATATGTGGTAAAAGAAAAAAATTCCTTCAATAAACGAGTAAAAAGCGACCTTCTCTTGACATCTGTCAATGATGCGAAAATTTGACGAAAAGTGATTTTCAATATTAAAGTATTAATTCGATTTACAAATAGTCATTATGTACTGTAGAGGGAGGGGGTATTAAAACAATTAAGTTGATAATAATAAATGTTCTTGAGTTTCGATTTATTATGTTGCTAACATTATAGGCGCTTCTTTTACTTTCTATTTTAGCAGGCGTAATGTGATAACTCATCTTTCCCATTTCTATTATTTACCTGCCTAGGTGGTCACCCGAAAATAAAATTCTCATATAAATTCAAAATTTCCACACTTCATATACAAGAAAGTAAACATATAACGAGATTAAACCGAAAATTAAAGGTCGGTCATACATGAAACAGAAATATAAACGTCCCAACATTAAAAATCGGAAGGTCGGATATAGAAAATTTATACAAATATTTGAGGCTATTAAAACTCGATTAGTGAGTCAATTTTAGATAATATTTCAGTTTTACTATGTTTAGATTTTACCATATTTAGCGTACATAAATGGGTGCATCACGCTTTAAATAAACTTTTCATTCATATGTGTACTCGTAATGGAAGTATATCTGTTGATGAATTGATGATGTGATGATGATGTTGTTTCTATCTAAATTATATTCAAATTAAGATTGAAATCGTTTTTTATATTAATAAATTAAAAGTTATAAGTTACGTAATAATATTGTACGTAATTATTGTATTATAATGAATGAGTACCTGGGTGCAGTGATATATAGTCTTTTACTTGTCACCTAAATTAATACGATACGTATTACAAAGAGTACCATTACGATATATATCAGAGACTAGACGATGAATTTCTAATATTGCGTCTGTCTCGTACTCCGTTCAGTTTTTGATTGAATGCGGAATCCACGACCCAGAAGCTTATACGATCAAAGGTAGAGTATTTCTGTTCCGTTGGTGAACATTTTTTTGAAAAGAAAGTTAGGGCGCCTTACTAAACATGGGCGTGAAGTTTTTAACAAATAACACATATATCATTGTATTAGTGTTACACTGTTAACTAATTTCTAATTAGAATTTTGAGTGAAAGTTTTTTGACATACTTTGGTTTAAAAGATTGTTATCATATGTCATCAAGTTAATAAAATAGTTTTAAATGGTAAAAGCTAACAGGTCCATATCCCATATTATACAACGTCCTTCCGATTTCTGAATTTTTAAATACTCGTAATTATGTATAACATGAAGATTTTACTGTTTGAGTACGAGAATTCTTCTAAGACGTCATCAAGAGGTTACAAGGTTACAATAGCCCCATGTAGTAAGTAATAAATTGTCCCAGTGATCTCCCCAATTTAAATTTTTTTATTTAATTTGTAAGGCATAACGATTTCACCTGGTTCAGTAGTTTATATGTCGACAAAGATTATGAAGATCACAATGATTCTTGTAAGACGCCATCAGGAGATTACAATAGCTCCATGTACTAAGTAATAAAATGTCCAAATGCCATGTCCCAGCGGTCTCCCTTATTTAAAATTTTTTATTTCATTTGTATGACATACCGATTTCACCCGTTTGAATAATTTATATGTCGACTAAGATTATGAGGATCACAGGGATTCTTCTAAGACGTTCCGCAAGAAATTCGGATGACAAGTGACGATGAATTTTTCGTCTGTCAAGTATTTTCTTCTAAATTATAATAGTTATAAAAGATCTTATTTCTACTATTACATCACAGGTGTTACCGCTCTGCTCTATGTTATGCCAGGTAAATTTGTATACAAATCAATTTTCAACAAACTAATAAACTATTAATCTTTTCAGATGCCGAGAAACAACAAAAAGTAATTAAATCAAGAAAGTTAAGTATTACAAAATTAGTAATCAAAGTTAGACAAATCTAATTATCTAATTTTACATGTTTTTCAGCTACGGATTTACTATGCGGTGTTACAGCTGTGTGTGTGTAGATTTTAAATGAAATATATGTTTTTGGAGAATATATTTACATCGTTGTTTTATTGTGAATCAAGCTGCTGTGATGCTGACCCCCTTCATGACGATTCTCGACGTATCGGCCCGTTGACGAATTACATGAGCCAATCAATGATAGAAGCGATAATTGTGTTTCTGCGACGCGACCCAATGTCCATTGTCCTGGTGGAAGATTTTCATCCTTTAGGATCACTACATCGCCATTCTTAATATTGTTATGCTTCAACCTCCACTTTGACAAGTGGTTAAGAGTGGTGAGATATTCAGATTGCCATCTTTTTGCAAAATGCTGGAACATCTGTTGAGTCATCTGCCATCGTGATAGACGGTTAACCTTTAAATACGTGATATCGGGCACAGTTGTGATAGGTTGTCCAATGATGAAATTTGCGGGCGTAAGAGCGTCGATATGTTCTTCTAGAGACTCACAAAGAGGTCGAGAATTTAGTAGACCCTCAATCTGTGTCAACAAGGTGTTCAGTTCTTCATATCTTAGGGTGGTCGGTCCGATGACACGTCGTAGATGAAATTTTAGAGCCCGTTAAAATGTGGTGATGCCGGCGGAATGAAATGCCATTTGGTATTGTAGGTGGCAGCCCACTCCGCGATGTGTTTGTCTTCCTTTGATATTAACTGTTGGAAATGTTTCAATTCATTTGCAGCTTCAACAAAATGTGTTGAAATGTGCAGATGCCACGACGACCTTGGAACCGTTTAATGCTGCAAGAAACGTAACAGTTGTCATGTCAGAACCCAACTCGAGGTGCATGGCCTTGGTTGCCATACAGGTGAATATTACAAGATAGCCTTTGTAGGTTGTAAATTTTCTTGCCTGGCTTGCTTTTATGGTGTACGGACCGGCACAGTCTACACTAGTTTGGAGGAACGGTCTGATTAGGTTGACTCGTGGAGGTGGCAGCTGTCCCATTAGTTATTCTTGTGTAACCTTCCTTTGTCGAAAACATTTGACGCAATAGTAAATCACGCTTCGGATTAAATCTTTGCATCGAAGTATAGCGTATTGCTGCCTGAGAATGGACATCAACAAATTTAGTTCCGCGTGTAAATGTCGTTCATGTGTCTCGTAAACGATTTTTCGTGTTATGGGATGATTGCCTGCCAGAATTATTGGATGTTTTAGATCATGTTGTTCCCTGGCATGTGTGAGGCGACCGCCTACCTGCATAATTCCAGCCTTATCTAAGTATGGTGATAGAGACGAGATATAATTAGATTTATTCAGTGGTAAGTTATTGCGCAAGTTGATAATTTCATTCGGGAAACTTGAAAGTTGCGCTTCCTTTAGTATTATTTTGTACGACTCGTACAACTCAGCTACCGTTAAAGGACCTTGGATTCGAAATTTAACATTGCAAAAATTTTGATTTGCTCGCTTAACCCAAGCTAGAACTCGAATTGCTTTGGTTGCTCTGGAAAATCTCTCGATAATTTGATTAACTACAGCGATTTTGTCGACATCTCCACGTACTGGATTTTCTCTAACGGCATCGCTTAATGCTAGAGTAGTGGTAGAACACCTCTCTGGTGGTGTTTCTGGTAGTTTGAATGGTTCGTGTCGTAGCCAATCTGGTCCCTGTCACCACATTGGGTTTCCGATAAGTTCATCTGGAAGAATACCACGGCAAGCGATGTCCACTGGATTTTGTTTCGATTTAACGTAGGACCACTGCTAAACATTCGTTGAATTTAATATTTCTGTGACTCGATTCAACACGAATATATTTACCTTTTTAGGTGGATTTGCCAACCAAGCGAGTACGGTAGTGGAATCCGAGCATAATGATACTTGTTGAGGTACTGGAAGTTCCAACGACTTGATTATGGACGCAAGCAATCGGACGAGTAGCAGCGCCGATGATCGGTGCGACCTTGGTCTTTGCAGCAATGATGTTCGTTTGTACCTTTCCATGCGAATTTACACTGCGCGCGTAAATGACAGCGGCATATGCGGCGTTAGAGGCATCAGCAAATCCACATAGGTGCACTTGGCCATTGGAATTAAGCCATCTCGGTGTTCTGATATCCTCCAATAATTGTAAATTGGTTCGAATTTTTAACCAGTGATTTTGAACGTCTGTAGGGAGTTCATCATCGCAATGGATCTTTCGCAGCCACAAGCCTTGAGAGAGTATTTTGATTGCGACTGTTACAGGCGACAACCATCCCATTGGATCGAATACTTGCATCAGATAACATGTTCCTCTTAGTAAACTTGATGGACATTGGCAGGACGACCTGAAACGAAAAACAATCCCCTTGTGGGTCAAATTTAATACCTAGCACTGAGATTAATTTAGTTCCTTCGGAAATTTCACGAATGGAAATTTCTCGATCTTCTGCGGGTATGGTTTGTAGAAGCCTCACGTCATTGGATGCTCATTTTCTAAGGTGGTACCCACCAAGCCTCATTAGGGAAATTAGCTCGTTTTGGGCAGCTGTAGCGGCATTAATTTCACTCGCCCCAGACATTAAGTCATCCATGTAAAAATCCTTGATCCTTGCAGCTCTGCTAATTTACTAAGAGCCTGCGTTGCCAAAAACGAAACGGATGCCGTGCCATGAGTATTTGTCAGTAGGCGGTAATGTTTTATCGTTGCTGCTGAAGAATCGCGCAAAATTATGCGTTGATAGTCTGTATCAGCCTTATCTATCCACAGCTGACGGAACATTTTCTTGATATCTGCCGTGTAGATGTAGCGATGTTTCCGGAATCTTATTAAAATTTCTAGGAGTGTCTACTGTATAGTTGGTCCAACCATTAACGTATCATTTAGTGATACTCCTGAGGTAGATTTACCTGACGCGTCGAATACGACTCGGAGCTTGGTCGTTGAACTAGTCTCTTTCGTTACAGGATGATGCGGCAGGTAATATTTTTTATCATTTGGCAGGTCTACTTCGTTTTATGGTATTGCTTCCATGTGACCAAGTGATTCATACTCCTCTAGGAATTTGGTGTAATTTCGGTGTAGTTCAGGATGATTTATCAGTCTTTGTTCAAGCGCTTTGAACCACCTAATGGCTTGATTGAATGATTCACCCAATGTAGGTTTATTGGCCTTAAAAGGTAGACCTTCTGTGAATTTACCTGAACTTTCAATGATGATGTTAAATGATTGTTGAAATGTTCGATGAAACACTTTTCTTCTTCGGTATACTGTATTACAGCTGGTGAATCTTCTGTCCCCCAGAATTTCCTCAATGTTTGGTCGATGTTTATCTCTTCTTGGGCAGACAGACAAATGGTGGTTTGTTGCGACAAGCCATTTGATTCGTAATTTCCTCCAACGATCTTGTTTGGCCCTCGGATAAAAGTAGCAGAAATTTGTCGCAGCCAATTAAAAGATCTATATTGCCCGGCATGTGGAAATCAGGATCAACCAAAGTAAGGTGATTTAGATGCTCGAATCGGTCTCGATTTAGGAGGAAGTTTGGATGTAATTTTGGGTAGGATATAGGCAGTTACATCAAATGTGAACCTTTTGTTTGCTCTGGATCTTACCAACAGGGATGATACCCATATTGAGCAGCTGGATCGTCCGCCATGAATCGTTAAAATATTAAATCTTGCATTGGATCGAACAACGTTTAGTCTTCTGACACATTTCTCGGTAACGTACGATCGAGTTGATGCGGAATCCAACAATGCACGACAAAGTCTCGCCATTCGCCAAATCTATCTCTCACTTCGACAATTGCGGTTGGTAGTAGTGCATCATAATTTATAGGTTGGTGTGATGAGTGTAAAACGTTGACTTCATTTACATCCATTTCCTTCGACGTAATGAATATCGTAGTTGCAGGTGATTTTGAGTTTGCTTCTGTTGCGAATGAAGGTTGTGGATTACTGGACTCGGTATGAACCAACGTATATTGTGCTTTATTTGGCACTGGTAGCATCGTCCTCTCGATCTATACTTGAATACGAACTGCCCTTCTGCTAGACAGTGGACGCATCTGGAACTGCTGTTAATATATTATCTACGTTTTTCTAAACCCATTTTGATGAATGTAGGACAGTCACACAAACGATGTTGCACAAACGATGTTGTTTTGTTTCGTTGTTGGTATGGAAGATTTTGGTAGGAGTCTCTTGTTTACCTTGAACTTTAGTGGTTGGTTGCTTCAATCCTTCGAGAGAATTCATTCTTTTGTTTAAAAACTCCAACAACTCGTCGATCGTTGGGAAATCTTGGCCTGAGGACTCGTGCTTCCACATCTGCAACGTGGTATCATCCAACTCTCTTTCAGCCAGGTAAACCAACCAACAATCTCTTGATTCTGCACTTTGCCCTAGTGCCTTCAGTCCTCGAACAGTTTCGTCACACGTATCGAATAGTTTACCTATAGTGTCAACGGAGGGTTTAACTATTCGTGGTTGACTGATATAGGTTTCTATGAAATCGTTTACGATACTCCGTTTCCTGTCATAGCGTTTGACGAGTTTTGGGAATGCTTCAGTATAACTTGAATCATCCACTCGAAAGTGGCGTACTAAAACTTCGGGTGGGCTCCGTAATTGACCCATCAAGTACTGAAACTTTTGAGCTTGCGAGAGACTTGTATTCTCATGGATAGTGCTCTTAAGCAAGTCATAGAATGACTGCCAGTCTCTAGGTTCTCCAGTAAAAATTGGTAGCTTGAAGATGAATTTAGAGTAGTTTCGTTGAGGTTGCACGGTGGTGTTTTAATTTTCGCTCTCATTAATTTTTGCAACGTCGATACGCAGAAATAATAATTATCATCAACTGTATCAATGTCTGAGGCCGCCTCTGGGTCGAGGTACATAGAGATATTGAAATTTACTAATGACGTCTTAGAAAAATCCTTGTCCTCGTTATGCCACACAAATTAAATAAAAAATTGAAAATTAGGGAGACCGCTGGGACATGGCATATAGACAGTTTAATATTGAGTTCATGTCGCTATTATATTCTGCTGATGACGAATAATCCCTGTCATCCTCATAATCTTAGTCGTCATATAAACTACTCAAACAGATGCAATCGTTATGCCATACAAATTAAATAAAAATAATTTAAATTAGGGAGACCGCTGAGACATAGCACGTGGAGAGTTTATAACTTAGAAAGATTACTGTAATCTCCTAATGACGTCTCAGAAACATCCCTGTGATCCTCATAACCTTAGTCGACATATAAACTACTCAAACAGGTGAGATCGCTATGCCATACAAATTAAATAAAAAATCTAAAATTGTGGGAGACCGCTGAGACCTGACATATGGACGACAGTTCATTACTTAGTATACATGGGGCTATTCTAACCTTGTAAGAATTCTCGTAACGCTTATGGTATTAGTTGAAATATAAGCTACTCATCAGACAGTATAAATCTTCATGTAATACATAATTATTCAAATTTTAAAATTGAGAATTCGGGAGGACGTTATATATGTGGCATATGGGCCTATTAGCATTTAACACTTGTCTTTTTATTGAATAATGGCATATTGTAACAATTAAAGGATTGTTTTTTCAAAAAATTTCCACTCACAATTTTTATTAGAAATTAGATTAACAGTGTTTTTAGTTTAACACGTTAATCACGTCAAATAAACTTATTTCAATTTCTTGGCTAAACTTTAATAAACGTATAAATATTTAAATAATATTAATTCTTTTTTTGCTGGCTGCTAAAATTTTAACGGTCCTGTATGTCCAATCTTAGGAAGATTTATTGTTTAGAATTCAGTTCAGAATTTCATAGCTAAACACCTCAGTCAAAACATATCCAATTTGGCTATATGTATAATCAATAACTTTGTATAAAATCAACTAGATATCAATAATCAAATATTGGAAAAACCACAGACAAAAATAATCGTTCCAACAACCATATAAATAATTTAAAATCAATATTACGAGAAATATAAGTCTGTACGAAAGAGTTTAAATAAAAATTTATTCCACATAATAACGAAAAAAAAATCACGATTAAAACAAAATATAATTATTTTCTACCTAATTAATTTTATCTCATCAAATTAAAAATAATATAAAATTATAAACGAAAGAAACGCTTTACCAGTATTTTCCCCGAAACAAAAATGTTTTCCATTATTTTTAAAAATAAAACATTTATTTAATTTTAAATATATAAACATAATAACATTACAACCATTCCAATATATTATAATATCATATTGTACATGTTTGTGTATGTATAAAAGTGAAATAGAATGTAATTGTATTATTTACTCTCAGTCGGTTGCCACGATAATATAAGAAAATGGAAATGGAAGTAAAAATCTTGAAATTCCCAATGTATATAATATCAATTTTAAAGTTGTTACAAGCATAATAACATTATGTACATGTACTATGTATGAGTGAGATGAGAAAAAGATTTTCGCTTAATAATAAAACTGTATATAGCGCGGCACACACAACAAGAAAAATGAAAAGCTATATAACTGACAACAACAACAATGCACTAAATGTAACATCACTTTTTTGTTTTGTTTAATTCTTCTAACTAAATTATTTTATCAAATCAAAATAAAAATAATTGAATACAGTCAAAATACATCTTCGTAGTATTATTGGTATGTACAATAACCTCAAAAGTTTTCCAACCAATTTTCCATCATGATGCCGCCGCGCGTATATTATAAAGCCATTTCAACGCGCACGCTATGTACATTTCAAATTAATACACGATAAAAATTCAAACCAATCGAATGCGGCTACATAATATTTGGTCCAACCTTTTTATTTTGTCTGAAGTAAATACAAAATTGTATATAGTGAAATATACAGTAAACTTAAGGGCGGAGTCACACACCTATATATTATACAGTTTAAAAAAAATTACATGTTTGTTGTTTTGCTATATACACTGGGTGGTGGCATCTAAAATGTTTTGTTTGTTTATTTTGTTTAGTTACTGAAATGAAGTCAAGCAAAACGTCTGTGACTGGAATCTGTAGTAAGCAATTTATATAGCTGGCATATTATATACCTACCTACACATTAAAAACACACACAAGGAATTCTTTAAAGTGGGTTTTCATATTTTAGTTCTTTTTATTAAGTAGTTTTGTGTTATTGTGTTCTTTCATTCGGCTTGACAGTCAATTTGAAGTGATCGAACTATTAAGAACGAATTGATCGTGATTTTTGTTTTGTATAAATCGCGCGTCTCGCGAACTAATTTACTAAATAATTTTTTTTTTGTTGTTAATTTGTGATTTAATTAATTGTGTAATTAATTAATATTTGTATTGTGTGATTTTATATGAGTGGAAGTGAGTTACTATAATTATTGTATATGCATAGTGAGTTTTAAAGTGAGAATTATTTTATATCGTACCTGTAGCAATTATTTTTGGATTAGTGTTTGGTGTTAAATTGTGTGCTTTATCGTAAAAATTACAATAAATTCCAATTAAAAAAATAAAATAAATAAAAATGTCATCACATGAAGATGATGATCATGATAATGATCCCGAAATTCATGTTGATGTTGACAGTGATTCACGGATGTCGTGTGAAAGTAGTAATAATTCGGAAATTGATTTAGAAGACGGTGGAAGTTGTTATGATTCGGAAACGGCAATTAGGTAATTTTTTACTGTTTATTGTTATTGTTAAATTTATTACTTTACCTAGTACAAAAGCAAAAAATTGCTTTTAACTAAAAAGGTTTTTCGGTTTGCTGTGTTGTATATAGTGAGTGTCGTGTTGTTTTGGAAAAGAAATACAATATTGATAAGAATTAAAGATGACACCTACACAAAAATTTTAGATTTCTTTTGTTATACGTATACGTTTTGAAGTGATTTAAGAAATTCCTTTTTTATACTGTTGGACAACAGATAACAAGTCGACGACGGTATATTTTGTTATTTGACAATTTTTTTTTTTATTTGTCTTTAAGAGATTAAAATTTAATTGATATAAAGACAATTTATTGCTTTCAATAACTTTTTGAAACCGAATGACAAAATGTGGTCAAATTATGTCTGCGCTCGAATTTTCTTTCAAGCTTATTTGTATTGATAATGAATATACAGTAAATCAAACTGTGTGGTGAAATTTTGCAATATTCTGCGCAGTTCTTCAAGATATCTCGTTTGAACTTAAAATATTATTTCGGATCAATATGTTTACAAATTTTACCGGGTTTAACCCAGTCTTGTGCCGAATGTTTACAAACAGTTGTTTCCTTTGTTGTTTACTAAGTAAACTACAGTAAGCAAACAATGGTATTTTATTTGTAAACATTGTAAACATTTAAAAATAAGATGAAACATTAAGAAAATATTGTGGAAAAAAGTGTTGACGGAAACAACTTTTTCAAGTTCGAAGCTTCTGAAATACTAAAGATCTGCAACAATAACATCTGAAATAAAAACGGATGTAGACTTTTTACAAAACAACAAAATTAACAAAAAAACAACAAAATTTACAAAAACAAACACTTGGTAAAGGAAATGTTAACAATAGAAAACCTGACAACAGACGAATTTATTTTTATTAAAAACGGTTATCAAACCTTAATTTGATTAAAATAATACAATTTAAAAATCGAATCGCATGTAATACTTTTGCATGATTGTGAAATGTTAAATTTAAAAATATTCCAATTGGATTTGTTTTGTAGTGAATTTGGAACATTTTTAGATAATCTTTAACATTTATACTAGAGAAGTCCCTGAATCCCTAATTGTGTCGCTGTAAAGATCAAATAATTTTCTAACAATTTTAGATAAACACGAGAAAATTTCGAACAATTTACTAAAGCTTTTTTTAATTCTATAAAGAAAGTTATTTTAGACACTGTCTCTACTTTTATATCTCCGAATCTAGAGATGTTCACAGGGTCTCGTCTATATGGCTGAATGGTCAAGTCAAAACTTCACTTGTGTGGTGAATAAGATTTAGATGTGATGATTTTTAACTTGTCCAGCGTATTTTAAACAATAGTGGGTTTGATTTCAATCTCTTTTCAAATTTTTCTGTTACCGCTCCTTGAAAGATTCATAATCTTTTAAATGTATTTTAGGATAGCACAGACAAAGTTCTATAACATTGAAATGGATATGGTAAATTTATGAAAATATTTACTGTGCCATACAGGCTACTTAGGAGTTCCATGAATTTAAATTAACTTTCAAACTTTATTTCAACGATCGTAGAGATGCTCACCGAGTCTCACCTACATGGTCAGATAGATCAGTCAAACTCCTATGAGGGTACTGAGCGGGATCTAATTATGACGATTTTTAACTAGTCCAGAGACTTTTTCCGTTTACGGTTATATCGCCCATCCCAGAAATGTTCACGGGATCACTTTCATATATTCGAATAGGTCAGAAAATTTTCTATGAATATTATGGAAATGGGACACGAATGATGATTTTCATCCTGTTTTCCAAAATTCACAACTTCTTTATTTTCAATTTTACTCTCAATTGGAAATTTAGGTATTTTCTCCAATATGATTTTTATCCAATTGACATTCCCAAATAAGCTACGAACCCGATTTATTGTGAAAACAATAAAATAACAAAAATCCTGTGGATGTTCACCAGGATCACGTTTATACGTTTGGATAGCTCATAGATTCGACATTCGATAGTTTCAACCAGGATTCTATCGTGATGCTATTTACTGGGCCTTGTACAACTTGGAAGTTTCATGAACTTGAATAAATTTTCAATTTTTATTTCACCAATCCTATAGAGATGTTCACGGGGAGATGTTCTCACCTACATGGTCAGATAGATCAGTCAAACCCCTATGATTGGTAATGAACGGGATCTAATTATGATGATTTTTAACTAGTTTAGATTTTTAACCAGAGACATTTTTACACTTACGGTTATATCGCCCATCCCAGATATGTTCACGGGATCTTTTTCATATATTCGAATAGATCAGAAAATTTTCTATCAATGTTGTGAAAATGGGACACAAATGATGATTTTCATCATGTTTTCCAAAGTTTACAACTTCTTTTGGAAATTTTGGTAACTTTGGAAGTTGACATTCCTAAATAAGGTTCGAGCCTGCAATTTACTTTAAAAACCATCGAATACCTTAAATCCTGGAGACTTTCACAGGGCGTCGTTAATACTTTTGGATATTTTCGAGCTTAGCTTGTTCCACTGACTAGCGCCTTGTGTATTATATGATCCTACGAATTAAGGGCTTGTAGGGTTTAGAAATTTTCAAGATTTTCTGTTGTAAATTTTATTTTTAGTTAAAGAGGTGTAAAATAACTGGAGTAGCTACATCCTCCTATCTACATTAAAGGTTTTCTAAATGTAAACTAATACGAAAATAGGCCTAAGAATTAATTGTTTTTGAATAGATATCATTCTTCTACTAGAAGTTCAGATAGCTAAGGTAGCCTAGACAAAAAGATCCTGGAGAAGTTTACTGGTCCTTCAATGCATTTTATAGATTACCCTAGATAAAGGCGAATGGTGAAATGAACGAGGTTCGGTTATTTTGATTGATTGTGCCATTTACGACTTAGTAGTCCGATGAATATAAATCTGGATAAGTTAAACTATTTTCTATCAATGTGACCATAAAACTGGGCCTAGTATTTCACAAAGCTCTGTTATTGGGCTTTACATTTGTTGATTTACAAGCGGATACCTGGCGTGCGCTGCAACGCCCTTTTGTAGCGAAGGGTATTTACATATGAAACATATAGCTGATAGCGGCGTGGGCTGCATCGCGCAGTTGAACTAAATAAATTTGTTTTGTAGGTTTGTGTGTTTTTTATTGAATGACATATATTTGAATGATAATTATATTATTGTATTGCTCTTTGGTAAACAATATTTTTGGTTTTGCTACTTGGTGCGTACATAAATAAGTTGGCGGGTTTTCAGACGCGTGAACAAGCCACGTATAGCTGTCCATGTGAGAAGCAGGGATTTTTTAGATTCAATCCACAAACTTGAAGCGGTTATCCTTGTGCGTTATTAATGCTTATTGCAAATGCGAGTCGCACTGGAAATTGCAATCTATTAAATTCGAATGGCATATCGGTCGGTATTATTGGTATCCACGGTAATAAGACATGTTCTCTATTGAATTTGCCTTCCGATATTGTTGCTTCGATAACGTTATTCATCAATTTTTTGACTGGAATTCTGGTGCTATTGCACCGTCGTGGCGGATCGATATGTCGAAGCATTCTGTCAAAGAACAGATGATTTGAGACATGCGTTTTGTTCATCGGCTGGTGCGGAACGTGGTATAACTGGTCGAGTCTACCAAAAATCACCAGCCAGCAAAATTAGTGCACCTCTGAATGGCCCTGTATTACCTCTTAAATCTTGGAGCGTCCGATTGATTGCTTCAGAAAATTTTTTGTTGGCCATTGTGCATTCATCCCATACTACTAGTTTATATGTTTTCTAAGCTTTTCCTATTCCTGAATTCTTTTTTGTATTGCATGTGGGTGTCTCAGTAAATTGCATTTCTGCCTCCACCCAAAAGAGCTGCTGACGTCAAAAGATGCGACGGCCAATGCAATGCTATTTTCATTCATAATGCGGTTATAAACATTGTGTTGTTATATCGTCAGTTTTTGCAGATTTGGTTGAATTAATGCTGCTCTCTGTGCTGCTCTCCTATTGGAGAAAATACCAAAATTTTCAATTGAGAGTAAAATTGTAAACGAAGAAGTTATAAATTTTGGAAGCATGATGAAAATCATCATTCATGCCTCATTTTCATAATATTGATAGACAATTTTCTGACCTATTCGAATATATGAAAGAGATCCTGTGAACATTACTGGGATGAGCGATACAACCGTAAACGTAAACAAGTCTCTGAACTAGTTAAAAATCATCATAATTAGATCCCGTTCATTACCATCATAGGTATTTGACTGATCTATCTGAACATGTAGGTGAGACCCCGTAAACATCTCTAGGATCTTTCATCGAAAATTTGAAAATTTATTCAAATTCATGAAACTTTCAAGTCGTATAAGGTTAAGTAAATATCATTACAATTGGACCCTGTTTGGAACTATCGAAAGCCGAATCTTTGGGCTATCCAAAAGTATAAACATGACCTTGTGAACATCCATAGGATTTTTGTTATTTGATTCTTTCACAATAAATCGGGTTCGTAGCTTATTTGGGAATGTCAATTGGGTAAATATCATATTATCGTATATCCATCATTCGTGTCTCATTTTCACAATATTGATAGAAAATTGTCTGACCTATTCGAATACAGTAATAACTGCGAAAGCCGGAATCTCAAGTGGCCGAACTAATTTTCCACCATTGACAAGTTTTCCGCGTCTCAGAGTTATTTTTGGATTTTGGATATTTTGAAAATCTATTTGGGTGAAGTGTAGCGAACAAAAACCAAACAAATTTTTACTATTAAATTAACATTTTTTTTAAATTCATTAAAATCATAAAAAAATTACAGATTCATTATAAATAATAATAATAATTTAGTTATTCAATAACTAAATGAAATAAAATTATGTAGTATGTACACATAATTTGTGGTTAGCTGGACTTTTAGTAGATATTTCAGTTATCTACAGTGAGACGTCTTTCTATCCTAATCCATTAGTATTTCCGCTTTATCTGTTACTGGTGTAAAGTATGATTGAAGTGTCGATTGAATTAAATTTGGTTCTACCTTCATTAGTAGCAAACATCATCGAGTCATCTTTGTGTTTTGCAAATATCTCCAAATTTTTTAAGCTCTTCATCATTTCTGATTTATTTGGCACATTTTCAATGTCATCATCATCATCGTCGTCATCATCACCATAATCGCTGTTCAAATTATGTTCAACTTCTTCCGAAGTATGTTGGATATAGTTAACTGTTAGGTTTTGAATCTCCACAACTCCTTGTTCTGATTCTTCGTTGGCTTCTTCATTTAGACTAGCAGGGAAGCCATAATTTTCAAAACATTTTTGAATAGTGGTTGGTTTTACACATTTAATTGCAGCGTCCAAAAAACTATCGCATCCAGAATAGAATTTTTTTTTATTAAAGCTAGACCTGTGTTTCCGTATTCAATTTTACTAAACAAATCTTTTAACATAAGTTTTCTGTAGTAAATCTTCACCGCCTGAATTATGCCGTTGTTGAGTGGCTGAAGCACAGACGTCGTATTTGGTGGTAGGTAGATTAATTTTATATTAGAAAACGTTGTGTGGATGCAGGCAGCATTGTCCACAAATAACAAAATGTTTCTTCGTTGGCTTCTCATTTTGGCATTCAACTGGGTAAAAACTGTTTGAAAATGTCTGAAGACATCCACGCCGTTGGATTATTGTAGTAAGAAACGGGAAAAGATATTTTTTTTTAAATTTTTGAAGCACCTTGGATTAAGGCTTTTACCTATTAAGGCCGACTTTTCGATTGTTCCATCTGCGAATACGATCAGAAGCAACGTTAATCATTCCTTTCTGTCCTTTTAGGTGCAATGTCCTATTAGGCAAAGCTTTATATAACAGGGCTGTTTCATCAGCATTGGCGATATCTTTAATATTATAGTTTTCGATAATTCGCCCTAATTTTCCTTTCCACTCCTCCACCGTACGGCTATTTACTTCGTTTGATTCTCCACACGCAATGTTGAATGTAATGCTATACCTCGACTGAAAACTAGATAACCATCCATTCGATGCCTTAAATTCGTCAATTTTCAATTCTCGTCCAATGTTTAAGGCTGCTTCTTGTAAAATTGGTCCAGAAATTGGTATATTTCTTGCGCGCGCTTTGCAGAACCACTCGAATGTTAACATGTTTAATGTTTCGTACGTACATGATCTTAACTTTTTACCGTCTTTTTCAGTTTCCGTTGAACATAAATATTTTTTCTTTAATTCCTCTTTATTTTGCATGATGTTTTTAAATTTCTCGGTAACATGTTTGAAACTTTTTTTTCGGATCTATGAGTCTAATTACATCATACTTTTCTTTTAACTATAGGCAATGCGGTCGTTTACTCATTTTTCTGCAATAAACTCAAAATATGTAGTAGCAAACTCAACAAATCTAAAAATTACATACCTGTCTTTCGTTCTACGCAACTTATCATTTGAAAATCTTTTGTACACTAAATTCATAACCTCAAACTTTGACAATCAAAGAATCCAACAAACAAGATTTTTAAAATCTAACCTTCTATACGATAAGGTCATTTTTCGTGACATTTTTAAAATGTAACAAGCATAAAAAAAAATTACATAAATCTTACTTTCCGTCTTTGACAAATTAAAGTTCATTAATTTTCATTAAAAATTACGAAAATAACAGATTTCCGTCCACATCTCACAGTTTTTCGCGTAAGGAGGTTGATATTATATTGCAAATAGAACCCAAATTTTTATTTTCCGTGTATGATGGGATTCCGGCTTTCGTAATTTCCGCCATTTACAGTTTCTACATATGAAAAAATCCAGTGACCATTTCTGGGATGGGCGATATAACCGTAAACGGAAAAAAGTCTCTGGACTAGTTAAAAATCATTATAATTAGATCCCGTCATATTACCCTCATAAGGATTTGACTGATCTATGCGACCATGCAGGTGAGTTCCCGTGAACATCTCTAGGATCGGTGAAATAAAGTTTGAAAATTCATTTAAATTCATGGAACTGTTAAGTAACCTGTATGGCACTGTAAATATTTTCATAAATTAACCATGCTCATTTCAATGTTAGTACTTTGTCTGTGCTATCCTAAAATGTATTTAAAACATTATGAATATCTCAAGGAGCGGTAACAGATTTTTTCTAAAAGAGATTGAAATCAAAAACCACTATTGTTTAAAATACGCTGGACAAGTTAAAAATCATCATATCTAAATTTTATACACTATGTGAGGTTTTAATTTAGCAATCCAGCCATATAGATGAGACCCGGTGAACATCTCTAGATTTGGAGATATAAAAGTAGACCGTGTCTAAAATAACCTTCTTTAAAATTAAAAAAACTTTAGTAAATTGTATCACAATTTTCTTGTGTTTATCTAAGATTGTTAGAAAATTATTTGATCTTTGCAACGAGACTATTAGGGATTGAGAAACTTCTCTAGTATAAATGTTAAAGATTATCTAGAAATGTTTCAATTTCACTACAAAACAAATCCAATTGGAATATTTTTAAATTTAACAGTGTACATTTTTGTGTATTTCAGTGTATTAATTATTGGCCAGATCACAGAGGTGCTACCGAGCAGCACCTGACGTCAATTAATGGCTCTGTGAAGGAGGTGCTCTGTGAAAATTGGTCGCGTCAACGAACTACGAGATTTTCCCATTTGTTAATGCGTTAGAAAACCAAAACCCATATAATATTTATGCGGATTTATGGGTTCAACGAATTAATTATTGGCCAGGTCACAGAGATACACCGGGTCTCTACCCGATGACTGAAATCGAGCGACTAGATTGCGTACTTGATTTCGTGATGGTGCATTTCTGGCGTTCAAAAAATTTCGCTATTTTCTTTGGGTTTAAATGTTGAATTCTGACTAGCAAAATAAAACTCAACAATTTTTGCTCGTTTCTCAATCGTATACATGGCTACTGAATCTCCCAAACGTTGTTTCTTGTACTGTAGAATAAAAAAATAAAAAATAAAACAATAAAAAAATTACATCAAAAACACAATGTTCAGTGACTTATGGTCCACACTGTACTAATATGTAAATTTTCTTAGTCTAGAGTCTTAGCCGTAGCTTAAGAAAAAATAGCTTTAAATATTTTTTATTTTTATTTGACTAATTTACATTCTTTTGGCTTGGCTTAACCTAACTATCCTTAAACATAATTCTCTTGGGGTTCATGCATACGTATATAAGCTGGCATACGTAGGCATGCACCTGCCGATATTTGTTTGGGTTTATGTGTAGTTTTCTGTGCCAGGTAAGCTTAGTGACTGCCCCTGGAGTTCCAGATCGCAAGGATAGATAGTTTTTGGGAGGAACGAACTTCTAGACTGTAACATTCCTTTTACAAATCTCACTTTGAGTCGCCGGGCGTAGCCTTGAATGTTTTCAATCCTCACACGGGACTTTGGTGGTTTGGGCCAATCGTCGAACACAAATCGTGGAGCGTTTGCCTGGATAGAGGAAAGACTTTTCCATTGTGTTTTAGTCAAGTTTCCTATCCATGCGGGCACCGCAAACGTTAGGATGGACCTTATCTACGCTTTGTATAGCCTTAGTTTATTTTTGGAAGAGAGAGGGCTACTTCTGTTTAGAAATCGATAGAGTTGTTGCCGAGCGGCGAAGATATTTTCCTTGATATATTTGATTTACGAGTTTGCGAGAGTTTCTTATCAAGAACGACTCCCAGATATTTCACTTGGGATTTGGGTTCCAGAACGTGTCCTTCGAAGGGTTCTGCTTTAGGAGCTTTAGAGAACTTGTTTTCGTGGAAATGGATAATTTCAGTTTTATTGTGATTAATTTTGGTGTTCCAATTTCATGCATAGTTACAATACCGGCTGAGGTATTCTGAAAGACGAGTGGTTGACTTTCTAGCACTGACGGAAGAGAGGAATATGGTCGGCGAAAATTTGAATTTTGGTTTCTTTGTTGTTTGATTTTGGTATATCGTGATAGTAAAAACAGAAGAGGTGTGGTCCTAGGACTTTGTGGAATAATTGGATGGTGCAGTGCTCGGCGCGAAATTCGAACTTTCTCAGGGATATAGGGTTTAATTGAGGGAAATAATCTGCTAAGGATGGCTATTTCCGCTACTTTACTTAATCCGTTTAGGAGTGTTATGTGTCGGGTGTTCTCAGTTTTGTTTAACACTACAACAACGTTTCACACTTCATGTTTTGAATGAATGAAATGAATTAAACATCAATTGACCTAACGAATTATATTAAAAATGCAATAGTAATTGTTAAACATTGTCGATGTATATTTAACACACCAATTTCCAACAATTTTCTTTGCAAAGTGTAAATTTGTGTGAAAACTTTATTTTACATTGACTAAGTAAATTTTACTTGTTAACAATTGTGATGGTATTATGATGCTTTTTTGATTTTCACGTATGATAAAGTTCTTTTAACTATTTAAAAGGTTCTATTTCATTTTGTTGTCCGACAAATTTAGGCTAAGTAAACAAAACTGTTTAAATTTTTACTTACTACATATTGTAAGCTCAGAGCCTCTACCTATGAGCCAATACATTTTCTGTACTTAATATTAAGTTCTTCTTTTTTTTGACATGCTCTCTCCACTTGAGCTTGGCATCGAGAGTCAGATATTTAGCTTTGTTTGCATATGGCACCGGTCGTGAGTTAATTACTATCGGTAGATGGGAAGCCTTTTGATATGTAAAGTTAATATGCATTGATTTCGTCTCATGAAGCTTGATTCTCCAGTGCTTAGTCCAGTTACAAACCGCATTGGTAATCTTCTGGAGCTTGCTAGTTGCTTCAGCGACATTTCTTCCAATCGCCATGATTGTTGTGTCATCTGCAAAGGTGGCTATGGTTCCTTCATCTGTAGTTGAATATTCCTTGTATATAATAAATACAGGATTGGTCCTAAGACACTCCTCTGTGGGACACCGGCAGAGATTTTCTTTAATTCGGAGTATTCATCCTCATATTTCACACGAAAGTGTCTATTGGATAAATAAGGTCTTACTATGGCATAGAATTGCCTCGGCAGATTCCTGTGCAACTTGAATTCCAGTCCACTGTGCCAAACTTTATCGAATGCTTGAGCGACGCCCAGAAATATGCTGGAGCATACTTTCTTGCGTTCTAATGTTCTTTCAATAACGTTGGTGATTCTATGCACCTGTTCAATTGTGGAGTGCTTTTCTTTGAATCCAAATTGATGTGGAGGAATTAGTTGTCGGTCCTCAATTATTGGTTTAAGTCTTTTTAGTAATAATTTTTCAAAGAGTTTTGACATAATTGGCAGCAATGAAATTGGCCTGTATGATTCTTAATCGTTAGGTGGTTTATCAGGTTTTGTTATCATGATTACTTCTGCTGCTTGCATTGATTAGATGTAATAGCTTATGAAATTCTTTATCTGGTAGAACCTAGATTTGTTTTTGAATTTGTTAATCTTGGTGCACTCTCCCTTTGAATTACCATTTCACTGACTGTCATGATAATCGAGGAATGATCCGATACTAGAGAATTACTGTCTTCAATGTGAATGTAGTTCTGGGATATACCTCTTGCTACATAAAAGTCTATTAGGTCAGGTATCTTCGTTCCGTCACTGGGCCAGTATGTTGAGGAAGCACCAGAGTAAAATTCACATTTTGATGTCCGCCCTGCTTGAAGCAATTCTTTACCTTTTGACGTCGTAAGTCTAGATCCCCAATAGATGTTTTTCGCATTAAAGTCACTTCCAATACTAAAATCACGTCCAAGCGATTTAAATAGTTTAAGGTAGTCCTCTCTTTTCAAGTTATGCTGAGAAGTGTCTGTGTTTAATTTGGTTCCTTACAGTAGTGACTGCATTGTTTCTTCTTCGATATTTGATTCTAAATGGTGTTTTATATTTTCTTTTTATTCGTAATGCCGAACCACCTCTTGCTCTTTCCGCTGGATGAATGGAGTGATATACGTTATAACCCCGTATTTTAACAAACGAATGTTGCACAAACATGTTGCATAATGCCATTCACATTCCAGATTGCTATTTTGAAAGTTGTGTTCTTACTTAACATTTTTTGTTTGATTGCGTTGATGTTGTTCAGATTACTTTGATCATCTAGCCACTTTGTAATAGCTGCAATGCTGTTCATAATGTTTTCCATAATTTGGTTACTTTCAGAGTCCATATGTTTGGTTGAACCCAAACTTTTCACTACCTGCGCAAATGAAGTTATTTGCCCTGTATTGCTTGGTTATGGGTTTTGATCCATCTGATTTGATATTTGAACCCTTCGATTTTCGTGAATTTGCGGTTGATTTCGTGTTTTATCTCTTAATTTTTGTAGTTGTTTAGCAACCTCACAGCCTCGATAATTAGCCGGATCTTGGCCGTTACAATTTGTACACTAGACTGGAACATCTCTTCCTATTGTACATGCCTGGATAAAATGATTACCTGAGCATTTTACACATCTTGGATCCCGGCCGCAATATCTTTGGGTGTGATTAAATGCCTGGCATTTCTTGCTTTGGGGTATGCGTGTTGTGGTTCTCCTCATTGGCTCAATTTTCAGCTTCATTTGAAGGATTCCTTTTATTCCATAAATGTTTTAAACATTCTCTTTGTTGTCAATTACTAGCATAAAAAGAGGGAGTCCCCTTTAACTGATAATTTGGTTTCCTTTCAGAATTTCTGTTCTCTCTTTTTTAACAATATTCACAGCATCTAGTATTTTAAGAGCTTTATTTTGCAAGTTTTCCATTATTTCTTTGCTTGAGCAAGTGTGATGCAAACCTCTTGCCATGACTTTTATAGGTCGGACCTGTTTGTTCTCGCAAGTGAACCACTGATACTTTTCAGCATTCAATTTCATAGATAAGGTTCTATAAGTATCTGAATCCAAACGTCATTATTTAACGCTGTTACCTTATAGTCTTTGCCAGTAACCGATTTCATCAGTGACTGAATTTCTGGGTAACTGGTTACACCCACAATATTTATTTGTGGGAGTGATTTTTGTATCGGTTGCACCAAATTTGGTGTAATGTTCTTGGTCGATTTACTATCTTTTGGTTGATTGGCTTTGGGTAGAGCATCGTTTGAATCTGGACTAGATTGTCCCCTACCAGTTAGTTGCTCAGCTTCAGGTGACGATTCAGATTTTCTTTTCTTACTCTTCCTGGACTGTTTTTTCTTCTTTAGGATCCAGTCCGTTTCTCTTTGTAATTCATTTTCATCAGTGGAATAGATGAGTTTGTCTGGTTCAATGCTTCCTATATCTCAATTTTCTTTTGAATCCCCATTCATTTGTAGGTTTTCATGTTTTCGCTTCAGATACTCAATTTCTTCGCTTAGCTTAGCAAATAATTGCTCCCTATGCTCTAGCCTCGCCAAGAGATCCAGATTATCCTTTTCTAGGTCAATAGTTGTTTTACTAGATTCGGCTATTTGCAAAGTAAAATTTCCGGTGGCATCACTTATTTCGTGTAATGTTTGTCTAGGTATAGCGTTAGAAAAAGTATCGGCTTGGTCAGTTACCGAGTTGCTTCTATTTTTCTTTATCGGTGATCTTTGTAAATTTGATCTTCTCTGGAACGGATTTGATGTCCCCTGATAATGAAATAGATCGAAAAAGTGGTGACAAATAAGGCATCTCGCATGAACCACTTTAAACGTAGCCGTGCCCAACATTTATTTATCGATTCAAATGAAATTTTCATATATTTTTGAAATTTTACTGTGTTTTTCTTCTACTACTGTGACTGACCTAGTTTCTGCCTTTGACGTCTTCTCACTGTAGTGATACTTTCCATCAAACGACGTATGTCTGCGATTTCCGGCCGAAATAATCGATGTAAGTGTTAAAGCGATACCTATTTCTGTAGTTTGTCGATGACGATGGAATCTTTTAAGGCCGTGGTTGTGCTTTGCAGCACTTTATTTTAATAGCCTTGTATCATTTATACATTGGTCAAGACCAATCCTCAATAACCTCAAAGTTGGGTACCATACGTCCATCCATACTGGTTTTATTGGTTCATCATTTGACGGAACAAAAGGAATTTATTATGTTCTGAATGACTTTAGATTTTCCACCCATGAGACGGTACATTTTCCTAAATTTGATACTTAACTCTTCTTTGTTCTTTTTGGTGAGTTCTATCCATATTAACTTAGTATAAGGCCATGCCAAGAATTTCACTGTATTTGCTTGTGGAATTTGGTTTAAGTGAAATCCATTTACTTTAGGGTTTGTAAAATTGTCACATACTTATCTCGCATCATCTAATAAAATCAAGCCAAGTGTAACCACTGTGTTAATTGCATTTTGAAATTTGCTTGTCGCATCTAATATAGCATTACTCACTACTAAGATAGCTGTATCTGTTACTATAGTACCTCGAAAAAACCTTCGCATATAGGAGAAACTGTAACGTACAACGAGGTGGTGCACCTGCAGAGACTATCCTTAATTCAAAGTTCACGTGTTCAAATTTGACTCAAAAATGTCGATCTGCAACGTAGCATTTATAATTTAGTAAAATTGTGTGTTCGATGACTTTCGCTATTCAGTGAACTTGTTCAACAGTTGTATACTGATTTTCTTTAAACCCAAATTGAGGTGATTTTAAAAATCCTGGGATAGAATAAAATTAGTATTGCCTGATGTAACATTTAGATATATTTAAAAGTTTCACGGATCGCGATTAAAAGCTGTGTCAACTACGGTCGTGGCATGCGTCTGTACATGTTGTCCACTTATTTTGAAACTTCGAAGAATAGATGCTCGTGGAACTATAAATTGTTACTTGGAAAATTTCGTTATTTAATACTCGACCTAGTATTTATGTGGTATACGCGGGATTTACATATCTGTGGAAAAAGAAAATCAGGTGTTGGTTATTTTTTGACGTTTATTTGGTATGCGATTTACAATACACATGATGACATAATTACACGACAGCGATAATAATGATCATAATTTATAACAATGCTAATGATCTCAAGGCATTGTTTTTCTTAATAATGATTTGATTTGGGAACGCTGCATACATAATCCGAAACGTTATATTACAAAAATTACTTTATAATTTAATTATATGTAATTCATTTACTTATAGAATGTTATACAGCAATGATAAAAAGCGAATAACAATAATAATAATAAATCCCAATATCTATATTACACAGCCACAAACACACTTACAAAACCAGAAATAATTAACAATAATTGAATGCAATTTTCCAAGTAAATTGTATATGCATAAATGCGAGTACAACAATTTCTGTTTCGATTTGAACGTGCATATTTTTGCATACCCAGATAGCGGATGTATTTTAATGTAATTCCGTATAATTTACGATGTGATCTGCGACTTTTAAAATTTAAATAAATATTAATTATTTGTGAGTGGTATTTAAATTTTAAATATTTTATAAAAAAAATGATGCAGTATTAATTTAGACAAATACCTAATTTAAATACTGGTATCGTTTTAATCCAAATGTTTTTATTTCTGTCTTCAGTTTTGTGAATCGAGATATGTTAAATAGTTTTCGTTGTTCTTTGCTAAAAAGACTATAAATATCCAATAAAAATTTATTACATAATTTCGATTTAAAAACTAAATTAAAAACTTTTAATTTTACCACACATTTTATTTTATTTATACGTATGTACGTACATATTTATTTTTTTATTACAACATTTAAAAATAATTGTAAGTGGAATTACTTTTTTTTTCTCTGTAAAATAACAACTTACAGAATTGTACTTTAAGTAAGTAAAAATAATAACGATTTAAGAACACGACATAAGTATTACTGTACTACATAGTGGTCAAGTACATACATAAAAAAAATTGTTATTATGTATTTATTTATTGAAAATTGATTGTTATTGTGGCATGACTATTCGAGCAAATTATATAAAATTATAAATGTTTAAATTGATTTTTGTTATTTTTGGAAAATTAAATGGTTTTCAAAGTATAATGAGTGTTGAACGGAAGGACGGATACCGCACAAATAAAAAATCTGTTTAACCGCAGAACATAAAACGAAATTGGATCAATACACGTTATAGTTGGATAAAATCGAGGTCAAATTGTAAAAATATCTTCAACTAAATTTTTAAAATACATTTCTTTGTCTGTGTCATGCTATTTTTAACACTAACCTCGTCAAGTTCTTTTATGACGATACAGGACGTCATTTATAACATTTAACCTAATTGTGACAAACGTGTTTTTTATGGGAAACCTTTGGTATTTGTCCATTTTTTGGATCCACTTGGCCTAATCGTTCATCGTGCCTATATGATATTCGAATTTTACAGACAAGTTATCGAAGCTCGTGAATTAGAAGAATTTAATTCTTTGCTGTGAAAATATACCCCCCCCCCCCCCTTTGGTTGAAAATATCCCACATTCACGACATCTTTACTAATCCTTTTCTTCTATACATCGCCATAGTTTCAATTATTCTTTATCAAGGGGCAACCGGCATAAGGTGCGTTAGATAACCTTTGTGAATATAGCCCAAATTTCAATCCCAGAAAATCGAAAAAGTTGCGTTGGCAATACTGTATAAGTTTATGTATACTGTTGCGACATTTAATTAACAATTGTAACAAAAGATCTAAATTATGAAATAAGTATTTCCGAATAATAGCTAAAAAACAAAAAAAAATATTTTGAGTTTAATAAAAACAACAAAAAGTTGTGATATAACGTGTAAATAAACAAAAAAAAATTCTCCTCTCCAAAAACTATACTGACAGGGAAATTCTTTAAATCAAGAAACAAATTTTACTAGCATCTATATATAGCATAAATAAAAGCTCCGAAAATACCATGTCACTTAAAAAAAAATATTTTAAGGAATTAAGTAGAAGTATAGTTCCTCGAAAGCACAAACAACTTGTTGGCCGAACTATCGGCTTATATCTGACGATGAAGGAAGATTTAATGTAGAGTTGAGATATAGTCCTTCAAACTCAGCAAATATTCGTTGGCTGGACTATCGGCTTCTGTCTGGCGATTAAGGAAGATTTAATGTAATTTCAGTGATTTTTTTATAATTTTTCTATGGGGTAGAGTTGAGATATAATCCTTAAGACTCGGCAAATATTCGTTGGCCGGACTATCGGCTTCTGTCTGGTGATTAAGGAAGATTTAAATTAACTATTTCTCATAGAAAAGTTCTAAAAAGTTTACTGCAATTACTTTGGATCTTCCACCATCGTCAGACATATTTCGATAGGTCGTCCATAAAATATATCACGCAAAATTACTCGTGAGAAAAAACTCGTGAGTTGGTAAATAATTGATATTATTTATTTGCCCCAGCCCCAAAAATGATTCTATCTTCATATTATTATGAAAATGTATAATTTTTACTCTCAGCCTCAAAAATTTTCTGTATGGTGATAGATTTAGTTGCCATGACAGTAAATATTTTCGGGGCTGAGAGTAAAAATGTCATGTTATTAATAATTAGTTTTGCCACCTCATTTTTCTGGGATGAAAATTGGGCTATTTCCACATACATAAAATTATGGGCTTACTTCACATATTTTATTTTATAAGTATTATTTATACTCTCAGCCCCGAAAAGTTCCACTGTCATGACAGTTTTTAACTATCGTGATAGCAAGTATTTTCGGAGCTGAGAGTAAAAAATGTAATGATATAAATATTTAGTGTTGCCATCGTATTTTTCTGAGATTGAATTTGGGCTATCTTCACATACATCGTTAGATAGCCTCTGCGTACCCGTGAGAGTGATTAAAGACATTAGTTTCTAGCGTACCAGATGAATTTGTACTAATACCATCAAAAATATACCTAACAGTGAAGGGTAAACCATTTCGGGAATAAAGGAGTCTCGCTTCATATGTTTCAGAGCAGTAACACGCTTCATGTTCGAAATAACTTAGTAAAATTGATAAAATATTAATAATATTGATAAAAAACGCAACCCATAAAAAAATTGACATAATTGATAAATCTTTTCATCGGTTTAAGAGAAAAAGCGAATATGATTCGGAAGTATAAATAATTTATAGTGTTTATAAAAAATGTATGTGTATGTGCCCGTGCAGGGTCGAGATGTGCCCGTGCATCGGTGTCTGCAATTCAAGATTTCACCTCAAATGTGCGGGGATGAACACTTCTAAGTACAGATTCCTGCCAACTTGCTGCATAACCAATATGACCAATCTGATTGTTACACCAGATGTCATTTGATTTGGTGCCGCGTCCACTTCATTACAATCCGTTGAAGTCCCAAATAACGATGTTTTATATGTTAGCAGGCTGAATCCACACACAGAGGCTGCATTATTATTTAAAATCTAATCTGGAAAATCTAGGCGTTGACGAGGGCTGACTGTCATCTACTGCTCCCTAAAGGCCGGGATAAATCTAAACTCACATTTGTTTCGTTTAAGTTTACTTTGGAGAGAAGTTTCGCACTACAAGTTTGATCACCTTCTTTTTGACCAAAGGGTGTCTTAGTTCGACGTTTCGTGCGTAAAACCGGAGGCTCAAAAAACGGCAGAGGAATGTCTCTACCACAAATGGGGATTGACAATCCTATTCAGAGATAATAGACTCCTACTGTAATTTTTATTTTTGTCAAGAAGAGCAACAGCTACACAAATACTACAATCACAGTAAATTATACAATGATAGTCATAATTTAGTCTCCACTTCATAATTTATATCATAATAAGTCATTCACCAATTATATTCTCAATCGGGACTCATCGCGGAAATGTTTATTTTTAAATAAAAATGTTACGATTGTGAATCGGGATAGCATATGTGTTAATTTTGGATTTCTTAATGCCCGTAGCCTATTTTGCCATATCGATAAACTGAGAATAGTGGAAACATGGCTTACAAATAAGACTAATATAACGAATCGATCTCGCTGAATTGGTACAGCATCTTGAGATTTGACAGAACACATAAAAAGGGTGGAGGTGTTTGCATTTACTATAAAAATGCCTTAAACTTAAGTCTATTATTTCGGCCATTTATGGTAAAACTAAAGTTTTGATGGCAGAAAAGATATTACCATCTATGACTGTAATGCTTGTAGTTTGCTACAATCCATCAACCCCAGTGCAATCGGATTTAGACGTTTGGTTTCACGAATTCATATCCTCGCAAGCCAACCATTTAGTTTTAGTCCTGTTTTCACCTATTCATTACCGTACATGGCTTGATCACTACATTATCCCTGAGTCAGATTACTTTAGGGTATTGGCGTCTATTCAACATACTTTGCCTGACATCTCTGGCCATGATTTTCCGACTATTTCTTATAAAGTCGGATCAAACTGGATGTGTGTTAAACTGGACTAGAAGCTTATCCATGACTATAGTCAGTTAGATTCTGAAAATATAATGAATTCATTTTCTGGCATTAACTGGAGCTTTCTGCATGCGTCTGATAATGTTAATTCCCTCTTGAAATTCTTTTATGATTTCCTGTGTTATATTCATGATAATTGTGTGCCGACTAAAACACAGTTAATTGCCAATCGGCTGCCCCATGGTTTAATTGTAATATTGCTAAAAGTTTCCTTGCAAGGGATCTCATGCGTATGCAAAGTACAAAAGAACAGGCGATATGAGGAACCTAGAATTATATCGTAGCAAATGCAATAGCTAGTTACCAGCTTGATAAAGATTTCCGAACAAAAACATTTTTTTGGAAATAGTAAATTAACCTTGAAACGAATTTGGAGCAATTTTAACCATATTGTATTGGAGACTAGTAGGGCTGGTATTTCTATTGACTTTGACCCTTAAATTATCAACACTTATTTTTGCAATGTACCCCACTCATCGGTAGTTATTCCATTGTAGGGGATGGACCGCACAGGCACGCATACGTCTCTCTCCTTTTGCAGCATAAGTGAATTAGATGTTTCCAAAGCTGTGTATCTCATTAACTCAAATTCATCCGGTCACGATAAAATAAACTTAAAATTTCTAAAGAATATTTTACCATATATTGTATCAGCTTTGACATATCTGATTAGCAGTTGTATCATGCGTTCTGAATTTCTTGAAATCTGGAAAATTAAAACTGTGATTCCGATTGTAAAAAACAGAGGTTTCGATTTTTTTGAATAATTTTAGATCGCTTAGTTTAGTTTCCATTTTATCTAAAGTATTCGAGATCATTCATCGTGATCTAATCAACCAGCATTTGGCTAATTGTAATTATCTAAATAAATTGCAATCTGGATTCCGTAATAACCACGGAACAAAGACTACCGTGCTTCATGTTGCAGACGGTCTGGCTTGTCATTTTGGTGGAAAAATATCATTTGTTGTTCTAATACTGTTGGATTACTCCAAAGCATTCGACTCTTTGAACCATGTTTTGTTACTATAGAAGTTGATGCTTTTCTTTAATTTTGGGAATATAGCACTTAAACATGACTTACCACAAGCAATAAAATACTCCAAATATCACATGTATGCTGATGACTGTCAAATTTATCTTGGTGGTACTCAAATGTATGGATCTATTATATGTATGGGATTGGTCCAAGTATAGGGTGTCTCAGCAAGAGCACCGGATTTAAATTTGCCGCCACTTTGTTAATACGAGTTGTACGGTGATTTTTTTTGACAGTTGTCATGTACGGACCACGGTGTGATGGTGCATTATCATGAAGCAAAATCACTTTGTGATGCCTTTTATTATATTCTGGACATTTTTCACGCAAAGCTCGATTCAAATTGATTATTTGTTATTGGTAGCGGTCGGTATTTACAGTTTTAGCAGCTCAAAATAAATTACACTTTTCTGACGCCACCAAATACAGAGCATTACCTTCCGTCCGAAGCGATTTGGCTTTACAGTCTATGTTGATGTTTTGTCCTGGATGAACCCAAGACATTTTGGATCCTCAAAATAGAGCCATTTTTCACCGCCAGTCACAATTCGATGGAGAATAACTTTCTTTTGGATCTGGTGAGCAATATTTTGCAAGTGATTTTTGTATTTTCCTGCTGCCTTTCATTCAGTTTATGCGGAACCCATTTTCTCAACTTTTGGATCTTTCCCATGGCTTTTAAACGTATAGAGACGGCTTTTCGTGACACATGCAATTGATCAGCGAGTTGTTTGAGCGTCATCCTCAACCAACAATGCTTGCAATTCACTGTCTTCAAACTTTTTTGATGGTCTTCCACGTTCTTCGTTTCTCACGTCAAAATCAACACTTTTGAATTTATTAAACCACTCATAGCATTGTGATTTACCAAGAGCATGCTCACTGTAAGCTTTGACAAGTATTCGACACTTTTAACACGTAAAAAACATGCGGTTATGAATTAGATGTTGTTGAGAGATGTCAATAGAAAACAATGGCGCCGATGGCGTGGTTTGTCGAAAGGTACATTGACAAGTGGCACCATTTATTGGTAAATTCCGGTTTCATATTTACACACCTGGCATATAAA
Organism: Nephrotoma guestfalica; assembly: GCA_963691935.1. Classification (NCBI taxonomy): domain Eukaryota; kingdom Metazoa; phylum Arthropoda; class Insecta; order Diptera; family Tipulidae; genus Nephrotoma; species Nephrotoma guestfalica. The sequence continues at coordinate 196,513,513 of OY829913.1, read as the reverse complement.
ATATTTATAAATTATTTATCAAGCGAGAACGGAAATTTTAAAACCGTCATAAAAGATTCACAGATTTCTTACTTTTTGTATAAAGCGCTTAATTAGAAAACAAAATTTTCTATATTATTCAATTTATCAAACAAATAACTTCAATTAACGATTAATTTTATACAATTATTTTTCTCGTTTGATATATTTTTTATCAATGACCTAAAATATTTTGTAACAAAATTGATAACCACCTACTTATCACTTTAACAAAACTTGTTTTTTTCTGTGCGGGTTTTCCAATTTTCATTTGCACGTTTACTGATTTATACTTCAAATCGTAATTATACAGAGTGGAGGAAATACAACACTGTGGAATCAATTTTCAGTTTCACCTAAACCTTAGATAATCAGGATTATTATAAAAAGCAGGATAAAATATCACAGCCGCATTCCTAAATGAAGTTTATAGTTGAACAATAAAAAATCTACTACCAATTGAGAAACGTTGCGTTTATGCAACAGCTGGAAGAACAAGCGAAACAAATGAAGATAAGGAAACTTTTTCTTGATTTAAAAAATCCGTAAAAATAGTAGGTTCGTAATAACTTAAATTAGACCGCTGTACAGCCAATGGTCATTATTGTCACAAGATTCATCTTAAAAAAGTTAAAAAAATTCTCATTTTGCGAAAGTGCATCAAAAGCTCAAGAAAAAATAAAACGACGTTTAAGCTGCGTTAAAATTAAAACTGTTGCACTGTTCCGCTTAACTGTTGTTGCACTTTTGCAACATTTGTCATAAATAGGTTAATTATAGGTTAATTAATAAAATTTCATTGAGATCATCCGATTTATGAAAACAGCTTAATTGTGAAATTATTTATTCTGGAGAGAACACAGACCGACAGACAGTCACCATGAAATCCACTTTTTCGGACTGCGGCAGTATAGCGAATAATAAATCTGCAAAAATCTCGAAATGGAGCATTTTTGTGATTATTTTGTAAAATAAATTAATAGTAACGCCACACAAACAGAGCTCCACAATATGGAAAGTTTGCGAAAGGTCCTCGTTCCATCAAATTTACTTATTTTCAAAATCACATCTGGAACTCATTTTGGAATGCGTTTGATTGTGAAATAAGAAAATTTGATGTTACAACTGCTAAACCGGAGTAACTCGAAACAAATTTTCTAAAATAGCAATCCATTGTACCTCGTTTCCTGTCACTCAAAAATATCCTCCCTCAAATTGTTTATCAAAAACGTTCGAGCCGATTTTATTTTAGATAGGCTTCGCGTGATTCTTAATCTATTCTTAATACTCGAAACCCCCTCTTACTCTTTTTTATAAAAATCGTTTGATCTGAAAACCTCTAAATGAATTAGCACTCATCTCAATTCATTCCTGACATTACAAAACACTACAAATTTTATCTAAACCGTTCGACCTGAAGAAAATTTATAAATAACGAGTCACGGACCGCACCAAAGGACACCCTTTCCTGGCATTCGAAATCGTCCTATGCCAATCCAATAGTGGAGTCCATTCACCACCGGATGAGCCCCTAAATGATTTTTCAGGTGGATGGGAAATAGTGTGCAATGTAACGCAACAGCGCTTGAAGATCCTTTGTTGTTAGTGGGATGTTATCATTCTCAGTCTCACCGAATTATTTTTCATTCAAAAGAATACAAAAAATAGTAATACGAATTTGGAGTGATAATGACACTCTAAATGACTGTTTAAAACAACCACGGGTGATAAACCCGAAAATATGAGATAACGATTAATCCACCAGATTGGGTTCGGGATGTCAAATTTTCCATTCCATTTTATTAGACTGCATGATACACTTTGTTTGTCTCCAATCCCAAACGTGCGGTAATTTGGATCACAATTCGTTTACCTTAAACCCCATGAATAATCCCTCACCGACCTCAGGCGAATAGCGACAGTTTCTATGATCCAGGTTGACATTCAGCTGAAGCTAACCTATTTCAATAGTGGAACATCACACAGCATCCCTCAACACAGTGCATCATCACACAACATAGTGCAACGTAACGCTACATTGTGCAACATGAAGCAACATGTTGCAACATCATGGTGTAGCATGAGGACTCTCTTACTTGATTATTTAGAAATCGGAACTTCTGTAATCATTTCCTTCCATACGAAAACCATGTCTCGCCAAATTTTATCAAGCCCCATCACAATCATGCGAGCTAAGCGTTTTTTCGATGGAACCGGGGCCCCACCGGCGGACCTTCTGAATGGAATCTTCAGAAATTAGGACTTATTGCAATCCGTGGCATTAAAAAGACCTTTATCGCCACAAATTTTATCAAAATCGGCCGAGCTTGATTTTTAAGCTTGTTCCAAAAAGTTTAAAAAATGGTCAAAGTTGGCTTAGATATTTTGATGAAAGTTTAACGAAAAATTATATTCAACAACTATTTCATTATCGAGTGGTTTTGAATGGAAATGCACTATACCGGTAGAAACTGAATTTCGAAAATTTTGTAGCGGAAAAGTTGTTCCTCTGAAACTATTATAAAAATTGTAATTATACGTCACTTCACACACACTAAGGATAATTTTTATAGATTTATCGAGTATGTTGGAATTTTTTTTTCAATGCGTTTAAATTTTCTGGTCCCATTTCATGATTCCACCAAACGTTTCTTCAGGAATTTTTAATGAAAGTCGTGTAAGGTGAAAAAAAAATAAATGAAGAAAACCCGGGCTCTATCGGACAAATCTTAGAACCGATTTTATCGAAATTATCGTATATCGCCACTCGAAAACCCTTACTCACCATTTTTGATAAAAATTATGCGAGCCAAAAACAAATAAAAAAAAAATGTAAATAAGGTTACGTTGTGGAAAACACCCGAATTTCTTTTACCATGTACGTATACATAAATCTGGAATACATCACACTTTATTTCTAAAGCGAGAAGTTAAACTTACCGAAGTTTTGGTAAAGCTTTTTTGTATAATCAAAAATCGTTATTTATGGTAGTAGTATACCGTCTGTAAATGTTGCATCATTCGAACTTAGTAGGTTCTGGTAAAATAAATAATCGGTTTCAAGATCGAACCTTGTGAAACTCCTGCTGAGATTATTTTAAGCTCAGAGTATTGGTCTTTGCATTTCAGTCAAAAATGACGGTTCGTAATAGACTTTCAAATCGCACAAAAAATGTTTCGTAGATGTGTAAATCTAAATCAATAAAATATCCATAAAATTCCAAATAAAATTGTAGCAGGCCTTTAATTTTACTGGGTGATTAAAAAACAAAACTAAATAAATAACCTTTCTTGATAGATAGCTATGGTCTACTTTAAAATCAAAATATGTCTAGCAGGCTTTGCTTTCTCCTGTTTCTCCTAAAAAATTATTTTTTTATGTTGGTATTTTTTTATCGATAAATTGTGTGCTTGGTTCCTATCCTGTTTGAAGTTTACAAAGCAACCCTCTGTGTACGTCCATATGAAGATGCCAGAACGTATCTTTTTCTTCGCTTATGCACTCTTTATAACATTAGTAGTTCTGTGTAGCTGCTTTATAGTTGAATGACGGTCTTTGTATCTAAATTGATGATGAAGGATAAGTTTTCATTTTCTGTTGATGTGACTGATGGTAACGAGATTGGCCGATTCGATTTTCTATCGTTAGGGCCAGGGTCAAAATCATTATTATTTTAGCACATTTGACGCAACTGCCGTATTTTTACATAAGATCAAAACCTTAACATTTTTGCGGAACTTTTTTTAGGTCTTTTGGTTTCTTCAATTTTTTCTTTCCTGTTAAGTTTGTCAGTTATATCCTATATTTTCAAGGAAATTTGTTTATTTTAAAGGCACTTGGTTAGCACTTCTGATATTTTTTCACTATTTAGTATCATTGTTAAGTTTTGTACGCATTCGAGATTAACCTATTGATCTTCCATATTTTTCAGTCTTCAAAGCTGTAATCTTCAAAGTCAGTTTTGATTTCTGAGGCATTAGTTACTTCTAAAATGTTTACCGGCAGCGTTGGTTTCTCTATTGATTTAATGTTCCTTAAATTATTAAAACTCTGGTAAAGATTAAATATTTCTTGAATTCTATGGTTGCTTACGTTTCTTAGAGATTGGTTTCTGTTTTAGTTCGTTAACCATTCAAATTTGTTTGTATCCCTTCGACTTTCTGACCCTCATCATCTGAGGTCTGAGGGCCTTAATTCTATTTCTAACAGCCTTTATTCTAGTTCTTACTTTTTTCATTAGGTAACTTGTCCTCCCATCCCCCTCCCCTTATTTTTAACAGAAAGAAGGTTGGTACCAATAGAAAGACTACTATTTTCTAAAGGTATCTGATTAATTTTTGTGATTTAATTTATTTATTGTTTTTTTATTTTCAATTTACCTAAATACCTAAAATAAAATTTATTCACGATTTTTTACCGATTTTATAGTAGTAAATTAGTTAATGATAAAATAAAAACGATTTAATTTCCCAAAAAGTACTTACTCTATAGTTACGCTGTATTTTAATCAGAATTATACAACCGGGTTCTAAGGGGCTTAGTTACATTAACTGCCATTTTTGCCAAAATGTCAAGACGCCACAACTTATTTTTACAGGGGACAATTTTTGACTTTATAATAGTAGGCGTAGATTTGCCCCTTAAGCTCCTGAGAGTCCTGTGAATGTGTGGATTATGAAAATAGCCTAATTGGTGTATATCCTTGGATTTGAATCAGAGAACATATCGAGATAAGGTTACCAAGTCGTTGGAAGTTTGGTTTCGAACAAATGAAACATTGAATTGTTTTAATTAAAAAATTCAGCTATCGCGTCAGTCTGCAGTGATCAAGATAAAAAAATATAGAATATACTTTGAACTTGCGTACAAAGTATAATCACAACCCCTTCCTAACCTCGAATTTTATTGTATTTAACGCATATGAAATGTTGGGTTATTGTGGGTGATAGCCAGAAATTTAATCCTTGCTGTGTTTTATCATTTTCAATTTTTCATCTCGTAAACTTTTATAGTAAAATTTAATTAGACCTGAATGATTTATAAACATTTAAAAAGCCAGCGATGAAGTGATGTACTGTTGGTAGGATAGTGAGTTGTCATACCGTCGTCGGTAATTTTTCTCTATAAATTGGTGTTTGAAGGCGAAGAGCAGCAACCGTTGATTGGGTCATTATAACTTTAGGTGACAGCATGGAAACAGCAGCAGTAGAGCTGCGGGTTAGTCACGAGTTTTTGATAAATACTTTAAAATTACGATGTGGGTAAAGTATTGTTTTCGTGCGAAAAATCAAAGTTTGGATTTTACAGATTTGAGCGTTTTAACTTCTTCGAGGGCCGCTTTTTTGCTGATACATATCCGTCGGTTCGTTAAACTTTTTTGGTTAGTTTTCACATTAAATGACAAATCTCAATTATTTTTACAGCTAAAACAAAATTACCATTTGTTAGTGAGTAGGGAATGGTCTGTACTATTGCAAAAAATTTAAAATATTTTATATGATGTGTTCAAATTTTTGCTTAACGTTCTAATTGATGGTCTGGTATGTTTCCCGAGGTTTCAAAAATCACAAAAAGGAATTGAGCGGTTAATTGAAGCTGAGGCTGAGAAATATAGAAATCAAAAGAACTTTATTCTCGTATCTAGATAGATCGAAGTATTTGAAATTTCTATACTCGCGACGACTGTATTGGAATTTATTTGTATTGTACAGGGTGTCCTAGTTTAGGATTATAAAAAATATGCACACAACTATAAAATTATAAGTTCCAAAGCATTGACTATTTTGGATATTTATAGTAAATATTATAGCAAATTTAAATAAAACATTGAAAAATGTACAATTTAAGCTTAATTTTTCGAGAACAAGAAACAAGATAACCACTTACCAATTTAAAATAAACTCCAAGTGTTTTAGGTTTGGGAAATTGAAATGCAGCAAGCAAGTGCTGTCCGTTTATTATATTTCGCATTTTTACATGTACGAAATCATTATTACGAGTACGTATAATATTGCAACCAATCAATAATAATGATATCTTGATGGGCTTGACTTATAACAACAGTAATCGTAACAAATAATTAATTGTAGAATGCTATTGATACTCAGAAAACCATACGCTATTAAAACTAAATAAGAAAATATTGTTAACCGCAATTTACAAGACGTTCTAAAATTTTACTCGATTTATATTAAATTGATCTGTGTGCATTGGAATGAGTTATTTCCATAACAATGTAAAGCTGCAATGGACCCCGGTCGATACTAGAGCAGAACAGGAAGCTTAATAAATTGAGGCGATTAAAATAAAATTAAATTGTTTGCAATTAAAATTTTAATTATTTTTATATGTAATTGCCATGCAGTTTAATTGTTATCCATATACAGGGTTGTTCAAATTAGATGTTTCATCATTTTAATCATTATTTGACTGATTTTTTCAAAACTTATTTTCAAATCAGGACAAATTCGAAGCTATTCTATGGATCTTATGAAAACGCCACCTACCAGTCTGAACGCGGACCGATGTATTGCAAATCCAAACTGCAATTAATGGCAACAAAAAATCATTAAAATAGTGGATTAACTGAGGCTCAGTAAAATGCTATAGGATCGCATCTAGAATCTAAAATTAGTTGTTCATCTGTATTGGTTAGGAGAGAAATTTCAGAAAAGGAAACTTACTGCTGCATTTTTGAAAGGGGTGTCAAATCAACACCAAGTACTGAATACTGAAAATGTTCTTAAAAATTATGTGATTTCCCAGGACCATGCGATAGGTAGGGAAATGAATATTACTGATTCCAGCAAGGTAGCGCTCATTCACAAAAAGCAAAACTAACTCGATGGTGCGATACCATGCCGATTTCCCTGAATTTGTCTCATCGCAAGAATGGCCTGCATCTTTGGATATTGGGATATTTGATTGGCAATTGACAACACAAAAATTTTAATAAAATTTCATTTAAGGAACTATGGTACTCAAATTGTCATAAACGTTGTTTAGTAAAAATCGGTTTTTGACCATAAAATATTACCGATTGCCCTAATTCTCATTAGCAAGAACTGAGATGTATAATTGAGAGATTAATACATGGTTATCCAAATAAAATGTGTAGTTTGTCTATGGTTAGGTTTCAAAGTTTATCGTTTTTTTGAAACGCACAAATCAATTTTTTCAATATTTTCCCTCTAAACAGCGAAAAATGTATGCATCAAGGTGTTAAGAAACATAAAATCGACGTATTAATACATGATTATCAAGATTAGTCTTCAGTGACGTATAAATGTAAAATTTAGTTTAAAAATATTAAAAATTTCGATTTTCATCGATAGAAAAATTACGCCAAATGATAAGTTTATTCGTTTTTCGCCGCAATGACGATTATTTAAAATAGTTTAAATCACTAGATCGCAAATTACGAAATAAAAAGTGTGTCCAAGAAAAGTGGTTATTAATTTCTTATAATATGCAATGATTAGATCAGAAATAATAAAAAACAATAAATTTAATAATTAATTTTACACATACGATATTTAAACAATATAAGTAAAGATTAGTAAGCAAATTATACGAAATTATGGTACTCCAATTTATTACAGAAACAAACCAGAGTACAGACATTTAGGGGCATTTAAATATCGATACCAAAATGAAATTTGTTTTTCTCAGTACCATACAGCCTTAAACCTCTAATGATTACAATATGGAATGAAATATACTACTGAAGTTATCCGACAATTTCAGCCTGAAAAACCCTGCCTTATTGACATACTTTGTATCAGGTGGTAATTCAAAATTCTGTTAATATTAGTCGAAAATTACATGTTATTGAAGTTAGCAGTAATTTTCGCTGAAAAAAAAATTGAAAACTCAATAGCACATAATTTGAATGTTTAAAGGTCATATGAACTGGGTGAAGTTAGACCAATTCGTAAATAGCTGGATCCCATATTTATTATTTGTCGTGTTAGGGAGCAATGCATTTGAGTCGCGGCACTTGATCACCTGTGCCAAAAATCGGGTCATATTTTATGTAGCAACTTAGTGAAATTATTACAGATTATACGAATTGGTACTCACCCAGTACAAATTACCACTAAACATGCATCCAGCCTGATTTTTGACACAGGAAATTACCAGACACAGCAATTTACGAATTGGTCTAACTTCACCCAGTACAAATTACGTCTAAACATGCATCCGCAGCTTTTAATATATTTCACTATGATGCTACATAAAATATGGCCTGATTTTGGCCGCTGGTGTTCACTGTCAGGGCTGCAATTCAAATTCATAGCCCCCTAACACGACAAAAAATATAAATATGGGATCCAGTAGTTTACGAATTGGTCTAACTTCACACGTGTTGGGCGCGTAAATTACACGATGTAGTTTACACGGTTATTTACATGTAATTTACATGTAAATTAAATAGCTTATTTTTTACATTATGTAAAGTAAATAACTACTTTTTCATGACAAGCGCGCTATCTGTTATATAATCATATCATTATTTAATTATTAATAAAAATTGACTGTGTTGAATGCCACAGTTGAAATGCCACAGAATTTGATGATCGGCGTCAAAATATATAGGTTCACTTAGTTGTATCATAGCTTCGGTTGGTTGCTGGCTATCATCATCGCCGTGTACAATGGTAACCAAAAATAATGTTGGTTAGCGCGTTAGATAAGAAAATCGGCCTAAAAAATATAAAAATATTTGCCAATAGAGGCAGTCGAAGTAGATTGTTGTTGTTGAACGACCGGTGGTTTATTTACTAATCTTTCACCTTGACCAAGGGCAACTGTAATTTCCTGTAAAATATTTAACAAGATTATTGGCTCATTTTGAATTTGGTCCTGGAACTCCTTATAGAGAGCATTCTTCTTGCCCTTGTACGAATAAGTAGAAAATCTGACTGAAAAATTTGATGGGGATAAATAGGTGCTCGATATGTGTGAAGCAGCTTGTGTGAACATGATTTACCATATTTAAACTCTGGAGGACCCGAATCTTTTCCCGGTTTTGATTTATAATTTTTAAGTTTCTCCATCAATAGACGCAATTCTTTCCCACTTTCTTGGCTTTTTCTTCTTTAGAATGTGTTTTAACAGCGGTATTACATGATGAGGTTAAATTGAGTGAATGTCAATAGCCCATGCGAATATTTTTTTATTGGTGGACGATGGAATGCTTTCAATTTCATGGGTATTGGAATACACGGTACTCGCTTTTCAACTACTGAAGTTGAATGTTGAATTAAATTTCCTACTTCGACTTTGAGTCTCATGGTTGTTTCTGATGATTTCAGCATGTAACACAAATCATTCGATATACTAAAGGGATAACTGCATGGATTTTTTGTTGGTGGAAATAAATTAACTTACTAATATGTTGGTTGATAACATTTACTCGACTGTTTAACATTTACGAAGAAACCGTGTAAAATGCTACAATTTGATAATAGATGACACGTATTACACTATAAAAATTATTATCTTTCTCATATGTAGCAAAATATACCTAAAGATGTCACTAATCGTGATTTAGAGCTTGTTTAAGAAAAACGCAGATGGCAATGTAGACACATAAATGAATTTTTTCATGTGATTGTAGATAACCAAACGTCTCAAATAGTTATGACTGACCGTCTAAATGAACTGTTTGATTGATATTTATGATGCGTATAACCCTGATAAACAAAAATTTGTTTCATTACGTTATTTACATAAAAATGTAGATAACGTTATTTACATGTAAAATGTCCAACACTGAACTTCACCCATTTCATATGACCTTTAAACATTTGAATTATGTGATCTTGATTTTACAAATATTTTTCGGCGAAAATTTACTGCTTTACTTCAATAACATGTAATTTTCGGCTAATATTAACAGAATTTTGTACTACCACTTGATACAAAATATGTCGGTAATGCAGTTTTTTCGGCTGAAATTTTCGACCTAACTTCTTTTTTTTTAGATTGTACGTATAGCAATGAAGTGATGAAAGATTTCAAATAGAAAATATTGAAATATATTCAATAGTATAAGTGCTAGGGGCTGAAACCTCATGAGATAATTAAGACTTCGGTCTGAAAATTGACACGATCACTGGAAATTGGGAAACATCGCTAAGAAAATTGGTCTCAAAAGTACTTAGGAAAACATGCGCTTAATAAATGATCATAAGAATTTTGAAAATTAAACCAGTTTTTCATGATTCACAATCGAAAAATTAAAAAGTTCCGATTTGCTTAAAATTTGGTGAGAAATACATGTATATGAAGAAAATATTTCTAAGAATATGACTATCATTGGAAAATTGAAAATTTTCATTAAAAAATTCTTCACAAAATGACTCAGAAAAATTTTCCGATTCGACATCGATTTTGTAAAAATTGTATTGTATGTCATCAGCGCCAAAGCGGTAATTTATGAACTAAATTGCTAGTAATAATTGCTAGTAATGTTTATTTTCCAAGAACTTTTAACCATGAATAACTGATACGTAACATGATTTTATTGGAATGAGCTAAATGTAACTGATACGTGTGTTTTTTTATACCAAAGGAATAATTAAAAAATTGCGTCTATTTCCAGTGCTACCACGGTAAATTTCACTTCTAAGGTGCTTTCGAAAAATTTACGGCATTCTTAAAGGCATTTTAAATGAAATATGATTCTTGTGTATTATATAATTTATTAATTAGCTACTAGCGCCAAAGCGGTGGATTTCTGAACATAAGCACTGAGTACACAATTTTTCCTTTTCAAAACCTTTGAAATGATATGCCGCATGATTTTATGGGAATATAACTGCTTAAAGCGCCAAAACCGTAGTTTTCAGTACGATTACAATATACGATAAAAATTTAAAATTTGCTACAGCGCCAAAACAGTGAATTTTTGAACTAAAGTTGCATCGAATTGTTGTTTGATCTAAAACCTTTCAAGCGATATAATACGTCGTTCAATAAGGACGCTCGAGATTTGTTAGGTTATAGTAATCTTGCTGTTGAAGCAACTTCTGCCAAAATTTTTGTAAGTTATTCAGTATTGTATGGCAAATCACCATCGAAGTCTATAGGGTTGAACAACGAGGGTAAATCATCAAATTTTATTTTTAAACTCAGTGCTCCGTTCGAGAAACGTTGTGTGAATTACGTGGTTTTTATCCTCGTTCAACCGGCTTGCTTGAGTCGACTATTTGACGTTTGTTGGCCAAATTTGAGTCAACCAGATCAATAAATAATCAGCCAATACCCGTATGTGCTGACAACATCTCTGCTGTGTGTGAGAAACTGGCATTGTCTATTAATTTAAATATACTTCAAATAAATATTTGGGGTATGGACGATCTAGCTAAATTCGATAAGTTATTACTTTTTATAGAGAGTCTCAAAACGCATATACTTATTGTAGTAGTTTCGGAAACATTTGTTCAAAGTTCAAATAAATTTTCTTATAATATTAGAGATTACTTAAGTATTTTCTCTTGTAGGGATGATAGAACGGGTGGTGGTATTGCTATGTTCATTAGCTATGATATTCCATTCACCATGAAAATTATGGATGACGGTACTTTAAAATTCCAATACATATGCATTCAACTTTTACAGTTTAATCTAACGAAGGTATGCGGAATATATAGGCCGCCTAATTCTGACCCAGCATCGTTTCTTGATTTTTTAGAACAACTTCTCAGAAACCATACATCTACACACGATTTTATTTTAGTTGGTGACATGAACATACCTGTTAATAAAGATTCTAACTTAGTCTCAGACTATAACGCAACCTTGCTCTCTCATGGTATGATTGTAACAAACACTTTCTTTACCAGACCACTGAGCCGTAATACTTTAGACCACTCTGTCAGCAGTTTTCATAATATTGAGCAAGTTCGGAATTTTACCATTGAAGCGGACATAAGTGATCATAGTTTTGTACTCTCAAAATTTCGCTTGCCTAAATATTGTGCTCGGACACTAACGAAGAGATACGTTAATTACAAAAAGGTTAATGAGTCCTTTGAATATTTTTTAATGATTACCGTGTTTGACGTCAGAAATCCTGAGTCTACTCTAGAACGGATTTTTGATATGTATAATAAACGTGTTCTACAGTTTTCCGTATTGAAGGAAGTACATGTAAAAATTAAAACTGCAAGTGTTTGTCCTTGGATGACTCTTGATCTCTGGGATTTAATTAAATTTGAAAACAGGATGTTGAAGCGTTTTAAAAGGAACAGCACTAATTTAGAACTAAAACATAAATTAGATTTGCTAAATAGAAAGATCAAAAACGGAAAATATTTTGCAAAGAAACATTATTTTGACAATTTATTTAATAATTTGAGGCAAAAAGAAATCTGGAAACAGTTAAATCAGTTCATGGTAAATAACTCTAATAATAGGATCCACTCCGTTATTTGTAAAGATGTTGAGTATCATGATCCTACTGCTATTTCTGTTGATTCTTCTGTATCAGCAAGTAGTTCTAGTCCAGACTCAGATGATTTAAATAAATTTCATACTATGGTGTGTAGTATTAATTCGTGTTTCTTTTCGCCCACCTCCTGCAGAGAAATATCGAATTTAATTTCAAATCTCAGTAATACAAAGGGTGGTGGTTATGATAACATTCGTAATGTGGTTCTGAAGAATTATTTGCCATTGTTTTCACAATTACTAGCCGATCTATTTAATGTGGTTTTGGAAACCGGTGTTTACCCCGATTGTCTTAAAATTGCTAAAGTGACACCTATCTTTAAGTCTGGAAATTCTAAACTAGTTAATAGTTATCGTGCAATTTCAGTTTTGTCGGTATTTGACAAAATTTTAGAAAAATTATTGATAACCGGATGATCGACTTCCTGAATAAATCTATTTTTTTCTATTCTCGTCAGTATGGATTTCGACAAGGTTCTGGCACAGATTTGGCCTTAACAGACATTACTAATTTGATCTATCGTAGTTTTGATAGGCAAAACTATATCTGCGACTTATTTCTTGATCTTCGTAAAGCTTTTGATTGTATAGATCACAGTTTACTTCTTCAAAAATTACAAATTTATGGCTTCCGTGGCCTATCATTCCAACTATTAGCAAGCTACCTTAGTAATCGAAAGCAGGTTGTGATTTTAAATGGTGTAAAAAGCTCCACTTTAGGTGTGAACTGTGGTGTTCCTCAAGGGAATGAGGGTCCTCTATTATTTCTAATCTACGTAAATGATATGGCCAATTTACCGCTCACGGGTCATGTTAGAATGTTTGCTGACGATACGGCTCTGTTCTATGAATCCAGAGATTGTCAGGTACCAATGTCACATATGAGGGATGATATTATTTTACTTTTGGATTTTCTTCACTTAAACAAAATATTAGTTAATTTTAATAAAACGAAATATAATTTTTCACTCCCGACGCCTCACACATTGATTTACCACCACTTCAAGTAGCAAATTGCACCATAGAACGTGTGGATAAATTCAAGTACCTTGGCGTAATATTCGACAAGCATATGACGTGGGAGGACCATATTAATTCTATTTTTATTAAAGTTTGCCATTTATTGGTTTGAATAGAAAATTGGCTGATTTTGTTCCAGTACATGTGTTAAAAAAAATTATTTCTCATTTATTCATACCCGATTCTCATACGCTTCTTCTACCTTTGTTCAGCTGTTAAAGAGAAACTGAATAAATTGCAGATTTTACAAAATAGGTGCTGTAAAGCAATGCATAAACTGCTTCACCTATTTCCTACTGTGGAGCTCTATCGAACTGTTGCTATAGGCATTCTCCCAATTAAAGCAATTTTTGAGATGTATGTGTCGATCTACATGTTTAAGTCTCTATACATCCCAACATTAATTTCGACTATACAATTCGAATTTCTAGATCATGGCTATTCTACCAGAAATTCTAGTCAGTTGAAGTGCCCCCAAATTAGAACTGAATTTGGCAGAAAATCATTAACATTTATTGGGCCATATATTTATATTAACTTACCTGAAAATATTATGAGCACTGTACATATTTTTATGTTTAGACGAATGTTAAAATCTCATCTGTTGTCATCAGTTAAAGATTATTTGTGATTTATAATGCCATTCATCCTTAATTAATTAAATAAAATTATATTAATTGTTATATATTTGAATTTTGTTTTTTATTATGCGTAATGTAGTTTTAGTCACTATGACACTATTTGCTGTATATGTTTTGTACATAAAAGTGTGGATGACGAACTCTTAAAGGACGTTAAATCCACTAGTAGTCGTTCTCACTTTAATGATTTTTATATATAAAAATTAATGTTAAAATTAAAAATAAATAAATAAATAAATTGTCATAACCGTCAACGTCGAGCGCTTCAGATCAGTGATAAGTAACTTCTTGTGGCTTAAGCTGGATGATATGGTTACCGGCGGCATAAGGTTTCAACAGGATGGCGCTACTTGCCACATAGCGCATGCCACCATGGACATTTTTCACGAGCGATTTTAGGGCATGTTTATCTCGCGCGACAGCGATGAGAACTGTCCGGCGAGATCGTTCGATTGCCTTTGGGACTATCTTAAATTTAACCTCCTTTGAATACCGTTACATTCCATGCTTAATGCCATACAAATTTTTTTCATATAAAAAATTTGTGGAATCTCACTCACAACTTCGTTTATTTACATTTAAATCTGTAGCGCCCTTATGGAAAGACTATATACTACACTATAGTACTACTGTATAGGGGTGTTGTTTTTTTGGATACATTCCTATGGCAGATACCAGACGACCTTGAGGTGTACATCTCAAAAGCTAATCAATTCTTCGAATTAAAATTGAAAGAAGATTGGTGAAAATCAAAATTGAAATTTATATCTTGAACTATCATCGGTACGGTATATATCCGCGGACATCCAGGCGTACGAACAAACTTTTTTTGCATCTTGGGGATCAGGGACCTTCAAAACGTTGTTTTGGACCAATTTGGTGGTGGTTTTGGGTCATTTTCATAATTTTTATCAGGATTTCAATGACTTGGTCTTACAGCCCGGTGTTATATATTTTTTTGAATATACGATTTGGGGTTGTTTTATTTAACTTTTTCGATGAAACAGTTTATCTGAAAATCCCTTAGGTAAACATCTAATAAAATAGAAATGTAAAATTAAAAAGAAACAGGAAATGTTTGCTATAACCAGACCAGAATTCCAATTTTTGTGATCAACGTGATGTATCGATTTCACTAGGTCACACTTCTTGCGATACTTATTCTATAGACAAAATAGGGAATGGGCGCCGGTGCCAATAAAAAATCATAATCACGAGCATTTCCCGTTTCAAACTATTTTAAAGCTTTACTACTCTTAACCCGTTATATACTTTGCACGATTATACAAAACTTTTGTGACTGACTGATTTTAATTTACATGCAAGTATATTGATAAACACCAAGGTAGAACATTGTATGTTATACATTTTTAATGAACATTTAATTTGCATACGTTTTTTGCATGTTTTGTACAATTAATTTTGGTTATATGTAATTTTACGTGTACGTATACAGAGTCTTTATAAAGGTTTATATTACTTTTGAGTTGCATGTTTTCTACACAACAGTTTGTGTGAAAATAACTATTAAATCATCATTAAAAAATATGGTTTAATGTTGCTCTTTTAACCTTTATTTGCTTAATACAGTTGATATTGATTAGCACATATGTTTCGGTTTTATTTGCCAATCTCTTTCTATCGAATTGCTTCTAGAAATATTTTCAACCAAAATTTTGCTAAAGCTACTTGAAACCAAAAACCGTTTAACACATTCGAAACTATTACTGCTGTATTACTAGCCGATGGTTAGTTTATAGTTAAACTGTTAGAAAAATTAAATGAATGATTCCTATAGTGTGGATCTGTTAAACGGGCTACAATTTATAATAACTTATAGTTCAAAAGATCCAGTGGAATATGGTGTAATTCAGAGCCGTATAGTATTTCATTTTTATACGATATTTTAACTCAAAGGCTTGTAGTGGCTAGGTAACTTTTAAGACATCCAGAATCTATTCTTCAAGAATATTCATTTGGAGAAATAGATGGAAATTTAATCTTTAATTTTTTTTTAATCTTTAATTCATTATTGTTATTGTAAATGTTATGCTTTTAAGCATCACTGCAAAAATTGAGAAAGGTAATTTGAAAGCTGTCACTTCCACCAAACTTCTTAATGATCTCCTAAATTATGCAGAAAGCTTAATTATGAAGTATTATCCGCAAAGTCAACCCGCCCGGACTACAGAGATACCAAATTTTGCTGAAGTAATTTTTTTTGTCAACACCAGAGTTGTGCCGTCTTGTCCAGACCGCGTAGATTATTCATATTATACACGTGTAGACAATTAAGAAAATGGCGTCGACAATGTAGACAATGTCGAAAATTATAATTTCTGTCAGTAATTATAACAATTTGATTGTTTCTTTGTAATCCAAACCATTTGAAGATGGAGATCATTTTTTCTTCACATTAAAAAATTTGACAAAAAAGCTTGTATATGGTAATGAAGCACATTTATGTTTATGTTCCGGTTAAAGTGCGAAATCCTCAAATGTGCAGAGTTTGAATTTTATGAGATCGTTACACGATAAAAAATCGGTTTTAAATATCGCCTATGTTAGGAGGATTAAATGATGGAAGAGAGGAGCAGGAACTTGCCGCATGCCCGTAAAAGTTATGTCGGCCGATAAAAAATAAAATTCCTGTTGACTAGACAATACTATAACTTTTCATGGTAATTTGCCATACACTACTGAACAATTCACAACAGATCTGATAACAACATGGCTACTATAACCTAAAAAATTTCGAGGGTCCCCAATAAAAAGGCAAAGTATAAAAAATTGTTGAGGCAAATAATGACCATACGAGTACAAGTTTCTCGGGTTCATAATCCTTATAAATGCCAAAATATGACCGAAACGCTCACTTGATATTTTATTATAAAGTAATATTTTTCCCTTTATATCAACAAACTCTGTTGTGCTCAATTGCGTTGCTTTCCACCCACAACTTTCCGAGTTGTTTCGCTTCTGCCAGTATCGTTCGTTTCAATGTTAGAGCTGGCCGTCCGATTTTCCTTCTCTCTAGTGGGTTTCATTTCAGCGACCTGCTTGTCATTTAATTTTGCGCCTTGTAGCAATGGACAATCCATCTCGATGAGCCAATATTTGTTATGTTGTTGGGCCAGAGGCACCTCAGGGTTCTCTTAAGGCCTTTATTTACAAACGATTAAACATTCTTTGTTTGGTGTTTGCGGAATAGGACAGATGAATTCCAGGCTTTATGTAACATGTTCAATGTTGTTCTGGGTTTTTTGATTTGTTCCTTTACGAGTATAACTTCATCTGTGCCACCCGTTTTCTCTAAAGTACAACCAACGTATACGATTTCATTGGTGTGTTTTGCCTCATCGTCCGGTTTTCTTGATTTTTATTTTGAGGCCCACTTCTATTGCTAGGTCTGAACAGATGCGCAGTGGTGAATTTCGTCCAATAAACTGCTCAATGAGATGCGTTTCTTTTAATATGATAACATTGATGTAACTTCCATCTGGTCTGAAGTCAGCTTGTTCCTTTCTTAATTTCGGATTGAATGTCGGTGAAATTATATAGAGGATGGCCATTGGTAATATCTTTATGGTTATGTTGAAATATGGGATATACATCCTGCCAATTTATACGTTCGGTTAGGCCATATTTCTTGAGAATCGTTATTGATTATTGCACACACATTGATTGGTGTAGTACGTGTATGTTTTGATCCAGGGGGTTTGCGTTTGAATTCTTGGTACCCGGCCCGAGTGTGTTGATAGCTGTTTCTTTATAGTTTTCGTAGATTTGTTTCCACTATTGATCTACACTTTAGTTTTTTCCGATTTGTCTTGATGCGTTTTACAGCAACATCATTAATTTTGAATTACGATATTCATTAATTTTGAATTACTGTACATATTTGCACTACTTGTTGCCCTGACATCTT
Organism: Nephrotoma guestfalica; assembly: GCA_963691935.1. NCBI lineage: Eukaryota > Metazoa > Arthropoda > Insecta > Diptera > Tipulidae > Nephrotoma > Nephrotoma guestfalica. The sequence continues at coordinate 196,495,446 of OY829913.1, read as the reverse complement.
GTAATGACTTGAGAAATTTTTTGTTGGTCATTACGTGATTTGTCTTCGTGATCTATTAGGTTCGTTATTCTACACTTCAGGTGATGTCAAATGTGTAAATTTTTGTGTAGAAATTTACTGCCTTCTATGAATTATATGATTTCTAACGCAGTAGTCGATGAGTCGTTCACCATTTTGCGCACAGAGTTTATATTACTTGTTTACCCATAAGATGGTTTATCAGGTCACTTTTATGTGTTCCAATTTTTGCATTGATCAATTATTTTGATAATTTTATTGTGTGTCCTTGCTATTGTGACTTGTAGTTGTTCATAGAACTCATTCCTCTCGTTGTTTCAACTTTGTCTTTTGATGGATCGTATCACTGAATATAAAAAGCTGTGTTTGTATTTTTGATTAGAACCCTGTTACAATGCTATGATTATTCTGCAGCTTTCTATTCCATTAATGCCTTGTTTGCTTTAGCTGTTGTTAATATGTCTTATTGTAATTGTTGCTAAGCTTTCACGTGTTTGTTAGAGTTTTGATGTTTCGTTATCGGGTATTTGCCGGGTTGCATTATTTATTCTAAAGTATTGGTTTCTTTAATCATTTTAAATACGGATCAATGAATGATTCGTCTATTGAATCCTAGCCAGCCTAGCGAAGCCATGAACGCTTCTGAGTAAGGTATACTTGCCGGAAGGGGGACGAGGTTTCATTCCGCTCCATTATTTACTTTTTCCTATAATGATCCCAAGTGGTCGCTCAACCTTGTAAAATAATCATACCAATGGTTGCTTGAAGTTGGTGATGAAGTTGTTGTTGGTTTATCTATCTTTGTCGCTCGCCTCCCAATTTGAAGAAAGATAACTCCAGTGAAAAATGACGAGGAAATGTAAACGTTGATTGGTAATCAATTGGTGAATCTCTAGGACAAATGCAATTCTGAGCTAACCTGCTCAAACTGGATATCGTTACATTAAAAAAACCTACCTGACAGCCATAACCACATTTAGCCTCGTAAATCGCTTATGGTTGTATAAATGGAGATATCGATTGACCTAGATTTGCAATCTCACCTATTTGTTTAATAAAAATTGAATTTTAAACTAAAAGATGACAACTTTGTACAGAAAAACAAAAAAAAACAAAAAGAAATAATCTACTTTGTCTACATATTCTACCAATTCGCTCGACATTGTATACACAAAAATCAATTGTCTACGGTATTTTCGACACCAACATGTACACAATTCTGAAAAACGCGTAGACGCACAACACTCGACATTTCCGGTAAAATTTAAGAAAATGATCTGAACAAATTTTACATATTTTAAAATATTTCCAAAATACGAAAAAGCTTTTACGGAAGCTTTCACTTCCGGTGAATCGATTTCGGTCACTTAAGTTTTGGAAAATTGATTTGAATCAATATAATTGGAATGACGGAATTGGATGGATGGGAATCTTTTAGTTCAAAATAGTTTTTCTTGTAAATGACATACTTTTCAAAATATTTGTAAAAAAACGAGAAAGCTCCTATGGAAGTTCCCTTTTAGTGGTGCGGTTAAGGTTAAGTAAATAGAGCGACGGAGCCATCTGGTCCTAAGCAATATAACTTTAGCCATTTTATTAAGGCAGAACTTGGTAAACCTACTACTGCATGATGCATGGAATTCATTTTAGTTACTAGAGAGGTTCTTCAGATATGTATTAAAAATTGTTCCACAATTTTATCGAACGCGGCCACATATGGCCCATTTTCACAAAGAAACACATTCACAATTTTCCAATTGTGGTCGTATTTGCTTGTGAGAATAGATGCCATTCCGCATACGATGTCCGGTTTAATGCCAAAGGAGACTTGAGACTTTAGAAATGACTTGATTATTTCTTTTGGCTAGTCAATTAATAAATAAAATAAATTTTCTACTGTTCAGTCGAATGCTAGTTTGCTAAGTATAAAAATTAAAATTGTTATCATCGCGATTTCTGATTGGTGACTAAAAGTAGAAAGCATAGTCAAATTACGCAAAAATGCGAGAATTAATTTATCTAACAGAATCTGAACGTTTATAAAAAAATTGAAAACTTTTTATGTATATTTAATTGTTGAATGAATGAAACTGGTTTTTACTTTAATAGTGAAAATTTTATTTATAGTTGACTGTCCTAAAATCATTAAAGAAAATTTCTTAGTTAACATGTACAGTACTTTATTCAATTGAATAAACGCATTTTAACTACAATTTAATATGCTTGATATTGAAAAGCTCATGGAGTCTAAAGCACTTCCTGCATAAACGGAGCACTTACGAAACTTTATTCTTTTATGCAATAATAATTAGTTCTGTCGTCTCTCGATTGGTTCCATGTCTTCGGTTGAAACTGTCCTATACGGTATTTCTGCGCCAGCGCAACCATATGTCATGAATGCAACCACTTTAAAGCTTTTCGTTTATTTCAGCCAAGGTATTTTATTTCAAAACCCACTTTTCTTTAGCTAATTCTTGCAACATAAAGAAAACTTTTTATTGCTCTCTGCAACTCTTTTAACGTGCGGGGTTACACCAAGTTTTTCTTAAAAAATCAACCCCTATAACCGCTTTATCATTGACATCATCTTTATTATCCTTTCACATAGCCTCACAATATAAAGGAACCTTTAAATTGGTTCGTAAAGGTTTTTGGATGAGGTACCTTATGCTGATGCTGATGATAGCTCCATTTCGTTACAACTGCACAAATTAACCATCATGTCTTTGACGTTCTGCGCTGTTTCTGTCTTTGGCGTTCAGCATGACTGTGTCCACCGCAAATGCTATTTATTGGACATCATTCGCCGCATTATCTCTCTCTACTACGCTCCTCTCTCTGTAATATTTCTCTCCCTGAAAGAAAGTTGATTATTAGAATACTATCCCTATTCAAAAAACCTTATTTAGTTAACCAAACAGATTCGAGAGAGATAAGAACTGTAGAGGATACAATCGAATATATATTCGAATAGTTTCTATTTTTTTTGCTGATGCTTGATGATGGCTTCGAGTCATCTTTTTTGCTACAGTAAACCATAACTGCTGCAGATTATTCTTTCTTTGAAATTGTTTTGGAATAGTTTTTCATTCTTTACTTTTTTGTTAAAGTTTTCTAAAAGTTTACCACTTTGTCTGCGGTTTGAAAACTACTTTCTATGTATTTTGTACGATATTTCTTGATTAGATACTTGTTTCAGTGCTTTGTAATTTGTGTTGGAGTATTTATTACTTAAGCTACAGCCGGACTAGTGATGGTGCTAAAATGTTTTACAGTTGTTGTTGTTTGTATTTCACCAGATGTTAGTGATCGCTTTGCACTTCGCGTTCCTGAAATTTTCTAAAATTTCTCGTCAAGAATTAATTCAAAACCGACTTGATTCTGCCATGAGGATATTGCCTTTTATTGTACATCCTTACTATTTTCTACATCTTCAAAGCTTCTGACTATCCCCATCTTACTTCTTATCTTATCAACTGATCTTAGCTTTTGGTGTATTTCTTTTCGTTTGCGCTTCTGTATTATGTGCTTATAAACTAATTATATATTGGTTTATCGAAGGAAATTCTCAATTCTAACAATTTTTGCTATTTTTGGAGAACTGTATTGCACTGGATCCATGATGTGGTTGAAATTTATACTAATCCCAAAAACGGTTGCTAACATTCTGTTTCGGTTAACTATTAAAGTTTTACAGGTATTCATATTACTATACTAGATCAAAAATATTTGTGAAAATATGTTCTGAGCTTTATTATTCCGCAGTGCTTGCAAATTGATGCAAAAGAAATGACAGCTTGGTAAGATTTGTTTTGCTTATTTTGAAAATCACAACTTCGCGTAAATATGAGTATGGCTGTAAATATATATTTAGGTTTTAAGTTTAAAAATCGAAATTGAGTATTTAGCCAATTTTTAAAAAAGATTAAGGATTAAAATGACAGGAAGGAGGTGCTCTGGAAAATCTGAATCTTTTAAGAGCCAGGACGCCACATTTGAACAACATCTCCCCGGATACTTCCCTCGTTTTGCTGAATCTACGACTGTTGGATGGGGTTTTCATTTTATCCCAATTGACCGTTAAATGGACTATGTCCTGTTTTCTTTATCAGCTAGGGATATCGGATGTTCGTGCTGGACACGAGCATAAAAAATTATACAAAGTCTCTTCCTCCTCTTCGTCCATGCAATTACTACAAACTCTGTAGACCCAGCCTTGTTTCCCAAAAAGGCAGGGTCTTGTCAGTTTTGGCAAAAGCTTCTCACTGAAGACTCCGGTTTCTATCTTGAACTCTAGAGAAAAATGAGTGCACCGGTGCAGAGATCTGTGTACACAGGTAATGCTAAATATAACTGAAGGTCGGCATACTTAGGCCAAACAGGACGCTCATTTAATATAAGAAACAAAGGTACACTAAATTCACTAAAATTTTAACCATTTTGCACAGAATCAAAAAAGGATCGAAATCAGACAGGTTAGAAGATCTTGGTATAAATTTTGGGCACAATTTGACTCATGAGTGATGAGACATTTGTATACTGCACATTACAAATTTCTCATGAGTCATGAGTGAAATTGCGGCCAAAATTCACACCCTGAATATATACAAAATCAAAAACACCAACAATTTACACCATTGTCCACTCTATTTGTGCCAACCCGGTTGGTTCTTAAATTGTTAAGAAATTCCGTTCTTCACAAGAATGTCATTTTAGGTATGCGAGCTCCATTAGAATTTTCACCGGGTTGGCACAAGTAGAGTGTACATATGGGTCTACCAAAATATTATAGTGACAAGTTTGCCGATCGGTGAAAATTTTGTAATATTAATTTTCTTAGAATCAAAATTTCTAAGAATTCCGTTCTTCACAAGAATGTCATTTTAGGTATGCGAGTTCCATTAGAATTTTAATCGGCTTGGCACAAGTAGAGTGCACATATGGGTCTACCAAAATATTATAGTGGCAAGTTTGCCGATTGGTGAAAATTTCGAATTATTAATTTTCTTAGAATCAAAATTTCTAAGAAATTCCGTTCTTCACAAGAATGTCATTTTAGGTATGCGAGCTCCATTAGAATTTTAACCGGGTTGGCACAAGTAGAGTGTACATATGGGTCTACCAAAATATTATAAAAACAAGTTTGCCGATCGGTGAAAATTTCGGATTATTAATTTTCTTAGAATCAAAATTTCTAAGAAATTCCGTTCTTCACAAGAATGTCATTTTAGGTATGCGAGCTCCATTAGAATTTTAATCGGCTTGGCACAAGTAGAGTGTACATATGGGTCTACCAAAATATTATAGTGACAAGTTTGCCGATCGGTGAAAATTTTGTAATATTAATTTTCTTAGAATCAAAATATCTAAGAATTCCGTTCTTCACAAGAATGTCATTTTAGGTATGCGAGCTCCATTAGAATTCTATCCGGGTTGGCACAAGTAGAGTGCACATATGGGTCTACCAAAATATTATAGTGGCAAGTTTGCCGATCGGTGAAAATTTCGGATTATTAATTTTCTTAGAATCAAAATTTCTAAGAAATTCCGTTCTTTACAAGAATGTCATTTTATGTATGCGAGCTCCATTAGAATTTTAATCGGCTCGGCACAAGTAGAGTGTACATATGGGTCTACCAAAATATTATAGTGGCAAGTTTGCCGATTGGTCAAAATTTTGAATTATTAATTTTCTTAGAACCAACATTTCGAAGAAATTCCGTTCTTCACAAGAATGTCATTTTAGGTATGCGAGCTCCATTAGAATTTTAATCGGCTTGGCACAAGTAGAGTGCACATATGTGTCTAGCAAAATATTATAGTGGCAAGTTTGCCGATTGGTAAAAATTTTGAAATAATAATTTTCTTAGAATCAAAATTTCTAAGAAATTCCGTTCTTCACAAGAATGTCATTTTAGGTATTGCGAGCTCCATTAGAATTTTATCCGGGTTGGCACAAGTAGAGTGCACATATGGGTCTACCAAAATATTATAGTGGCAAGTATGGGTCTACCAAAATATTATAGTGGCAAGTTTGCCGATCGGTGAAAATTTCGAATTATTAATTTTCTTAGAATCAAAATTTCGAAGAAATTCCGTTCTTCACAAGAATGTCATTTTAGGTATGCGAGCTCCATTAGAATTTTAATCGGCTCGGCACAAGTAGAGTGTACATATGGGTCTACCAAAATATTATAGTGGCAAGTTTGCCGATCGGTGAGAATTTTGAAATATTAATTTTCTTTGAATCAAAATTTCTAAGAAATTCCGTTCTTCACAAGAATGTTATTTAGGTATGCGAGCTCCATTAGAATTTTAACCGGGTTGGCACAAGTAGAGTGCACATATGGGTCTACCAAAATATTATAGTGGCAAGTTTGCCGATCGGTGAGAATTTTTAAATATTAATTTTCTTTGAATCAAAATTTCTAAGAAATTCCGTTCTTCACAAGAATGTTATTTAGGTATGTGAGCTCCATTAGAATTTTAACCGGGTTGGCACAAGTAGAGTGTACATATGGGTCTACCAAAATATTATAAAAACAAGTTTGCCGATCGGTGAAAATTTCGGATTATTAATTTTCTTAGAATCAAAATTTCTAAGAAATTCCGTTCTTCACAAGAATGTCATTTTAGGTATGCGAGCTCCATTAGAATTTTATCCGGGTTGGCACAAGTAGAGTGCACATATGGGTCTACCAAAATATTATAGTGGCAAGTTTGCCGATCGGTGAAAATTTCGAATTATTAATTTTCTTAGAATCAAAATTTCTAAGAAATTCCGTTCTTCACAAGAATGTCATTTTAGGTATGCGAGCTCCATTAGAATTTTAATCGGCTCGGCACAAGTAGAGTGTACATATGGGTCTACCAAAATATTATAGTGACAAGTTTGCCGATCGGTGAAAATTTTGTAATATTAATTTTCTTAGAATCAAAATTTCTAAGAAATTCCGTTCTTCACAAGAATGCAATTTTAGGTATGCGAGCTCCATTAGAATTTTAATCGGCTCGGCACAAGTAGAGTGTACATATGGGTCTACCAAAATATTATAGTGGCAAGTTTGCCGATTGGTAAAAATTTTGAAATATTAATTTTCTTTGAATCAAAATTTCGAAGAAATTCCGTTCTTCACAAGAATGTCATTTTAGGTATTGTAACAGATGCGATAATTTTGAATTTGCAGCACCGAAATCTTTAATTACGGTAACTGTATTGGGTTATGCTGATTCATCTGTTATCTAGAAAATTTTTATTTATTTTTTTATTTATTTTGTCTTAATGGACGCAATACCATTAAATCATTTTCATACTTTAGTCCACCATTTTATCACAATTCAATCTTAATTCTAAGTTTTCATTTTTTTTTTTTTTTGTTTGTTTTATATTTAGTTTAATTTTATAAACTTAAGTCATCATTTGCATGCTTTACATTCAGACATGCTATCAATTATTATTTAAATGTTAATCACTTAATTTTCTAAGTATAAACTATATTTCTAACACCATTTTTTTTTTGCTTTAAAATTTTACTTCCACATTTAAAAAAAAAAAAATTATTATTTAATAATGAACAAAACTAATTGTTTTAAAGTTTTTCACTTTGGGTGGACCGAGACTGACTGACTAAAAAAAAACGTCTTTTCCGCCTCCAACAAAACGAAAAGCACGAACCAAAAAAAAATCTAAAACAATTGTCGGTCGTTCGAGCTCGTCGTTTATTCCGGTTCTTAACTCAACCCACACACTTCCTAATCAACTAAAGTACTTTTTTTTTAGCAATTACCCAAATCAATAATCAACTCATCAATATTAATAAAGTGATCACTTTATTCGTTGAGGCACACTCATACGGTCGAAATTAATTGATATTTTGATAAGATGAAATTACCGATTCTGCCGATCTAATATGGGGCGAAACACCAGATTCGTAACAATCGTGGGGACGTACCTACCCCTGAGTAAGTCTCATAGCCGGGATACAATGACATATTTTTTTGGAAGAACCCGAAACACCGTAGTGGTGGTTTAAAGTTTTATGTCCTTATAATGATATGTTCCAAGGGGTTTCCCTTGCATATCCTGCAATTCACACATTACGCGACCAGTGAGTTTAGTAACGATTGCTGGAATATATTTTGAGGCAAGTTTAGCAGCGAATTTGTCTACTGCTTTACTTTGTACAAAATTTCGCACAAATATCTTCTGGCCTGGCACAATTTGGGGATAACGATATCGTAAATGATATTTAAGATTTTTCTGAGCAGCATGGTCTAATCGAATTTTCACATCATTGTAAATTTGGAACAGAGCCTGCGGTTTATCTGCACAGGACACATAATTACCTGTGAATTCGAAGGTTTTCTTAAGAATTTGGTAAACTGACCCATGCAAAATTGCATGTTGGCCAAACACAATAAAGTGTGGTGAGTAGCCAGTTGCTTCGTGAAATACATTGCGTAGAGCATGAGTAACGCCAGGCAGAGTTTCATCCCATGAACGTTGGTCAGTTTTTATATAGGATCGTAATGACGATAGTAGGGTGCGATTAACTCGTTCCGACGCGTTTGCCTGGGGCGAATATTTCGCAGTAAAGACATGGTTTACCCCGTATCGTTCACAAAGTGATCTAATAGCACGTGAGTCAAATTGTGGGCCGTTGTCAGTGACTAGGACTTCAGGAACCCCATACAGTAGGAAGATCTCGGTTTCCAGGAAGCTCACAACACCCTCAGCAGTGGCTTTGGAAAGCGCCTTGGTAATTACAAATTTTGAAAAACTATCGACCGCAATTAAAATTGACGTATTTCCCTGACGCGTTCTGGGATAAGGTCCCAAAAAGTCCAGATAAATGCGTTGAAACGGTCGAAATGTTGTATTAAAACTCCGGAAAGGTGGATTAGCGAGATAGTTTACCGCTTTGTTGCATTTGCAAATCTGGCATGCCTTAATAAAAGTAGAAGTATCATTTTTCAGCGTGGGCCAGAAAAAATATCTTTGAATGAGCTCCTGGGTTTTTGCAATACCTAAATGACCACCAGTTGGAGGACAATGAGCTGATTCAATAATCGATTGCCGTAGTTCGCGAGGCACTAATAATTTCCAATGGGTAAAATCAGATAAACTTGGGGTATCATCTAAATGAAAATTTATAAAAGCGCGACCTCCATCCACTTTAATATTAAGTTTGGAAGAAGAAGTCGAAAGTTGATTTATCAAATCTAGATAACTGCCAGAGAGGAATGCATCTGAATTGTAGTCAATATTCAAAGGAATGTTAGATAAATCAATAGAATCCATGTATGCTCGCGATAACGTGTCTGGTACGACATTTTGGCATCCTTTACGGTACTCTATGTCGAAGTCATACCCCTGCAGTTTCAAACTCCACCGTGCAAGTCTACCGGTGAGGTCTTTGAGGGACATTAACCAGGTAAGACTTGCATGGTCAGTTATCACCGTAAAGGGTAATCCTTCCACATAGGACCGGAAACGTTTAATTGCCAAAACGGCGGCCAAGCATTCCTGCTCTGTAACACAGTAGTTTCTCTGAGCCGCGTTCATCTTCTGCGACATATAAGCAATTGGTCTGTCCTCCCCTTCGGAATCCCTCTGAAAAAGGACGGCACCTATTCCAGTGGAACTAGCATCGCATTGTATAAAAAATCTCTGGGTAAAATCTGGACTCACTAAAACCGGAGCAGAGACTAATGCCATTTTGAGAGAGTCAAAAGCTTGTTGATGTTCGCTAGTCCACTGAAATCGCCTTCCCTTCTTTAGAAGATTCGTCAGGGGGACACTTAAAGTTGAATATCCTTTGATAAACCGTCTATACCATCCTGCTGATCCCAGGAACCGTCGCACTTGCCTCACATTTTTAGGAGCAGGGAACTCTGTAATGGCCCTGACCTTGTCCGGATTGGTCCTGAGTCCACTCTCACCAACTACATGACCCAGGTATTCGACTTCTCTTAGTACGAATTTGCTTTTCTCTACATTTATTGTTAAACCAGCCTTAGATAGTCTAGCTGCCACATCCTCTAGCAAGGATATGTGCTCGTCGAAGGTTTCCGTAGTAATAAGCAAATCGTCCAGATAGACGAACACCCGGTCATGCAGATGATGAGGGACGACCGTATGCATGAGCCGGCTCAACGTCTGGGGCGCATTACAGAGTCCAAAGGGCATCACTTTAAATTGATACAGCGGACGGCCTGGGACCGTGAACGCAGTTTTCTCTCTGGAGCTTGGATGTAAAGGAATTTGCCAAAAGGCGTCCTTTAAATCCAAGCTCGAGATGAATTTCGTTTTATCAAGTCTACTAAGCAAACTCTCTATTAGGGGCAGAGGATACGCGTCCTTCTTCGTAACTGAGTTAAGACGCCTCGCATCTAAACACAATCGTATTTTGCCAGGTTTTCGTACAATTGCCATTGGTGAGGACCAGGCGCTATGGCTCTCTTCAATAACATCTAAATCCAACATTCGATCGATCTCCTGGTACATTTCTTTCTCGACAGCCTTAGATACAGCGTAAAAACGTTGTTTTATGGCTGGAGCGTCACCTGTATCGATTGTATGTTGAATCAAGTGAGTGCGACCTAAGCCGCTTTTCTGGAAATTTGGAATGTTATCAATCGTAGCTTTTAGTTTTCTGCGTTGGTCATCAGTCAATGGGTGATATTTGGAAGGATCAGATTTCACGAATTCATTGTCATGTTGCGGGTTTGGTTCCATACCACATAGTTCAGAAGCATAGTTGTTAATTTGAATGTCAGGCAGAAATGAGATTTGGATACCAAACAATAGCATAAAATCGCAACCCAGGTAGAGAGGTTGTTGCAGTGTTGGAACTACAAGGAACTTCATAAGTTTGGTTTGGTTCTGGTAGGTAGTTAGAATATTAATATACCCTAACACAGATTCATGGGCTCCACCGGCTGTTTGTATTGAAGCAATAATTGGGTTCAATTTTGTGTTGAGACTTTTTACAAGTTCCAACGAGCCAGTACCAAGAGCACTAATAGTTGCTCCCGTATCTAAAAGTCCACGAAGTTCAGTACCATTCAAATCAATATTGACATATAGCCGCTTGTCATCCATCGTATACATTTCATTATCATCCATAAAGCGAGATTCAGCGATATTACAGTAAAATAGTTTACGACTTTTAAAATAATTTTGTATACGTTTTATTCGTGCAGGGTAGGTAATCTGGGCCTTAGTGGTGATCGCTTTCGGAAATGTAGGGACCCAGGACTCTTCATTTCCGCATTTAGGTTTCCCTTCAAAATTGTATTACAAGTCATACAATGGGCTTGAAGCACTCCTGGTGCTCCACACCCTAAGCAGAAAATGGATAACGGTATGTCACAGTGTGTGTATTGGTGACCGATCCTCTGACAATTCCAGCACTGTATTATTGAATTACTAGAGTTAGTATTCAAAGTAATATTACTAGAAGTTTGATGCAATGCGGGAGGCTTGTGGATGATTTCCTCAATATTAGGTTCCTTTAGAGAATGCATGGTAAATTGGTTAGAATGTATCGGAGTCTGAGAAATATTAGCTGAAAACTCCTGAATTCTTTTAGGTGGTACATTCATTTGTAATTCGGGTTGATGGTTTATTCTTCTCCATACTTCGTCTGTCGCAATACAGGTATTTACCAGAGAAGATAATGCATCAAATGTTCGACCAGCGAAATGCGCTCTGAATCCACGTCTCATATTTTTCAAGATTAGTTCGATTAACTCGCTATCGGATAATGGCGTTTTGAGAGGCATTGCAAGGTTTAGCAGATCGTAATAAAAATCGACGAACGATTCATTTAACTTCTGTTTTCTGCTCTCAAGAACCTGCTTGATGTCTAAGTCGGTTCGTCTCTCCTGGAAGCGATGAAGCATTTGATTACGGAATTCAGACCAACCAAGTTTAGGATTCCGCTCAAGAATTAACCAATAATGCTCCTTAGCCGGGCCATCTAGTAGGGTGTTAATATTATTGACCAACTGTTCTAATGTAATTTTGTTAGTATTAGCTAGGTGCTCAATTCTAAAAAGAAATTTTTCAATTGACATGCCCGAAGGGGAGCCGTCAAACTTTAAGTTCCATTTATGAATTGGAGTGGCTAAATTTGAATTAGAACTATTTTTTTGTTGCTGTGGATTAATCGGCTGCTCTGTAGGTGCACTGGGTTGTGACAAATGGCCTGGTGGGTTATTAGGAGAAGGCATTATGGGTGGAGGTACTGTTTGAAAAAAATTTAAATAAGGGTTAAACGGCATAACTGTTGGTGGAGGCATGAAGTTAGACGGAAAGAGTAAAGCAGGATTAGGAAAATGCGGAAATTGATCTGGGATACCTTGGGCTTTCTGTTCAATAATCTGTGCCTCAGGAGCAGGTTGTATTTGTGGATCAACTGCGGAATTTCGATTGTCTTTAGTAACTACAGTATCACCATTAGATTTCGGAGCGCTGGGGTTTTCGGCCCCGACAGATTTTACCTCAGAATTTTGATTACGACCTGGACTATTATTAACGCTTTGCATCGGAGTAGATGTGGCGTGAGAGGAATCACCATCTAGTTTGGTGTCGCTTAAAAGTGCGCCCGTAAGATCAAGGACATCTTTTGGGTTAATCACTATGGCCTGAAGGTGTTCTTTTGACTGTTCAAGTGTCAATTCATTCTTCTGTAATTTTGCAGCTACTACTATTAATTTTGTGGTGACGTCTAGTAGTTTCTCCATAGTATTAGGAAAATCGGATAAATCTCGAACCCTTTGTAATCTATAAAATACGTGCAAAAATTTAGAGACAATACCTTCAATATCCTCATTCTGAAAATTAGCAGTTTCAACCACGTTATTGAGAGCGGTTTGTAAATTTTGTAATTTGTTTACACAAGTTGTAATTTCGGTGTGTGGGTATTTTATGGCCGACGGATGAGGCTGTTGAATAGACTGATTTGGGTCATTGTGTTCTTTTCGGATTTCGATATCTAACAAATTCATTTGAGAACGAAGGGACCCCGTTATTCGCCGAAGTTCGCATTCGACCTTAATTTCATCTATATCCAAATAGTCAATATTAATACAAGGTAAATCCATTTTTGATGTTTGAAAGTGGATTTAAAAAAAAAATTGTGTGTTCGTTATAATTGGAAAGACAAAAAAAATTAATGATATTGATTGTTAATAATAGACACGTTCAAAAAAAAAAATAGAACGTAATAAACAACAAAATAAATTAATTAACAAAATTTTATGTTATTTGGTTTAGTTACTTCAGTACTTTAGTTGAGAAAGAAAAATCTAATTGATGAAAAATCTAATATGTATTATGTCGAGGGAGATGTGATGATGCAAGCAGTGAATACGCTTCGACAAGTGACATTTTCAGTTTCTTCTTTAATTGTATAAACGAATAGTTAACGTGCCTTGTTACATATATAACCTGTGCCGAATTTCAAACGATGTATAAAAATCAAAATAGGATTAATTCGATGGAAGTTACCAGAGTCAATCCGCGACTAATACATCGAATAGTGCAAAAAAAAAAAACATCTACCCTAAACTTTTACTGACGAAAATAAATCGACTTAATAAGGAATATTCGCGAAAGTTTAAGGTTTAATCATCATGATCGATCAATTTAAAACGTTAAGTGCAGCTAATTTCTACTATAGGAGATTGTGCACACGAACTAATTTACTCAATCGTGATGTAAAAATTGTTAACTAAAATTGATTGAAACTTGAAATTGTGCAATATTTTTTTAATACCTTTACTAACATTTGCATGATCAACAGCTATAATTAGCAGGATGCAAATGCGGGTATGAATAATTAAACAAAAAAAATTATGATTATAAATTAAAAAAAAAATTTACGAAAACAACGGTTGCTATATAACAAGGTTATTTTACAAAAAAAAAACAAGGCTTATTTGATCTATTTTACAACGATACGTGTCATATGGACATGGACGTGTCATTAGGTACCGTATATAGTTGTACAATTAATTAAGTTTTGGTCCCGCAAGAACTTGGGCGCCATCTGTAACAGATGCGATAATTTTGAATTTGCAGCACCGAAATCTTTAATTACGGTAACTGTAAATTCAAAATTATCGCATCTGTTACAGATGGCGCCCAAGTTCTTGCGGGACCAAAACTTAATTAATTGTACAACTATATACGGTACCTAATGACACGTCCATGTGTAACAGATGCGATAATTTTGAATTTGCAGCACCGAAATCTTTAATTACGGTAACTGTATTGGGTTATGCTGATTCATCTGTTATCTAGAAAATTTTTATTTATTTTTTTATTTATTTTGTCTTAATGGACGCAATACCATTAAATCATTTTCATACTTTAGTCCACCATTTTATCACAATTCAATCTTAATTCTAAGTTTTCATTTTTTTTTTTTTTTGTTTGTTTTATATTTAGTTTAATTTTATAAACTTAAGTCATCATTTGCATGCTTTACATTCAGACATGCTATCAATTATTATTTAAATGTTAATCACTTAATTTTCTAAGTATAAACTATATTTCTAACACCATTTTTTTTTTGCTTTAAAATTTTACTTCCACATTTAAAAAAAAAAAAATTATTATTTAATAATGAACAAAACTAATTGTTTTAAAGTTTTTCACTTTGGGTGGACCGAGACTGACTGACTAAAAAAAAACGTCTTTTCCGCCTCCAACAAAACGAAAAGCACGAACCAAAAAAAAATCTAAAACAATTGTCGGTCGTTCGAGCTCGTCGTTTATTCCGGTTCTTAACTCAACCCACACACTTCCTAATCAACTAAAGTACTTTTTTTTTAGCAATTACCCAAATCAATAATCAACTCATCAATATTAATAAAGTGATCACTTTATTCGTTGAGGCACACTCATACGGTCGAAATTAATTGATATTTTGATAAGATGAAATTACCGATTCTGCCGATCTAATATGGGGCGAAACACCAGATTCGTAACAATCGTGGGGACGTACCTACCCCTGAGTAAGTCTCATAGCCGGGATACAATGACATATTTTTTTGGAAGAACCCGAAACACCGTAGTGGTGGTTTAAAGTTTTATGTCCTTATAATGATATGTTCCAAGGGGTTTCCCTTGCATATCCTGCAATTCACACATTACGCGACCAGTGAGTTTAGTAACGATTGCTGGAATATATTTTGAGGCAAGTTTAGCAGCGAATTTGTCTACTGCTTTACTTTGTACAAAATTTCGCACAAATATCTTCTGGCCTGGCACAATTTGGGGATAACGATATCGTAAATGATATTTAAGATTTTTCTGAGCAGCATGGTCTAATCGAATTTTCACATCATTGTAAATTTGGAACAGAGCCTGCGGTTTATCTGCACAGGACACATAATTACCTGTGAATTCGAAGGTTTTCTTAAGAATTTGGTAAACTGACCCATGCAAAATTGCATGTTGGCCAAACACAATAAAGTGTGGTGAGTAGCCAGTTGCTTCGTGAAATACATTGCGTAGAGCATGAGTAACGCCAGGCAGAGTTTCATCCCATGAACGTTGGTCAGTTTTTATATAGGATCGTAATGACGATAGTAGGGTGCGATTAACTCGTTCCGACGCGTTTGCCTGGGGCGAATATTTCGCAGTAAAGACATGGTTTACCCCGTATCGTTCACAAAGTGATCTAATAGCACGTGAGTCAAATTGTGGGCCGTTGTCAGTGACTAGGACTTCAGGAACCCCATACAGTAGGAAGATCTCGGTTTCCAGGAAGCTCACAACAGTATGCCGAGCTCCATTAGAATTTTAATCGAGTTGGCATAAGAAGGGTGCACATATGAGTCTAATAAAATCGTATAGTTGTTATATTGTTAATTTTTTATTGATTTTAGACTTTCATAAACATCTCTAATTATATGTAAACTCTTAATGTATATGATTATTTTAATAGATATATTTGTTGTGTTCTTACTTCGCCTAAATGACTGCTTTAAACCAACACAGTCTCATTTTTTTTGTTTTTGTTGGTTTAGGATTAATTTAGGATAAACTTCAATTGGGTCAAATTTAAAAGTGATAGCCCGTTTTAAGAATCATGCAATTGGGTTACACTAAAAACATGTGATTTATTTGCTTATGGAATACACGTTTCAAAGGCGACCAATACAACGAACGGAACTGGGCTTTACGTGAGAACATTCGATTGCGATGCGACAACATCGTTGAGGCTCCACTTGTGCCAATTAAAAAAATATTGCTACCACCACTTCATATCAAGCTTGGATAGTTAACAATTTTATAAAAGCGCTGAATCCAGATGAAAATGCGTTCATCGAATTGCGTCGCATTTTTCCACGGTTAAGTGGAATGAAAATAAAAGAAGGTTCGTGTTTGAATCTATTCGAATCTATGTTTTGATCAAAAGAAATTTCATTTCGCATTTTGTTTTTTATTACACGAATACTTAATGGACCAGATATTCGTCGTTTAATGAACGATAATGCATTTGAAAATGCTCTCAGTGAACGAGAGATTGTGGCATCGAAATGTGTAAAAGATGTTATTAAGAATGTTCGTCGAATTAATCGATCCGATGATTAGCCCAATTCGCCGAACAATCACCAGCCCAATCCGATGGGCACGGCGAGCGTTTTCCCCAAGCGACGGCAAGGCTCGAACAGTACAGCGGCAAAAAGCTACATGCACGATCAGAAAATTAAAATTAAAAAAATTAAGTCACCATAAAATCAACTGAATCGATATAATTTTCTTTTAAATAGTTTCTATTGTATCTATATTTGTCGATTCGATGTTTATTCGATCAATTTCAATCGATTTAAATTCAATAAATGGACAAAAAATGATTAAAAAGTATTTTGCGTCGAAATGAAAAGAAAAAAAACAATACAAAGATGTGAATGTGGATGTGGTTTTTCGGTCTTGATATGTTCAGCAAAGTTGTTTGTCTTGGCTTGCGCATTTGACAAATTTTTGACTCAGACAAACATGTCGAAAATGATATCTCAAAAATCGGGACTAACTTTGAAATGGGACTAGCACCACTGAATTCAGCATACTTGAATTAGATAACGAGTTTATTGTAATTTTGCAGAGAAATATATTTCTCGGTTAATTATATTTTTCGATGAATTGTCGTTTTCGTTAAATTGACGCTTCGGTGATTTGGTCTTTCGACGAAACCAGTTTTGCTTTCGATTTTAAGTACAACTCTGTAAAACGTCTACGTCCTTTATAATATTGCCTTTATATTGTCACATACTGATTTGATTCTTAAAATTTATTTCAGAAAATACAATTTCCTTCATCAAATAAATGCCGCCAGAATCCATCGAGCAGAACCGTTGTGAGTTATTTATATTTATGTATTCAGTCCGATTTAATACAGAGTGTTTCACTTTTTAGTTTAATTTGAAATTATGCCCACCTTTCTCCTTACACAAATAATTGTACGATGATTTAATAGCCCGCTGTTAAATATAATTTACCCGTTTGGTTTATTTCCAGTGACACAATACAATCGGAACAGACGAGATCCTCGGGTGAAAATTTACCATTTAGTATATCACGGCTACTGTCGAAACCGTTCGAAACAAATAACAATAATAACAGTAATAATAATAATAATAATAATAATAATAATAAGAATTCTGATAAGGATTCATCAGATAGTGAAACAAATAAATTAGGAACAAATTTATCAAATTTAGGAATACCATACTCAACAAATGGTACACTATACTCATATCCGATTTATACACCGGGCCATGTCTTACGTGTACCGCCACAACGAAATCCATGTGCACCGTTAACATGGGCACTTCCACCATTGCATCCGGCATTAGCACATCAAGCTGTCAAAGATCGATTAGCAGGTGAGTTTTTCTTATGTATGTACCACTGAAGTATTATATGTATGTGTATGTGTATACAGGGAAATATAATTTTTGGAAAACTAAAATATTTCCGGATCACATATCGTTTTTATGTTCTTTATAGTTTCTAATCTTCGGTTGCGTGTTAAACAATTTTTTATTTCATTATTTTGGTAGATTCTTTAATTGTTTATTTATAATTTCCGGTGTGCCATCAAAGTCTTGTTTTTTTAACTTAATATAGTTTTGGATCCCCAATTAAGAAATACAATCAAATTAAGTTTAAATAAAATTTAAAAAAAAACCCGCGCCACTATAAATCGATAAAAACTCGATTTTAATTTGGGTATTTATGGTCGGTGCTGGTGTGTTTGTAAATATATTTGTTTGTGGTCATCTGCAGCGAGCGAGCAGAAAAGATCCAAATTGCTGTTATAACCTTAATATTCCCAAAAGAAGAAACCCAAAAAGTATTTATATACGAGCATAAAGAAACCCGAAAAGAAAGATACCATCGCTGTTGTCTTTGATTATTATGTCGATATTTTATATAAGGCAATCAAGCTACTGTATTTCAACGCTTTTACAACCTAAAATTGATACTAATTTTATATCGATTAAGATCGAAGAAACCAAAAGAATTAATAATAATAATAATAAGATAAGATGAATGAATATATAAATACCACCACGATCACATGAGGCACAAAATTATTTTTACAAAGATAAGCATATCAAAGATGCGATCGTGCGCGCAAAGTACAATTTCATGTTTCTTATATATTTATTCGGCAATGAAGTCGTCGCATATAAAATACGCAATTATCAGCTAATCTACCTATATTGATGATTGTTTGTTTTTATAATTTAATATATGCATCCGTGATGGGTGGCATCGTGAGATATATTTTATACTACTATGAACCAGCAAAAATCAAAATATGAACAAAGACGATATTCTACATCTGCAATTTCATCAAAGCTGCAAATACATGACACAATTAAATTTTACATTATTTTCAGCGGATGCCACAGCGGTTATACCTTTACGTATCGGTCTTTCGGTCTTATATAAAGTTTAAAGGCGAATATGGAATAAGTATAAAACTGTAAATTGGTTGCAATTTGTTTGAAATTTTTTTATTGTGCGTTTCTTTTTGATGCTTTTAACTTTGAGTAATTAAGCGCAGTTACGGTAGAATTAAATTTAATTTTTATTATTACACTTACATACATAATATATAAGAAAGTATATAAACGGTTAAATGCGAGTTTTTAAAAGTGTCCTTTCTCTGTTCCAAAGATGTTATCTCAATGTACAAGACAAATACAATAACTACATTTTTTATTTTTTATACAGCTTCTATTTTAATAAGACCCCGGTAAGTGTACTCGTAAATTGAATCGGGTCTAGAACGTTTCCCTCTGGTAATTAAACTCCCCTCCCCTGTCCCATTACTCTTCCAGCCCTTTACGCCCCGATTATTACTGTTTTATTATGACGAATGCGAGTTCCGTTTACAAACAATTGTCAACCTGTGTTAAATCTCTATAAATCCAAGTTATTTGTTATACGTGTCGGTTCAATCGCCCATTTTAAAACAATCAGTGTAAATTCCTGGTAATTCTCATAAATATGTTATAGCCATGCCATCCTAGTAGCTAGCCTAGTTTTTCCTCCATCTCGAACAGTAAGCCATTTTAAAATATTTTAACCAAACATGGTCCAATCATCTTAGAGTATCATTTTTGCCTTATGTTACGGGAAACTACCCAAATCTGGGCCATCATTTGGGGAATTTTTTGAAAATGATCATTGGTTGAGGCGAAATATAGTGTTACGAATTCTAATCTACATACTTCGTGGTTGGGTTACGAGCAAAGGTTGCGAATTCGAACCCAGTTGGAGACTATAATTATATTTTCCGTTTAGTATTCATTCAATAATGATTGGGGATTGGATTTTAGAATGGCATTCCAAGATCACGGGAATATTTATTTATTTATTTATAAATGGTGCCTACAGTGACAACAATCGGCACAACAAAACAATTGGTACAAAACAAGAAATTATGAGCTCGACTACAAAAGATTATATAAAGGTTTTTTGGATGAATTTCTCGACAAGTTATAATCGAAAGTTCCGTATATCTTGTTGAACACCCGCGATACCCTAGGAATTGGATCAGAAAGACCGTAGTTCGTTACAGCTCGGTCGATGAATAAAGCTCCATCGCGTTGACGAATTCGACGTTCGGGAGCGTACAAGTTGACACGTGCTAGTAACTCGATACATTCGACACTGGAATTGATGATATCACGCACAAACAGCGCGGAAGCTACGTCTCGGCGATTGTCTAGACGTTGCAGTTTCAAAAGACTGCATCGATTCTGTTAAGGCGGAAGAACGTAGTCCACGGCACGACTGGATGGTAAATGTCGTAGCGCGAACAAAATAATCTGTTTCTGGATACTCTCAATCCTCTCAGAATGAGAGGCAAACAGGAGATGCATACTCCAAAATGGACAATGATGTCAAAGTTAACGGGTCACGAAAGTCCTTGCAGTTTCGTTTAATGAAGCCAACCATAATGTACGACTTTGAAATAATGGCATTAACATGTCTGGTAAATGTAGCATCAGATTCAAAGATCACACCAAGATCCGAAATGAACTCAACCCGATCAATGGTTTCGTTGTACAGTTGGTATTGATAAAAAACTGGCGAGCGGATACGGAAGAAAAAAATGGTTTTGCATTTACTCACGTTTAAAGTCACTAAGTTGTTAATTCACCAGCTGCAAAAGCGGTTTAAGTCATCTTGTAACATTTTGCAGTCTAACACGCTAGAGCCCCGTTCAAAAATCTTTATGTCATCTGCGATGCCCCTCTTCGCAAACTTGATTGGCAAACTTAAAACATTTTATAACGTCGTTAATAAATAATGAAAATAACAGTGGGCCGATATGGCTACCTTGAGGCACGCAGGATGGCGTCCGAAATAACGGGGAGAAAGAATCGAGAATCCTAACAGATTGCCAACGATCTGAGAGATAAGAACGCAACCAGTCGATGGGAATGAAATCACAGTCGAGACTCTCCAACTTGCTAATAAGAATGGAGTGATCAATCACATCCTTTGCGAAGTCTGTGTAGTCAACTTCAAGCTACTGCTTGCAGTT
Organism: Nephrotoma guestfalica; assembly: GCA_963691935.1. Taxonomy (NCBI): domain Eukaryota; kingdom Metazoa; phylum Arthropoda; class Insecta; order Diptera; family Tipulidae; genus Nephrotoma; species Nephrotoma guestfalica. Next base: position 196,474,342 of record OY829913.1, on the reverse strand, counting down.
TAGGCTGTCAAATAGATGACCACAAAATGAGGACAAGTTAGACACGGTAGACCTACCGGGATAAAATCCATGCTGAACCATGGACTCAAACAGTTTGGGTAAGATAGAGAGAAACTCGATCCCACGAGAATTACTTACCTCACTTCCATTACCAACCTTAAACATTGGATGAACGCATGATATTTTCCAGGGATCTGGAAAATGCCACGACGAAGGCTTTCGTTAAACAAGAAGATAACTGCAGGGGCCACACTTACGGCATAACGTTTGAATAGGATCGGTGGAAGACCGTCATAACCCGCTCCCTTGCTAACGTCAAGAAGGAGAAGTTGATCCAGAACCTCCTGTTCGGTAAGTTTGAAATGATGGAGTACAATGGAGGTGGAAGTAGTAGGAGAACCGGTGTTTATTGATCGAAGTGGCTTGTAAACTGCTGCAAAGAATTTGGCAAACAAATTGCAAATGTCGGATGGCTGACTAGCGGTGGAGGTCTGGAAAGACATATTCGACGGAAAACCAGATACCTTTTTCTTGCTGTTAATGAAGGTTCAAAATTTTTTGGGATTAGATGTCAAAACTTGCTCGATTTGCACTACGTAATTATTGAAAAGGAACCAATTAAGGGTCTTGAATTCATTGTAGGCATTAACAAAATCGAGATAATATTCTTCGCCTGTATGTTGCGTCGTTTCTTGAGCAACATCAACTCGGTATTATACCATGGCCTCCGAAAGCCGGATTTATTATTGATAACCCCCCTAAAAAATCCCAATCGGCAGTGCTGAGAAATTCATTCAAGGATGCGTAGTCGGCCATTCTATAATTAAAGTGAAAATCATTAGAAAAATAATTAGTTGTACATTTAGTATAAAAAATATTTATCGTAATTGGTGTGTGATAAATGCTCTCGCATCCAGTGAAGTCCAAGCACGGAGCAACATCGGCATGCAAGACGTCGTTTGCAAATAGCAGGTCCAGGAATTTACCTCGACTGCTGCTGAAGCGGTTAAGCTGCGTTGTGGATATGGAAGCGAAGTAATCGATGATAGTCAATGCTTTTCCGTCGGTTGAGGATAAAGAGAACACACCGTCGACATCGTTCCAAGATATACCGGGTAAGTTAAAGTCACCCACGATGATAATTTGATCACAAGAGCGTACTGAAGGTATAACGGCTGAGTCGATGTAGTTGATAAACGTGTTGTAGACATCCCGTTCGGATCCGCACGGAATATAAACGGCGACGGCGATAATCGAGGTATTGTAAGATAGTCTGATGCGAACGGCGATGATATCAAGGCAGGAATCGCAGGCGATCACTTCATTGGAGACTGAATTTTTTACGGCAATTAAAACACCACCGCCTCTACAACTACTGTCAAAATCGTATCTGTCCTTTCTATGAACGACATAGTCTGATGGAAAGTACTCTTCGGATAACATATTAATCGTAAGCCAGGTCTCGCTGATTAATAAAACATCGAAATCATTGTCAAGTATGCCTAAGCGGAAATCCCTGGTTTTACCGCGGATACTGGAGGTATTGTGATAGTAGATAGAAGTGAAGGCATTGGTAGTATTGGATGAAGCAACGGTCGTTGATAAATTAAACTGGCTGGTTAACGCAGTAGTTATTTCGGCTGTTGAAACGTGGCCACGGTACGGTTTTTTGATATGCGTGGATAATTTGTAAATGGGCGGATTAAAGCACCAGCAGGCCAAACGTCAGAATTGTTAACTATGTTAAAATCAGCCTCCTTCAAACCTTTTTTTTAATAAGACGAACATTAGTGAGCTGTCCAGGACGCGGTCTTTGGGTAATAATAGCCGACAATTTACGTCACCTGGTGAACAATTTTGAAGTTTACCGCAGACATAGCTAACGATCTGATCGGTTAAGACGGACGGATCGATACGACTGATATATAAATATTTTTTGGCAAAAAATTTTTGGAGCTAGGCTTGACACTTTTTGCAGATGTTGACCGGTTGGAATTATCATCAGCGAGTTTGTTGTCAATGCGTTGATTAGTTTACGGTTTTCAGCCGTCTCCGATTAAATTTTCCTTAAGTCAAAATTGTCAGCGGCTTTGTCCACTATCACGTCAATTTTCCTCAAAATCTTGGACATGTTAGTGTTTGTGATCAATAATATACAGCAGTTGCCAAAAAAGCAAATGCTGCGGTGTACTTTTTAATTGAGTTTATCGCGGCACGGTCATTCAATACAATCGTAACAAAATTAACAATCGCAGAGATTACATGAAACGATGTCCGTAAAAGTGGCGGAAACATTTTTTACACGAGTTGCAAGACATTGTAATTGAATGTCAGCAAAAAATCACAGTTTGACACAGATTTTTTGAATTACCAAAAATATGGTATTACCACAAATATGGGGCAAAGCAATTGATTTCGGCAGCGACACTCACCATGGAAAATACTGGAATTAGCAACAGCGTTAATCATCAAGAATGGAAAATTGATGCATACATCATCGCCAGATGCAATAAAACGAATAATCTCGATTTACTGTCAATTTATCGTGAACAATTTATCGTAAACAATTTATCGTGAACAATTTATCGTAGAACAGCTTATCGAGAACAATTTATCGTGAAGAATTTATCGTATAACAGTTATCGTAGAACAAATTATCGTGAAACCGTTAATCGTGAGGACAGTTGATCGTATATCACAATTTATGTCTTGGATTTGAAATATGTATCTTAAAACATAAAAAAATTTCCAATATGTTTCGTATAAGAATTCGGTAATTTCTTAACCAACTATGTTGAAATTGGATGGAAATGGGACCCTTTAATGATTTTTAGAAGTAGAACTAATTATTACATTAAAAGTAAAATGATGACAAGTGTCATCTTACAATGAATAATTTAAATGAGTTTACAGTGACAACAAGTGCCATCTCACCGTGACTAGCTTAAATGAATTTACCATGACGTCATGCCAAAATAAATGTTAATTGGTATATTTCAGGTCGTTAAATGTTTGTTTTATGGATGAAATTATTTTTTCATTTGTATGGTATAGCGACACCAGTGAATAAATAGCAGTTTCAGTAGAAACTTCCCTTCGGCGCCGTATAGTGCTCCAATATTAAATCACGGCTAATATTGGAGCACTATATATTTCTGAACTTGTTGCAAAAATCATGAAAGAATCCCATTTCCATCTACCATATCCAATTTCAACATAATAGGTTATAAAGTTACCGAGTTCGGTCCTAGATGGCCATATTCCAGAACTTCTTCTAAAAATTATTAAAGAATCCCATTTATATCTACCATATCCAATTTCATCATAATCGGTTAAGAAATTACTGAGTTCCGTCCAAGATGGCCATACACCAGAACTTCTTCCAAAAATCATTAAAGAATCCCATTTATATCCACCATATCCAATTTCATCATAATCGGTTAAGAAATTACCGAGTTTCGTCCCAGATGGCCATATTCCAGAACTTGTTGCAAAAATCATTAAAGAATCGCATTTCTTCAGTAGAAACTTCCCTTCGGCGCCAGATAGTGCTCCTATATTAAAACACGGCTAATATTGGAGCACTATATATTCCAGACCTTGTTGCAAAAATCATGAAAGAATCCCATTTCTGTCCACCATATCCAATTTCATAATAATCGGTTAGGAAATTACCGAGTTCCGTCCCAGTTGGCCATATTCCAGAACTTCTTCTAAAAATTATTAAAGAATCCCATTTCTATCTATCATATCCAATTTCATCATAATCGGTCAAGAAATTATCGAGTTCCGTCCCAGATCGCCATATTCCAGAACTTCTTACAGAAGTCATTTAAAAACCCTATTTCCAACTTACAAAATCCCATATTATTTTATTAATCTGTTAAGCTGGAATGGCCGAATTTAATAAAAAATGTATAAGCTGAAGACACTTTAATTTTTATTTGCAAATTATTTTGTTATACAGTCAGTTTTGCAAAGCCGCGATAAACTGGCATACGATAAATTGTCCACACGATAAATTGTGTCCACGGTAAATTGTATCTACGATAAACTGGTATACGGTAAAATGTTCGCGTTAAATTGCAACACGATAAATTGTTTACGATAAAGAGACCGTCACCCAATAATCTCGAATAGCGATAGACAATTACACAAGCGCGAGCAATTTGGGGACGCACAGACAGCTGCAATTTAACCAATGAACAGTGCAAGTCAAGAAGTAAAAAGGAAATAGTGCGAAAAGTAGTGAACAGTAAAAGTGAATTAGTTTGTAACTTAAAAGTTTGTAACTTAAAAAGTCGTGTACGAATCTAAATTAAACACCCGAAATTCATAACATTTGGTCAGTGTTGTGCATCTACGCGTAATTCGAAATTGTCGACCTGTCGGTGTAGAAAATAACGTAGACAATTCATTTTGCGTATTATTACTTTTTTTTGTTGTTTAACTTAGGTCCGTCAATGTATGTCCTGTATGTCCTTTGTCTGGATGGATGGATGAATGGATGTCTGTACCGATGATATCTCAATAACGGCTTTTCCGCCAATCTTCTTTTATTTTTAATTCTGTGCATTAAAAAGTTTTCGAAACCTCATGGGGATGGGGTACCAATACCACAACATTGCTTTCCATTTGTCCTATATACTCGTATAGTAAACCGTTTGAAAAATCTTAGAACAGACAACAATTTTGATTATACTTTGGTTCATAAATCCACCGTTTTGGCGCTAGTAGCAAATTTTTCGTTTATTTTAAAATACATACTCGTAGTATATCGTTGAAAAGGCCTTGAACAATGTCGTGAATTTTCCAGGCAATCTTAGTACTACAAACTACCATGAGTTTCGTAAAATTTTCTGAAGCACCTTAGTATTTAAATTACAGTTGTAGCGCGGGAAGCAGTTACAATTTTGCTCAGTCCCATATAATCATGTAGCATATTATTTGAAAGGTCTTGGAAAAAAACTACAATTTTTGTATTAGCCGTTTAGTTGATAAATCCACCGTTTTGGCGCTGGGAGCGAATAATTGTTTTTTATAGAAAGTGTGACATGTCAATGAAAAGGCCTTGAATAATGTCACAATAATCATCTGAAGAATATTAGTTCTCCAAAATACCATTGTAGCGCTGATTATAAATAATTCTTTTCTCGTTCTGATATGATCATGCGGCTTATCGTTTTTACGATTTTGGACGGATGCAAATTTTTTCTCAACAATTTATTTCTCAAATTCAGAGTTTTGGCACTGGTAACAAATTGTTTCTTTGGTTATGCATTTATACGTATCTCTTGTCATTGAAAGGTTTTAAGGATGTCCCAAAAATAAATTGAAGCACGCTTTCAGCACTTTAGTTCACAAATCTACCGGCGATGACAAGAATCAGGAAATTTTTTTTCAGTCATTTTGTGAAGAATTTTTTAGTTGAAATTTTGATTTTTCTTTTTATGTCAATTTTCTGGGTTTGTGCACAAATACAAACATATGTATGTATATCGATTCCAGTTCCCTTTCGCAAATTGAAAATTTGCTAGTTTACAAACCTGTTAAATAATATTAAATGAAAGTATATCAGTTCGCGTGATTTGCATATCAGTAAATAAGCATACACCGGTAGTTTGCTTAATTTTAATCTTATAATCTTATTAATCTTATAATCTTAATTTTATAAAATTATAACGACGAAATAGCACGTTATCAAATGGGGCTGCTGTTATACATTTGGCCATACACCTTAAAAATGGACAGCGTGTTTATTTCACTGAGGAGACTGCTCTACAGCAAAATAAACAGCCGAAAATGTGGACCCCACGAAAGCGAGGCGTTCCAGTCCAAGGATACGACGGTATATTTATGGGAAATAAATAAGGCCGATTATACACAGTCCATCCAAAGCAACGCGAATGCCTCTTTTGTGTTTGTCTGCTCAACAGTCAATGGTATATTGTACAACACGTATCACGATACGTATCATGAATTGTATTTGCTGGAAGATGACAACCATTGGGATCTCACATTTTCGGTTGCACTACTGAGTTCCTCTTCTCATCAAATTCTCCAATTATTCGACATCTTTTCCGTCGCAGGCTTCTGTTCTCTGGGACAAATATAAAGATTCATTGAGCGACGACATTCTGCAACGCATTCGGACCTACGAACAAGATCCTAATCTCGATTTTTCGCCAGAAATATATAACGAGGCATTACTAAAGGATGAAATTGCAATATCATTTCACATATGCCACTCTTCATTTCGGTATGACAATGCCTAATCGCCCGGCAAGAGAACTTATTAACAACGATGTTCAGCGCGAACAACAGATATCGCCTCTTTGACTACGTTTGTTGCAAATAATGAGCAACTGCTCACTACTGAATAAAAGAACATAAACGATCGAATTAATTTATCAATTGCAGTACAAAAAGGCGGATCCTGTTTTTTGGGTGCACCAGGCGACACTAGCAAAACATTTCTCATCTCACTGATACTTGCGCCCATTCGATCACACAATCATATTGCGTTGGCAATTCCTTCATCAAGCATTACATTCACACAAATCCAGACCCAATGTGCAACATAAAGAAGCTTTCCGACATGTCTAAACTTTTGTAAAAATGCAAAATTATCATCTAGGATGAATGTACTATGCATTATGGTCCACAAGCATTCGATAATACCAGAATTTTCTGGGCGCCCTACTGTTGTTGTCCGATGAAGTCAGACAGACATTGCCAGTGAAATAACCTCATGTTTGAAACAATCATATCTATGGCGAATTGTCAATACATTACGCCTTAACATAAACATCCGTGTTCAACTGCAGAACGATCCATTGGCACTGTTATTCTCTAAACAATTGCACATTATTGGCAATGAAAAAAATCGATTGCATGGAAATACACAATTGCCAGACAATTTTTGCAACATGGTAGCCACGTAAGATGCATCGATTGAAAGCATATTCCCAGATTTGCGCGCTAATTACATTAATCATGAATGGCTACGTGAACGAACTAATTTGGCAAAAATATCGATTTTAATTTTAAAATACCACAGTTATTGTCTCGCAATGAGATGTTGAATTCTTGAATTCACTGGATTTACCGGGAATGCCACCACATAACTCGCGATTAAAAATTAGTTCACCAATCATCTTGCTTCGGAAATTAAATGCACCAAAGCTATACAATGGCACACGATTGATGATAAAAAACATTGACAATGCTCTTGAAGCTACCATTTTGAACCATTTTGCCCATTCCATTCAGACGCCTGCAACTGTCAACTCGCTTGGCAATCACAATGACTATTAATAAGTCACAAGGCCAAACATATGTTGGCCAATTATATCACGTTGGTTCGTTTATACCCCTCTGCTACACGCAGTTCATTTTTGATGTACATATAGTTCAGTGGGTCTACAGCGTAGAAGCGTACATTTTCATGAGTCCCCACATCTCCAGACGCCTGTAGATTCATAATGAGCTCACGGGCCAACTAAGTTCCACGCAGTCTTCTCCACACAGCAAATAGATATGAAAAAATACTTCTCAAACGTTAACACACATACAGCAACAGCTATATATTTTTTGCAATCATATTATTATACTTACCACTACTCACGAAAAATACCCCCTATTTCGCCAAATGTGCCAATGACAAGCACCAACTATCGTCCGGCCATGTCATGATGAGAATTGAACGTGCAGAATAACGAGAAATTGCAAAATGCAATTGCATTGTCAAAGGTCACTTCGTATATAGTTCATCGACAGTTCATAGCGAGCAGGCCAATGTTCGGGCATGACAACACCTGTCGGGTCCGCTAGTATATATATAATTTCTTAACTTTTTTGAAAGTCATGAATGGTGGTTTATTTTTTCCTGGTTTGATACAGCAGTCATCCTCTCCTGGCTGGATGTTATCTTCGGAGGATGTCTGAAACTGGTCTATATTCCTAAAAAATGGAAGGAGGTCAGGGTAGTCTTTACAAAGTACTATTTACAAAGAAATATAAAATTTCGCTAGTTAGCCCTCCTACCATAAACAGCATTAGACTGGCTTTTGTTGACAGAGCGATTTTTTTGGGCAACATCTTGGACAGTAAGCTCAGCTGTAAGCCTGACATTATGGAAAGGGTAAATAAGGCTAATGTAGCCATTTACTCGTGTAGGAACGCCATAGGTATGAGATGGGATTTAAAACCAGAGCAGATACACTGGTTCTATACCGCAGTGGTAAGACCTGTGCTGATGTACAGGGTGGGCGTGTGGTGGCCAGCTCTGGATAAAGTAATATATATGGTGATGATGGAGAAAGTGCAAAGAACGGCCTGCATGCTTATAAGCGGGACGCTTAGGACAACACCTACAGGCGCATTAGGAGTTATGTTCCACCTTATTCCAATCGAATTTTTTGGTAAGCAGATGGCAGCCTATGTGGCTACGAGATTCTAGATAGTTCTCTAGATAGTTAGATCGCTAAGGGAAGAACTGGCGAATCTAGATTATATTAAACCAAAGTTGTGTTTCGATAAAGGTTTCCGGACCATCTCTCCTTCGGGGGAGTCCTGGAGGAACGGATCAATACTGGAAAACGAGGCAGTGTAATTTTTGACGGACGGCAAAGTAGGAGCCGGAGTCTTCTGTGAGAAGCTTAATGTTAATATATCTGTTCGTCTTCCTGACTACTGCAGCCTGTACCAGGCTGAACGTGGTATCCGTGATTGGTATCGCAATTTATGTGGACAGTCCGGTGGCGGTCAGGTCACTAAAGGCGGTTTGACTGAAGTCAGGAGTGGCGCTGAATTGTCGATCATTTCTTAATGAGATGAACGAGTATTTCAGAAACCAAATATGCTGGGTTCCTGGTCACTCGGACGTCACGGGAAACTGCAGGGCAGATGAAAGGTAGGATTGGTCGTAGGGATACTATCAGGACTCTGCCTTTTGAGAAACATGCGAGAAGGCTGGGTCTACAGAAGAATGGCTTGTGTAGAAGTTGTATGGACAAGGAGGAGGAAGAGACTTTAGATCACTTCCTATGCTTGTGTCCGGCACAATCTGACAGAAGACATTAGTACTTAGGTGTGTACGGTATGAACAGCCTTTTGGAACTCGCGGACTGTGGAGTGCGAGATATTTTATGCCCCATACGTAGCTCTGGAAGGTTTCAACGGAAGTAAAGGGGAGAAAGGATCCTGTGGTATCACAATGGGCCACTATTGGCGCCCTTTTTAGATAGGCCGAAGAAAGAACGTATCTGACTAAGTGTTTCAAGTAGTTTTGACCTACATAATAAATACCTGCGGATTATAAAGCTACCGAAAATTATATTTAATTTGATTTCATTGAAATTTTTAGCATTGATTCGCAAGTAGCTCCAAACAATTTTTATTTTTTTTAAGAAACCAATTCAGTCCAATTTATATACGATATAATTAATGAAAACAAATTTAATTTTTATAAAACTAAATCAAACTAAAAAAAGTGTAATTACTGTAATCACGGTTATATTAAAACTAAACCCTGCGGCAAAATACATACTTATAAATGTATATCGGATTTTTTCTTTGGTTTTCTTTTATATTTCTTTACCTGGAACTTCTTTGAAAACGTCTTACCTACCTACGTTATTTTATGAATTAAATAGGAAATCGAAAATGATTTTGGTTCGGTTGTGTGTGATTGCGTGTTATCAAACTCTAAATACAATTCTACAAAAAAAATTTAATTTTGCGGGATCCTATATGTACATATATGTGGGCATGTAGGCATTATAGGTACCGACCGATATAAAAAAAAGTTTGGTAATGAATTTAATTCGTACGACATTATTATAGACGCAGGAATGGCATTTTTGGATGAGTTTGGACATAAAAAATACTCTGTGATTAGGTTTCAATTAAATAAGATATAAGATAATCTTTAGGTTTATGTTGTGACACGAGATCAGGATTAATTAATATAATTATATATGTCGGCCAATCTCACGCGGAATATTTGGTAATGATGACGGGTCTTTCAATTTTTATAGCATTATACACGACTGCACCCGTAGACAAAGTGACCTTCTCGAGATTAACGTGGTTACCTCTTATACACATAATAATAACTGTCGATGTTAGGTCCCGCTACAAGAAACAAAAAATTAATTATTTTAATAATGTCAGTACCATCA